>CM041788.1:54728242-55465699 GCA_023375725.1 Nephotettix cincticeps
AATAACAAAGACTCTTGTACGAAAATCTCTATATATAAAATTCAATGTATGTATGTATGTATGTCCTTTATGCGTTGCCAAACTACTCATCCGATCGCCATGAAATTTTAGGAAGTTGCTCTACATGTGTTCGGGAAGGTTTTAGTGAAAAAATATTTTCGAAAACCCCACAAGTTTCCATTTTATGGCGTTTTAAATTTCTAATGTTAACCTTATGGAGAGTAAGTTTGTTTACAAATTGTCTACAATGAAAACATTTGATTTCTTAGCTACAGCTGATTGGTTTACTTTTCATTAGCAATATGCTTTTCTATCCAATGCCATCTGAATCATTCATTAATGTAAAACTATGAAGTAAATGTAATATGTAAAAAATGAACAGCTTTATTCACCACGTTAATAGTTTACGGTTTTGGGGGATTATGTATTTATATTTTCATTTTCTGTCTGATTAAAATCACGTGTTTATATGATAATTAAAGTATTTATATTATTACGTTTATTATAATGATCAGCTGTTGTATATCTTTCCTATAAAAGCCGTATTACAGTTAGGTTTGGTTTGGGTTTGGATTGGATTTGAAAATTTTGAATTAATCCACTCAGATTTATTTGTTTTATGGGAATGTTATTAATATGTCTTATCGTTTCAGTATTCCCCAGTAGCACAAATCATCGGCCCAACGTCGGGAAATGATCGCCGAAAATCGTTGGCCAACGGTCGGCATGTCGCGCGGCGCGATGATGGCCTAACGATGTTATAGCCGCCCATTATCCATCAATGCCAACCATAACTCAACAATAAGCCAACCGAATTTATTGATAAATTAATCATTTGTTCAGTTTTCAGTGCTGTATTTCGTAAGGTTCAATATAGTTGCTCAAATTTAATCAATTGTATTTAGTTGGCGCGAGGTTGGCACACGATAGAATAGCCGACCATCATCCATCAATGCCAACCATAAGCAAACAGTGAGCCAACCAGTACATTTATTGAAAATATTTATTTTTTATTCAGTTGTCGGTGATTTATTTGGAAAGGTTGAACAGTTGAAGGCTGAAACGGTGCACGAATATAATTAATTCGAGAATAGAATTTTGAAATCTCACACGCGCTAGGCTTCCTTCTCATCATTAATGAGATACTTTATCTTACAGCTGTTGTTCTTCTTCAGAACTACGGGTTATATTGTATTATTAACTACTCTGAAAAATTATTTTTTAACCTTGCAACCTAAATGAAATGAAGTTAAATCGACCAAAAATATATATTTGGTCATTTTCACGTTTTTAGGTTATGCCCTCTGGGAACAACGAAATGAATGTGGGTCAAATGCATGAGTCACTGCCATTCTGTAGCTCTGAAAAAGTGATTTGTGTTAATATTTTGTGTATAAACTAGAACACCTACAATGATTAAACTTATTTTTATTGTTCTATACCATTTGGAGGTTTTTGTTTACTTTTTAATAAACTGACACACTCCCTTAAAAATTAAGTAATGAGCTCTCAAAACGTCAGTTTTTAGGCATATTAACATGTTTTATAATTTTGATTGAACGTGTGATCTATTAGGGAAAAATAACCAGCTGTCAAATTAAAATCAATATTGGTCTGTTTACATTGATTTTAGACCTATTTCAAAATTAACTTATATAGTCTACTATATTAAAATGTTATCATAAAATGAATACTAAATGAGCTGAGTTTTTTAAATTTATTTGTTGATATTACTTTAGTTTAATAGTTTGTCATAATAATAAATAACTTATTTTTACCACCAAAACATACAATCCATACAAAGAATTGGCATACTTCTAGTATTGATATGCAAAATAGGAATTACCCATTCACTTAACTGATCTTTCACTGCTGGGAACTGTACTGAATTTTTATAATTCATGCACAAACATTCATTCATATTTATCAACTTCAACATACAAGGAAAGCAGAAAGTTCAAGTAGGGTCTTTATGGTTGGATCTAAAGTAACCTTCATTTCTTTTTTTCAACAGATGTGCCTGCTTCCAATATCATTTTACTGTAGGCCTACCACAAACACGTTATTTATCTTCATTGAGTATTTTAATTATCCATTATAAATGAAACAGTCAGCAATAACATTTGTTACAGTAATTAATTATAATATCATGTAGGAACAAATACATAAAATTATTTAGTAGTATGTATTTGCATAAAATTATTTAATAGTACGTATTAATATTTATAAGTATAACTAAATAGCCAAAGGTACTAAATTAGAATGAACTTATCAAAATAATCCAATAAAATATATATTATTTTGTGAATATATCAATGAAAAAGAAGTATGTATGCATAAGAACTTTGTAAACATAATCCAGTTTAAATGTTGGACTCAAACACATAATATGTTAGGCCTTGGTCCATTTAACTTTTTGTTGTAAAAAAATACAAACATTTTATACAAGGCTACATCTTACATTTTATGGCAAATTAACAATTATACAGATGAAGTGTAATCACTGCGTTAATACTTACAACACCTTCACTGCGCAACGAGGTCCCCAGATCTTGTACTGTACTGTAACTTAAATTTGATACGGCCACTGAAAGTGGTGTTCCTTTCCTCAATTTCATATTCATAATTCAACGTACAATTGACAGAGTAATAAGATAGATCTTTTTTATTACTAAATCTTCTAATAACCATGGCTACCACAGAGAGTAATAAATGTTCACTACTGTATAATATAAACAAGACTTATCAAAATCTAAAAGTTTTTAATACAAATATATCAAACAAAGTCGTGGTAGTTACAAAATTTTGAAAAGTTTATTAGTTTGTTCCAGTGTTATTATTAAAACTTAGTTGTTTTTTTGTGCGAGTGGAATTACTGAATGTCAGATTACACAAGTATTATTATACACAATGCCGCAGTTAAAAAATGTTAGTCTTTCCTATATTTCGTATTGCAGTTAGGTTTGGGTTTGGTTTAGGTCGGGTTGGACCATTACGAATCAATTTATTTATTTTGGGTGAATGTTGTTAATATATTGTATCAGTATTGTTATTAACTATTACGTGACCCAGAATATCTAATCCTTCACAACAAAGTCTTAATGCTATTCAACTTTGGAACATGGCTAATCTTAATGTTAACACGTATTAACTTTTAAGCATTACGAAGTTCGCCGGGTCAGCTAGTAATTTAATAAAATTTAGACCATATCTGTCTAAACAAATGGTCGTGGATAGTTATAATTGAAGTTTTAACTGCAATTATTATGACCTTAATGTAACACTTAAATCTTACTTTTTTACAATAAAAGGTATAATATATGGCAACAGGTAAACTTATAAGCTTACCTATAAAAAAATACTTCCGTCATGTTTTTCCAGTTGATGAAAAGAAATATAAATAACCTTATATTTTATGTGAAAAATAGTGAAATACAAAAATATATTAGTTTTACAGAAAAATACAATGTTAAATATTTTTCACTATTTAAGTACAGTAAAAGACCTCAGGGGCTCGTATTAGTGCGCTATTTCCAACAACCGGGCAGGCAGTAAGCTGACATCAGTGTCTTAGTTCAGAAAATACACCAAAGAGTTCTACGTGTCAGTTTGTTATTAGGTTATGATGCACGGAAGATTATCTGCGCAGCGAGACCTTAGTGTCTCCCACATTACAGTTGTAATAACGCCTGACGAAACCTACCGTTCTCATAACACACCACTGTAATCAAATTAAAATTTCTGAAAACTTATTATGTATCATAGACCCTATCACATTATACACTGTGGGGGCCTACAATATACGGTGTAGAAAACCAAGCAAAAAGGCCCAATAAACAAGGCTTCAGTGAGGTGTATTTCATGTTTGGGGAACTAAAAGCTGACAGTGATAAGTTCTTTGACTATTTTCGCATACCGTAATATAAAAATCTTACAAAAAACTTCACAAAATCAATCAACAATTCAACGTCCAACAATTTTTATGTTTATTCTTCTTCCATCTCTGCAAACTTCTTGATATTTAGTGGAGCAGAACCAATTTAGAATCCTTTAGACGTCACGTTCTATTACTTCAGCTGTAGCTTAAGTACAGCTGCACAGCTTACTTATTGGACTGCACAGCTCCTACAACATTAAAAAAGGAGTGTATGAATAACGTTGAAAGGTTTAAAGAAAATGTACCAATTTATATGTGCTCAATGAATTCCCACTGATTTATTACTTGAGTAATTCTAAACTCAGAACATAAAAGAAAGCTTCATCATAGGTTAAGACACATACCACGCATTTTGTTTAAAATTACAGAAGTTATATCAACTGACATATATTCTGTAAAAACAAAATAGGAAAAAAGTGAATAGATTACCTATCACAGGTAACAATATTTAATTTTTCAGCATACATTAATAGCACAATATCAGAACTATTTGCTATTATTATGATAATTCAAAGATTTTAGCCGGTCTCTTGAGGTTTGAATTATCCAAGTTCCACTGTAAATTTTACCAATAAATAAGCAACGCGAAACTACAAATATTTTGAGTAGGCCTAACCTAACTGTAACTGTTTGACATTTTAAGGCTCTACCCTAACATAATTATGAGAAATATGAACAAATATGTGGCCTACTTTAAACATTTTGGTTACCTAACAATTACCTAAATGGTTTCGGCCTAGTACACACTACGTATAATTTCAGGTACCATAGTGTGCTCAACTACACAAAATATGTGTCAGTGATACTTTTTTACAAATAAGCGCTGCAGTCTTTTGTTGTAGTTATAGGTAGGGCCTTGCTATCTTTGTTACTAAATGCTTATTTATTTTACTACTATAAACTAACTTATCTTCAATTTACTTGTTATCCACGAATTAAGAAAACATCAACCAAGCCAGTCTGTACATTTCTATCAGGAGTTAATATAACCTACCCACTGTTACAACATAACATTTAACATAATATTTAATTTCAGGTACTACAATGCATCTTATGTTAAGCTATTTACAATAGGCCTACATTTATGTATGAATTTTGTTTACACAGTTTCCCACAATATTGAGGTTAGGGCCAATTCTTACTTGTATTACATGCCAAAATAAAATAAAAATGATTTCCTTTGCTAAACTTGAGGAGGTTGGTCCAGCAAATACTTTAAGTAATAACTTTTAAAGCTTATCAATTAACATATCTTACCTTCAGTCAATGCAAAGAATGCAAAGTTAGCTGAGAACACAACTCTAACTCTAACAAACAACTAACAACTAGAGGAATTTGAGGTTATCAGAAGGTGTCTGCCATTTGCTCGTACAAAACTAAACATAGCTGGAATACAAATAAAATGCACCAGTCGACCCGAAATGAGACGAAGACTACCGAAGATATCCGAATCCGAAATTGTTAAATTTTTATAAGTCATGTTTTTACTTCAAAATTATGTAAAATATTGTTATTTTCGGAGAGATTTTTAATACATGTAAAAATTAGAAAATATAATTATTTTTTAAATTATCACTGATATTAGGATTTGCCAACAAATTTCAGATGTTGGCCCGACGTCTTTTACGGATGGATTGCCAACGTCGGTTACCCAACGATTATTTTGTTGGCCCAACCGCAAAAATGCCTACCAACCATTTCCCTTCCATGCCGACAATATTCAGACGTTGGGCCAACGATGTGTGCTACTGGGGTTGTTATTCACTATGACGCGATCCATAATACATAACCTTTCACAATGAAGCCGTATTGCTATTCGACTTCAGAACATGGCCAAACTTAAAGTTAACATGTATTTACTGACAGGCGTTACGAAGTTCGCCGGGTCAAATACAATTATTAAGCCAATAGGGGACTTTTCACCACCCCTGTATTCGTAAGGTTATTAGTCTGTATGATAGCATTTTCCATAGCGATACAGGTAGGGGTTTTACTGTCTAAGGTTTCTTCACTTTAGGTCAATCCTTGTACTTAATACGCAAAGATTCGTTTTATGTGGAATCTTTCGTCCGTTCTCAAAAGCCCACACCGTGGGCGGTAACGGTGCTCAGAGTTAAAAAAATGTACAAAAACTCGTGTTGCACAACCTTCAAAGGGTTGCATTAAACAAGCTTTTAACTGAGTAAAGAATAAAAAAATTGTATAATCTTTTAATGAACTTAATGTTATTGCTCATATAATGTATAAGACATGTATATACCAGCGAGTATTCTAATCTTAGTTTAATCTTAGTTTAATTGCAAAACTATTTTCCATAAAACTGTATGGAGTGTAATGTCAAATCACCCAATAAATGCTGATAAAAATTGTGTTATTATGTCATCAAGGCGGGTAACGGGCGTATCCTCAAAAATCTTTAACAATTCCTTTAACTTAAAATTAAATAAGCATGGTGGCGTCATCCTGTAATCCGGCTACTTGGAAATCACGAATTGTGGATAGTTTATGAGCGATGGTCGGTGGATGTAGTGTTGGGCTCTTGTGTGGATTAACGTCCGCACTATTGAATACTACGTTAATCCGCAAAGACCATCCTCATAATTAGACTAATTCGTAATTCAGAGGCTGAGGTTCGGATTCCACGTTAAACTGTAGGTTCCTTATTTGCCATCGCTGTTGGGCTATTAATTAACAGTCCTGTCTAAGGAACATGTCAGCCTTAGTCAGTAACAAGACTACAAGATCGCGCCACAACCATCTTACACTCAATCCTCATTCATACTTAAATACCTTAAAATATCATGCCTAAAATACCTACCTTGGTCGCCATTTCAATAATCTAATCTAATCTAATTTAAAAATGATAGGAAGAATAAGAGACTGTAGTTCCTTTAATTTACCTAAAGGAGTAAGTATGTGTCAGTCCACTGATACTGATTATTTACAACCGTATCGGTATGTTGTTATTAAGTGTGGTTATTAATTTCAGGATTGGTAAGAAGTAGATTTCCTAGTCACAAGGCAAATCGAATTCAGAGGACCAAGTGTAAGAAAATCAACATCTTTAATAAACATATTTACCAGAGTGTGCGTTTTCATTTATTTCATTGATGTGACCTTAAGACTGCTCAAAGTTAAGGCTGTACCCAGAGAGCAATTTATACTAAGAATAATGGTTGGCTATATGATATTTTTAATAAATAAAATTGTCTCTTGTTATTCATATTTCTCAGTACATTATGTCTTTATTTTTTTAGAACTACTCATTACATATATTTGTAAAAGCCAAAGTTATGTAAATATAATATTATATTGGCTTTAATTAATATAATAAAATCCAATTAAATTATGTAAATAATTTTGAACGATAAGAGTTCCTCAAAACCTGTAAGGTGTAACGTAGCATATTATGCTTGAAATAAATAGGAATATGGAGAGATAAATAAATTACCCCCGTCGCAGCAGACCTGCGTACTAAGCGACTTCCCAAATCAATAATATGACAATAATAGTACAAGTATGTGACCAGATTGATCAATCAAAACCTGTTGATAAATTAGAGTACTGGCCTATTCTCTGTAACATTAACATGGAAAAAGTATGCAGGTTTGCTGCGTTGAGGAACAGTAAAAGCAGGCATTTTTACCATAAACTATTTTTAATCTGACCATATATCATTATCTGGACATAAATAAAGGAGTTTGCCTATTCTCCATAAGATTAACATAGAAAAGAGTATGCAGGTTTGCTGCTGTGAGGAATATATAAACTATGATTTTTTAGCATAAACGTATGGATCCAAAACAAATGAAGCTAAATACAAAGTTTCATCCAAAACTAATGATTTATAAGGGAAATATTAATTTTTCCTTATCCTCTATTAGCACTGTGTTTATATTTTTAATATCTTGGTCACCGTTAGAGATAGAGAAAAATTTCAAGAAACTAAATAGTGTAGTTTTTTGAGCTGATTCAAATGTTAAAGATAAAATTTGAAAGTTTTAAAAATACATGGGAAAAACAAAAAAACCATTTTTGGGGTACAAAACCCCCCCAAACTACCTGTTCCAATTGACCGATATGTCTGGATCACGAACTCGTCCGAGTAAACGTAAGAATACACGTCTTTACCAAATTTGGTCTCGATTGGACCATTTTTACGAGAGTTATCGTAAAACACACACACACACACACAGACACACACGCGCGCGCGCGCACGCACACACACACACACACACACACACACACACACACACAACGATTAAACATGTAAATATCAATGCGGGTTTATCTCTACTGGAATCACCCAGTAAGAAAACAATACTATTATTATAAAAGAGTTATAAGAAAATTATTTCAATTAAATTTAGAAATACAAATATTAGTTATGAAAAAGTAAATGATTGATTTAAATGTCCACTTCATCAATTATGTCTTGGAAAAGCCTTTCTTTGAGTCTTCCAACTCCAGAGATTCAACGAATTTGTTCGTTGAATATTTTATATACTCTGAAATTGTAGTTATCCCCAGCTCTTCATGAAGGTGAACATGCCTTAAGGACCAAGGGGCGTTTACAGCGACTCTAGTTAAGTGTGCTGAGCCCTTAATGCTGAGGCAAGAATTTGATTTTACATTTTAAAAGTCACCCGAAAAAAATTAGTTTTGAGACCAATTTTAATGCAGTAATTATATAATGTTTTATTAGTCAATTAAACTGTAGATGCGAACGACATGTGGGGGCAAAATTCTGTGCAGGAAAAAACTTTTTAAAGATTGATTCGGTTAGGAAAAATGTAAACTAATTTTTAATAATCAGATTAATTTAAAAAATTGTCTTACATATGGCTTTTATTATTTTTACATTTGTAAACGTATTATTTAAATGCACCTAATTATGATTGTTATAGATGTGTAAAAAATATTTTTAAGTACATGTAAAATAATGTAAAGGGTGTACGTATCACAGGGTGTCACAGAAATCAGTGGGAAAATGGGGGGATTGGATGTAATATTATATATGGAATAAGAAAGATGACCATGTCACAGGGTTCACATTTTGGATGGGGGAAAGGTGCAGACAGAAGGTCGGGCACTGCTGGGGTCAGAGTCAGGGCTCCAGTCAGCATCCCCTTCTCAATGGGATAATGACACGGTTGACGTGAACGAGTGATGTCCTTTGTGACAAGGACCTCTTCCGTCATCACGTCCGCTGTTTTACTTAACGTAAGCTTCCGCTTCCGTTAGATAAAAACTAACTGTCTGAGTGTTTGTGTCATGAGCTTGGTTCGTCAATAGATCCAACAGTTTTGACATGGATATGGATATGTCTTAGCTCTGGAGGTGGTGCCGGCATTTATAAGATAAAAATGTGTAACAGACTTCCATAGAAACTACCAGAGCTATTGTATTGAATTTTTAATATATAAGAACAGCTGTTTAAAGGAAAAACATTCCTTTTGACAAATCCATAATCTAACCTATTTCCCACTGGGAAGCAAATACAGTATGAACATTTTCTTATTTTTTGGGTACTTTAATCGAAAATCTATAATCTATCTATATAAATAAAATTAGAGTTTTGTTTGTACATTGCTCAGAGTTAAAGAAGCCGTAACAAGTCTTATCTCAATTTTTATCTGCCTGTTTGACTGTGACGCTTCATGAGGCATTTTACGCCGTCCTCTTCGAAAAAACGGGAGAACTGATAACAATGCGTGCGTATCTTTAAAATGAGTCATAAATCATATTTTATTACTATCGTGTAGCAAAATTTACATAATTCTATTTCATTCGTATGTATTTATGCCTGGATTGTTTAACCTCAGTAAAATAAAATGTGTTTATAATATTGTTGAAAATTATTATTCTGTGGTCCGAACTGAGTTTGTCGGGGATTTTGGTCGTACACCACTTTCATAAGACATAGACCTCTGTTCAGATCTTTTTGTGCACTTACTTAAACTTAACTGGACAGATGGGAAATAGTTTTCAGAACAATCAATGTCTGCAACATTGTCACGACATATCGCATGCTGGGCTCAGACGTTGGCTGATGTGAGTAATAGGTCTGCGTCAGATCAAAGACTGGTTAATAGTTTTTATGTTCAGCGCTGGTCAGACCGGTAAACCACTTCTAGACGTGGTTTACCGGTTTACGGCAATCTCCCACGTTGTTTTGCTTGTCCAGTAGTCGTGTTGTTGTTAATTTTGGAAGTCGGGAGCTCAATACTGTGCTAATCAGCGATTGACTGTGAGTGACCCATTTCGGCTTATCTCGGTTATGAAATATAAAAATAACAAAATATGTAATAATTCCAAGCAATGTACAGACAATACTCTAATTATTTTATTCATAGAGATGGAGTACCTGGTGACCGAGCTTTGCTCGGATAGAATAAGACATGTTTTTACAAGTTAATTAGCAAAATTAAAACAAATTTACTGCTCAATGAAAACATTTATGCGGTTTAAATAAAACCGTTTTCATATCCCTTAATTAATATGGCATAAATACTGAACAAATATATAGCCCTCAGGTGGGGATCGATCACGCGACCTTGCGTACGTGAGACCTGAGCGCTACTAACTGAGCTACGGCGTCGGCCTAGTTGTCGTCGTCGTTTAAGAGTTTTTGGCCAACCTCAATTGTTTTAGCTAATCTTATACTGAATTTAAATATCCATACAGTTTGTTATTATTATCCTGTGATCAACTGATTTTACTAGAAAAGGAATGAGGATTGAAAAGCAAAAGATAAATTTATTTTACACCATTTAATTGGTTTGTTACAGTGGCTTTAAGCAATAGAATGAATACGTTTTCTTTCAAAACACAAAATATTTTGGAAATAAATTTCTCTGCTTTTATTTCGCGCAGTTATTTTACCCTTTAGTTTTTACAAATTGTTTAGTAATTTGATAATTTTTCATTTATTATATACATAAAATAAATATTAATGCAAAACCTCTATTCACATATTGTTTGCCACCATCTTCAATCAACAACTGTCAAACGGTTATAAACAGCTGTTTTGATTTGTATTGTTTACATTTGATTCTCCATAAGCGTAATGTTAAATTTTTAGTTTTAAAACTTAATATTACAAGAAAACAAGAATTTTCCTGGACATTAGACCTATCTAGAACTTATTTTCTACTCAGAAATTAGTTATTTCCAAAATTTAAAGAAAATCCTTAGTGCCGTTTTCGAGATCCGTGTGCAAAATAATATATATATAAATATATATATATATATACAAACCTTGCTCGTATTATAGTATTGGATGGATAAACTCATTCTCACTAACAATGACTCTTAAACAAAGAATTTTACGAGATATTTATACCTTCGTGACGTCATTTTCTACATCGACGTAATACACGTGCCCAGCAGCTTCCGGAACAGGAAGGAAATGCGAGGGTCAAAGGACGTGAATTAATGTAGGACGAGTGTGTGCTCTTTGGGCTTCTGAATTGTATTTTTCAATTTAAACAACCTTGTTAAACTTTTTAATTTCCTTAATGTTTTTAGCTTTAACATATTATCAAATTGAAATCACATTTAATATTTTACTGGATTTTGATGTAATGTATTAATACATATTTCATGAATAAAAAAATGTTATTCATGAAATTACAAAATCTCAAAATCTTAATTGTATGAAAACCCCTACATTATTGAGCTTAAATGAGCTAAGACTACTCACAGAAAAAATGTAAATGTATCAGGTTTAGTCAATTTTTATTAACTGGAAAACCGTGTTGTATGAGTGTACGCGTGTGTGTGAAAACATCTAGTGTTCGTTTATTTAACCGAACTTTTCTGGTAGATTGAATTTTTGGTAGTAGAGAGAATTTAGTCATTTTTGTATTTTGATAAAAACTTATTAACTTAAAAATATATTTTTATTGAGATTGCCGGCGGATAAAATTAAGTAATTCAATCTCCCACAGCTAAAGTACATGTATTTCCACTATTTAAATCAGGATAATATGCGTATTCATTCATTTAGTAAAGATTCTACCGTACCAGCAGCTTGCGAATTGAATTCAATGGTCTTTATGGTTAAGACAATAGTAAAATACAAGGGAGCTCAAAATTAAAATAGAATAGCGCGGCGGCGGTGCGACGTATGATGGTTGTCAGCTGTTGTCAACCATTGTTGAAGGACCCCTGACGGCACGTCTACTGTTCACCGTGCGAGGGCAATTACCCGCCAAAACCGCTTGATATCCGGAGGAAATGGCGTTTCTGCCAGCTGTAATTAGGTCATTAACTTGCCCAGATCAAGGTCCTCGAATTTGTATCTGAAGAGCTTGCGGCGATCAGCTGACACGTTGCTAGGCAACGTCTAGATTGTTATTTAGAAATGTTTTGTTTTGGTTTTGTTTATGAGGTTATGTCAGTATAATACATTCACGCAACCTGTTTATGTGTATTTATTACTCCTCAAGCTCTTTGATTAGAAAAATGGAAGGGGTCCTTTCGAATCAGTATGAAAAACATATTTAAAATTCCTGAGGAATTTGCCTGATAATTAAATTATTTAATTAAGTTAATTAGCTAAAACACATTTTATAATAATCAATATAACAGTACCAGGGGACCGAGTGTTGCTTGGTGAAGTACGAACATGTATTTAAAAAATATAATATATGTATAAAAATTATAATATAAAAAAAATAATTAGGAACAACGTTTTTTAATTAATAATTTTAAAATGAAGAATGCAAACTTATAAATGAAAATCAAATATATAATCCTCGTTTGCATAGTTAATTCAGTTCATCGGTTAATTTATTAACAATAAATGTTTGGTGGGTGACCTGCCGTTCTTTTCATGTTAAAAAAACAAATAAAAAATAGGATCTCATAAAATATTTGGGCCGACTGTTCGTAGCCACTGGTTATCAATTTGTTCCGTTTTTTGTTAGTATAATGATCACTAATATATAAATAAACGGTATCAGTGGACGGACACATACTCTCTCCCTTAAGTAAATTTAAAAACGACAATCTGTAATAATTGAACTATCATATTCTTTAAAGTCTATCTAAGTATCATTTAGAAATTTATTGTTTCAAAAATAATCATCCAGTTTATGAAAATAACAACAAGAGAAACAAAGTTAAATTAATTGTTAAGAATTTTATGGGGGGGACCCCCCCACGGTAATACCAAGCTTTGATTGGGTTTTGTTGGGTGATTTGACCTTACGCTTCTTACCAAATTTCATGGAAAAAGGTTGGAAAATAAGGAAGAAATTTATTTTTTAACTTTCTCCATAAGAATAACATGGGGTGCGTTCAGACAACGTACTGCGTTTATCATTGACAGTAAATTTAACTTTTCTCTGGAACCGTTAGTTGTAGACAAATAATTCAAAATACTAAATTGTTTAGTTTTTTAAGTTGGTTTCAATGGTGATAGTCAAGTTATACTTAACTTCAGGGGATTCAGGGAGATCCCAAAACGGATATATACACTTTCAACTCAAATTCGAAATTTTTGACGAAAACTACTTTCTCCATATACTATGTATAAGCGGAAAAAGTAAAACGGAATGCATTATGTTTACTTGCTATGTAATGCCAGATTCAACAATTAATTTAATCAGGTGCTCACGAACACCATATGTTATTTGTGTACCGTTGCAGGGACAAAGGCGGGCACAAATGGATTTATGAAATGTGTATTATAGTTACAATATAAAAACATTACAGCATATGTTTTCCATCTTTCGGAACCTTGCACAAAAATAAAATCTTAAGGAAATAAACATAATACTAATCCAAATGGTTTAATTATTATTGTTTTAATTATGTCGGCAACAGATCATGATGTTGTTTGTTGCTTTCTTGAATTAAAAACTATAAAAAATATATTTAGTTTTTGAACAATTAGCAAACATTATTTTATTAACGTACTCTAAACAAAAATATAATCACCTCTTACATGTCTACCCGAGCAGAGCTCGGTCTCCAGGTACTACAAATATTATATGGAGGGATCACCTAGTAGAAATTAATGCATTACCTTAGTATAAAGCTCAGTACAGATAATTCCTTTCTAAGATCACCCGAAGAGGACGTTAAGAGTTTTAGGGCGAAAGAGGAGTTTTAAAATTGGAAGGTATTACAAGCAACTATGCTCTGAAAATTACATATTTTAAACATGAAAGTAGATTTATTTTTTTAAACTTTTAAATGTGCATAAATGTATCAAATTGTGATAGTAATCTATATTTAAAAAAAATACTAAGGGGTTTCCTTCTGAACTTTTATTTGACAAATTTGACAGCTCCTAACTCCGTTACTTTTCTTTTTCAATTTAATAATATATAGATATTTAAAAATCTAATTTTCCTTTAATAAAAATAAAATATAACTAATATTTAAAAATTTTCAATATAATTAGCGAATTTTCTAAAAAAAATCCTCATCTAACGTAATCTCAATTAAATAATATCAAACCCATAACACATGCACAAGTGTAATGTCATATGAACCTCTTCCCTGACATTTATTCGCACTTACCTTTCAATTTTCAAAAGTAAAAGGTGCGTGAGACTTAGTTAATCATTCAATTTGACGATCTTAGTTCGGCCGTTTGTGAGGTCGAAGTTATGAATGAGGTAGTTATGGATGGTATTCATGCATTAACTATTCAGTAGAGCTCCCTTACTTAGCTCTGAAATAGGCCCTGCAATAGACTAGTTCTAAACTAGTATTTTGCTTATACATTTCCATTTTATCACACTGCATTTATCTACGTAAATAAAATAAGAGTTTTGTGTCTACATTGCTTGCAATTTTCATATTTGTGAATTTCCCAAATGGAAGAAGCTATTACAGTAGGTTTCATGGTAAGACTTAAGCCCGAGACCATGTTACTTTATCTTATACATGTATACTTTATGTTAAACTTTACCGACTATTGTTTTTGGTCTCTGGACACCTAAATACAAAAAAATAACATGCTCCCATCGTCAATCAATTTTAATTTAAAAGAAAATTAAATTTAAATCAGCAATAGACAGTGGGGGAAAATATATAATATGAATTTAATAAAATAAAATAAAATCAAAGCCTCTGGCGCTTCTTCAAAAATAACTTCTGCGCAAGTATAAATACATTTGTGCTTACTGTAATCTAAATTAAAATATAAAATAATTAAATAGCCCAACAGCCACTGGCATCTAAGGGACCTACAGTTTAACATGCAATCCGAACCACGGCCTCGAAACTATGAATTGGTCTAATTATGATGATGGTCTTTGTGTATTAACGTAGTATTCAGTAGTGCGGACGTTAATCCACACAAGGAACACTACACCCACCGACAATCGCTCACAACTATCCACAACTCGTGACCTCCAAGTAGCTGCAGTTACTCCACTATCCTGGTGTTTACTACAATAAGGAAAATGTGCATTTTTGACAACATTTCTAACCTCTCGATAATCGTGAAAAGCATGTCAAATTAAACCAAAAAACTAAGTGGTTATTTAGGCAATTACATTTTTCATTTCTTTTATTTCCTATCATAAAAACGTTGACCAAATGCTGATCGAGAGGAACAATCTACTCTTGAAACTAAAAAATTAAAACTAAAAAATATCCATTAAAGACTTAAGAATTAAAGGAATGAACTGTTGAATTATTGATTATTAACACAGTAGTTATAGACTTCATGAGTCTCTACAAACGATTTTGATGTTCTAAATTAAAGAATAGGCCTATATAATAATGTTTTTTTATTGAGGTTTATCTGTAATGAACATATATTTTTTGCCACTGTTGTACATTGAAAGCGTGACTTAGTATTATTTTCCACTTTCAAATAATTTTTTACAAGGAGTAAGCGAAAATTTGATGTTTGATACAATTCAAAATTGAAAAAAACAATTACTAATGGAGCCTACCATTTGTATTCAATGTTTCATTTATTCTTTCAATACATAAATGAGATGGATTCGACTAATTCAAAAGTCGAAGTTTGCACAGACATTAATCGAAAGATTCAACAATTGAACGAAAATAATAGGTTTGAAACGAGAGAAAACTTGGGTTTCCTTTTATTTAGTTGAGTTCTCGGGCGTCTTCCAACTTAGCAGACAAGAGGAGCGGGGCTAAGTGACTGGCCCAATCACTTTCGTTCCTGTGGAAAGATTCGTTCATTCTGAGGACTGAGGATTCACTTTTTTGAAACACGTCAAAGGTAAACAGTTTAGTTATAAAAGCTAAACCTGCTGAAATAATTAAACAGTGTCGAATGTAAGACTCTGCGATAAAATTTTATAGTTTCTACAGTTTATGTTTGTTTAAGTAATGCAGTATAATTTTGAAATAGGTTTAAAAGCAGTGGTCAATGTAACCAATTTACATAATAAACAAATTGTTGTTAGCTCTATGTCAAACAATGACACAAACAATGAGATACTCAGGGCGAGTCAAACGTGTAGGTACCTACACTTTTCATATCACCCAATTCCGATGCAGTTCAATGGTATAAGTGAGGTTGATCAACCCATAGTATACCTGCAAAGTAATGAAAATAGACATTTTGGTAGGTATTAATGTTTGCACCTTCCCAAAAAATTGGGATTAAATGGAAGTCCCATCGAGTGGTATTTCAGTTTTGAGATCTTTTTAAAATAAAATCAGATCTCAACCTCAACGAAGTGAAATTTTTACACTTGAGGTATTTTAAAATACGACTTGAATAATTTAGATAATATATTGTTATACAGGATATTCGTTTAGGACGCAGCTTTGCTGCGAGGAGGTCTTTATGAAATATTTAAGTCAAAATTATTCGAATGAACAGAATATATATTTGATGTTAAAATTTTCCTTGAATTCAAAGGGAAACTAAATTATGTTACAAATTATTACTAAATTATTACTGAGATGGTGGCGTCATCCTGTAATCCAGATACTTGGAAGTCACGAATTGTGGATAGTTATGAGCGATGGTCGGCGGGTGTGATGTTTTCTTGTGTGGATTAACGTCCGCACTATTGATTTCTACGTTAATCTGGAAAGACCATCCTCATAATTAGACCAATTCGTAATTCAGAGGCCGTGGTTCGATTTACTGTTAAACTGTAAGTTAAAACAGTGTCTAATAAAGACCTGTCCAGAACAGTCAGCCTTAGTCAGTAACAAACAAGACACAATCATCTCACAATCATCTCATACACTTGAATACCTACCTTTAAATGTCAATTTCAATAATCTAATCTTATAATTTGTAATTATCAAAAAACAAAGTTATGTAACCAAAAATTCTACAGCTGATTCATAAGTTTTCTCTGCAAGATAAATGGTGTTAAAACAGAAGTTAATTAATACCCCCACGCTTCAGCAGACCTGTTCTCAGCGAAGTTTTCAATATTCAATCTCTACACTTGAAACTGTTAGGTTCATTTAAATAATTATTACTTTGTGAATTCCATAATATATGCTAAAATATGCTAAACTTCTCCATAAGCAAAGACAATTTAATTGCTCTGGTTATAATATTTAAACCATGAAAATAAATCTGGGTCTTCAAAATCAATTAATGCTATTTTTAAAATTGAATTTTATTTTTTAAAGTTATAGATGCAACATATACATAGTATTCAACTGCAGTATAGAACAAAGGACGTTTATTATTCTTTTACATGTATGTATACGTCTTAACTCTGGGGGGGGATTGGCAGTACGTCAGACCAAAAAGTGATGGCATATGGTTAGTGACGTCATTATGGTTATAAGTACAGCTGTTTAGAAGAACTGAAAACATACCCTTAAGACATATGCATGATCTAAGCTAAAGAAGATCTTAGAAGTGGTTAAATGATACTATGATAAATGAAATAACCCCCACCCCTAAAGTTACTTTATGCACTAGAGGCTCCATTAAAATGTATCATCGTAATGCAATATTAAAAATTGCATAAATAATGTAGACCGATATACTATAGATAAACAGTTTAAAAATCTTACATAAAAAGAAGACAATTATTTTATTTTATGTAAAATATAATAGGATCGTGATTGTTGAATTAATTAAAAATACTGTATTATACTTCTAAAAACATCATAACGATAAACTCATATAAAATTATCAGAAATATAAACCTAGTTCTGATAACTTATAACCCAATAATTCCAGCTAAATGAACTAGTTACAAGCAAACAATACGGTTTGAACTTGGAGCAAAGTTGGCTTTCCGTTTTATTTACCCCGGTCCCCTCAGTTCAGAAGACTAAGTGATTGGTTACTCCACTTCACAGATTTAACAGCTGAGATTCTATTCTAATATCAGCTGATATTTCCAGAGTAAAACACTAAGGAATTTAGTATATAGAATGGAAAGAATGTACTTAATTACAGTATTGATAGTATGTAACAAAAATATTTGACTGTTGTCAATAATAAATACTAAGTTCAAAGTCTATTAAAATATTTTATATTACTATTACCTTATTTTACTTCTCAGAATTGATTACAAACTCAGGTAGCCAAGTGTGGATGAGGAATGAGTGTAAGGTGATTGTGGCGTGACTTGTAGTCTTGTTACTAAGTAAGACTGATGCTATCTGAGACAGTTAATTAGTAGGCCATCACCGAATAGTTTTTTAACCCTTCAAGTGCTATGACTATTTAAATTTTATTATTTTTATGCAGCTCTTCATAAAATACCAAGCATACACAAAAAAAAATTATAAATTGGCACCCATACCCCTTATAACAAAATAAATGTAAATATGTCCGCTGCATCCCAATGACTAAAATGCCTCACATAATCCCAAGCCGATGGCACTAAACCTACTGTTTCGTGGAATCCGAACCACGACTGAATTACTGTCTAAAAAATCTGCGGATTAATGTACTCAAACGGACGATCCACAACAAGAAACACTAACCGATTGCATAACTATCCACAATCGTGACCTCGTGGTAAATGACGAATAGCCTACACAATATGCACTTATAACCACTAACTAGATTGTAATCCCAATTAAGCCTAAAAATGCCGTCAACTTCCACCCAAGCCGGACTGTTGTGCTGACTCTTGTTCTCGTCAGCACAACAGTCTAACCACGATACTACAAAGGATCACTGTCTGAGAAAGCAATTTTTGACTATAAAATCATACTCTAGCGGCAATATAATGAACTCAAGCGTCAGAATAGGGAACTACACGAGTAGTTGTATGTATTAGCTCGGAGATGGCAGCACCGTGTCGGTAATTGTTGACTTCGATAGCGCTATACAATAATTTCAACTCACTGACATCTAACAGTGAGATGTTAGCACCTGGAGGGTTAAGGGACCTACAGTTTAAACAAAGGTTCCGACCACAATTTTACCTCTGAATAACTGGTCTAATTATGAGGATGGTATTTATGAATTAACAGAGTATTCAATAGAACAGACGTTAATCACATCAGAGAATAAAGCATACACCGACAATCGTTTTTATCGATGTATTTTCCAATACATCAATATAATATTTTTCTTTGGACGAACAAAATTAAAAATCAGTTTATTTATACAGGGTGTTCATTAAAGTCGGGGTAAAACGACAAGGGGTCGAAGAAGCGGCGTTCAGAAGCGGTCACAGAAGCATGAACCCTGTATTATAACATTAAAAGTGCATTTTATCGCTTATCCGTGGACAAATTTCGTTTAACAAAGTATCGTTCGATTTGTAATTAAAATTAGAATAGTTTTTTTGTAAAAATTTTATAAAGGTATGGTTTTATTGTTATTTAAATTAAAAGATTTGTATCCGCCGCCATGTTTTAAATATAGAATCAATTTAAATGATACTTTGAGAATATTTGAGTCGTTAGCAAATAAGATGTGTGCAAAGTTTGGTTTCTGTAGATTAAATAGTTTTTAGATACAATCATTTTTGTAAAAAATACAAAATGGCGCCTAGCGGCTAAACGAAGGATTTTTCCACATATATTTATGGGAAATTTTTTGTTTATTTTGACGAGTACTATCACCCCTTGAAGTTTGTCCCCGACTTTAGTGAACACTCTGTATGAACAGTGTCAATTTTATAAACTTATTTAAACGTAGGGACAGTAAACTGTTAACTTTAATATTGGCTTTAATAATAGCAATACGGCTTCATTGTGAAAGGTTATTTATTCTGGGTCGCGGCATAGTGAATAACAATAACAAAACGATAAAACATATTAATAACATTCCCATAAAACAAATAAATCTGAGTGGATTAATTCACAATTTTCGAATCCAATCCAAACCCAAACGAAACCTAACTGTAATACGGCTTTTATAGGAAAGATATACAACAGCTGATTATTATAATAAACGTAATAATATAAACATTGTAATTATCATATAAACACGTGACTTTAATCAGACAGAAAATAAAAATATAAATACATAATCCCCCAAAACCGAAACTATTAACGTGGTGAATAAAGCTGTTCATTTTTACAGTACACATTTACTTCATAGTTTAACATTAATGAATGATTCAGATGGCATTGGATAGTAAAGCATACGGTATTGCTAATGGAAAGTAAACCAATCAGCTGTAGCTAAGAAATCAAATGTTTTCATTGTAGACAATTTGTAAACAAACTTCTCCATAAGGTTAACATTAGAAATTTAAAACGCCATAAAATGGAAACTTATGGGGTTTTCGAAAATATTTTTTCACTAAAACCTTCCCGGACACATATAGAGCAACTTCCTAAAATTTTTTTGTGATTGATAGTACTTGGCACGCATAAGGACATACATACAGACACATACATACATACACATACATACAATAAATTTTATATATAGAGATTTCTAAAGGGATAAAGTTTCATAGGTGTTAAATTAATATTATGGACGTTTTTGCTTTGATTCCTTTAAATGCCTTTGCCTTATAATAAAAAATCCTTTAGAGTTGGTACTTCAAGTTTAAAAGTTTTCTCAATCCAATCCTAACCTCCTGGAGTTAGTTATTCAGCCCCTTAGTTCAAGAGCTTTGCTGAATAGTTTAGCGATGAATAGCGGGCATAACTAACTACTCCACGCAACTTCGGTGGCTCGTCTCTGGAGGTCCTCGTTCTCACCACTTGGTGTTTAAGAAGAAATCCTCTTACATGTAATTTAAATCTGGTGTTAAGGGACTTTCTAAGCCTATATTACTATGTTAATTATATGTCATTCTACTGTACATGTACCCTACATTCTCTCAAAAACTACAAAGATTACGAGCATATTTTTGGCAAACCATTTTAAGCATGTCTCACGAGATATTAATTTAATTCCTTTTAAATTTTTTTTCATTTTTCAAATTTTAAAATATATGTTGATAAATGTCGGTACAAATTGGTAAGAAATTTTAAACAGTAAACAGTCTTAGAGAAAATATCCGGCAGTACACTAGTAAGTTATATAAGTACACTAAAAAAGAAATAAACTATTGTAGGTCACTAGAAATATTACATGAACATTCTTGCTTTTCGGAAAATCAACCCTAAAATGTTGATTAATCAAAAAGTTTGTGATTTGTTATCAATGAAAGCTTAATATCACTTAAGTATGCAGATATAAACCAAAGTAGTACACTTATGAATAAAATCTACAGCAGTTTGGGATGGTGCAATGAGTCAAGAATCATAGGAAGAGTATTCTCTCGGTTCAGCGCAGGGCTGCACTCAGGGTTGCCTGCGTGTATCGCACTGTGTCTGGTTCAGCGATAATGGTTGTGGCTGGAGTTATTCCCCTAGACTTGCTCGCCATTGAGAGACAAACCACCATCCGCTGTGCACAAGAAATTGGCAGAGAGTAGGCTCCTGCAGCCGCTAGAGTGGAAACTCTGCAAGCCAGGCAGGGATAGTGACGTGGTGGGGCGTTGTACGTATCATGTCATCCGAGACTTGAGCACTTGATTGGCTCGTAGTCACGGGGAGGTTAGCTTCTACTTATGTCAGCTCCTGACTCATGGCTACTTCAGGAAATATCTCCATTAGGGAAGTTGGAGACACTCCGGTGTTGGTTCTGCCCGGAGAGGGATGATTGTCTTCACACCTTCTTGTAGTGTGTGTTTGTAGAAGAAATGTGGCAGCTTGCCTCTGCAATGGGATTTGTAACTGAAGACACTATTGTAGAGGTAATGCTTTGAGGCGAGGATGTATGAGGGGCAGTTGTCTCATACGTTCATCTGGTTCTCCACATCAAGCGAGAGGAGGGATGCTTTGGTGACATCTAGATATACCTGTAGTTAGATTCGTGTTCCGTTGGACGCAAGACACGCGGTCCAGGCTTAAGTCATCCTAAAAGGGTTTATAATGGCTATTCGTAGGGAGTTTAGTGGATGTGAGCCCCACACTGTTCCCATATGGGTTCGTACATTAGTATTCTCCCTACGTAAAAAAGGATATATGTTAACATGTCACAAACATAAAAACACAAAAGATAAGAAAAACTATATTGTTACAAAATGAACTCATCAAAACATTCACTCAACATAATCCACCAATTTACTGCAGCATTCACGTGTTTATTGAAGTAGCTTGGACTAATATTCCTTTCAGGCATACCAACCTCTGTATGAAAATGTAGGGTGTCCGTGTAGTTGTTGTGCTGTTGTAGTGGCACTATTGTCCTGTACCCCATTGTTCGAGAGAACACGTGCCAGGCTAGAGGGCTCATTTCGTCCCTAGACTCCCGTTGATCTAGGGCTTTGCAGCCTATAACTGGCGAGGGACACACTGGAATCAAAATCTTATAAACGCTATCTTATAAACGTTTAGCCTTAGTGGAAAGAAACAGCTATGTGTGCTATACCGAATTTTGATAACGTCACTGTGGATTCAAATTTGAAAACAGCTGACCGAAATGTTAGTTCAGAGTGTTTTTCTTTCTATTGCAAATAGTTTATTTGATTTTTGTTGTTCAGTGTTTTATTTAAAATGGTGATGCAAAAATTGTAACAAGAAAATGAATGAACTAACATAAGGTCTCACAAATCCCCCGATAATTATGATTTGAAAACTAGTAGATTAAAGCCTGCAAACGTTTTAATATTAATATGAGGAATGCCCGAATTCGTTCAAACCATCCTGTAAAGAATATCCTGTAAAGTTTATTAAATTTTTTCAATATTTTTCAATATCAATATTTTTCAGTTCAATTCTTGATCTGAAATTCCTCTTAAGTACTTCAAACTGTTAGTTTGATGAACCATAGAACATTTTGTAACACTGAGTGTTTGTATAAACGGTCGCTTCTGGTAAATGAAATCGTTAGGAAAACGTTTTTAATTTCTCAAGCTAAAATTAATAAATAGTTTTTTTCTGCCTCAGCAACATAATATTATTCAAAATCTACCATTGCAGGTGTTTTAAATCTACCTTCATTGCAACCTTTACTTCAGTGTAGTTATCTTACACATAGCATATTGCTGTGTCATTTGCAATACATGCAAATTTCCCTTTAGTATATTCGTTTCATAAGTCGTTTATGAAATTAAAAACGAAATCTCTCCAACACAGATCCATTTAGAACACTGGCTGTAATAAACCCCAATTGCTTTCACTCATTGTTTTCTGTTTGTTAGATAGCTTTCAAACTAACTACAAAGATGTCTTCTCACGACCCAGATAAATAATTTATCTAAAAATAATTTTGTAATCAACTGCATCAAAGGCTTTTTTATGTCCAAAAAATACCACTTACCTTTTCCTTTCGGGTTATCCCGATATATACGTTAATAATGTGTATTAGTGATATTTCAGTATTTAGCCCCTATATGAAACTGTTCTCATTACGTATTACTGAACAATTTTGTTTTCTCAAAAAAAGTAATAATTTTTTGATTAATTTTTTAAAAACCTTTTCGAGGTTAGGAGGAGTGATATCGGTCCAAAATTGTTAGATTATATTGGGTTAGATCATTGAAATGGCAACCATTCTACAATGTAGGTATTTTAAGCCAAGTATGAATGAGGATTGAGTGTAAGATGATTGTGGCACGATCTTGTAGTGTTGTTGCTGACTAAGGCTGACATGTTCCCTAGACAGGACTGTTAATTAATAGCCCAACAGACGATGACAACTAATGGACCTACAGTTTAACGTGGAATCCGAACCACGGCTTCGAATTACGAATTGGTCTAATTATCAGGATAGTCTTTGCGGATTAACGTAGTATTTAATAATCCACACAGAGAACACTACATCCATCGACCATCCCTTACAACTATCCACAATTCGTGACCTCCAAGTAGCTGGATTATAGGACATCGCCACCGTCCCAGTCTTTTCATTACAATCATTTACTGGCCCACTCTTATGTAAAAGAAACACCAAATCTGGAAAGAAAGGCATCTGGAAACGCACCTTTTTGAAAACTTAAAGTAAACAAATACAGTAATACATCCATTATCATGGTAAAACTGTTTTAACAGAGATTAACTAATATGATCAATTCCAGGTACTTTCCATTTCTTAAACTGTAGTAAAATAAGCTGTGACTTACCAAGAAACATAGATCCATAGCTGTATTTAGCTCACAGTTCTTAAAATGTAAATCATAAAAACTACTGTGCTTTTCCTATTTTATGTTAAGGTTATTTACAATGAATGGCTAAAAAACGTATTAAATTCATTACGTATTATTTTTGTGTTATTAAAAATATATAAATTCATATTTAAATTACTGATAGCCTTACTTTTCACTTTTTTACCTGTAATATCATTTATGATCTCCCACAATGCCATGAGTCCCCATTATAATTTACAAACAAGTTTTTATAATATGTATTTTTAAATTACTTACCTGCATTTTTTGGGTTTTTAAAGTAAAATATTAATTTTTGATTGCCTGGATTCCTCCAGATCTTCTCATACATTTTGTCTTTCAATTTGATTTTGGTGCATATATATAACTATTCTATGGTTTGATTTTTTTGCATTATTATTTTGGCTTACAACTACTTTACACTTGCTTTCTAAAATTATGTTTTCAAATCTAATATTAGATAAGTCAGATATACCAGAACGGTTTAGCTCATCATAAATATCTGTCCAGTTAGGCTTATCTAATATACGTAAAAGCGTTTTATGATTTATGCCATAACTAAATGATTTAATATCACTGATAACGTTTAGTAATAATTTTAATAACAGGCTCATTTTTCAATAATACAGTGTCTTTTAAATGTATATTTCAAATGTCTACGTTTCTATTTTATTTGTAGTTCAAGCGGACCAAACCTCCAGCGTCGAAGCGTCAACACTAACGAGTCAATCTCTGTCACCGCAGTGACGTCATTATCACGTAATGACGTCATTCCTATTATCACTCTTTTATTTCTGGTAATTAGCTATTAATAGCTCACTACGTCCAACAGCCTGGCTATCCTGTTTACTTTCAGACTAATTAACTTTTATGCGTTCATTAACTTCTGTTTGCTTCCGGCTGATTGAGTTTTCAGTGGATTTTGCAAAATAATCATTTTTTAAACTCAATCAGAAATTATATCAATCCTACCCTTGGATAAAACCTTGGGTAAAATTAAGATATCTTCTTACCATAGTATAATCTTACATTATCTTTAAATTCAATGATCAATATAAACGAACTAATATTGATTTTAATTTGAATGTTAGTATTTTTTTGTTTAATACCTTTAATAGATCACATGTTAAAAGTAATTCTTAGAAATTATGTTGCTCTAAACTGGTTTTAAGTTACTTTATTTTAATACACTGTGGGTTAGTTTAAAAATAAATAAAACCTTCTTTAAAAAGTAAAGACTAATGAAAATAAGTTTCGTCGTAGTGGGTGTTCCAAGTTTTACGGAGAAACGTGACAAAATAATTGAAATAAGACAAAATTAGTTTTTTGGGGTAAAAAACGTTAAAATAAACGATCCCAGCATAGACCATTCCTAGCGATGTAGAGACAAAACTATGGTCATATTTTTCAAGATAATGCAGGCTTGATGCACTGAAAACTCTAACCAGCTCATCAGGAGGGGCTAAAGGATGTAGTTAAGGGAAAATAATTGCTATCGACCCAGTACAACCAGAGCTGTACTGCAGGAACAAAAGGGTTAAAGAGCTGCCGACAATAGATGGTGCCCCTTCCCCCTTATTACCTAACTGGTCACGTGACACCACTGTTAGGCTTCCCGGCCGTCCGCCTTTTGTCTTATGAGACCATCTCCAAGTCAGTCCCTCACACCATTGCCATAACGATCTATATAAATAAAATTAGATTAGATGAGATGAGAGATTAGATGAGATCATTGAAATAGCAACCATACTACAATGTAGGTATTTTAAGCCAAGTATGAATGAGGATTGAGTGTAGGATGATTGTGGCGCGATCTTTTAGTCTTGTTACTGACTAAGGCTGATTTAGACAGGACTGTTAATTAATTGCCCAACAGCCAATGACAACTAATGGACCTACAGTTTAACGTGGAATCCGAACCACGGCCTCTGAATAACGAATTGGTCTAACTTTGACGATGGTTTTTGCTGATTAACGTAGTATTCAATAGTGCGGACGTTAATCCACACAAGAGAACACTACATCCACCGACCATCCCTCACAACTATCCACAATTCATATAGACTTTTGTCTGTAAATCAAATTCAATTCAAAATAAAGTTTTACCAGTCAAAACTCTGCTAACATAATTGTTAAATGGTTTTGCACCTTTGAATACCACAGAACCAATTTTACCAAAATATTTACATTTACTAAAAACCCTCCTCATCTTAAAAAAATGTAAACACTTACTAGTAATTTGTTGGCAAAAAAATACTAATACATAATAGTTTATGCAACGATTGTATTATGAATGCCTTAAAGCCACGAGTTAGAGTTAATAAATATCTCACAAGCGGCTTTGAAGCATAATACAATAGTTGCATATACCATTTTATCTACGACCAACAATGTTCAGACTTTTAAAAACAAAAGTTGTATATTTCATTTATCTACGACCACTGCAATATACAGGGTATCAAAAAATAATTGGTGTGTATTTCATTCTTGGAGTAATCAACATGTGCGAAAACTTTGCATTCTTCTTTTCCGGAGTTAAATTGATCTTTTAACTGCATAAATCACTCATTTTGTGAATGGTTCAAAACTCACATTTGAGGTTAGGGACTAAAACGCACTATCTTTATGAATTAATCAGCTGATTTTGCATTTCATTATATCCATAATGATATTAATTTCGTCAAATGCTGAGTTCTGATTGGTCTAGAACCTGTATCGTTATGATAAATCTGTATCGTTATGAACTCATAATGCAACGGGTTTCAATTTCTGTTTAATAATAAGCCTCTTAATGATGTTACTTTCAGTATGTTTATTTGTATTTTTTGCAATAGTCATAGATAAGTGGAATTGAAAGTTTTTGAAATTTATTTGACGTTGTTCTTATTGGATGTTTAAAAATAAACTTATGAACAGTTTTGAATAAAGCTTCTAGATTATGTTCACATTACCCAATAGAACCAAGTCCAAACCGATTTCCTCACCTTGTGAGATGAGAAATGTAAAATAAGTGGCGGCTAGCACGATTTTATATAGTAATAAACCGATTCGGTTGACGGAAGATCTAGTCGGCCGTGTCTTTTCTGTAGGTGTCTCGCTCTCTTAGTGCCAAGCCTCCTTCATAAGTGGTTGTCCTTTTCAGGTTCCCCGATGAATGGTGACAGTGATGCAGTTCGGATGCAGTAATTAATTAAATTATGATTTCGTAACATAATGTAAGTTGGGGAAATCTTAGGGAGAAGTGAGAAACCGTGGATGTTATCAATTACTTAAGGTGATTAAACGAAACACCTAGTAAGTGATTGATACATGGGCCATGTGGTCACCAAATTTTCTAAGTCAGTCTTGATAGTAAATTTATGTTATAGCAGAAAGATACCCAGATTGGTTATCCTAGATACACCTAATTTTCACGCCATCAAAGCTTGCTGGGTTTGGGGATGTGTGGTTACGATCAGGCTCTTGGTGAAATTTCTAGCACCTTTATTGGCATTCACCATAGTACCATTTTAATTAAACTGTAGTACGGTATCCATAATATGCATCCACATACACTAACAAATAACATAGAATTTGTCTTTCAATACTCACACAAACCTCCCTGCACATAGCAATACATACTTAATAAGCCACGATCCTTCCACTCACTACAAAAGTACACATCATACACCTATAACTTAAAATTTGACAACACACACAGAATACGTTACTATTTGTAGCAGAGCTATCTAAATTGGTTACAAATACATAAAGACGACCAGTAACTAGATAAGTTTCATAATGATGTTGTTTTTTCCGGATCACGTCAGTAGAATGCAATAATAGTTGAAATACCTTCTTCTGCCTCGTGATCCAAAGGCTGTCTTTAGTGGATAACGCGTGTTTCGACACTTGTATTGTCATTGTCAAACCCCTAAAAACCCATTTTAAATCAATTTTTAACGGATATCCATGTTCAAATGTAAAATGTTTTCATTTTGACCCAAGAAATATGTGTCAAATACGTTTGTCTAAAGTTACAGAACTTTCTGTACAAGAAATACTTAAATGTCCGGCAAGCTAGTTAGTTGGGCGATGTAGTCATAGAACAGTTATCCTCATATTGCACCGCTATATATAATATCATATTGGACGCGGCTTTAAGCCGCGTCCACACTATGTCGATCGACACCGATCGACAAAGTCGATCGACAAAGTCGAACAAGTCTGGACGTGTTGCTAGACATTGTTGAGCGGTGTCGAATCGAGTCGAACGCAATCAGAGTCCCGAATCAGGTCGGTCACTGCCGTTTTAAAAATTGAATAGTGCTATACTGTTGTTCAAGTGCTTACATTTTTATTGAAAATGAATTGGAGAGATACCCAAACGTCGAATTTTATTGAAATGTACCGTGACCGTTCTTACTTATGGGATTCAAGTGATGTTAACTATAAAAACAGAAACAAACGGCATGATGGTTTTGTGGAAATTGCGGTGTCATTTGGCATTGAAAAAGTGGAGGGGGAAAAGAAAATTAGAAATTTGCAAAGCCAATTTGCAAGGGAGAAAAAGAAAGAGAGCGAGTCGAGGAAGACCGTGACTGGCGCTGATGACGTCTATACAAGCAAATGGTTTGCCTACAAAGCTATGATGTAGGCAAGATGGCAATAAGAATTGCAGCAGAAGCCGCTGCTCCAGCATCTTCATAATCACTCATATTTTATATATAAAAATTTATGATGGTTGTCAGTCGACTCGTCTGCGTCAAACGGAAAATTATATCGACTCTAAACGAATTTTATTTTTAGTACACTTTAACCCACCTAAAATAAAATATTTAATATTTCATTAAAAAGTACGTGAACACAAAATAATAATGAGCTAATTTTTAGACAAAGAAAGACACAATATTTCTGAAATCGGACAAAATGTTTTTCTCCTAAATTTAACCTTTATTTCACAGATTCAAACATTTACTATTTTATCAAACAATATAACATTTTGATAGTTCTAATAATTGTAATTTTCCCTCGATAAAATTAAAATAAAACGGAAATTACAACCGAACAGCTTAAACGACATTTATCTATGAGATACATTGTTTAAAAATGATCCCAGAGGTTTAAAACTGCTGCCAAATGGCGGGAGTAAATGTCAATAAAGTTGCATGTCATTGTTACGGATCATTATAAAAGACAGAGCAGGTTCTAATGAACAATGACGCGTACGCCGTACAATGACGACGGCGATGTCTCTCTCAATTTGTCTAAGTGCTTTGCAATAACTCGGCTAATGAGACAAGCATCTGATATCTCTTTGTTGCCATGACATTCTCCAGGATTCGTTATAATGAACTCTTTTCTGCAATATCTGTATTTATATACAATAAAGATAATATTAGAGTCTTACCTCTAAACTATGTTTGGAGCTATATTTTTGGTTACTTTTTATATCCTAAAAAAAGTATAGGGGTCTTATAACAAACTTCTGTATGTTTGACTGGATTTCTCTAAAACTTAACACTTGTTTATTTAAGACTGACTCACGCACTATTAAAATATAATAATGAGCTCTCAAAAATCCATTATTGGATTTTATTTGACATGTTTCTCTAAGTTTTACAAAACACGTGACTCATCAAAGTGGGTTATTACGTCACACTTATGAGATGGCAACCAACCCAGGTAGGTATTTTAAGCCATGAGTGTAAGATGATTGTGGCGTGATCTTATTGTCTGGTTACTGATTTTAAGGTTGAAATATACTTGAAAAAGGACCGTTAATTAATAGCCTAAAAGCCAATGGCATCCAAAGGACCACAAATTAACGTGGGATCAGTGGAGTTTTGATATGTTTGGTAATTTTTGTAAGTCTTGATGGATCTTGTCTCAATTCTTGTATTTCTGTCTGTTTATCAGTAATAATAAACAAGGTATTTTGTAACGTTTTCAAGGGAAAACCAGAGCACCCACAATGATAAGACCTGTTTTTAAATTCTATACCTTATAAAGAAGATTTTTATTTTACTTTGCACTGAAACAGGTCCTACACTCCCGTACACTATTTGCGTACGGGAATTGCAACGCCTCCCCACCCTTAAGGTTTTTAGGTTATTTTATGCTACTTTAGGTCAAACTGTAAGTCCCTTAGATGTTGGGCTATTAATTTAAAGTCCTATCAAAGGATCATATTGGCCTTAGTCAGTAAAAATACTGCAAGATCGCGCCACTATATTACACTTATTTCTCATTCATTCTTGGCTTAAGTTTCCTACCTGGGTGGATCACCATGCCAGAGTGGCAATGGTGACAGCATAACAGCCGAGGCTGTTAAATGTGCGAGTATATTTAAAAAAGCCAATTTTGGGCTGCGTTATGAACTATATAACTGGGACTGTGGCGACGTCCTGTAATGCAGCCACTTGGAGGTCACGAATTGTGGATAGTTGTAACCAATGGTCGGTGGATGTAGTGTTCTCTCGTGTGGATGCACTATTGAACTCTACGTTAATCTGCAAAGACCATCCTCATAATTAGACCAGTTCGTAATTCATAGACCGTGGTTCAAATTCCACGTTAAACTGTATGTCCCTTAGCTGCCATCGGCTGTTGTGCTATTAATTAACAGTCCTGTCTAAGAAACAAGTTAGTTAACTAGACTACAAGATTACGCCACAATCATACTACAGTACATTAATTTCTCATTCATACTTGGCTTAAAATACCTACCTGGGTAGGTTGCCATTTCAATAATCTAATCTAATTATCTCATCTATATTTTTCATAAAGCTACAAATAAAATGAAAGAAACTCGTAAAAATAAATTATTTACTGATTTAGTTCAATAGTTGCCGACCATTTTTGTCGTTGTAGCAGTTCTTTCTTGATTCCTGATTGGTTGTTTATGCTATGTTATTATTAACGATAGTTCGATATCAACTATTCGATATTTGATTTAGTTGTCGATTACCAGTTTTCAATCGATATCCGGAACGTCCGAAATTCACAACAATCAAAAGTGATTGTTGCAGTTACTTTATCGATTATTTACAATCAAATGCATACCTCTTTTTCGGCCTAGGACTAAAAATATTATCATAATAAGTCCTATAAAGCAAACAAACTGCCGATTAAAACTGCTGTTTTTGAAATAGTATTACGAAACAAATCTTTGTTCAACTAAGTGTCAAAATTAGTTTCTAAACATTAATTTTTTACCTTCTTAGTAACTGCGGGGTATCATAAACGATTAAATGAAGAACTTCCCGTTTAGGGTGTACGTTAACGAAAGTGTCTTATTAACTTTTGTAAACGACTCTGTGAATTTCAGCGAGGTTTTAATTTTAATTCGGATTCTAAGTGGGGTCGCGTGCATGCGTGCATCCCCCTTGAACTGTCATTAAACGAGGGCCGAGATGGTCTATGGTCATTACGCTTCAGTCTGACATCAGGCGTCGCGTCGCATTGTGGTGGCGTCGTGTCCGTCCGTGCGTCCGTGCGAGCGCGTGCATCACTGTGTTGTGCTAACTTACTTGGATTTACTGATCGATTAGTCACCACTTATAAGGTTGGAGGAATTTTTATTTCTAATTCCACACTAAAATATTGTTCACGAATATTTCTGTAGTATTTATTGTTAAATAATGCGACTTGAGTTTTAAAATATAGAACGTTTCGCAAGATGAAGAAAAACCTCCCGTTTTCATGTGACTAATATCTACATTAAAAAACAATTTAGGTGTAAGAAAACGACCTTTTAAAGTTCAATAAGAATAAGTAAAATTGTTATTAAGTGTTTTATTACTTAACCTACCACATTTTCTTAGGCATAAATAGCTTTTTAAGGTAATCAAAATATCAGTCACTTAAAAACGGGAGGAGTTTCTCTATCTCCAAAAAACTTTGAAGTTAAAACGTTAGAGAACTCAAATTAGTTGATATTAAATTATTAGTAACAAACACCATAATGTAGGTTATACTTAAAACAAAAGTTGTTAATAGTTTACAGTTTTAAAGCTGAACTATAGCTCTATTTATATTTCAGTTAATAATAATGTAATAAATTATTATTTACATTACATTAAAATAATTAATGATATTTTCTCATAAGCAGCTTACAGCTTTGAGTGTAAAATTATATTAAACAGTATTAACAAAACAAAAATACTTTTTTTAATAAATAAAAAGTAATGAATCACTCTCCACGGGAGGTGAAAGCTAAGGTTGAGTTGACCGACACTTAATAAAGATAATACAACAATCTGTTATAAGGGAGATTTACTAGAATATAAAAATATTTTAATTAAAACATATCCATTCACCTAGATCTGTTGTAAGTTGAACTTAGGTTCAACTAACTAAGGTTATAAAATTTCAAAATTTTGTCCTCATTCGATGGTGGCGAAACGTAATCCTGTAATCCACACGTGGTCACAAATGTGAATTTGATATGGTAAGCCATGGTGTGGTGTAGTTTCTTTGTGCATTAAACTTCCGCACTATTGAATATTACGTTAATAAAAGAACATATATTAACATTCGTAATTCAGAGGCCGTGGTTTTTCCACGAAAACTTAGGTCTAGCTGCCATGCTGTTGTGCTATTAATTAACAGTCCTGTCTAAGAAACAAGTTAGTTAACTAGACTACAAGATTACGCCACAATCATAATAAATTCATTTCTCATTCATACTTGGCTTAAAATACCTACCTGGGTAGGTTGCCATTTCAATAATCTAATCTAATTATCTCATCTATATTTTTCATAAAGCTACAAATAAAATGAAAGAAACTCGTAAAAATAAATTATTTACTGATTTACATCAATAGTTCAATAGTTGCCGACCATAAATAAATTGGACATAAATTGTGGATAGTTGTAAGCAAGTGTTCTCCTGTATGGATTATCGTCCGCACTATTGAATACTACGTTAATCCACAAAGACCATCCTCATAATTAGACCAATTCGTAATTCAGATGCCGCGGTTCGGATTCCACGTTAAACTTTAGGTCCATTACTTGCCATCAGCTGTTGACCTATTAATTAACAGTCCTGTCTAAGGGACATGTCAGCCTTAGTCAGTAACAAGACTATAAGATCGTGCTACAATTATCTTACACTCATTTCTCATTCATACTTGGTTTAAAATACATATTGTACCTGGGTAGGTTTCCGTTTCAATAATCTTATCTATTCCAATCTTATCTAATAAAGATAAAAGTATTGACATTTTATAGTATAATATCCTTAACTGAAATTAAATTCAGTAGGTTCGTAAAAATACGAAGTATGTGGCCGGTGACTCATGTCAGATCATGATCATGACCTCTGGCAAGCCTATGTGACTCTATGTAAGCTGCTATGGTACCTCGCTATCAGACATATTCCAAGTGTTACTCAACATGTGGTCTTCAAAATTAATTCAACAGACAGAAATAACCATTAACTTTCAATCTAAAATCAATATTACCTTGTTGTAATATATAATTTTGTTTAAAACCTAATTCAAAATATATGACTATACTTATACAGGGTGTCCCATAAGTAAAGTACCAAACTCTGGAAAAAGGCTGTGAGCGTCAAAATAAAAAGAAAATCATGAATGACTTTTTCCAAAAACGCTTTGTTTACCAGACGTATGTTTAAATAAAAGAGAACTACTGCAAAAACAAAATTCTACTCGGGACTTTAAAATAGCGGCCATTTTGAACTTTTACCGTTTCCCATCATTGCAGATTAAAAACTTAAAATTATGCAATTTTTTAATTTTAAATTTGGCCACATTAAATTTTATTCTCGAAATAAAAATTGTAGGTCTCTTATATTTAAACATAGACATTATGTTTTATATAGATTAGTTTAAATTTTTCGATGATAACAACTATTTTGTAAAAAATACAAAATGGCCGAGATCTGGTATTTAAAAAAAACATTATTCTTGATTTTCTCTTTATTTTAAACCGCAACATCTGTTTCTAAAGTTTGGCACTTTACTTAAACCCTGTTAATTATACTTTTAATGTTATCGCATTACAACATATAATAATGATACAGATTTTCTAATTTATTTAACTGTAAGTGAACGTTAAATAATTGGGCAGACAATAATATTTCTCCTAGTTTTGATTTTTAAAGGTTTCAATTTTGTAATTTGTCATGGTATTAAGTAACTTAGCACTGAACTATAAAAATCTTATAAGGACAGATTTAAATCTACTTAAACCATAAATCTGTCATTATAACGGTTTTAAACGAAACATACCTAGGAGAAAGTGACGTAACTGTTAAATGACATTTCATTTTTTCTATTTATTCAAGAGAAATTAATAATTGGGGAAAGATTTTTGGAAAATTAAAACTCCACATTTATTGAAAGAAATATCGTCGAGAGTTTAATTCACTCAAAGAGGAAAAGATAAAATTGCAATCTGAGAGCACTAAAGATTAGTTTCTGTTTTCTTTTAATTAGTTTCTCAAAGGTTCAATAAAACTCTTGATTCAGAAAAGTTGATACTTTCCCAATGATTCATTGTTTTGCTGGGATTCATAGAATTTTTAAAAGCCAAAAAGTTTTGGAACTAATAAAAACTTAACCGCATTGATTACATTTATCATTTAATGTTCCTAAATAATAAATTTAATTAAATTCAGGACTGGGACAGTAGCGTGTCCTGAAATCTGGAGGACACGAATTGTGGATAGTTATATGTGATGGTCGGTGGGTGTAGTGTTCTCTTGTGTGGATTAATGTCAGCATTATTAAATGCTATATTAATCTGCAAAGACCAACCTCATTATTGGAGCAGTTCGTCATTTAGAGGGAAAAGTGATTTGGACTCCATGTTAAGTTTTAGATCCCTTAGATGTTATTGACTGTTGGGGCTATTATTTAATGGTCGTGTCTAAGCCTTAGTCAGTAACAGGACTACAAGATCTCGCCACAGTCATTTTAAACTCAATTTCATTCGTACTTGGGTTAAAATACCTACTTGGGTATATCACCATTCCTAAAAGGTAATCTAATCCAATTATTTACAAATTTTGTACATTGAGTAAAAACTGAAATGCGACCAGTGATGAAATAAAATAAATTATTTAAAAATAAAATATGAACAATTTTTTTATAATAAAGCTATAAACATAGAATATTGCCATTCTTTGGTAAAGCCATGTGCATTTTTAGAAACGTTGAACATTTTATAAAATAATTTTTTAAATTTAAAAATATAACATTTAAATAAAGGTTTGCCATTTATAAATAAATAAAAAATATGTATATAAAATAAATTGATGTTTCATAAATATAGAGAACACATATAAAAAATGAATATAAAATATGAATAAAAATATTAATTTTCTTTTCCTAAAAACTTTGAAAAATCACGTATGTTTAGATTTTTAAATGGGATTAGATGAAGAAAAATTTGGAACTTAATGTTTTTTTAAGCCATATCATGTAAATACAATTTAAATTTTTTTTTAAAAATTACATGGAAAAACGAAAAAAAATTTTAAAAACACACAGTTTTAGATATGTTGTTTACGAACTCGTCCAACTCTGTAGAAATTAAAAATGGTCTGATGGACCATTTTACGAGAGTTATCCACACAGACTGTTATACATTATACTAGTTTAAAATAATTCACAATATTTTACTATATTTTTTACATATACTGCATTAAAAATCATATATTCTTATTTTTAAAAATGATATTGTTTTTGAGGTCTTGGCACGAAAAAAAATAGCGCACAGAGTACTAAATCTTTCCAAACAATAATTAAAATTATAAGTGACAAGGGAAATCTGTCGAAAACATGTTATTTCTATTATAAGATAAAATGGAAAAATATTTGCTGCTTAGAACACTGAAATTCCATCATTATTGAACATTAAACTTTCATCAACATCTGTCCATAAATAAAGGAGTTTTGCCTAATCTCCATATGATTAACATGGGAAAAGAGTATGCAGGTTTGCTGCCATGATAAACACATAAACTATGATTTTTTAGCACAAATGTATGGATCTCAACCACATGAAGCTAAATATCAAGTTTCATCAAAAAATATTAGATAATAAGTGAAAAATTAATTTTTCCTAATCCTCCATAAGATTAACATTGGAGCCTTAAAATACAACGTACTGTGTTTAGATTTTTTATATCTCGGTAACCGTTTAAGATAGAGAAAAACTTTAAGGAACTTAATTGTGTAGTTTTTTAAGCTGATTCCAATGGTGAAATATAAAATTTGAAATTTTTAAAAATTACATGTGAAAAACGCAAAAAACCCCATTTTGGGGTACAAAACCCCCCCAAAGTACCCGTTCCCATTGACCGATATGTCTGGTTTACGAACTCGTCCGAGCATTTGTAGGAATACACGTCTCTACCAAATTTGGTCTCGAGCACTTTTTAAAATTATTCTAACATCACTAAAAGATTGTCCTTATTTACAAATTTTGTACATTGAGTAAAAACTGGTAACTAGCCATGTGATTGTGAATGAAAACAATTATTATGTAAAATTGTGGTAGGACAGTAAGATTGCAAATTATTTTGGAAATTGAATAAAGCTATTAACACTAACAATTCCAAGTGTTTTGTTTTGCTGTGTTTCACTTAAATATCTATTGTTGGCCACAACAGTGCCATTTTTGGAGCAAAGAGTTGAACAACATTTGAATTATATTTTTTAAATTTATTGAAGAACGCGATACTTAAAATTTTGTGAAATCAAGGTTTGGACCATTTTCCAAAACAACGTTCGTGTGTAATATTTTGTAGTTCTGTTAAATTGCCACTAAAATAGAAAAACCTAGACGTCCAATTGTTGTTAAACCACATCGGCATTTCAGAAAATCTTAAATAGATATAAATACTGAAAATATCACTTGAAAACAGTATTGTCGATTGGTTTTGGTCTGTTTACTAAAAATTATATGCTTTGAAAAAACACATTGTATGGTTTAGTCATAACGCTTTTAATAATGTTTTTCTGAGTAAGTTTATTAAATTAGATTAGATTATTGAAATGACGACCATCCTAAAAGGTAGGTATTTTAAGCCAAGAATGAATGAGGATTGAGTGTAAGATGATTGTGGCGCGATCTTGTAGTCCTGTTACTGACTAAGGCTGACATGTTCCTTAGACAGGACTATTAATTAATAGCCCAACAGCCGATGGCAGCAGTTAAGGGACCGATAGTCTAACGTGGAATCCGAACCACGGCCTCTGAATTACGAATTGGTCTAATTATGAGTATGGTCTTTTCGGATTAACGTAGTATTCAATAGTGCGGACGTTAATCCACACAAGAGAACACTACACTCACCGACCATTGCTCACAACTATCCACAATTCGTGACCTCCAAGTATCTGGATTACACGACAGTTATATCTGCACTGGAAAATCAACCACTGTTCATTGATTTAAACTTTACTAGTGTACAGCTCCGTCGTGAATACAACATTATTTGACAAGTTTGAGAAGTCTGGCGCGAACTAGACGTGCAAAGCCAACCGTTCTGTGGAACGGCAACATGCTGGAGACCGGAACTATCTCCAGCGTCACTTCCGGTGAATCAAGGACTTAGTTTACTCAAATGAAAAAGCAAAACAATTGTTCTATTCAGCCGCACTCACCGGAGGCTGCGGTTAACGACTGAAACGGCAAAGTATTAATCCATTTTTTCCACTTGAGTTTTTAACACACAACTACCTCCGCTTTGGTAGACTATACAATCTTCCGGTAAATTACCACATGAACAACTCTGGTATTGATTTATAAAATATTTGTTTTTATTGGTGATGTGTCCTATACTTATAAGTGAATTTAACATTGGGAAGAAGCTATTACCGTAGGTCTCAAGACTTACAATACCTAGGTAACTAGACCTGAGCCCGGAACCACGCTACTTTTTCGTTTTGAGGTGCCTAAAGACCAAAGAAATAGTCGTGAAAAGTTATAAGTATATGTCTATTAAATATTTTGGGAATTTATCTTTTACCACTAAAATCTGCTTAAAACTACACAATTTAGTACATTAAAGCTTTGCTCTATTTCTAATGGTTACTGAGATATTAGTCTAAACACAGTACGTAGTATTTTGAGGCTCCAATGCTAATTTTTTGGAGGATAAGGAATAGTTATAATTTCACTCATTAATCTATATCTCTCTATGCATAAAAATGAATGTATTTATGTTTGTATGTATGTCTTTTATGCGTTGCCAAACTACTCATCCGATTGCCATGAAATTTTAGGAAGTTGCTCTTTATGTGTCCGAGCAGGTTTTAGTGAAAACGTTCTTTTGAAAACTTTTTCATTTGTTTTATATTTCTATGTTCTATGTTAACCTTATGGGGACTAAGTTTGTTTACAAATATTCTACAATCAAAACATTTGATTCCCTAAGCTACAGTTGATGGTTTACTTTCCATCAGCAATATGCTTTACTTTCCAAAGTTCTTTCAATCATTCATTGATGTAAAACTATGAAGTTAATTTGTGGTGCACAAAAGGAACAGCTTTATTCGTCACGTTAATAGATTATGTATTGATATTTTTTATTTTCTGTTACGTTAAAAAAGTCACGTGTTTATATGTTGGCCAAAAAATATTACAATGTAAATACATATTACATTTGTATATAATAATCAGCTGTTGTATATTTTTCCCATAAAAATTAACATGTATATACTGTTAGGCGTTACGAAGTTCGCCGGGTCAACTAGTCTTTAGATAAAACTTGATATTTAGCTTTTTATGGTTGAGGTCCATGCATTTATGCTTAAATATATAATACTTATTTTTCTCATGGCAGCTAACCTTCATACTCTTTTCACATGTTCATAAAATGGAGGATCAGAAAAATTATTTTATGGGTTAATGAAACTTGGTATATAGTCAAAATAAAAATTGTTTAAGCTAAAATCTTAACTTTCAATGTTCCTCATTGCAGAAAAGCTTTCTAGTATTTCGCAGCGATCTGAAGATTATTCATCATGAGATTTAAATCTATCCTTAAAACTGGTTTAACCTCTAAATAACCTATAATATAAATAACCTATAAATAATAGCCTATATTTCAAGTAATACATGGTTTGGTTAGCTGGAAACTAGGAATCAATGCAACCGAGCAGAATTATTAAAGTAAATATTGAAAATACTACTGTCTGATTTTTATTATACTATTTAATATTTTAATGATAACATTGTATTGTTGGATAAGTGCAAGTATAAATGTTGTTGGTGATATTTCTATATCATAAATATTAATTGTCAGAAATTAAATTGGTAAATTGAGTATAGTTTAATCGTGAAAGTGATTTAATCTAGTATACATTAATGTAATCCATAGCTGCAGATTGGAATCAATGGTTAGTTTCAATGCATACAGGACCACGGTCTGATTGGGCAGGACAATCAGCTGTTCTCAGATAGCATTGGTCAATCAGACTCCGTGGACCATTCAGGTCGAACAGCTGATCAAAGTTCTAAGTCATTTGAACGCTGCTTATTTAGTCCTACTGATTGGTTTTGCTAACACATCTCCGAAATAAATTTGTTATTTTATTTCAGTTTTTTTCTAAAGGTAAATATGTCACTAACAAAATATATCTAAAGTCTAGTACACAATAGGATATAATGTACGCAGTCTTTATGTAGACTGTCTACATACAGACTACACAGAAATAAATGTAGTACACAGTTTCTGGGTCTGACAATTTATAAACATTCAAGCTGGAATATGCATGTAGATAAATTATTGTCAAAATCATCCTCGAGATTTTATTCACTTTTAAGAATGTCGTTTTTCTGTAACAAAAAAACATTAAAAAATATCTATTTCCAACATACATTCTCTGTATGGTTCAACAAATAAAGCAAATGGACACAATACTTAAAATCCAAAAAAGGCTATAAGAATAATTACAAAATTATATCGTGAATCAGCTGAGAACAAAGTCAAAGAATTAAATATTTTAACAGTCTTTAATAAATCTTTAATACGATTTATTATAGCACAAAATCATCGTAACAGCTCAAAAATTGGTTGTAATTCATATAATACTTAACAAAAAAATTATCATTTCGGATAAACACAAATTGACTTCCTACGAAAAAAGCAAACTTACGTTGGATAAAAATTGATGAAGTCTCTATCCTCAAAACATAAAAATCTAAGAAAATTTTAATGAATTTAAAACTAAATTAAAAAGTTATTTAAAAGCTAAAGCTTTATACTCACTTGAAGAGTATTTTTCTACCTCCTCATAGAAGTTCCTGGACTGTGTTTATGGTAGTTGTGTTTTAGTTTCGTATTGGTTTTAGTTGCTCTTTTATGGATATTTTTAAGATAATATATTTATGACACAGTGTGCAAAAATGTATGTAGTTAGGAATGAAGATGGTTTTGATTTGATTTTATTTGACTAACAACACGGATTCACATATAAGTATGCCAGTTGTGAGTTATTTTGCGTACACACTGACCAGTCAATATGTTGACTAAGGAAGAAGCGGCTTTAGTTTGTCCATGTTATTTTAGTTTTGATCTATGTGAGCACCATACCCAAAAGAATGCATAAATATACCCGTGAATTTCTTGAGGAGGGTTCACATTGCGGCCACAACCTTCTGTCATATCCTAGATTTTAAGATGGTGATTTCTTTTAATTTTATAAAAATGATTTCAAGTGACTTCAAGGACCAAAATTTATTTATCGTGTGATTAATTTATGTATAATTTATATAATTTAGGGGATGCTCTTCTTGGTTTGGACCACTCTCTTAATATTGTCGTCGTTAAAATGCATAATAGCGTTGGTTATTAATTATTCAATAAATTTTATTGGACTTTTCCAAATTGAAAGTTTAAGTTACAGATATTAATTATATCATATTGTCGATAGTTCTATACTTAATATATAATATTACGTAGGTAAGTAAAGATTTTAAGTAAAAATCCATTATTAGCCCCAGGTAGGTACTTCAAGCCAGGTATGAATGAGAAATGAGTATAGGATGATTGTGGCGCGATCTTGTAGTCTTGTTACTGACTAAGGCTGACATGTTCCTTAGACAGGACTGATAATTAATAGGTCAACAGCTGATGGCAAGTAATGGACCTAAAGTTTAACGTGGAATCCGAACCGCGGCATCTGAATTACGAATTGGTCTAATTATGAGGATGGTCTTTGTGGATTAACGTAGTATTCAATAGTGCGGACGATAATCCATACAGGAGAACACTTGCTTACAACTATCCACAATCCATGTCCTCCAACTAGATGGTTTACGTCCAGTGGGTGCTTACAACCTAAGGGTTAAATTTCTATAAAATATTAATGCTATTTTGTCAAATAGTTTGGAACAAGTAATTGTTGATAACACAAAGACGATACGTTCTTGCCAAAACAAAAAATATTTATACGAATAAAGATATAATTGTTAAGCCTGGTGGGGAAGTTTAATAAATACAAGCCGGCCATTGTGGGAGGTGAATGTCGCTGTTACTAGCGCATGAATACGCCTCATAATGAGCATGCGATGGTATCAGACGCGACATAAAGCCGTGAATAGACAGGCCGTAATGCTGGTGGGCTGGAAGCTTGTGAGCTCATGTTACACTACAATACAGGGTGTCCCATAAGTAAAACTGTAAAATTGTATATGGAAAAAATAAATAGAAAATCAAGACTACATTTAAAAAAAAAACGCTTTGTTTACGAGATATCCGCCACTTTGTATGTTTTACAAAATAATTATTGTTATCTTTGAACATTCTTAACCAATATTTATGAAGCTCAGTAAATGTTCTTTGTTTGCAATTCATTAATAGTGATGGTGGATTTATTTTGTTTAGATTTTTATTACGGACGTTTTCTTGTATGCCGAAACGTTGTAAAACGGTTTTACTAAAAACGTCCGTAAAAAAATCTATAAGTATGTTTCAATAAAAGACTCAAACTGTAGAAAAAATTAAACTGCAATTTAAAATTTCAAAATGGTAGCCACTTTAAACTTTTAATTTAAAATGTCGGGAAAACGGTAAAAAAACACCCGTTTAATTTAGTCTCTTCAAAGATAATTTTTTTAGAAAATTTTATTTCAAACCTGTTAACACCAGAAACATAATAATCGAACAAACCATGACTGAGACACATTGGAACCACTAATCGAGTGACAACGTGTAATGGGATTAAAATGAATTTTTGCTGCATCTTTACACATATTTCAGTGTATGTCGGTTATATTTTGTTAAATGATCATATTTTAGGTGTTGAGAGATTGGAAATAAATCTCTCTGGTAAAATCATTTTTTTACTTGATAGTTCTTTTTAGTTGTTCGTTGAAAACTTAAAAGAAAAAAATACTTTGTAATACATATAAATTTTTGATATCTGATAAACGAAACGTTTTAGGAAAAATATTACAGTGTCTCTCTTTAGTTTTACCCATATAACCTATTCCCAGAGGTTGAAATTTTACCCTATACTGAAAAACCCAATCCACCGTCCACCACTTTTAAAACAAAAAAACTGTATTTCTTTGACAACAAAATTAATTGACAATATCCAGGAACTCCAGGATATCCAGGAAAATAAATAATACATATTATAGATATTATCTTCAATAAATATTAAATATTTTTTAAAATAGAGTTTTTACTTAGCACCATTAGATCTGTAGGATTTTCTCTCACAGAAGTGTTTGTAAATTATGCCTAAAAAAGAAAATCTAATGAATACAAACTTTTGAATTAAAATAGTACAACACATTTCCTGGCCCGGAGTCTGTTTCAAGCTAAATATCGTCAACGAACCAGGAAACAATTTAACAGCTGATCGATTCACACGACAGACCGGCGAGGGCGTCAGCTGTTGCGACGTCTGACAACAGTAATTGTGCAACCAATTGGCGATCAGGAGGAGAAAAACAGCTGGTCACACACCGGTCAGTGTTCTGCAAATACTTCATCGTTTAGATTTCTTAGTTCATCACATATCTGAGGGTAATTTAACTATCTAAGTAATTAATAAAATATTATTTATTATTTATTTTTTGTATATTTCCCAAATTATTGTAGACTTCTTTAATGTATTTAAGAATAAGAATTAATAATAGTGTAAAAAAGGTTTCCGTCATATTACTAAAAAAAGCTGTTTTCCATTCATGTGATGAGGTGAAAATACGCATTTTCCGTCCTAGGAGGAAATTCAGCTGACATTTAGGTTATGAATAAATCAAAAGAAGATAATGAGCAGTTCTAAATCAGCTGATGGTTTATAATATCTAGGAAATGGTGGAACTCATGTTATGAGCGAAGCTGTAAAATAATTTTTTTTGGCATATTGAGCTTACTATAATGTGTCGTAAGACATTAAATATGCGAGTAGGTCGTCACATTGACCAAACGGGTTTGAGTTTGAAATATATATTATAAGTTGGGTCAAATTATAATTGGCAATTATAAAAAAATTAAAATATAGGATCCTTTTAAATGGTATTAAGTTAAAGCGTAGTACTTTGATTTTAAAATAAAGACATTTTTAATCAACAAATGATATCAACATATGATAATCCTCGGTCAGAAGCATTGAGATGGGTGTTCCTCAGGGTTCTGTCCTTGGACCATCTCTGTTTGTTATTATGGTGAATGACCTGCCTCAATGCTTGCCATGCAAGTCCGTTCTCTATGCAGACGACACCTCCCTAATTACTAAGGGAAATTCTCTACAAGAAGTCCTTATTCACTCTGAAACCAATGTCGAGCATGCAAAAGCCTGGTTCCTTTCCAACTGTCAAACCCTAAATCTAAATAAGACAGAACAGATTTTTTTAACTTTGAAAAAGGTCGGTCACATTAATAAACCGGTCAAACTGCTTGGAACTAGTCTTGATGAAAAACTTAGATGGTCTGAACACACTTATCAAGTCTCGAGAAAGCTGTCAAAGGTTTTATATCTTTTATTAAAGTAAAAAAATTGTGTATCAGAAAAAACATTTCTCATGACGTATCATGCTTTCTTTCAGTGTCACATTTCTTATGGTACAGTATTGTGGGGTAATAGTGTGGGTGCAAAAGATGTTTTTATTATGCAAAAAAGAGCAGTTAGGTTGATCGCTGGTGTAAAACAATCTGTGTTGTGTAAAGATTTTTTCATTAAATTTAATATTTTAACATTAATAAGTCTGTACATTTTAAATAATCTCATGTATGTAAAAAAACATATTGATCAATTTTACATACATATAGAACATATTGACTGTCGGTGGTACCGGTGACCTCGGTCATGTTGGTGAAGCCGGCTCGTCGAGGTTCTCGGGAAACTTGCGCGGGAGGGGGGCTCCAGAGATCTCAAGGTCGCACACCTAAATATGCGGTCTCTGAATACGGAGTTTACGGAGATGTGCTCTGTGGTGTGTGACTTTGATTTTGATGTGTTTGGTGTGTCGGAGACGTGGCTACAACCTGCAACACCGTCTGGGCACTACTCAATACCGGGTTACCAGATGATACGCTGCGACAGACATGCCAACTTTTGTAAGGTTGAGGCAGAAGGAGGTGGAGGCCTTGCCCTCTATATAAAGAATGGCATACAATTTCAACAGCGTATCTTTACAAGTCAGCTGAACCCTGGTGTGGAGTCACTTTGTGTCATTTTGAAACTGAAGGGTCAGAGAATTGGTTTGTGTGTGGCTTACCGTCCGCCCAGGGTAAGACATACATGCCTTGCATCTCTGTTTCACTCTCTTTTTGTGGATCTTGCAGTCGAAGTGAGCAGTGTTATATGTATAGGGGATATGAACTACTCATGCTCTAGAATAAGACCATATTATAAAATTAATTAGAAAAATTAAAACACATGTTATTACTCAATGAAAACAATGTGGAGGAACTCGCGGCCTATATCTTGAGGCCACATTGTACAACTTGGCTACGAGGTTAGTCAATTGAACGATGTCGTTTAAGTCAAAAGCCAGGATCATTTACTGATGTACCCATACCGTTATTATAGCCGTGATCAACTGATATACGGAATGAGGATTAGCAAAAGAGAGATTTAATTTACATCAATTAATTAGTTTGTTACAGTGGCTTCAGCAATACAACGAATCGTTTCTATCAAAACACGGAAGATTTTGGAAATACTGTCGCACAGCTATGACCTTAAGTTTTTACAAATTGTTTATAATATAATACAATTACATACATAAATAAATATTTTTGAAAATCTATTCACATATTGTTCTTTCTCTTCATAAGAGAAAATAAACAGTGAGGTTTGCATTGTTTACATTTGATTCTCCTAACAAATTCAACCTGTTAACTAATTAATATAGGAGAAAAATCCACATTGTTAACATGGGAAAAGTCAATATGCGTTTGTGACGAGTATACGTGATCACAGAGACGTACGGATTACAGATCACAAGCTAATATACTGTATCGTCAGAGCAATTAAGCATAGGAATGACAGAAAAATTATGGATACACACAGAGCTAAATATCAATTTCAAATCAAAATATAATTAAGATATATGACAAGTTTTGTCAGAATCTGTCGATAAACATGAGAATTTTTGCCTAATCTCCATAAGATTAAAATGGGAAAGATGAGTAGGTTTGCTGCTGTGAGGAACACTGAAAGTAGCCATTTATACCATCAACAATTTTATTTTTAACATTTATACCAACTTTCATCAACACTTATAAATAAAGGAGTTTGTAGTTTTTAAGCTGATTCAATGGTGAAAAGAGTAACATGTGAATAAACGCAAAACCCTATAATTTTGGGGTACAAAAATATCTCAACCCATGAAGCTAAATATCTGTTTACATCATATTAGATAATAAGTGATATTTTTTTTAATCCTCCATAAGATTTGGAGCTCGATACGACTTGATTTAGATTTTTTTATATCTCGGTAACCGTTGAAGATAGAGAAAAACTTTAAAGAGCTTAACTGTGTAGTTTTTTAAGCTGATTCCAATGGTGAAATATAACATGTGAACATGTGAGTTTTACGTGACCGGGTCGATTCTCTTGCTCCATCTGGACGTCGGTCGTTGTTTGCTGATTAATGCGCTGTCAATTTTATGTCGGTGAAGGTTGTCGGCATCACCAAAATGAGGCGTAATATGTACACATAAACAGGTTGCGTGAATCTATTTTACTGACCTAACCTCACAAACTAAACAAAACAAAACATTTCTAAATAACAATGTTAGACGTTGCCTAGCAACGTGTCAGCTGGTCGCCGCAGATTCATGTAATTAAAGATAATTTAAAGTCTGGTTAGATGTATTACGTAATAGATAGATGAACACTTGCTTTGCATTTTGTGCTGCTTTACCTACTATCAAATTCACCAGAACGATGCACGTTACATTACAAGTAAGATATCAACCACCTTATACTAGTTAATATAATCAACTTTTATATTAAGTCTTAAAGAGTTTATTTACATGTATTTTTATGTTTTTAGTTTGTACGAGTGTAATTTATTTTATTATCTATCTTATAAATAAAATTACAGTTTTGTCTGTACATTGCTCATAGTTTTTAGCGAATTTCCCGTAGGGAAGAAGCTATTACCGTAGGTCTCATAGTAAGCCCGGGACCATGTTATTTTTTCATTTCTAGGTGCTCAGAGTCCAAAAACAATAGTCGTTAAAATATATATATATATATATGTATATATATATATATATATATATATATATATATATATATATATATATATATATATATAAATTTTAACGACTATTGTTTTTGGTCTCTGGGCACCTAAAGAAGAAAAAATAACATGGTCTCGGGCTTAACTCTTTCCATGAGACCTACGGTAATAGCTTCTTCCCTATGGGAAATTCGCTAAAAACTTAGATAAAAAGGTCCAAGAAGGCAAGATCAGTCAGTTTTGGCATAATATTATGAACTAGCCAATGTACCCGTTCTTCGCACATTAAGGATTAATGTAATAGAAACAGTCGTCGGGAAAAAACTTAAAATCTACCATTCCACTATTCCAAATAATTCACTAATTTCGATCCAGCAGTTTATCTGAAAAATCAACTTTATTTCTTCTTCTTCCCTAACTGTCAAAATATTGTGCAAACGGATGTTGTCATTAGAAAATGTAAACATTGAAACCTAGGATGGTCACGGCAGCTCTTTCTTCTTCTTCTTCCCGAACTGTCAAATTTTAGTGTTCACAGCTGTTGACATTCAAGTAATTTTATGTTTTCATTCTTTGAAAATGTAAACATCGAAATTTAGTACGTTCATGGGGCGTAGCCCTAGGGGAGTTTAAGGGAACTAATATGCTTATGTGTTTCATGAGTTTAAGACCTACCTTTCTGTAAAATTTCAAACCAGTCGGTTCAGTATTTTTCGCATTTAGTTGCCACAACAAACCCACAAACAAACATACAGAAACCACCTCTTCTTTATAATATTATAGATAGATTTCAAACCCTGTGCAAAAGATATGACCCGGTGCTCCTCATTCTGGGTAATTAATATTTTGAGAGGGTTTCGTTGGGGCGATGTGACCCTACACTGCATACCAATTTCATGTAAAAACTGTTGATAAATAAGAAAGAGACTCACATTTTTAATAATCTCCATAAGAATAACATTGTGCGCTCGCTGACAACGTCCTGCGTTCACCACAGTCTTCTAAAATTCAACTTTTATCTGGAACTGTATGTGTTGTTGTCTAATGATTCAAAATACTGATTCGTTTATTTTTCAAGCTGATTTTAATGATGATAGTTTTATCACTATTCCATAAAATTATTTTTTACCATAAGTTTAATTTAATTTTATATAACATCTCTTAGCTTTTGAACCATTTATTTTACAGACATACGGATGGCGTCATATTATTTGGGACCTCAATACATTTAAACCATGATATTTTATCTAGGTATTCATTGAGTAATTACTTAATTTTAAGATTGCGTGGTTGTAATTTAAGTATATAAAAACCTTTTCTACTAGGCATTGAATAGTGGAAATGATTTTAATCACGGTGGATATTATCGATTAATGGAGAAGACAAACACAAATACATTTTAAGCGTTGGATTAGACTTTTTTTGAAGGCTTTTTTGGCAAAACACTTAAAAATTGTTACGGCCTTGGACTTTTATGGACTTATAGCCAAGCTCAGTGCCTGCCTCTATATCCAATATGGTTGATTGTTTAATATTTGAAAACATATGTTTTTGTTATTGTTTATTATTGTGTTGTTGTCTCTCATGTTTATAGTGTGTTTAAAATGTATTAAAAGGTTTGCCCCACAATACAACGTACTGTATTGTGGGGCTCCAATGTGTAAGGAACTTAATTGTGTAGTTTTTTAAGCTGATTCCAATGGTGAAATATAAAATATTTAAATTGATGGTTTACATACCTCTCTATCACAATCTTATTAGTTGAATGGCGCAACTATAGTTTCGGCCATAAATAGGCCATCTTCAGGCACAAGGTAAATAATTTCTTGAAATTTCACTGCTTTAAATAAAACTTGAACAAAAACATAATAAAAATAAAAATAATTACACAACTGACAATTTTAAAAAAACAGCTGACATTTGACTAAACAGAATATCAGCATGTTAATTCGGTATGTAAATTATGGCCGAAACTATAGTTGCGCCATTCAACTAATAAGATTGTGATAGAGAGGTATGTAAACCATCAATTTATTCTTAACAATCTTGGAGGCTTAATAATATCATATAAAATATTCTATATTCACTTAATGATTGATATTTAGCAATTTTCTCCCAATTTAATTTATTTTTAAACAATCTAATCATTTCATCATTCAATTCATATTTTTCTGAAATAATATCCCAATCTTCTTTAGTTAGGTGAAATTTGTTCCGGATGACAAAAAGATCAAATGAATTGTACTGAGCCATTTATTAAAAGGAAACTTTTGAAAAATAACTTTTCTTTGAATTACATATACAACATTTTGCTTTAATCATATTTCTATTTTTCAATTTTATTATCTGAATATCTTTTGAATTGGTTTTACTTTCTCCCCTTATACATTATATATGGAGAAAGTATTGTTTTCGTCAAAATTTTCGAATTTGAGTTGAGGGTGGATATATCCGTTTTGGGGTCCCCTGAATCCAAAAAAGTGGGTTTTGGCGTGATGTCTGTCCGTCCGTGTGTGTGTGTGTGTGTGTGTGTGTGTGTGTGTGTGTGTGTGTGTGTGTGTGTGTGTGTGTGTGTGTGTGTGTCTGGATGTGTACAGTGCCACAGCCTACCCCGTTGGTCCGATTTAGATGAAATTTGGCATGTATATATATAGTCACCGTATCTCCAGGCGTTTTTTTCATTTTTTTGAATTTTTGATTTTTAAGGGTAGTTAACCCCTAAAACCCTTAAAAAACGTGAAAAATCCAATTTTCTTAAAAACGGCTCTAACGATTTTGATTAAAATTTGATAGTTTATAGTGCACAGAGCACTAAATAATTTGACACCACCCGCATGTCTGTAAAAATGACGGTTCAAAAGTTATGGGATTTTAAATGTCAAAAAAATCAAATTTTTGAATTTTCAGCGAAAACAATAAAAGTAAAGTATAACTTGACTGGTACCATTGAAACCAGCTTAAAAATTAAACAAATTAGTATTTTGAATTATTTGTCTACGACTAACGGTTCCAGAGAAAAGTTAAATTTACTGTCCACGATAAACGCAGTACGTTGTCTGAAAGCGCCCAATGTTATTCTTATGGAAAATATAAAAAAAATCAATTTCTTCCTTACTTTCCACCCGTTTTCCATGAAACTTGGTATGAAGTGTAAGGTCAAATCACCGAACAAGACCAGCTCAAAAAAGCTTGGTATTACCCGTGGGGGGGGGGTTCCCCCCATACAATTTGAACAATAAATTATTAAATGATATTTAGAATTACTTTGTAGAACATGATAGTTTTATTAAAGATTGTCTTTTTTAAATTTACTTAAGGGAGAAAGTATGTGTCAGTCCACTGTTACCGTTTATTTTCTTACATTTAAGACAGTAAAATAACTCCATTTAGTAAGTGAAAATTATTCATTTTCAAGTTGTGATCTCAGTTGATCCCTCGAGCTGTTATACGATTTAATTCATGTTGTACTCCAGTAAAAGCTATTTTTAAATCATCCTTAAGGGATTTTTCCAAATTTTCAACATTAGCTACTGATTTAACCAATTCACTTAAATCTTTTTTAGTTTTTGAATGATTAGTTCCAACTTTTATAATAGAGTTCAAAACTTTATAGCAACATCATATGATTCCATCATATGATTGAATTATTTATGGTAGAAATTACTACTTTCAGTGTTCCTCACAGCAACTAACCTGCACACCCTTTCCCACGTTAATCTTATGGTAAAAAGGCAAACAATTCTCATGTTTATGGACAGATTTTTTATAAAACTTGTCATATATTATTATTATTACATTATTAATTTGGAAATTCCCTGAGTACGCAGGTCTGCTGCGACGGGGGTATTTAGTTATTTTTATTAGTTAGTTTATTAGTTTTTTATAGTTTATTTTTACGTTTTGTGCGTTAGAGAAGCCGAAACAAGTTTTATCTCAATTTGTGTCCATCTGTCCGTCTGTTAGTCTGTCTGTCTGTATTCTCCAGAAGGCATTTACGTCGTCTTCTCCGAAAGAACGAGAGATTTGATATCAATGAAACTTATTTTATACATTCTCTACATTCCAGAGAAGGGTTTTCAATGCTTGAAATTGTACGCCTCCCCTTGAAATGTAAATAACGAGCATAATTTAAAATAGTGTTCCCCTAACAGTTCAAGGGCCATCAAAATCGTCCCAAGGGCCACCAAAATCGCCTCAAGGCCACCAAAATAGTCCCAAGGGCCACGTCATTAAGATGACTATGATAGATTGAGAAACATGACCTAAGAGTTTGAAGGTCAACGACAAAATGCTACTGGCAAAAAAGTCAATCAATTCAAAACTCTAGAAACTCCAACACCTCACTCCGAATCGTTCGCCTATTTTCTTATGAAAAAATTGTGATTAAATTGTTATTTTCCAGATTGTGGTGATCTCAATGATTGCTTGCCTTGGCCAAGGCGAAGTATCTATAGTGAGCTCATGGGAAAAGGAGAGCCTGTGCAAAGAGATGATTGTGCAATATTTTTTGACAGGCGGTATTCAGTTCGACCCAAAAATTATAAATTGCATCAACTTCAACAGAAATATAGGCCAAATTACCATGAATGAGATTGACACAACTCAAGATTCCTCTGGGAGCCAAACGCAATTCACCGGTACAGATACAAAGACGGCATCTGTCTTAATTGAAAGAATCAAGACCGTTGCAAGTCGTAGTGATGCTACAAAACACGGATCTGAAACTTTTTGGAACCAAGAGTCAACACCAGCCGCTCTTGAAAAAGACCTGGTTGACATATACCCAGAAAATATTGTACAAGAATGGCCTGCAGTGGGAATGGTTAGAAGAAAAAGGAGTGCAGCAGACCCTCAAGATGGCTCAGACGCCACAAGTCGAGTCCTCGAAAATCAGAATGTTTCGTTTATACAAGCTACTTTGATGGTGTTCCAGCAGATATTGCTATTCGTATCAAGCATCTTCTTAATTTTCTCTGGTGTATCTGTGACAGCAAGTTCAGGTGGAGCTTGATAATGGAATTGAAATTCTCACGAACCTGCTCAGTAGGCAAAGTCGATGCACACTTAAATAGCTTCTTCCCTATGGGAAATTCGCTAAAACCTGGAAATGAAAGAAAATTTATAATGAGTTAATGTAGTAATAAAATATATTTCTCAGATGAAGGATATAAATATTTTTCTGATACCTATTTCAATTAATAGACCGATAAAATGACAAAAAGAATATGCAAACATATAATTCTTTTGTTTGGTTCTTTCTGATCGTTTTGCATGAACTTGCATGCAATTAAAGAATGGAATTGAATGAATAAGTCAACAGTTTGTTTGTTACGTCACCAACAAGCATGGCTCACTAGATCACCGAGCCAAAAACCAATGAGTTCAAAAATACAAAATAATTGTTGTACATAATAATTGTTGTATAATTGTTGTGTTGTATAATAGGTTGACTTCCCAGTGGGAAATAGGTTAGGGTTAGATCATGGATATGTCTCAAGGGAATGTTCTCAGTTCCTCCAAACAGCTGTCCTTCCAGACATATCGGTCAATCGGATAGGGAGTTTAGGGGGGTTTGTACTCAAAAATTTAGTTTTTTTATTTAAATTGTTATTTTCCAGATTGTGGTGATCTCAATGATTGCTTGCCTTGGCCAAGGCGAATAAGAGTTTGAAGGTCAACGACAAAATGCTACTGGCAAAAAAGTCAATCAATTCAAAACTCTAGATAACTCCAACACCTCACTCCAAATCGTTCGCCTATTTTCTTATGAAAAAATTGTGATTAAATTGTTATTTTCCAGATTGTGGTGATCTCAATGATTGCTTGCCTTGGCCAAGGCGAAGTATCTATAGTGAGCTCATGGGAAAAGGAGAGCCTGTGCAAAGAGATGATTTTGCAATATTTTTTGACAGGCGGTATTCAGTTCGACCCAAAAATTATAAATTGCATCAACTTCAACAGAAATATAGGCCAAATTACCATGAATGAGATTGACACAACTCAAGATTCCTCTGGGAGCCAAACGCAATTCACCGGTACAGATACAAAGACGGCATCTGTCTTAATTGAAAGAATCAAGACCGTTGCAAGTCGTAGTGATGCTACAAAACACGGATCTGAAACTTTTTTGAACCAAGAGTCAACAGCAGCCGCTCTTGAAAAAGACCTGGTTGACTTAAACCCAGAAAATATTGTACAAGAATGGCCTGCAGTGGGAATGGTTAGAAGAAGAAGGAGTGCAGCAGACTCTCAAGATGGCTCAGACGCCACACGTCGAGTAGACGAAAATCAGAATTTTTCGTTTGTACAAGCTACTTTGATGGTGTTCCAGCAGATATTGCTATTCGTATCAAGCATCTTCTTAATTTTCTCTGGTGTATCTGTGACAGCAAGTTCAGGTGCAGTTTGATAATGGAATTGAAATTCTCACGAACCTGTTCATAGGCAAAATCGATGCACACTTAAAAACCTGGAAATGAAAGAAAATTTATAATGAGTTAATGTAGTAATAAAATATATTTCTCAGATAAAGGATATAAATATTTTTCTGATACCTAGTTCAATTAATATACCAATAAAATGACAAAAATAATATGCAAACATATAATTCTTTTGTTTGGTTCTTTCTGGTCGTTTTGCATGAACTTCCATGCAATTAAAGAATGGAATTGAATGAATAATGTTATTGAAACCTTTAACTAAAAATTTTTTAGTTCCTTAAAGAAGTTTTACTCTCAAAATCGATTTATTTATACGATTTTTAATGACTGTTATTGCTAAGAAACGATAAAACTAAATTTTATCAAAACTGCCTAAATAATACTCATGCACAATTTTCCTACGAAATAATAATTTAACCAAAAGATTTAGTGGAATCTTTGAGTCTGATATTACATTGAACCTATGCAGAACTGATGGGCGAATTATCGTCCTAGAATACCTATACGAAACATTTTACGGAGAAGTTAATCTATAAATTTAATTAAAACAAAAATACCGCTTCAAAAAAATCTTCTCCGTTTTCAAGTTATTCCCTAATTATTTACATTATTGTAGGTTTAAGTTACAGATGTTAATTATATCGATTGGTTAATAATACTACATTTATCTATCTATATTTACTTCCCTGTGGGAAATAGGTTAGATCATGGATATGTCTAAAAGGAATGGTTTCAATTCATCTAAACAGCTGTTCTTATTCTTTTATATTAATAATTCAATGCAATAGCTCTGGTGGTTTCTATGGAAACCTGTTACATATTTTCCATCTTAAAAATCGCCAACACCCCCCCAGAACTAAGACATATCCATGTCAAAAACTATATTGATAACGCAGCAAATAACCACAACACTTATCCTTAAAGCTAGCAGTGCGAAACAAGATAACGGGCGTTCAAAACGAGAGTTAGAGCACTCCACCCCACCCAGGTATGTATTTTAAATGAAATGGTTCGGACTTCACGTTAAACTATAGGTCCCTTAGATATGACATTGATTGTTTAGCTATTAATAACAGATCTCTCTAAAGGAACATGTCAGCCTAAGTCAGTATCAATACTACAATATCGCGCCTCAATCATCCTACACTCATTTCTCAATTCAGACTAGCTTAAAATACCTACCTGCGTAGGTTACAATTTCAGTTAAAAGTACAAAGTATTAAGTATAAACTAAGGAAGGTTTTCTGGAATGTATTAGTCTTTTTTAATCCATAAAGGCTTTTGAGTGGTTCAGTCGTTAGCAGTACGGTATCCTATCCTGAGACAGTTAAATTGTCTTTGGTTCGAAAGTTGTTTGGGCAATCAGTTGGTATCATTACTACAATGGGTTTTGCCAGGTCAACCTCGATTGGGAATTTTATCTAGGTAATTAAGCTAGTAGCGTTGTTCTCCAGGTGGTTCTGAGGAAGGTCCTCAGATGCTAAAAACGCCGTTTGATTGAAACAAAGACAATTTGTGTACATGCAAATGTGTGCGTATTTGTGTGTAAGTGTGTGTCTGTTAACATGATGTAGTGCCCCAATTTGGAGTTCAACCTCTAACCCATACAGTGAGATAAAACCCATTTTCGCTTGTCGAAAGCACAAATCAAGATTTAACCAAAATACCATAGTTCCAAGCTATGAACAGGCAAAAGAGGTAAAATGTTTTGAATTTTTCAATACTTTTTGTGTTGCGGAGCGAAAATATTCAACCACGCGTAATGATTCGACGTCAGACCACTTAAGTCAACAGTTTGTTTGTTACGTCACCAACAAGCATGGCTCACTAGATCACCGAGCCAAAAACCAATGAGTTCAAAAATACAAAATAATTGTTGTACAATTATGGGTTGACTTCCCAGTGGGAAATAGGTTAGGGTTAGATCATGGATATGTCTCAAGGGAATGTTCTCAGTTCCTCCAAACAGCTGTCCTTCCAGACATATCGGTCAATCGGATAGGGAGTTTAGGGGGGTTTGTACTCAAAAATTTAGTTTTTTTTCGTTTTAATTGTAATCTTAAAATATTTTACATTTTTCATTCCACAGTGTAATTGCCTAAAAAGCTATAAAATTTAGTCGCTTTAAATTTTTCTCTATCTCCATGGTTACGGAGGTATTCAAAAGTCTGAACACATAGTAAACCTTCCTGGTTACTTTAAGTTACCAACACTTCTTAGTTAAATGAAACTCACTAGGCTGTGGAGGTACCCAGGATCATGAATCAAATGAACACAAATTCAAAGACAAATTCACCAATACATAACTGTGGGGTGTTCATCAATGTTCTACTTCTCATTCAATGGTGTATGTTTACAAGACATTAACACACCTATAACACAATCTAACTATTTACAAAATCAATCTTCTAATAATCTATAAACGTCCTTTTACAGTTAAATTATATGCAAGATTAAACCTTTGTATTAATCAGAGATCGTTATTTAGGTCAAAGTGATATATTTAAACATATCCTATCATCCAAGTTAGCTTGTTGTTTTATTTTATTTATACTTGTACATATATATAATATAAAATATAAATAATATATAATATATATAATATTTTATCAACTTAACATTGTGAACCAATTTGATAAAAACTGTAATGCGGCCGTCCTCTGCGTTGGACCTTGGGTCTTCAGGCCGCCAAGGTTATCGGTCTTTGCTGTCGTTAGGGTGGACATTGGAGCGGTCTCCTTGGGATGTGGAAGAAGCTGGATCTTCTTCTTCTGATGTCGATGGGCTACAACGGGTGCTTAGTACTAACCTGCTGATATATCGCTCCTCCTCGGTCCAGGGCTTCCCAGTAGAACGTTCTCTCCAAGGCTTTCCTCCCTTCATCCACTTCTCAGACTGCTCTCCAACTTCCAATTCATCCTTCCCTTCTCCCCGTCCACTACCCCGACTACACCTAAGAGTATTTTACCAATCCCAATCTTTGGTCTTAGAGATCGAAGCCCCATTGGTACTACCCCTTCCGCTGGAGTCGTCGATTCCAATGAAAGAGCATGGTGCTGACCGTGACTGGGGCTTGATGACAGACCACTGTGTTCAAAGTCAACCTCACAAAGAAATACGTTAGTGTGCAATCAATTAATAATGTGTACAAATCTTTTCAATAACACCCCATTTGTCTTGTAGTATAGTACAGCATCTTACAGCAGTTCTTCTTTAACTCACTTTTGATATGGTTACTAGAGAAGACACACAGTACAGGTACACATTAACCTAATGACACCAGTGAGCTTAACGGAAATATAGTTCCTATAATTCATGTAAAATATGGTTACTAGAGAAGATATGTGATAGACGTAAACATGAAACGAAAGAGACTAGATATCGTATTTTACACTTCTCCTCAACATGGTTTCTAGAAAAGACATATGGTCCAGTTAAGCGTAAAATAAATGACACTTGTGTATTGAATGTAAATATAACATTTAACAGTTCTCCTATAAGTCACATACGACATTAAGTAGAGAAGACAGGGGTACAAGTAAACATGAAACAAAAAAACACCCGTGAATTAAATGTAATTGAGACAGAATCAACCCTGTTGTAGGACATCTTTATTTCAGTGTTCTAATAGGCCTGGGACTTGATGAGAGTCCATTGTGTTCAATGGCTAATGCAAGTTTGATAAGTTTATTTAGAGGTGCACGACGTGTCGTAGGTAAATGAAATATACAAATCTTGTTTGTTAAAGTCTGAATAGTGTTAGTCGTAGATAAAATAGCGTGCCTTAAAGCCACTCTTGAGAAATTTAGAATACTCGCTTCGCTCGTCTTCTACCTTACTTCTTACTCGTGTCTTTTAAGGCATTCATAATAGAATCCTTGCATAAACTACTATTCAAACTCTTCTAATACATCTATTCTGTTTCCTTTTTGACAATAATGTAACACTTTGAGGCTGTTGTTAATGTCATGCATATCGCGATCATTGTGGAAAATGTAGATTTTGTGTTATATACTTTGTTTCATCTACATAGACTAGAAAAAGTTATTTGTGACTTCCCAATACTAAGTAGTTATAAAACTAATTGCTATCACCAGGACGGGGTTTTATTTTATTTAAAAAAACACCCTCGATGTTGGTGTGGGACAGCAAAGAAAGGAACAAATAATTGCTTGAAACAAACGTAATTATGTTGAGACCGAAGCTGGTTTGACGCTGATGTTAACAAATTCATTTACATCTGTTTCATCGTAATCGGATGTTTGCAATTCCCAACTTCAGGTTCGAAATGATTTCATAAGCGGTTTACGACGTGGTAGCTACACACAAACGCACATTGCTGACATCAACTTGTGAAGCATTTCTGTTAGTATCTACAGTTCGAACATTATAAATTCGTACATACAATTTTAATAAAATTAAGTTTCATTGTTTGAAATTCATTATTGGTGGATTTGTTATTTAGATTTTTATTACGGACATTTTCCATCATGGTTTTAAGTAAAACAAATATGTTTGTATATATATAAATAAATAAATAAAGTTTTGTCTGTACATTTCTCAGAGTTATTATTTTTTTAATTATTTTTACGTTTCATTCTTTAGAGAATCCGAAACCGGTCTTATCTTAATTTGTGTCTGTTTATCGGTTTGTCTCCGATGCACTAGGAGACATTTTACGCCGTATTCTACGAAAAAAACGGGAGAACTGATAACAATGAAACTTATTTCATGCATTCTCTACATTCCAGAGAACGTTTTTTAATGCTTGAAATTGTCCACCGCCCTTTGGAAAGTAAGTAATGAGCATTTAAAACCCCACTTTTTATGCGCTATAAGTCGCATTTTGCTTCATTTTTCAATGAATAAACTACTGGTAATAATCAGCTGTCTTTGTTGTTTAATGATTTAATAGAAAGAAAAACAAACAGCTGTCAAATCAATATTAGTTTATGTTGGTCATTGATTTTAATCCTATTTAGAAATCATACTATATTAAAAAGTTATTTTAACGTATAACTAATTTCAATAATGGTATAAATGTTCTAATCTGTTTAATTGTAAAGAAATGCTAAATATAAAGCTGGGTATTGATTTATTTTCTTTGTACTGATTCGTTTAGGATTTCAGGTTCACATTTTGGTATGATGATCTTTCTTCTTTAAACTGATTCCTACAACCCGTACAAAGGACGGGCTTACTACTAGTTAATTAGTTTGTGTTTTCGGAATAGTTAAACTGGGAAATTGAGAGTGACACAAAACTACAAGTGTGCGAAACAGAATAAAAAATACAAAAAACAACGTAATGTTTCAACAAGAATTTTCGGAAATGCAGATTCATTATTTGCACTTGTCTGCCAGGTTGGTTGTCGATAACGTAGTTTCATTGTGCATGCGTTTGAGTGTTTCGTCCATTGGGACGTGATCTATTGGGTAAACCCCGCAATGCAATAAACCTCGATGTTTGTATTGTTCATAAAAAAGTTCTTGATAGTGGAAAAATATCGTTGTAAAACAAACAAAATGATTTAATTCCAAGTGCCGACAGCGCCGATACATCATTAGACGGAGAACTGTAACGTATAACTTATCTAGATAATAATTATAACAATTCACAAAGTTCAATAAAAAAATTTTAAAAAGGTTGTACAGTTACAGATTTTTTATAACCAAATATTTTTTTCGTCCACTTTAGAGGAATCAACAGCACATGGATAAATAATTTCCTTGTTGAAGTATTTAATAAAGTAGTTTATGTGCGTGATTCATTGTTGAGCAAAATATCACACTTTTTTAAACCAGCAATAACTGTTTTCACTACAATCATAAAATACAATTTTAGGATTGGATATAAGTAATGTAATGTTTAAATTAGCTTAGTATGTCGTGTAGAAAAATAATTTGATTGAATGTTGATCAACTGCACTTTTAACTTAGTACTGGTTATTTATTGAGTCGTAATATAGCAAGACCTGTTCAGCTTTATGGAGAAAAGTTAAATTTAATTTACAGGGTATAAACGGTTAGTAGCCTAAACGCATCTAATATTATTCACGAGGGATAAAAATATTCCCTATTTTCCAACCACTATGCATGGAACTTGGTCTGCCGTGTATGGTTACATAATAAAACCTATTAAAATTATGAAGCTCCCTTAGAGAGGCGGGGGTAAGTTGAGAGCCATCGAAAAAGCCTTTAGTCTTCTTGAAAATGTGTATGAAAGCTGTAAACACTTTCAATTAAAAAAAAACTAGAGGTATTCCGATTCAAATGAATAATTTATAAATTCAGTAATTTATTTGTAATACTTTTAAAAGAAGAAATTATGTGTGAATTCATTGATGTCTTTCATTATTTATTTCTAGTGTGTTCGTACTATGTTTTTTAGCTTTTTACGTACTTCCGTATGAAAACGCAAATATTTTACATTCAATACATTAGGCTATGTATGATTTATAGGCCGTACCGTGCCTGTAACCCAGTTACTTTGAGGTCACAATTGTGGATAGTTGTGAGCGATGCTCGGTGGATGTAGTGTTCTCTTGTGTGGATTAACGTCCGCACTATTGAATACTACGTAAATCCGCAAAAACCATCCACATATTAGACAAGTTTATATTTCACAGACAGTGGTACGGACTTCACGTTAAACTGTAGGTCCCTTAGATATGCCATTGACTGTTGGGCTATTAATTAACAGTAACAAGACTACAAGATCACGCCACAATCATCATATACTCATTTCTCGTTCATACTGGCTTAAAATACATACCTGGTTACTTTGCCATGTCAGTCAAAAGTAAAAGTAAAGTAAAGTGTACACGTACCGTTACGAATAAGTTCAATTATATCACTATTAATTTGTAATATGTATAATTATTTTGTTACAGTAACAATGAAATACAATTTAAATTAAAATGTATAAAAATGAACGCATTAAAATTCCAATATTCAATTGAATATAACAATCTAGCAATCACACAGAAAGCAGGTTCGCAGAAACGATGTATAAAACAGCCATCGTTAGTTGGGCCGTCGTTATGGTCGTTTTGCATTTTAATGAAGCAATTACATTAGAAAGCAGCTGACAGTGGATGTGCCTGACCAGTGACCAGTTCCGAGAATTGTTTGTCATCCCCTTTGAAAAATATCTTGTTACAGTAATTATGATTGTAGTAGGTTTAATCTAAAATAATAAAAACATATTATAACACTAGCATCCGGGTTTTAGGATTCTGTGTAGAAATACACATAAAACTCGTAAAAGTACTGTTAAAAATCTTCTGTAAAATCTTCGTTGTTTTTTGACCGAATTTTCATAATTTTGATTTTATTGGATAGGGAATTAAATTGTACATACGTTTTTATCATTATTAATTTTTAAAATAATCAACCTTTATTTAAAGTTCATTATTGGTGATGGTTGATTTATGCTTTTTAGATTTCTTTTACGGACATTCTCCATCATGACTTTAAGCAAAAACCAAGTTTCACGACGTTTTAGGATCTGGAATCTTATTCCGTCCTCAGGTGAGCTAGTACCTAAATATAGCACGAGTGGTACATATTCCGGTATAAAGCTGGAAACAAAAAAAATTCAGTCAAAAAACTTACAAGTAATACAATTCACTAACAATTACGCACACAAGAAACATAACACGTCCACTCGTCACGAAGACTAAAAGACATCTGTTCTTCGAGGATCTTTGTGGCCTATTCCTGGGGCAAAGCAGACATCCACAATGCATTGTGGGCCTATGTTTACATGTGGAAGTCGTTGATGAGTGGGTAGAGTACTCTACCACCTAAAAGATTCGGGTACAATCCTCGGTCAAGATACATATGCAATTTAATTTCTCAGATTGCCATTCTACTAAAATGGCAATGTCAAGACCCGATAACACTCTGACCCCGGCCACACAAGTAGTCATTAGGTCCCAAATATTCATGAATAAAAAGAAAAAAAGGTTGGCTTGGTTGTTCTATGATTATGTTAAAGCTTTGTATGCAGTTTCATCGAGTTAAGTTCAGTTGTAATAATGTATGATGAAAAGTTCCAAATTTATTTGCCCAGCAGTAGAGCCATTAACCAATTTTTATGTGAATTATATGTATGTTATTTTAAACTCACATTTAAGGAATTATTTCGATAAATTAAAGTAAGTATTTACATAATGACCAGGTTTAACTTCTGGTGGAGGTTCATACACACGAACCCATTATCGCAAATAATATGACTAAATAAATATGCATATAACGTGATTATGCAGATGATTATGAAATATGCTAATGTTTTTATGTAATGTTTCTATAAATACCAATATTTATCGTCACAGGTACTATTTAAAACGTATTACTGAGTGTTCAGGTTTGCTACAACGAAGGTTTCAGGTGTGTGTTGACATGCATAATCTTTAATAACATTTTAAACTTCATCCTTGTTTTAACTGTTGAATTATAGAGAAAAAAATATTATCTAAAATATTTATTTCTAGTGTAGTATGAAGAGCTAAATATAGAAGGGATTTAAGCCTTTGTACATGAAAAGTGACATTGGTTAAATAATTTTAATCAGGGAAGTTCATAGGTTAGCGATCGACAGCTTCATCGCTCTTCTTAACAACGGATATTGTGTCAGTATACAGGGTGTCCAAAAACCATAGTCAAAGGAGTACCTGGGTGTTATATATGGACAAAAACCACCAAAATATGTTACGTTACAATATTCACATCAGTGGTGGATTTGCATAAAATATTTTGTTGTACCTTTTTGATATATAAGTTTGCATTTTTCATGATTTTTGAAATTGGTAATCCACATTTTCACAAAAAAATATGTATCCCTTCTATAAAAAAATGGCTAAGTGACAAAAACAATGTGTTAAAAATATAAATTCTGTACAAACTGTAGGATTTTAAAACTTATACTATTACTTTTAAACAGCGTTCTATAAAAATACTTCAAATATAATTTTCCAAGAGCTACGACTTATCCTACATCTTATATAACTTGATTTTAAATACTTTACAAGTAGCCTACGATTAGAAAATATGTTGTATTACTCGTAAAAATCTTATTGGTTGAAGAATATTAATTTAGAATATGAAAATATAAAAAGCTTTTAAAGAAATGTTACTCTTATTAGTTAATTCTTAACGTTATTTAGGATTTACAGACTATGGTTACTATTTTTAACAGAAATACCATATAACCTAAATAGGTAAAGATTGTTACCTGTATAGTTTAAAAAGTTAGAACATGTGCAATTTCACATTGTGAGTGTAAAATAGTTATTCTGGTTTGAAACAACTAACGTTACACTAAATGGCCAAATTGAATAGCGTGCGTAAAAATAAGACTCATTCAATTTCCTTCTAGTTTGAGTTCCGTTGAAAAACTTTGTTTAGGCAGCACGCCTACTATTAAACTATTGATAAAATAGATTAATTACTAATTTGGTAGATTATGCCCCAAAAACCATAAAACTCTAAGATCGATGTTGATTTTGGACGACTGTTTTAATAGAATATGTATCGTAGTGGAAGGGAGGTTCAGAATCCACAATGGCCGGGACGCTTTTAGGCTTACAATGGCGCTTGTATGATTTACGAGACTAGCCGAATGCGAAGTAGAAATTCACAAACCCCTCATAAACTCGTAAACATTCACTTTAACTTTTACTTAATGTAAATAACCCAATATATAGTATATGGCGAAAATATTTGTCAAGATTTTTAATTCAAATTTAGAGTACAAATATCCGCTTCGTGCGTCCTAAAACGTCCTAAAAGGTTTTATAAGTGACGTTTGTCTGGTTTTTATACAGAATTTCAGACTTCACTGGTTATCCAATTTCTATGAAATTTGGTACTATGGTTATCAGATATTTAAAAGGATTGTTATTAGTTATACATGAAAAATTTCTAAGAAATCTAGAGTAAACCAAACAAAAACGCTCTAGAAATTTTTATAACAAACTACTCACCCGGTAAACTTCGTATCGGCTAAGATTAATGTATGTCCTGTTAAATTTTCCACCACGACGATGTTCTCGTGAGATTTCCCGTCCTTCTTCAACGGATTGGTTCGCCATGTTCCGGAGTCGAATAGCATTACGGCTTTGTTGTGAAAGATTAGATCTTCTTGGTCATGGCATAGTTAATAACAATACTGCTACGATGAGATATATTAATAACATTGCCACAAAACAAACAAATCTAAGTGGATTGATTCACTGCAAATTAACTGCAATATGACTTCGTTAGGAAATATGAAATCTTCTAAATCGCGGCATTATAATAATACTCGCGTAATCTAACATTCATGAACTACATTCGCACAAAACAGAAAAAAAACTAATAATTACACAGGGTCAAAAAAATCAACCAGTAATAAAAAAACGTTTAAACACCGCTGAAAATAATGTACAATGACGTTAGCTGACGACTGGTGAAATTAAAACAACACAAAATCAGCTGTTAATCAAACATTTAGTTTATTGATGTATGCATATGATCAAAATGCATCACTTCTTTTCCTCATAAGCCTAGCTTTGTATATGTTTCAAAGTTTACAGGCCAGTGGGGCTTAGCCCTAAGGTTAAATACAAAACTGAATATGCCTATTGGCTACTCGGAGCAGAGACGAATCCACAAAATCAAAGATCATTAAAATCGGTTCAGCCGTTCTCGATTTACAAATGGTTTAACTAAGACGACTTTGTTTTATGTATGGGATTATACTCATGGAATTACTATGTTTACTCTTCGAAATAATATGACGTCACCGTTATGTCTGTAGGACTGCACAAGAGCTGTAATTAATAGTTAGGTAAATATAAATATTTTATTAAATTACACAGTGGCAATAACTTTAAACATTAATTTAGTTTGTTTAATGCAATGTGTTTAGAAAAATACAATTTTTTACCTACTACAACAAAACCAAGAACAATAAAATTAGTATTTACAATTTTTTGTCGACGTCAAACGGTCGTAGAGAAATGTCAAATTCACTATCATTGATAAACATAGATATCTGAGACCGTCAATGTTCTTAAGGGAAATTAAAAATTCCCAACCATTATATACCAACCAGTTTCATTGAAATTTTCTATCCAGCTTTTAGTTAGTTGACCTAATGTAACCCATTACAAATTTTGTTTTGTCTCCCTCATCTCCCGAAAAATCGTTATATTTATTAAAGAAGGATGTGTAAAATATTTTGTTGAGCAGAAAAAAGCATTGCACTTTAAGACAACAATGTTCTTTTTTTATCAATATTGTTAAATGTTCATATTGTTTTTAAGTCACTTACAGAGTTTAATAAAATGATCCTGTATAAAGGGGTCCTGTATAAGGGGGGGTTGTTTTATGCAACATTAAAATCATGGTATTATAGAATAATATTCTTAGAAGAAAACAAAATTCATAAAAATGAAAAAAAAACTTTTTGGAATTTAACTTAATAGAAACTAAACCAAACGTTAGTGTTGTGACCTGTTACAAGAGGTCACGGGTTCGATTAACTTCCGGAATGCCATGAAAACCTTAAGGGTTTGGTTCGGTTGTCCTAAACTAAAAGTTTCATTAGCGTAGATATAAATATGTACTCAATGACACACAACTACGGTAAATTTTGCCCTACAAGACAAAATAACAAACTGGCTGAGAACAGATGCAGGCTAAGAGCATGATTTATCGTAAACATCCAACTGTAAAGTTGTAACAGATTACCTTCACAGTTTAGTACAAACGTGTTTTGTACTAGCATTAAGACTGTTTGTTTTAACATTCCTCGCATGTTAGGGGATTTTCTACAGCTCATGTAACGAAGGAGATTATATATTTTTTTCGTAAAATGTGTAGCAGTTTATTCTGGTCCGTGTATGCAAATTGAATCGGATGTATTTTACCCGTTTTATATATATTTAATGAAATAAGTAAAAAAAAGCACAAAAAAAAAAAAAAAAAAAAAAAAAAAGAAAAAAAAATAAAAAAAAAAAAAAAAAAAAAACAAAAATAACAAAAAAAAAAAAAAAAAAAAAAAACAAAAAAAAAAAAAAAAAAAAAAAAACAACAAAAAATAAAAAAAAACAAACAAAAGCTTATTTTTAGCTTTAGTGTTAAGGAACGATGAATTTTACGGTATACTGTACATTTTTACTTTCTCCCCTAATACATAGTATATGGTGTATGTATTGTTTACGTCAATTTTTTGAATTTGAGTTGAGAGTGGATATATTTTCTTTTTGGAGTCCCCTGAATCCTAAAGTTTCGACGTGATGTCTGTCCGTGTGTGTGTGTGTGTGTGTCTGGATGCGTTTAGAGCCTAACCTGATGGTCCGATTTAGATGAAATTTGGTATAGATTCACTGTATCTCCAGGAGTTTTTTTTATTTTTAATTTTTTCATTTGATAGTTTGATTGATAGTACATACATATTACATAGAGTTTATTAAAATTAAGGTTATTAAAATAAAATGGAACTTCAATCTTTGAAATGTTTTTTTAAACGTAAAAGGCTTTATATGCATGTATTAACTGATTACTCATAAAGAAAAGCTTAACATAATTTTGTTACTAGTAAAAACACATTAACCTAATGGTCTCGATCAATGAAAAGAAAGGAAGCAAAAATAAATATCACCACTTTGAAAGGTTTACTCTGCGGCAACACGTTAACAAGGTTCCTGATACTCAAGTAATTTTAAGGGTCGGTAACATCATAATCCAATCATCAATTTGGTCCTTCTGCCAACAGAGGATATCCTATTACGGAAGGCAATCGGACCCAACCAATCCAAACATCATCTCTCGCCATGTCACTGCAGAAAATCAGCTGTTTTACCAAGATGGCTGGCCTTGTTGATGCTGTATCAGATTGTGAGGTCGTATTCTTGGTTCATTATTGTTTAGATTACTCTAAACTCAACAGAACCATTTACATTTTAAAAATATTAAACCCATAGGAAGTTCAAGGTTTCGTGAAAAACGTAAACAAATCGTAATCACCATCCACATTTCGTTTGTGATATTTTTTGTCTATTTTATTCCTTTTTTATTAAAAAAAACTCACCTGTGCGAAAAATTAAAAAAAGCGAGGTACCGTAGTGCCGTGAGTCACACAGGCCAGTCAGAGGCGATCGCTCATGATCTGAGAGGAGTCGCTGGTTTCGATCCAGCAACCTTTGGACTCACGGGCAAGATATCTAATAAGCCTTTTACCATGCATGTTACCTTACCGGTGTTTAGATTTCGACATGGATATGTCTCCGCTCTGGAGGAAGGTGTTGGCACTTTGCGAGACCGAAATTTGAAACAATGACGTCATGGTTTGGTTATAGGAACAGCTGTTTAGATGAACTGAAAACATTTATTTTAGACATATCCATGATCCAACTAATTTTCCACTGGGAAGTAAATAGAAATGAAATGAAATGATTTAGACTTAATTTCCAAAAAAATAAAATACATGGATCCACAAATGCTTAAGTAAAACAAAATACAAATTTTGATTAAATAAATATAAAAATCAAGGAAATGGTCTGCATGGACAGATATAGCCTGTGCATACCTGTTGCAGATCAGAGAGGCAAAAGAAAAATGAGAACTGTATTGCTTAGATTAATTGTGGATAAAAATATAACTAGTCCAAAAAGAATTATTTTAACAGTAAATTGTAAAAAAGGTTACTGGTGGGAAAATTAAAAATGTAGAGATTGGAATTGGATGTTTTGAAAAAATACTAATTAATGCAAGGTACGCTAGAAACATTTTTGTTTTGAGAGATTATTATTATTCTATTTCCGTAATTTATGGATTTTTTAGTGTATTTTGTTTATAGGAGTTTGGTCTATTACAATATCTCCTGCTAAGTTCCTTGCACAAATCTGTAGTTTATGTGGGTGTGAAAACTATAGGTAAAAGGCCATGATGGCAACATAGACATTATTGTTTTGTGAGATTAACACATTTAATGGTTTAAATGACTAAGAGTGACAGTGCAGCCTGTTAAACTCTTCTCCGCACTCTGTCCTCGAGTTTTGCGGAGAATTCTTTCTCCGCAAAACTATATATTTGTAATAGAACATATATATTAAATTGAAAAATAGATTTATTGTTATCATAATATTTTGTGAGTGTTTTACCATTTAGAAATCTAAAGTACTTATTCTTTCCTTAATTATTTTATTTTATGATGTATTGTTAGAATAAACTAATTTAAACTAATAATCACTGAAACAATAATTTAGGATTTTTTAAAAACAATTTCTATAAAATACAAATTTTTATCCGATGACACCTATACATCTTTGTAGCAGTGTCAGTATTGATAAATAATTGAGAATCAGCGAGAAAAATATTTTTTTCAAATAACTTAATAGTTAATTTATGTATACTATTTCCACAAATAGTTTTTTGTTCAAATAAACGAGTTAAATACGGACTAAAATATATATTTATGAGGGGATATTTGTAATAAATGTAGGCTACTCTTAGTAATGTCATGTTTTAAACATGTGAAAATAATGAAACATTGAAACAAATTGGAATAATTTTAAACATTGGAATATAATGAATATATTTCAATTTACAAAATTCCTCTCTGAAAATGTTCAGAAGAAGTTTAAACAATTTTATTTGCGGCTTGGCAAGTAAACTTTCAATATTTAAATAATGCAGAGCCCGAGAAGTACTTAGTGATTCCCCTTAGTGGCCTTAGGAGGTTATTTTATGCCTTAAATTTGCTCGATTAAGCCCGTATAAACATACTATAAACTATAAACTACTTCCACAATTTTTTTGGCTGCCTATGTGAGGATTGTGTATTTTATACTTGACTGCCTCTCATTGGAAAGTGAATGTGCCATGACCATCATTTTGTTAATGGCCTATTCATATAAGTACCATTACAGTTTTGTCTTGAAATTATGATATATTTCGTTATATTGACGTTTAATATTCCAAAAAGCCAACATGGGTCACAATTTATAACAACTTTTTATGAATTTAAAAAATGATATGTTTTAAAATCACAAAAAAATTAAAAGTGTTTAATTTTTTAATGTAAAAATATTGTAGTGAACCTCTATAAGGAACTAGATATGTGCACTGTTAGTATACCATAAACATTTTGTACTTGTAAATTGTACTTGAATGGTTCCTGAGTTATGTGTCTTCAAACTTTGAAAGTCTAAATTTACGGAAAATCTGAAACAACTCTGGAACACATTATTGGTCGATCTATTGAGAGTTGGAGGAATTCTTAAGCTGCAGAATAAGTTAAGTTTGGTATCAAATTGTAAGTCTATTTAATTGGAAAAGAAGTACTGAAACTGGATCTAAAAAAATAAGCGGTGAACAAAATTTATTCTTTGAGTTGTAAAGAATTGAAACGTATACGGAACGCTAAGCAACACAGTTCATTATCACTCCAACCTGATGACTTGTGTTAGTCTGCTGGACTGGTATCACAGTGCTTTCAAGTTGTGTGTTGTTATCTATTTACTAAGAAATCAGTAAATTGAATAAAATATTATTAAATAAGAGGTTACTAACCTTAATCCGTCAATCCAATTTTTACTTGTCACGAACTTAGTGACCCAGGTTTCGAACACATGTGTTCATTTTCAAACAAATATAAATATAATTATCACTCCATTATTTAATATTAACATAAAAAAAAATGATTAAATTAAACACTTAAAACATTTAAAAAAGTTTTTGCACAATATATACCAACCGTCCATGTGGAAAATATTGCACAACCTTCAATATCCCTTTCAAACAATTAAATTTATTTGTGAAAAATATTAATGTACAGTATTACTGAACGTGTTCGGGCAGCCGTTAAAACAATTGTGCAATAATATTGACCATTTCGGGCTCATTACTCAGCAACTACACGTGAGTCGCTTTACCACTACCGCACTTCCACTTTGGACCGAACTGCGTTGTTGAGCATCTCTGTCCACATAATTGTAAATGAGACTTCAAAGCTTTTAGCTGCCGCCGGCTGGGTCTAATCTCAGCACGTGTAACGTTCAGGGAATTTAAACAAAAATTACTGGGATAAAGAAGTTATTTTGTATATATATTACAGTTATAATATTTTACATTATATGTGTTACCTGGGTAGGTAGTTAAGTGGTTTGTTAGTTAGTAAATGAAATGACATGCTATACAAGTATTTGAAGCCAAGTATAAATGAGAAATTAGTGTAAGATGTTTGTGGCGCGATCTTATATTCTTGTTATGACTAAGGCTGGGATGTTCCTTAGACAGAACTGTTAACTGATAGCCCAACAACCAATGGCATCTAAAAATACCTACAGTTTAACGAACAGTCTGAACCACTGCCTCTGAATTACGAACTGATCTATTCAATAGTACGGACGTTAATCCACACCGAGAAGATCACATCCGCTCGTAACTATCCACAATTCGTGTTCTCGTAGCTGAATTACAGGACACGCCACAGTCCCAGTCTACAGTTCTCGTTTAAAAACTCAGAACGCAGATTTTATTTTGGTCAAAATCTTGACTCAATTTCATAATGGTCTGATACTAGACCTAATTTTGTCAATGGGGGTCAATCATTAATTAATGATCCTGGCAAATATAAATAGCTGGTATTTATTGTTAGCCACGTGTCATCAAATCCATTTCACTCGCCGCACTCTCTAAATTCACTAATATTAAAATACACAACCGATTGAGTCGGTGCCTAATCTAGGAATATACATAATTTATTTAATTTTATACAACAAATCAATATGTCTTAGGTATGGGGGATGTAATTTGTTACAAAATTTGTAACAGTGCCGAAATTTTGTTAGTGACCTACTATGCTTAGTGACGTCATATGGTTATAAGGACAGCTGTTTAGAGGAATTAATTGAAAACATTCCCTGTAGACATATCTATGATGTAAACATTTTCCCACAGGGAAGTAAATACAATCATTGTTATTGCAGGATATTTCTCACGATTAGTGGAAACAAGGCTTTATGACGTTTATGGATATGAAATCTGATGTAGTCTTCGGATAAGCAAGAACCTAAAACATAACAATATTAGTACATAATGTACTTGAGCCCTTAAGACAAGCTGACGTGTTTTGTTTCTTCTATGCGTGATTATTATTGCTTGATCTATTGATATCGATATGTCTTAGCTCGGTGGGGGGTTGACAATTCGCGCGACTAACATTTGAAACAGTCACTTCATAACTTGGTTATAAGAACAGCCGTTTAGATGAACTGAAACATTCCCTTTCGATTTTTTGTCTGCTTTGTAAATTGTTTTTCAGATTTATAGCAGCTTGGTCCGGATTTTGTACTAATATTGTTATGTTTTATGTTCTACCTCACCAAAGGATAAGATCAGATTCCATATACCGAAACCTCGTGAGACTTTGTCTTCTCTAATCGGAAAATCTAAATCTATGGAAAGTGGAAAATGGAATTTTAAAATTTTGTTTTGAAAACTGTAGAGATTTGTTGTACGGTATTTTAGCTCTTAAGTGTTCCTAAAGTATATAAAAAACTATTTTAGTTTAAATTAAATGTAATGTATCATAGAGTAGATTTTACGAGTATATCTTGTGGATAATTGTAACGATTTTTTAAAAGAAAAGAAGGGAAAAGTTAATAGAAGGATTCTATTTTTTTGTTTTACTTGTAAGCACTATTGCATCAAATTTACAAAGACTTTATAAATTATCTACATATTTATTACAAAATAAGGTTGTAATTTAAAAATAATTTTTAATTTTGTCCCTTTATAATGTTAGGCTTTTGTTTTGTGGTAAATAGTTCTTTGTCGAAATTATAAAAATAAGTATATCTGTAGCAATCAGCAAAAACTTTCATCTAAAATAACTCCTAGGTTTTTAGATACAAGCAACTGCATCATTCAACAGTTTTAAACCTTGTAATTTAACAAAAAATGCGCGTGTCGGGGACTGTTGTACAGTCTGTTCCCATGACAACCATCGCCTGACTGACAGAAGCCCATGGTTATTGTTAGTCGATACCAGAACCGACTGTACTCCAGACACATGTACTTGCACTGAATTGTTTTTGGGTACAACTGTATTTCAGTTGTACATTCACCTTAACATAAAATACACAATGGAAAGGTAAAGTTACCTGGAAACTGATAAATTATGATTATATTTTATTGTGTAAAAGTTGGTAGTATTAACATACAAACTTACATAACCTTAAAACTTACTACTTTAGGTGAACTGTCTGTCTGGAGGTGGCAGACGAAAAACCAAAAATATCTGACGGTCAGCCAACTTATGAAAGTTAAAATTACCTCAGTCGAATCCTCTAGTGTGACACCATTATTTTACTATACAGTGTGCCTGCATAGAGTAACGTTACATATTTTCTCTCTATTGTTATCTTATCGATATAAATTATTGTTGAGTGTTTATTCATTTATTTTATTTGTAAACAGTAATTATTTATTGGTAGTAAAATATTCTTTATTGCTTGATGCTGTGTCTTTGCCACAGTACTATGAAGTACCCTTAACCACTACATATATATATATATATACAAATTTATCAAGTAAAAATTTAAAAGTAAAGTTTTATTCTTTAAATTAATTTTCATTTCAACTTAAGTTTTTTAATCTCGTTCCACACCAACAAATAAAAGAACATTGCGGGACTTTGTTCAATCAGTTGTTCATAGTCGTCTGAGATACACCATATTACATCCTAGGAGGTAGTTAAAGGTAAATATGAATAAAGTGACGGCTTAATGAATTTGGTGACTTGTAGTTATTCACTGAAAATACCAGCTGATTGCCGGGATCCTATTACTTTCTCCCCTTATACATAGTATATGGAGAAAGTATTGTTTTCGTCAAAATTTTCGAATTTGAGTTGAGAGTGGATATATCCGTTTTGGGGTCCCCTGAATCCAAAAAAGTGGGTTTCGATGTGATGTCTGTCCGTCCATGTGTCTGTCTGTGTGTGTGTGTCTCTGGGTGTGTACCGAGCCACAGCCTACCCCGTTGGTCCGATATAGATGAAATTTGGCATGTATGTATATATTCACTGTATCTCCAGGCATTTTTTTATATTTTTTTGAATTTTTGATTTTTAAGGGTAGTTCACCCTTAACACCCCTAAAACGTGAAAAATCCAAATTTCTCAAAAACGGCTCTAACGATTTTGATTAAAATTTATTAGTTTATAGTGCAAACAGTAATAAATAGTTTGACACCACCCGCATATCTGTAAAAATTACAATTCAAATGTTATAAGCTTTTAAATGTCAAAAAAATCAAATTTTTAAATTTTCAGCGAAAAAAATAAAAGTAAAGTATAACTTGACTAGCGCCATTAAAACCAGCTTAAAAAACTAAACAAATTAGTATATTGAATTATTTATCTACGACTAACGGTTCCAGAGAAAAGTTAAATTTACTGTCCATGATAAACGCAGTACGTTGTCTGAAAGCGCCCAATGTTATTCTTAAGGAGAATATAAAAGTAATCAATTTCTTCCTTATTTTCCAACCGTTTTCCATGAAACTTGGTTTAAAGCGTAAGGTCAAATCACTTAACAAAACCAACTCAAAAAGCTCGGTATTACCTGGCGGGGGTTCCCCCATACAATTCGAACAATTAATTTAACTTTGTCTCTCTTGTTTTTATTTTCAGAAATGGGATGATTATTTTTGAAACAATAAATTACTAAATGATTTATTAATTACATTATTAATTAGATTAACTTTGAAGAACATGATCGTTTTATTACAGATTGTCTCTTTTAAATTTACGTTACGGAGAAAGCATGTGTCAGTCCACTGGTACCGTTTATTTTGATAACTAAATTAAAGTAATAATACTATCTTCTTTTCATAAGTACCTTATATTTAATATAAGGTATATTGTACGAGTGTTATATAATAGTTTGAGTGGATAATGTAATTTTGTCTGACACCCTAGAGCCGGAACCAAGAAACGGTTCAACTCCATACTTAGTAGTCCAATCAGGTGCCCAAATTAGTCAGTCAATTAGTACTGAATAGGCTTTAACTTTGATTGATACGTGAGTTGCACAGATCTTTCACTGTGGAAGAACAGTTTACTTACGAGATTTTCTCTTCTCATTTGATAATTTATAAACATTTTGCATCTTCTTACAAAATATAGATTTAAAAAAAATAACATACATTTTATTTTTAATAAAAACAACTCGGGCCTAGGCACAGACCATTCTAGGTCCATGTAGGCCATTTCCTACTTTTTAAGTTACTTTTATTATTTTCTTAATATGTCTAGGTAAAGTTTTTTTTTTAATTTGATAATAATATCTGACATAATACCTGAAAAATGTGCACAGTTTATTTGTAACATATTTTATTTGTTTTTTTGCAATAAATCTGATTTTAACTTGACTTGACTTAAGTCCATATAGGTGGAAAACATTTAGTTGAAAAATAATTTTTTTTACTTCCCTGTGGGAAATAGGTAAGATCATGAATAGGTCTAAAGGGAATGTTTTCAGTTCCTCTGAACAGCTGTGCTTATGGCCATATGACGTCACTAAGCTTAGGGGGTCACTGTTTCAAATTTTGGTCTCGCAAATTGCCAACATCCCCCTCTTCTAAACCTTGGACTTATCCACCTCAAAAAGACAGTCACCCTTTCAAGAGGATGTTGAAATTCCCTTTCCAGTCTATTGCATTTACAGTATTAGATTTTAAGCTTACTTTTTATTATGAAAAATAATGTTCATTTTTTAAGATAAAAGATAAAAATACACCTAATTAGGAGTGTTTTTGCTGGTATTGTATATAAAATAGGTGTCTGGTATGTTATAAAAAAATGCCTCGCAAAGTTAAAAAAATTACATTCCTACATAAACATGCAGTAAACCTTTAAAGTTAACTAAAATTCTGATTCATATAGGTCACTAAATATAAGGTTTTTTGAAAATAAAATAAAACTGGTTATGAAATTGCATTCACCGTAAAATGACGTCATATTTGCTATTTTACAGTAGGTCACCCAAAAGAGTCACGTAAGAGAATTCATTTGCAGATGAAAAAATCTGAAAAATTGATAAACTCATTCAAATCACGAACCTGAGAAATTGGTATTGAAAGTCTCTAGGATTTATTTTGTCGCCCAAAAGTATTAGAGTGCAAAATATTATTTTTATTTAAAATTATAGATTAATGTATTTATTCAATTATGTTCCTTAAATAAATATTGACAACTATTTTAGTGATGTTTAGAGGGTACATGTTCGAGCTTTGCAATGGTTTACAAAAACCATTTTTGAGGAATATTTGTTAAAATTATCTTTCTTTGTCAGTATTTTTCATGATTGTATGTCTGGACTACTTAGACGAATTAATAAATGGTTAAAATGACCTTAATCAACCAAGTGATCCAAAGATTGAGATGAACCTACAACGATTTATGAAAAACTTATTTTTAAGGTAAAAAGTTACACAAAAGTTCTTACTTTTCACTTGAAAAGTCGTCAATTTATACAAAAACACCAATTCAAACACATTTTAAACAAATCCCTCACTTTGATATTTAATTTAATTTGATACCCACCGGCGATGGACATGTCCAAACCAACTGGACATTTTTTTCAAAATTTATAACGTGTTTTAAACTTTTAAAAGTGCATATGTCTTAGCTCTGGTGGGAGGGTGGTGGTAATTTGCAAGACTAAAATATGAAACAGTGTCGTCATTTGGTTAGCGACGTCATATACTTAGTGGCCATATGGTTATGAGGACAGCTGTTTATAAGAGTTGAAAACATTCTCTTTAGACATATCCATGATCTAAACTATGTAAGGGAAGTAAATACAATAGTTTTTATGATTAAATGTGAACGTGAGTTTTTTTTAAATAATATATGGACATGGATATGTCTTAGCTCTGGGTTGGGGGTTTGGTTATTTTTAAGATGGAAAATATGTAAAAGATTTCCATAGAAACTACCAGAGTTGAATTTTATTGAATTGTATTGAATTTTTAATATAAGATAATAAACAGCTTTATGATATGAACAGCTTATGACTGAGATGGTGGCGTCATCTTGTAATCCAGCTACTTGTAGGTCACGAATTGTGGATAGTTGTGAGAGATGGTCGGTGGGTGTGGTGTTCTCTTGTATGGATTAACGTCCGCACTATTGAATACTGCGTTAATCCATAAAGATCATCCTCACAATTAGACCAATTCGTAATTCAGAGGCCATGGTTCAGATTCCACGTTAAACTTTAAGTCCCTTAGTTGCCATCGGCCGTTGGGCTATTAATTAACAGTCCTGTCTAAGGAACATGTCAGCCTAAGTCAGTAATAAGACTACAAGATCGCGCCACAATCATCTTACACTCAATCTTCTAAGCTAAAAATACCTACCTTGTAGTATATGGTCGCCATTTAAAAATCTAATCTAATCTTTTTAGATGAACTGAAAGCATCCCCTTTTGACATATGTATGATCTAACCTATTTCCCACAGGGAAGTAAATACAAACATTTTTTAAGTGGTGGTTTTGTAGACATTGACGACATTTAACATGTAAAGGAAGTAACTTTTGTTTTTTAGACTTGAAATTCTTTTTTCACAACTCAAAACTGTCGTAGTTTCAACCATAATCTTCGGACCACTTGATTAAGGTAATTTTTAATCAATCTTTTTAACAACAGTTGAAATCTGAAGAACTCTATTTTTTAGTTTTATATACAAAAAATGTCCACAATGCCCCACGACAGAGGCAATCACAAAGATGTGGGTTGTTACCCAGCCTCGGGAGATGTGGAACGGGAACCGAGCTACGCGGCGCAATTTGTGTCAAAGGAACTTTACGTTAACAGCTTTCGTTTAGTGCAAGCATTACTAAACATATTTTCACAATCAAGTTTATTCACTTACTGTATTTTAGAGCTGTCACAATCTAAAGCTATGGGTGTCTCAGTAACCCTTACTCTGTTTTACACAGCGTTTTCCCAAATTATTACGAACGCATAATTTCGTAAAGTGGAAACGTTTTTGGACAAACGTAAACTCGTCCACTCTTTTAAACTGGAATATTTATGTTCAGTTTTTTTTTACATTATAAAGGCCCTTAACTGTCCATCATAGGGTCCCGAAGCAGCGGAGTCACGTAGGCTATCCAAAGGTGATGGTCTGACAGGAGACGCCGGCCAATGCTTTTGATCCAGCAAAAATAGACTGGAACGGTGGCGTGTCCTGTAATCTAGCTACTCGGAGGTCACGAATTGTGGATAGTTAAGAACGGTAGTCGGTGGATAGGATATGCCATCTTTATAATAAGACCAGTTCGAAATTCAGAGGCAGTGGTTCGGACTCCACGTTATACTGTAGGTTCCTTAGATGTGCCATTGCATGTTGGGGTATTAATTAATAGTTCTGTCTAAGGAACATGTCAGCCTTAGTCAGAAACAAGATTGCTCTACAATCAACTTACACTCATTTCTCATTCATACTTGACATAAAATACCTCACCATGGACAGGTTGTCATTTCAGATCACTAACTATCTCATTTCAACTTACTGACTAATGGGGCTTTTACGTCACCCCTGAGCTAATGTGTTGGTCAAAGTCACAAAGTTACAGGAGGATGAAAGCATTCTAACTTATACATTCTAACTTTATAGATGAGGACGCGATTTAAATTAAAATCTTTTATATGGATACTTTTGGTTTGGTTAATAATTGGAAGGTAGTTGACTAAAAAATATTGCTTTTATTTATGTGAAGTATATTTTGAAGAAAAACAATCTTTACCTGAATCAGTGGTCTTCATATGAATAATTCTTTAAGTATGGTGAACATTTTTAGTAATGATGAATTCCTCTTTTAAATTACTAAAAATTTCCTATGTACTTCTATTTTTTGGGAGGTAGATAAAGCAAGATAGTACCATAAAAGATATCATCACATTGAAACCCTTACCAAAGGTAAACACAAATTTACTACTCCCACTTTGATATCTCTCAACGGATTTCGATCGTGAGAGGACGTTCCTCATAACTTTTAACTTCCCTTAACTCCCAAATATGTATAAACCATACTTTATCTACTTATTTAACTAATTAATACTAGATAATTAAACTTTAATTAATTGAATTCTCCAAAAAAAGCTATGTAATGGTTGGGGAGTTTCCTTATAAAAGTTTAAAAGTGCTACGATAGAGAAAACATAAAAAACAACAACTATAAAGAAAGCACTGAAATTCTTCACAATAAAAAAACATATTCTAAATTAATTTATTTTTTACCACGTATTTTTCCTGACTAATTGAGACTTATAAAGGATGATCCTCTATAAGAAATAAACAGTATCAGTGGACTGACACAAACTTTCTTTCTACGTATTAACGTATATTATTATTAAATAAAGAATACAACATTCTATATAGCTACTTACACTTTGTTGTTTATTTAAATATCCTTTACAGATTTTCAATATTAGAAAATAATCATCAGGAACATGAGAAAAAAGTTAAAATAATTGTTAATATTTTTTGGGGACGCAACCCGACCCCGAATCCCCCAATTTGGCGGTATCGCACATTTTTGAGTGTAGGGTGATATGATTCTACACTACATACCAAGTCTCATGAAAAACTGTAGAGAAATGAGGAGGAAATTGATTTTTTTAATATTCTTCATAAGAAAAACATTGGGCACCTTCAGACAACGTTCTGCGTCTACCACGGGCACAAAATTGAACTTTTATCTGGAACCATTAGTCTAATGATTCAAAATACTAGCTTTTTTGTGAAATTTTTTTGTACAAATTATTGTTCAGCTAGAAAAAGTTTAAACACATTATATTTAAACGTCTATAACTTTTAAGCTCCGATTTTTAGAAAAATGTGCGTGGTTATTTTCATCCAATTACTACAGTGCAATTAATTACAAACTATATTTTACATTATAAACTGTGCAAATTAAATAAAAACTAACAATTGAAAACTCCGTTGACAATAAAGCTTAAACGAGAACTGTACAAAGCTATAAAACAGTGGTTGGGTGGAGATAAAACACGGTTTGTTTGTGCGATGTATCGATGAGTGGCACAAACAATCGAGTCAGATTGACAAACATCGAGAGTGGAATACAGAACAGCTCACTCGTGTGCGCCACACAAACATGTCTCTTGTGTCCAAACATATATCTGGCCAAATATTCGCTGCAGGCATCGGATACATTTCTAATATAGGTAACAGCAGGAGGTTTTCATGAAAAGGGTTTTATTGTCTGCTCTAAAAACAGGTTTGAGTATTGATTTGTCATCGTAAATATATTTTATGGGTGATCAATTTTGTCAGTACCTTACTGTACATTTTAGACTCACCTGCAATACTTCACACGTATCTCACAAAGTCTGTGAGGGTACGAAATGTAATGGTAGCGAAATAAAAAATAAATAAATGGTATTAGTAGACAAACATATACTTTCTCCATTTACATTTAATTAGAACAAGAATCTTTAATTAAACTATCATATTCGTTAAAGTTTATCTAAATATCATTCAATAATTTATTGTTTCAAAAGTAATTATCTAGAGTCTGAAAATAACAAAAATAGAAAAGAGTTAAATTAATTACATATTCTATGAAGGGGAAAAACTCCCCTCTGGTAATACCAAGTTTTTTATGTGAGTTTCGTTGGGTGATGTGACCTCACACACTTCATTCACAGTTTTGTTGAAACGGTTGGTAAATGAGGAATAATTCGATTTTTTATTTACTCCTTTAGCATAATAACATAAGGCGCTCTCAGACAACGTACTCGGTTTACCATGGACAGTAAATTAAACTTCTCTCTGGAACCGATGGTCGTAACCAAACAATTCACAATACTAATTTGTTTAGTTTTCAAGCTGTTTTTAATGGTGCTAGTCAAATTGTAAAAATTTTCAAATTTTACCCATTTACGAGTCCATAACCCCATTACGTTTTTTTATCTTTAAAGCTCTGAATCTTTAATAAACTAATGCATCCTTAGAGTCCTTTTACTCGTACAGTATTTGTTTTTCAGTGTGTTAAAGTTTCCAAGTAACAACAGAGAACAGAGCAAAGAGTAAACCTATTTGTAAGCACTCAGTTAGGGCTATGACACAAAGCTTTGTCTTCTTCTGTATGCTCACATGTACCAGCCTTGTAACAAGACGACATTACTCTAATGTGTGGTCCACGTCAAACGTGGAGCAGCATAATATTCTTCTTCTATGAAAAAAATATTTTAGAGTTTTTGTGTTTACATTGTTTGGAATCAGGATATTTCAAATCTCCCTAATCAACAATAACAAAGTTGTTTATGAAACACCCCCATAAGAATGGATTACTTCTGATGGTAGTTAAATACAAATCCCAAAAGTGATGGAGTGGTAATAACATTTTAAATATATTTGATATAAGTCGAACATCGAAAGTAGTGTCTCAATTTATTAAAAGTTATTTACAAAATGTTATGAAATTTAAATATAGGAGTTGAAATATTGTAAAGAGCTACATTAAAAAAATTGTGTTTACTTCCCTGTGGGAAATGGGTTATATCATGGATTTTCCTAAAGGGAATGTTTTCAGTTCCTGTAAGCAGCTGTTCTTATAGCCATATATGACGTCTCCAACCAAGTGACGTCACTGTTTCTAATTTTGGTCTCGTAATTTGCCAACGAAAGAATCAAAACATTTCTTATAGTGATCAGAACTGATATTTTCAAGGAAGTTAAATAATTAATAATGTATACGGTATTAGGATTTTAACTTTATAACTACTTTTTCATTTGCTTTCTAAATTTGAGAACTAAAAGATTATTGTTTACGATTTAAAAAAAGGATTTAGAGGAGAGGGGAATATTTTAGAATAGTCGGGTAGTATGGAACACAGCGTTTTTGTATCTATTTGGTGCTGCTATTGCGCGGGAATGACATAAACTACTAATATACGATCCCATGATGTATTGTAATTGGATTTGACTACTTAATGTTGTCTTAAAAAGTTGAAAAGTCTTCAAAAGTTTTTGAAGGTCATTTTTCAAACATTTTAGTATAATATTAAGTCACTTATTTGACTTTTTTCCAAGATGGCGTGTCGGGTATTATGGAATGCTAGGTAGGTATCCTATCTCATATTACCCAACGTAAATGTATGGTAGTCCATATAGCCCAACAAGGTTTATTTGATTAAAAATAACGATGAAAAACAACAAATCAAACCTTAAAAACACGTAGTCAGGAAATTAAAATTTGTTCACCTTAACTATTCCGGAGCAGAGAAATATATATCTGTGTCTTTTGTAAAACCTAAATTTGAAGTCGAAATAGTCTTAGAATTGTTTTCGGGCATTTAATTATTTGAAATTAATATGATTTTTTATTCATAAATAATTTGTTATTGTCAAGTATATTTGGTTTTATCCACCTATTCCATATTACTAGACTATACCATATTAAGCTCCAGTTGTAGTTTTGTATGAATAACATTCTTGGTGTAAATACAATTACTACTAATACTTTTACTATTTACAGTTCCTTATAATTAGGTATAGTGTTTTTCTATACATCTATGAAAATAATTACAAAAATGTAAATTGTTTTCCATAATACTTCCTCTCCTCTACATTTAATTTTAATATTTTTAGGATTACTTTCAAGTAACAGATAAGCTACCAGAGTGGATAATACAAAATATTGTTAAACGTATTAAAAAGCTGCGTAAAGTTGAAGATAAAAAAACAGCTGTTAAAATTGCAAATATTGTATTGACCGTAAAGTTGCGAATTCTGGAGATTGTGTAATGATCGTAAATTTACAAGTACCTGCAAACGTTGACCGTAAAGATTTTAGGGCCTGAGGTGTTATAGCTATCGTAAAGTTTGTTGATGACATATATCGGACCAACAATCACATTTTGGATAAAAACATGTATCCAACATATTGTGGTTAAGATAGTTGACTCAATAGGTGGTTTAGTGTATTAAGATACAAATCTGTTTTCAGTTTTATGAGAATTACGTATATTTTACAAAATTATAAAACATTATAGTATCGTAGTCGAGAATATTATTGAGGTTGTTATTTTAAAAGCACATTCAATTTGATAAGTAAATTTTTAATGACCAATTGAAAATATTATTAATGAGCAGAATACCTATACAGATACAATCTTTCAAACTTTAAAAGAAAATTGTAACTATTTTTCTATAGTTTTTTGCTATCACTTCTTTTCCTGCTGTATTTTAATGTATTTTTCATAAATTTAACAAAAGACGTTTTAAGTATTAAGTAAAGTAAATATGTTTTTAGATTGTTTTAAGTAAAGTAAAATGCATTATAGCGCATTTTACTCTTAGACATTTCGGATGGAAGAATTCGGAAAATATTTTAAGCTGAGGGAATACGAAATACCACCTGCTTTTACCTCTGTTTCTTTTGGAAACAAATTTCAAACAAGTCCCCCAAGAGAACTCTTATGAGATTCTTTCTTACATCAGTTCTTACCTCTGTGGCACCCTATTCATGAACCAATTTTGTTGTGAATGGCTATTCAACCAATAAAATCACAGCTTCAAATATATAAATTTCGGGTTTTGTTTATTAAAATAGAGCCTAAATTGGGTGTTTAAGGCTAAAAAACTAGCTTGTTACATATTTCTAGATAAAACATATACATAGATTCATGAAAAGACAATATTAATATATAAATATATAAAGAAGGGGTGGTTGCTGTATGTTTGTGGGGGTTTTACGGTAATTAAATGCGAAATATACTGAACCGACCTGTTTGAAATTTACACTAAGTTAGATCTTAAAATCATGCAACACATAGGCATATTCATTTACTTAAAATCCCTTGGGCTACGCCCCGTGAACGTCCTATGTTTCAATGTTTACATTTTCAAAGAACGAGAACATAAAATTACTTGAATGTCAACAGCTGTGAATACTAAAATTTGACAGCTCGGGAAGTAGAAGAAGAAGCTAACGTAAGAAAAAGCTGCCGTGATCGCTTGAGCCGTTTTTAGATATTTGGATTTTTCAAGTTTTAAGGGGTTTTAGGCGTGAACTACCCTTAAAAATAAAAAATTCAAAAATGAAAAAACACCTGAAGATACGGTGAATATACACATATATGCCAAATATAATCTAAATCGGACCAACAGGGTAGTTTGTAGCTCTGTAGACATCCAGACAAACACACACACAGACAGACAGACACACGGACGGACAGACATAATGTCGAAACCCACTTTTTGGATTCAGGGAACCCCAAAACGGGTATATACACTCTCAACTCAAAGTCATAAATTTTGACGAAAACAATTATTTCTCCATATACTATGTATAAGGGGAGAATGTAAAAGTTAATTTAACGCATAACTAATTTTAATAATTATATAAAATTGTCTATCTATTTAATCGTATATCTTTGTTATAAGATATATAATTGTTTGTAAAATGAAGATAGTCGAGAGGCCGGCAGTTACTCACAGCCTCCACGTCATCAAGCTTCTGTTCCCAACGTGGTCCCGGTCATTTACATGTTAACCGTCTCCTGTAGGAAATGGAGGAATTTCCTACACAACCGTCTGGATCAACGAAAATATTTCCTTATGTTTTTATTTTCGATATTTTCCTGGCTTTAATTCATAAAAAAGATTTAACGTACAGAGGAATTCGTAATGTTTTATGTATCGCTTGAAAATTTAAAAAAGTTAGAAATTTAAGTTTTTTATATATTAGTTTATGGTATTTATTCAATGAGACGTAGCAGACGAAAGAATTTTTGTGTATTTAATTTTTAAAACAATAACCAATACTAAATAGTTTTACCAACAATCAATAATTTAAAATAACAGATTTTATTGGTAATTGAAATAGCTTTGGTTATTTGTGGACATTTTGAAGTAATGACACATTTAATATACCCAATTTCATCTTTAATCTATTTAAATAATAATAAAAATGTTTTTTACAGGTACAAAAGAGAGGAACTCTGTAAGTAGCAAGTTTATTTTAAATTCGTTAGTTATATTGTTTTACTATTTTTCAGGGTAAATTAAATTTAATAATTTAACAAAACTCAGTACTATACAATCAATTAAGGAATGTGTTTTAAAACTAGGTCATGTTGAGGTAAATCATTTTATTAATGTTATGCATATTAATGTTTACTCTCTCTTTACAAAGATTTATGACTTTTCAAAATCAAAAGTCATACAAAACGATTAACTTTGAGATAAACGTTTAATTTTCTACCATGTGACAAAGAGCTTAGACCAAGGGTATTTTTAAAGGGAATATTTTCAGCTCGTCTAAATTGCTGTTCTCATATGACCATAAACCATGTGACGACACTTCCGTTACACTTTTTACGTCTCACAAATTGCTATCCCCCTCACCTAAGTTGAAACATATCCATGTCAAAATACGAGAAGTACAGTACATGCTACACATTTGTACACAACCTCATATACCTCTTTACTGAAGATAAGAGGATCCAATCAAAGAGTGAATTGAGGCGGACAACCAAACGTCATCAGGTTTACTGACATGTTGTCAAATGTATGAGACAACCTGCTTTGGTCCCGTCACAGGTAACACTATTTATCCTGTACCCAACAACTTGGAGGCCATGTATTGTGGATAGTTATAAGCTATGTACTGTGGTAGGGCTTTGGTGTGGATTTTAACGTCCGCACAATTGAATATAACGTTCATCCACAAAGGCAATTCTTAAAACTAGAACAGCCAGTAGTTCAGAGGCAGAATCGTGGTTTAGATCCTACGTTACACTATAGGTATATATGTTAATTTGCTGTTGGGCTATAATTTAACAGTCGAGTCTAACACGAACATGCCAGCCTTGGTTAGTAATATGTTATACTAGCCAAAGTACCCGTTCTTCGCACGGGTAAAAAAGGCTGAGAGGTGTAGGCTCTACTGATACATTTAAGTTATTGTTAATTAATTCTTCATTGTTTACAAAATGACAAAACACGTGTCTAAAACATGACAATGTAACATCTGTAAAATATTGAGAGAGGATAAGTATTAACGTAATAGAGGCAGGCAGGCATCGGGAGAAAATTAAAAATCCACCATTCCACTATTTCGAAATAATAATTCACTAATTTCGATCCAGCAGTTTATGTGTCAAAATCAACATTATTTCTTCTTCTTCCTGAACTGTCAAAATAAATAATAAACGGATGTTGACATTAGAAAATGTAAACATTGAAACCTAGGACGGTCATGGCAGCTCTTTCTTCTTCTTCTTCTTCTTCTTCTTCTTCTTCTTCTTCTTCTTCTTCCCGAACTGTCAAAATTTAGTGTTCTCAGCTGTTGACATTCAAGTAATTTTATGTTTTCATTCTTTGAAAATGTAAACATTGAAACATAGGACGTTCAAGGGGCGTAGCCCGAGGGGAGTTTCAGGAAATTAATATGCCTATGTGTTGCATGAGTTTAAGATCTACCTTTGTGTAAAATTTCAAACCAATCGGTTCAGTATTTTTCGCGTTTACTTGTCACAACAAACCCACAAACAAACACACAAACAAACCCACAAACATACAGACACCACCTCTTCTTTATAATATTAATAGACTATATATTATAATAACAGCTATAACATCTAATATAAACAGTAGGTTACTTAAGATATGGTAACTTATCCTACCTAATATATTACAGTATCTAATGTATGGTAACATAAACATATAACACTTTTTCTTCCTGTAATAGTATTAAAAAATACCAAATCAATAATATACTAATAATGATAAATGACAAGTTTGATCAATATCTGTAGATAAATATGAGAGTTATTTGCCTATTCTCCATAAGATTAACATGGAAAAGAGTATGCAGGTTTACTGTTGTGAGGAACATTGGAAGTAGGCATTTTGAGCATAAACAATTTTTATTTTGACTATTTATACCAAGATTCATAAACATCTGTCGATAAATAAACAACTGTTGTTTTTAGTCTCTGGGCACCTAAACACGAAATAATAACATGGCCCTGGGCTTAAGTCTTGCCATGAGACCTACGGTAATAGCTCCTTCCTTATGGGAAATTAGCTAAAATGTTAGTTATATTCAAAATTTGTTTAGAAACTTGAGATATACAACGCTTCAAAGAAATATGAAAAATAATGTATAAGTAATGTGCATCAAACGATCTTGTATTCATAATGAATATTATTAGTAATTTCATTTTTCATTTTCTTACCCTCACACTGAAATGAGTAAGAACCAGACACAAGTACAAACACAACTGTTAAATTTAAATTGTACGAGTAATTTGAGAAAAAACTGTGAAAAAAATGAAATGAAATAAAATGAAAACTGTTTATTTCAAAAAGAAAATATTTAACAAACTAGTCTTAGAAAAAAAACAAGAAATATAGACCCCCACATGGGCAGAAGCCTGTGTGTGCGGGGCGAGTTCCGCAGTCAGGGAATACATAAAATTATTTAGATTATTGACTATATAAGGTACCAGTAAAATAAAATATACTACAGGAAAAAAACTTAAGTTATGTAGGACACTTATAAATAAAAAACAGCTGATCATAAGAGCAATGCATGAGAAGATGGACCGGCCAGCCCTAACTCTATGATTATTAGCATGATTGAAGAATAATTCAAACAGAAACACTACACGCACGCACGCGCCCACTCACACACACACACACACACACACACACACACACACACACACACACACACACACACACACACACACACACACACACACACACTCACCTGTCACGCACCAATATTCATCTACACTGCGAGGAGAAATATTTTTTCACTTCATTCCTACCAATTGTTGATAACCAAAGGTTAACTTTTTTGTAGGTGAGAAAACTGCAAAGGTGCGGATTTTTTAGGTGGTCAGGAAGTTTTGAATAAACAAAGTTAATAATGTAATGTGACGATGTTGCGGTGATGGTTTTAACCAATTTAGGTGGGTTTATTCCAATATTTTCAGATGTCCGAGTTAAATATAGGTAAGTAATTTCCTCAAATAGGCTGTTTATGTTTTTAAATATGTAAGGAATTAAGGTTCGGATGTAAAGTTAAGACATTACACAAAAGGAAAAATAATATTTGCACAACGTGTACCTATTAACATTACGAAAAGTCACTACGTAGTTGAGGAAAACGTTATTTTGTACAGAACTGCATGTAGGAAACGTTGTTGTGGTCGCCAATGTGCTGAAGCAGTTACCACCAGGTAAAGCAATAAACGTAACAGTTCCAGACTTGAATCCCAGATTGTTACTGCTGTCGCAACTGGAAACTGGCAACTGGAAACAAGCTTTACTTCTTACTGCTCTTGTAGGTTTTACCTTTATAATCTGTTACTGCCTCTACAGAGTGCCTTCACATTACGTTTCTTAGAACCTGTTTTTATCTAAACAATAAAATGCAATAAAAACGTTAATGCAGTTCAAGTTAGAGTAAACCGCACGAAAGTAGTCCGATGAGAGTTAGTGCGGTGTTGCCAAATCGTCCTATTCTATTATAGCATATGGTTACGTCAGCTGATAGGCTAATTGAAAAATGGCAACACTGCTGGTCAAGAGGGGGTGAGGGAGGAACCAGCTGTCCAAGACCTCGTTGGGCTGCTTTCGTGCGGTTTACTTCAGTGATAGTTGAGCTGGTTTAGTGACAGACCAAATTAAATAGGTTAGATTAGATTATTAAAATAGCGACCATACCACAAGCTAGGTATTTTAAGCCAAGTATGAATGATGATTGAGTGTAAAGTGATTGTGGCGCGATCTTGTAGTCTTGTTACTGACTAAGGCTGACATGTTCCTTAGACAGGACTGTTAATTAATAGCTTAACAGCCGATGGCAACTTATAGACCTACAGTTTAACGTGGAATCCGAACCACGGCCTCTGAATTACGAATTGGTCTAATTATGAGGAGAGCTTTTGTGGATTTACGTAGTATTCATTCATTAGTGCACTCGTTAATCCACACAAGAGAACACTACACCCACCACCATCGCTCACAACTATCCACAATTATTCATGACCTCCAAGTAGTTGGATTACAGCACACGCCACGGCCCAGACAATTCAGTTTTAGTATAGTTTAAAACGGTAAGTTCCGTTTTGTTGAGGACACAAAAAGTTCACACACATAGTACGTGAGTACGTGTGCCGTGTAAGATTAACATGGGAGATAGTATGCAGGTTTGCTGCTGTGAGGAACACTAAAAGTAGGTACTTTTAGAATTAAAAAATAATAATTGTTTGACCATATACCAAGGTTCATCAACATCTGTCTATAAATAAGGGAATTTGTCTATTCGCTATACGATTAAATGGGAAAAGATTAGGCAGGTTGGCAGGCCAGTCAAACACATAAACTTAAGGTTTTTAAGCATAAATGGATGGATCTCAACCACATGAAGGTAAATACCAAGTTAATTGAAAAGTGCGTGTAAATAAGTGAAATAATAACTTTTACTTATTCTCCATAAGATTAATATTATAGCCCAAAAATACAACGTACTTTATTTAGACCTTTTAATACCTCGGTAACCATTGAAGACATAGAAAAAACTTTAAATTGACATGTTTATGAGCTGAATACAATGGTAAAAGATAAAGTTTAAAACTTTTAAAATTACTGATCAACAAACGCCAAAATACCATTTTTTGGGAGGTGGAGACGAATCCCCCAAACTATATCTTCAGATCAACCGATATATTTCATAACGAACTAGTCCGAGTAAATGTAAGAATAGGCTAAAAACATCTACCAAATTTTGTCTCAATTGTACAAATTTTTCGAGAGTTAACGTGTTCACAGACTCGTATATAAATATAAATAAATATTTAAAAATTTTAACTTAACTTTTTTGGTCTCCAGGCATTTTAAAACTAAAAAGTAACAAGTTCCAGGCTTAGCTCTCACCATCAGACATACGGTAATAGCTATTCCCTATGGGAAATTTGATAAAAGAGAAGCTTATGGTTAAAACAGAGTCTTATGTTTTTTAATGTGGTGCAGTTATTTTTAAAGTTGTATCTAATGTCCAACACTACATTAACCACCAAAACAACGACTCCAAGTTTGTATTTCAAGACCCAGAAAGCATTAATTATTCTTTCACCTTTGTCTTCTGAGAGCATTAACCTGGAAAACAAACTTTCCTGATATTGTCCTCACAGATATACCTTTACAATAGGAGTACGTGCCTCATCTCTGAGAATAATGATGGCATTTATAATTGCAGATCTGTTTTAGATTTATTTCACTAGTATTTTAAGCTTCTATGTTTTAGTGGATTTTCTTTAGGAAAGTAAAGCTATTACATTGGTTTTTAATGGCCCATCAAAATCCGAGACCATATTTTTTTTCCTTTGAGTTTCCATATGCCGAAAGCACCTTTCGTTTGGGACATATATATGTGTTTTTTAGGTACATTAAAAGGAAGAAAAAAGTCCCAATAGGGGTATGGCCTAAAACGCTTATTATCTCAGATATCCGCTATTTTGTATTTTTTACAAAATATTTTTTAATTCAAACATTTTTAAACTGATTATTTTGAAATTTGGTATGTGTTTTACACTAGTGGATTAGTATTATTAAAAAAATAACTAGTATGATCCAAGCTCAAAATCCAAAATGGCGGCCATTTTAAATTTTACCGTTAACAAAGTATTTTAAGTTTTAAAATTATAAATACCTCATACCTCTATTGGAACTTTTTTCTTCATTTTAATGTACCCAATCACTCACCGAAATCCTGAAACGTTTTGCATGGACACCCAATATATAATAGGGAAAATTAAAATCAAGTGAAGCTTGCAACCAGAGAAAACAATTTAAAATCTAAAATATATTTTCAAAAATACAAATCGAGACAATTCAACTCGGTTAGGATATGAAGGAGAAGTCGCGTCTGCAAAAAGCAGGTTCATGTAGTACGTGTTTGAATTTTCCTCATAAAAGTACTATAATACGATGAAAATATTTTAGTACCATTACAAACATCAAGTGTATGATATTTTACAATCGTAATATAACAAAATAATTCTTCGTTTTATATCGTCTAAGATCTAAGATTCTTAGAAGGAAGTATGATTCATTCCTCGTTTTTAGCTAATTTAAAATTTGAAATAGAACTGTATTCAACTTTACTTTTTTAATTTGTAATATCCTGTCGTATTACAAATTTGGTGATCATGAACATAAAAGTTCATAACACAACAGTTTTAAAAATCTGCAACATTGTTTTAAAATACACTTATCAAACTTCATCAAAATCCATGCTTATGAATTGCACTTATTGACGATAGTGGGGTTCTCTCATAATTATTTGATAAAATTAAAATGAAAATTAAATTAATAATTCCTGTTAAACATGATTACAGTTAGAATTGAAATACGGCCGATTTTTTGTAATTTAAAATTAATTGAAAGAAAATATAATTTTTAAAAAACCAATATTTGTTCTATAATTCTCTAAATATCAATTTTATACGTTGACCGATATACCGAAAGTATTGTGTACTTTTGTAATATATTGGTAGGTTATAAAACGTTTACAACTGAATTTGATGTATCTTTAAAGCAACAAAACACATTTATATGTATAAACCTTTAACTAAAAACAACAGTAATAAGTTGAAGGAATAAATTTTTGAAGTGTTAATACTTGTCTGATGTTTACGATAAGAAAAGAGTAGAAAATATTAGTAAATATTTTATAAACATTTTGCCTATTTTATAGTATAGAATATTGTTGTTTTTTATTAATTTTATACCTAACTTAATTTTAAATGGTTTTTAATATAACCAAAGATTTAAATAGTAATAGTATTATATACAGCATTGTAGTATAAAATTTTATACTTTTAACTAGATAACAATAATATTTTTTCGTTGTTAGAACACACATCTAAGATTGGTAAAAAGTTTCATAAGCGATTAAAAGATGTGAACGATTCTCAATAAATTTTTTATAATTTTAGGGGTGAACTGTAGTCAAACTACATTTGAACTACATTTTCTAGGATAAAATCGTCCGTAACATGGTTTAATATATTTACTTTAGTGTATGACCAAAGAGTGTGTTTAAGTATTTAAAATGTTCACCGTCCAATTAAAAATAAAAATGTAGGAAAAGTTAGTCATTGACGTTGATGGGTCGACAAACAAACGATGACAATAAGAGCCAACAACTTGCAAACAGAAACTGAGGGAATACGAAATACAAGGATTATTTACCTTTGCCTGGTTTGGAACGAATCGAGTCTCCTGAGGTGCCATTATGACCTCTATTCTTTTTGGTAGGCTGAACAATTCAGTATTCCCTGATCTTCCTTCGTATTACTATGCTATGTGGAAGACATTTTTAATACAAAGCCGAGGTTATCTTTTTAAAAAAAATATGTAGAAATTGGTATTTTTTAGATTAAAGAAACCTACAATTCTAAAAATTCTAAATAAAATGATGAAGTATGTTATGAAATCAGCATTTATTGATGAAGTGTCTTTCAATTCACTAAATTTTCTGACATTTAGCCAATTTTTACTGAATAGAATAATTACTTTCTACTTGTCGTTATGTTTTACAATTTGTATATAGCTAAAAGATTAAAATTGTATAGTAAAACTTAAAAGAATAAAGATTAGAATCCAAATGAAATTAATAAAGAAAACATACTTTCAAACACATATTTGATTACTGAATGTTATAGTATTAATATAATCTATAAAATATATACATTTTTTAATAATCAAAACAAAAAAAAAGTTTTATCATGGCATAGTTATTCTACTTCCACAGGTATGAGGAATGTTTGTACGTCCAAATACGTGTTGTGGTAGAATTAAAATTTAAACTTATAGACATCCTGTTGGCATGAAACATTATTTGAGCTTGATTAGAAAAACTGCAATACTGAAGAAACCAAACTTTTAAAGAAGACTTGCTGATGGGTAACGGTGTGAAATGTGTAAATATAGCTCGCCAAAATCCAAAAAGAGAGAATATTGTGTGTTCGGGGGCACTGAGGACTGAAAATTGACAGAAGTGAATATGGGGGAACGTGGAAAAGTGGTGGGCGTCTCTGGCCGAGGGTGACACAATTATGAGATAGTTTGTAGATATGGGGAAGTGTGCTCACGTCAGGGCATCACTAATTCTAGATGTAGAAAATCTACTGATGAAAACCTTGACACTTGTCACAGGTAAACCAGTTCCGAACACGCAACGGACGAAAACTGACAGTGTTTGCCGTGGGACACAGTACGATAACATTTTAAAAATATAGACTGTCATTCAAGATTAATAATGGTCGAACATGTGGTATAGATTTGTGGAGTGCAAAGTACGTACCAACCCGCGGACCGTCACATTGCTAACTGGGAAACACATATGAAGATGGAAGTGTTGCTACAAAATGCCCTTAGAGGGTTATATAAGATTTATCTGATGTTTAAGCCACGTCACAATTTCTAACTAATCGGATATCGGCTTCATCAACTGAGGTTGTATTAGACAGACCTTTCTAGTTTAATATGTAGAAAAATCTTTGGAATAAAAGTGATATACAAGTAAATATAAATAAATTTATAAAATTCTGATCTCGTTCAATACATTTAAACAAAGGGAAAGTACAGTACTGTAGTTTCATTAAATATCTATAAGAGCTTTGTGTTATTTTTGAAAAGTGACATCATTCTAAACTAAAGTAGGCTATTACTTCTAATAATAAATAAAGAAAAAATAATATTTTCTGACGTCAAATAAAGAAAAGAAGTCTAAAACCAGCTGAAGAGAGAATACGAAACACCCGTTATTTACCAAACCCGTCCGTCTCGCAACAAATTTCAACAAACACCACCACACTCTAGACGGGAATTTCCACTTCCGCTTTTAACGCCGGAAATGGATCTTATATCCATCGTCTGTCGTTTGTGCCAATTTACTTCATGCACTTGTCTCCCTCTAAAATACATACTGACACTGTTTACAGAAAAATCCATATGGTAAGAGTTGTGAAAAGTGGTGTACAAAACAAAACAGTGATGAAATGTCATTGCCTCTTGGACTATTAATTAACAGTTCTGTTTAAGGAACATGTCAGCCATAGTCTGTAACAAGACTACAAGATCGCACCACAATCATCTTACACTCATTCATTCTTGGCTTAAAATGACTACGTGGGTAGGTTGCCATTTCAGTTTAAAGTATAAGTATAAAAAGGACAGCGTCAATACTTAAATTTTAAGTACTATAGATGATTTAATCCTAGTTGTTATCTATAATATTATAAAGAAGAGGTGGTTTCTGTATGTTTGTGGGTTTGTGGGTTTGTAGTGGCAAGTGAATGCGAAAAATACTGAACCAACCGGTTTGAAATTTTAGGCAAAGGTAGATCTTAAACTCATGCAACACATAGGCATACTCATTTCCTTAAAATCCTCTCGGGCTACGCCCTGTGAACGTCCTAAGTTTCAATGTTTACATTTTTAGAGAATGAAAACATAAAATTACTTGAATGTCAACAGCTGTGAATACTAAAATTTGACAGTTCGAGAAGAAGGAGAAGAAGAAGAAAGAGCTGCCGTGACCGTCGTAGGTTTCAATGTTTACATTTTCTAATTACAACATCCGTTTGCACTATATTTTGACAGTTCGGGAAGAAGAAGAAATAAAGTTGATTTTTCAGATAAACTGCAGGATCGAAATTAGTGAATTATTTGAAATAGCGGAATGGTAGATTTTAAGTTTTTTTTCCGACGACTGTCTCTATTACATTAATCCTTATCCTCTCCCAATATTTGACATATGTTACTTTGAAATGTTGTAGACACTCCTGTTTTGTCATTTTGTAAACAATGAAGAATTAATTAACAATACCTTAAATGTATCAGTAGAGCCTACACCTTTCAGCCTTTTTAGCCCGTGCGAAGAACGGGTACTTTGGCTAGTCTATCATAGTCAGTATTTCGAGTTGAAACAACTACAGCTGGTTTCATTGTATTCATTACATTTTGTTGCTAAACAATTTAAAAAGTTGTACTACAGTAATATTTTCGTCTTAAGTGTACTATGAAACACTTTTGGTATTCATCGTGTTTAGCAAAGCTGTATTAAAAGTTTGAAAAATTAAGGCCTATGATGTTTGATCAACCCGAGCCGTACTAGCGTAAAACAAAGGAACATGGCGTGTCCTGTTATCCAGCTACTTTGGAGGTCACGAATTGTGGATAATTCTGAGCGATGGTCGGTTTGTGTGGTGTTCTCTTGTGTGGATAAATGTCTGTACTATTGAATACTACGTTAATTTGTAAAGACCATCCTTATAATTAGACCCCTTTATAATATCTCTGAGACAGTGGTTCGGACTCCACTTTAAACTGTAGGTCTCTTAGATATGTCATTGGCTGTTGGGCTATTAATTAACAGTTATGTCTTAGGATCATGTCAGTCTTAGTCAGTAACAAGACTACAAGATCATGCCACAATATTCTTATAATTATTTCTCATTTATACCTAACTTGGTTGGTCACCATTTAGAATGGTAATCTAAACTGTTTAAGTTTAGATTAATCCTTTTTGTTTGATTGTGCAAGTTAAAATAGCGATATGCAGGAAACAGTTTAGTTATAGATTTTTTTCAAACAAGTTTTATTTACAATCTGTTACTATTATAAGAACAATAAGTAAATTTTATAAGAGTGAAGAACATGAGAAAGAGTTAAGCACCATTGTGCTAACTAACATATTAACAATCAATAGTTTATAGATGTAGTAATATTTATATTTAGACAATAACACTAGCTGTGATTGGGGGCAGCAAAATAAACAGACATTAAACCTTCATTACATTCACCCGTCAGTTCACACTTTAGAGAATCTCACAAATATGTTTACTCGACAAACAGTATGTGTAAATACTCTGAGTCATTATATGGCTGCAATCCAAGAAATTATACCAAAGAAAAATAAACCATGCAAAAGGCTTTAAAAGAATTGAAATAGGCCCTACTTAAATAATTTACAATATAATATTCCTTTTTGAATATCGCACATGGGTTATACGTAAAACGTAGGTATTACATCATATATATAACTAGCTGACCCGGCGAACTTCGTAACGCCTCACAGTAAACACATGTTAACTTTAAGATTGGCCATGTTCTGAAGTCGAATAGCAATACGGCTTCATTGTAAAAGGTTATATATTCTGGGTTGCTGCATAGTGAATAACAATACTGAAAAGATAAAACATATTAATAACATTCCCATAAAACAAATAAATCTGAGTGGATTAATTCACAATTTTCAAATCCAATCCAAACCCAAACGAAACCTAACTGTAATACGGCTTTTATAGAAAGATATACAACAGCTGATTATTATAATAAACGTAATAATATAAACATTGTAATTATCATATAAACACGTGACTTTAATCAGACAGAAAATAAAATATATACATAATCCCCACTGACTATTAACGTGGTGAATAAAGCTGTTCATTTTTTACAGTACACATTTACTTCATAGTTTAACATTAATGAATGATTCAGATGGCATTGGATAGTAAAGCATACGGAATTGCTAATGGAAAGTAAACCAATCAGCTGTAGCTAAGAAATCAAATGTTTTCATTGTAGACATTTTGTAAACAAACTTACTCTCCATAAGGTTAACATAAGAAATTTAAAACGTCATAAAATGGAAACTTATGGGGTTTTCGAAAATATTTTTTCACTAAAACCTTCCCGGACACATGTAGCAACTTCCTAAAATTTCATGGCGATCGGATGAGTAGTTTGGCAACGCATAAAGGACATACATACATACATACATACAGACATACATTCAATTTTATATATAGAGATAAAACATATCAAAAATTAATCAGTTAAATGTGTACCTCAGACTGTATACACATTTTTACGTAGGACAGAAAATCGTATTTTTAAAGACAACATTTATCACCCACATTGTCTATAGAAAACTACTTAATAAATGTAATATTATGTATAAATAATATGGTTCCTAAGATTTACTTGGCTCCGTAACAGAGTTTTATTAAGTTGCTTACAATATGAAGTACGAGAAAGTTTCTTAATAATGTAACATCACTTAAGTTTGAGTTTACCATCTCAGTATGCATTTAATACGCAAAGTTACTTCCGTTGTTCAAACATTAGGGTGCAAACCTGACCACGTTGCTTGAATTAAAAAATAAACTTTATACCATACCTCATACCATCTTTTGACGAACTTCCATTGTGTGTATTTAGTCATGGAAACAATTATTTACCTTAAAATGTAAGTACATATTTTTCGCCAAACTCTTTCCATAATAGCTGTTTTAGATACATGTGTTGAAAATCAAACGTTGTTATTTTCTTCCTTGGACTAAACCTATTATTATAATGATTTTTTAGTCCTAGGCCGCAAAAGATCATTGTTGATGGTACTTTTGATTCGAGGACAGCATTCGATTGTAAATAATCGATAAGTAACTGCAACAATCACTATCGACTTTTTGCGTATTTGTAAAACTGTTAATTGACTATTTAATCGAACTATCGAATGGTTGAGATTGAACTATTAATAATATCAACTAACACTGACATAATTATCCTAAACCAAGGAATCAAGAAAGAACTGCTACAACGTAAGTAACATAACAGCTGATTAGTCTAAAGCGACAAAAATGGTCCACAACTATTGATACTCTAAACAGGTAATAATCTATGTTTTATGAGTTTGTTTGATTTTATTTGCATTATGACAAAAAATATAGTTCATCACACAGCCCAAAATTGGCTTTTTGATATATACTCGTATATTTAATAGCTTCGGCTGTTACCCCCCCCCATTTTTGGTCCTAGTGATGAAATATTTACTAACTAGTGGGAATAAATTCTGGTGCAAAAATTGGTCGATTATGAAAGTCATAAGTCAGTAAGTTAGATAGTATGATTGGTTTTTTCCTTATACAATTAGAAGTTTCAAAATAATAATAATTTGTATACAGCGTCACACGCCTCCCCAAACGGCATTGTTCTTTCATTGTTTTTCTAGAAAAGTAATGTTTTTTACGAAGGAACAAAGGTACACTGTTCTCAGCAATTAATAGACAACTAAATAAAAATTTTTGGTGGTCCTTCTATGTCATGTGAGGAGTGTACAGTACTAAAATTAGTAATGCATGTTTTCATATAAATGAATACAAAACAAATTTTTTGATGAAACTACGATTTCAGTTTTTTTGTACACATAAAAACATACAAATATTTTTTTAATTGGAAATCAATAACTCTATTAATGTAGTGTTGAGAAGTAGTTGTGTAAAGTATGTGAAAAATTTCAAGAGAGTGGAATGCTTACTTTTGGGAAAATTTTAGGCTACCTTAAGCTGGTAAAATTTAACATTGCAAGTAGAGAGAGACCTTACCACTGGAAGTTCAACTTAAATCATTACAGTTTTAAAATTTTACTTTGTAAACAAATTGTAAGATTTTTAAACAGATATGCCAGAAATTTTTAAGGTTTTATTTTCGATGGTAATGTAAATTTAAATGTTAAATAAATACTGAACTGAGAGTTTTGAACTGAGACAAATTTCCAACCAAATGGAAATACAAAACATTTCCTAGTGGCACGCAGAATATGCAGCTTTGGCGTGAAAATACTCACAGTGACGTTGTTTGAATTCTAATGGACGTTGGTAAATGTTCGTACTGTATATCCTCTTGTGCATTAGGGAAAGCTAATAGCTACAGCAATATACAGGGTGTTCAAAAGTTAAAGATTTAATACAAGTGTTTGATCAAGAGCATCCAGTAGTTATTCGAAGTTGCATAAGCAATTCATCAAAGAGTGGAAAGATAAACTCGTAGAGTTACTGAGCTAGTCATCTTTGAATCTTCATTTGTATACTTACCCTAAACGAATTCAATTTTAATGTACACAATTTCGATCCCTAAACTAGTAAAAACCAGTCAGAGAGCCTACTAGGTCCAACACAACGTATGTACATTAAAATTTTAATTACTTAAACTAATTAAGTTTCTTAAAACAATTCAACGTTAGGTCTGAGGAGGGCTGTTGAGGTGTAAATGGGTTTTATGTTACTAGTCCAGAGAATTGAGAACCATGCAGGAATACCAAACGATTCAGGAAAACACATTTCGGACGAGTAACGTACGCTATTTACGACATAGATTAGATTATTAGAATATCGACTCTGCCACAAGGTAGGTATTTTAAGCCAAGTATGAATGAGGATTGAGTGTAAGATGATTGTGGCGCGATCTTGTAGTCTTGTTACTAAGACTGACATGTTCCTTAGACAGGACTGTTAATTAATAGCCCAACAGCCGATGGCAACTAAGGGACCTACAGATTAACATGGAATCCAAACCACGGCCTCTGTATTACGAATTGGTCAAATTATGAGGATGGTCTTTGATGATCAACGTTGTATTCAATAGTGCGGACGGTAATCCACACAAGAGAACACTACACTCACTAACCATCGCTTATAACTACCCACAATTCGTGACCTCCAAGTAGCTGGATTACAGGTTGACGCCAACGTCCCAGTCAATACTACCCTAAAAACCTAATAAACTAACAAAAACTGCTAAAACCTCTTATAGGTACTTATTGCTTAAAATATTTTATCAGGCTTAAAGAGCTTAAGTTGAACTTCAAGTGGTAGGCTTTTGATAAATTATCTAAAATAAATCATTATTAAAAGGGAGAAATAATAGGCTATAATTTCATTTTTATATTAACAGCTGGGCAACTCATTGGCGTTCAACTTGTATATTGTAGGTTCGTGGTTCGATTCCAAACCTAGTCACTGTTTTTATTTGAACAATTAATTAATTACCTTTTGGTAACTATTTACATATATAAAAACAGATTTGCAATTTGTAGGGACAATACCATTGCAAATTAACCAATAGATTGGACCATTCCCTGTGAAAATTGTTTAAAAACACCACCAGTTCTTTAACAGAATTGGGTGTCGTTATACAAAATAATAATAAATTATCTTGTATTAGTAAAATATATTTTCCTTAATTTCTTAATTTTACCAGGAATATTCATCCGAAGCAGAATAATTGGATGAAAGATTCTTTGATCTATTTTCGCTCAGATATTCCAGACCTGAAAGCTTTGACAGCTGCTACATTTACCTATAACAACTTCAGCTTGTAATTGGGAAGGTTAAAGGCAAGGTTCTCTGAATAACAATTTTAATACTTTGAAGGTATAACATTATTTTAACGATCTAACTATTTTAGCGAAACGCAATTGAACTACGTTAACTAAAATTCTTTGAGCCCCAAAATGGGGGGGTTTCAATTTATTCATGTATAAAAATGATGTGTAAAAAAACAATATTAGCGAATTTCCCATAGGGAAGAAGCTATTACCGTAGGTCTCATGGTAAGACTTAAGCCCGGGACCATGTTATTTTTTCTTCTTTAGGTGCCTAGAGACCAAAAACAATAGTCGTTAAAATTTATATATATATATATATATATATATATATATGTATATATATATATATATATATATATATATATGTGTGTGTGTGTGTGTCTGTTAGCACGATAACTCTCGTAAAAATGGTCCGATCGAGACCAAATTTGGTAGAGACGTGTATTCCTACAAGTGCTCGGACGAGTTCGTAAACCAGACATATCGGTCAATGGGAACGGGTATTTTAGGGGGGTTTAGTACCCCAAAATGGGGTTTTATGCGTTTTTCACATGTAATTTTTAAAAATTTCTAATTTTTTATTTCACCATTGGAATCAGCTTAAAAAACTACACAATTAAGTTCCTTAAAGTTTTTCTCTATCTCCAACGGTTACTGAGATATTAAAAAATCTAAACACAGTACGTTGTATTGTGGGGCTCCAATGTTAATCTTATGGAGGATAGGGAAAAATTAATATTTCACTTATCAATGTATATTTTTTGATGAAACTTTATATTTAGCTTCATGTGGTTGAGGTTCATCTATTTATGCTTAAAAATCATAGTTTATGTGTGTTGATCATAGGGAATAGGCACAAAGTCCTTTATTTATGGACAGATGTTGATGAAAGTTGGTATAAATGTTAAAAATAAAAATTTTTATGCTATAAATGCCTACTTTCAGTGTTCCTCACAGCAGCAAACCTGCACACTCTTTCTCATGTTAATCTTACGGAGAATAGGCAAATAATTCTCACGTTTATTTACAGATTTTTATAAAACTTGTCAAATATTATTATTATATAATTGATTTGGAAATTCGCTGAGTACGCAGGTCTGCTGCGACGGGGGTATTTACTATTGGATTCAGCTGAAAAAACAAAATTAAGTATTTTAAATCATGACTCTAGGTTAAATGGTAAAGCAGTTTTGCGTTTCTCCTAGTAACTAATACATCGATTACTCATGTAATTCACAGATAGGAAAATGGTTCCATGTAATTCAATAAATGCTGCTCGATGAAACATGTGCACAAATCGTAATTTAATATTGAACAGGTAAAATTATTATGCAGTTAGTAGTTATTGAATTAATTGAAATGGACGAGAAATGAACTGATATTAACATATATCCTGGAGTATCAACTCTTTGTGAGAGTTTTTATGCGGGTTGTAATCATCAAATCGTTTTATGAAGTTGTTATTATGCCAGAAAAAGGAAAAAATGATTTTTAAACTTTTTTATATTTAAATGCTCATAAATGTAAAACCATTTGTTCTAAAGACATACAGGTGGCGTTAAATCTTTTGGGATCTTAATAACTATAACCATCTTATAACTATATCTATAATTTCATAAAAATCGGTCGATCCGTGTCGTCTCGGAGTTTCTACACGGATAGACAGACAGACATAAGAACGAAACCCACATTTTGGATTCAGTAAGCCTCAAAAAAGGATAAATCCACTTTCAACTCAAATTTGAAAATTTTTTACTTTCTCCATCATACACTATCCACTAAAGGAAGAAAGTAAAAAATAGCACATATTCCTGACTAAACCAGTATAAAACTGAAAAGTAGTCAAATAAATTCACGATTATAAAAATCAACATGTTTCAAAAATTACAGCAGAACATTAAAAAACACTGCACTGCCTTCGTAGTTCATGTAGCTCGATTTTGTGCTGTTTTGATTTGCGTGTGCGTGTTGGATTACGCAAATAGTTTGTGTATGTAATAAAATTCAAAGGAATATTATTAGACTACAACTTTCTGAATAGGCCCTATTACTAATCATATAATCTAATCAAGATATTTGGTTTGTTACTGTTAATTGATTCTATGTTGTATTTATTCATTGTTTAATTTACCAATTTATTTAATTTTTGTTTTTTTCATTTTGCTAGATTTTTTTGCTTGCATAAAAGAATAAGTCTGAAATGTAATACTGTTAAAATAAAGAAGAAAAATATTATTTTTAATTAAATTTGCTCAGCTCTCCAGCTATTGATGGTCTTGCATGTTATGATCTTAATATTTTCTCTATGTCACATGTAACGTTATGTAGTTTAAATATTTCTATAATGTGATTAAATTCTACCTTTATTTCTACTGTATGTGGCATATGCTGTTGTTATGAATAAATTAATAAAAAATTATAAGTGTATTAAATTATTATTGAATAACATGAGGCACATCTAACAACATCTAACACTCATTTTTATTCTGGACAGACACTTTAATTTCTGCTACTTCGAAACGGACGCCGGAGAGAAAACAAGGGAAGCCCATTAATATTCAACCTCTGTTTTTCTGAAAGCTTAAATGATCTGGAAAGAATCATCTTTTCTTTGTATCACTGTATAAATCTGCATAAGGCTTGTTTATAAAGTCTGGTCCCCTTTAAAAGAAGTTTTCGTTGTATAACATGGAATAAAGTCTGTAGATTGATACAATGTGTGTAAAACTGCCACCATTTTGTCTTGGATCGGCCTTTTAAGATCTATCTTCTGGCATTGTATTCCAATTAAACGTACCAATATTTCGATGCCAAATTTCCCCTTCACTAATGAGAATTACCTCCAGCTCCTTATAGATTGACCCATAATTAATAATAGAAAATTCCTATGAAATGTCATGAGTTTTATAAGAAAATTTGGTATTGTATCCTTAGTTTTAAAACATTTAAATAGCTGAATCTGAAAATCAATCCAAATCAAAACGGTAAGGTTTTTAAGTTCTTAACTTTCATTTTTTAAACCCCACAATTTTGTGGTGGGATTAATTAGTCAGGATAATTTTGGAGTAGATTAAATTTACTGACTGCAGTAAATTAAATATATGGTCTAGTTACCTTAAGTGTTATTTTTATAGCGAATTGTTTTTTTAAATATATATTCATTAAATTCTGGTTAGTGTTCATATTAAACATATTCCTGTTAGCTCGGAGGTTATCCTCCACCGAAACCTTAGACTGATAGAAAAAGGGAGTTTGGATAAAATAAATTAGGAGATGAGACAATTTATAATTTAAAATTGTAAATGTTTTTTCAACAATAACATGACTAGTTCATTTCATTTTCAAATAATTTATTTGAATCATGCTTTTTTTAGGAAGGGCAAAGTAAAATCAGTCGCTATGAAACTGATAAAGACGTCACTTCCGGTAAACTTTTTGCGTCTCTCAAAATGGAACCGAAATCCCTACAGGTTAGACAAATCCATTTCAAAAAGGTATACAGTACATGTTTTTTACAATGCATTACGTACCATCAGGATTATTTGTGGGGCTTTCACCCACTAAATCCCTATCGGTCCAGGCATGGTATTCCCTCTCGGAAACGCATCTCTGCACTACTTCAAGAGGGTGTCTTTGTACGCCCAAAGGGCTTAAGTCTTCGTAATCCCTTCTTATTCTAAAAGCTAAACGGTACATACTATAGCTGTTCTTATGGTTTTTCGTTTTTCCTTTCAGGACATGAACTTAGTATTATTATTTTAGGAGGAAAATAATTTAAACACACTAAATGATGGTAGAAACTAATTTTTAAATAGTGGTTAAACAATTTTTCTTTTAATAATAACTATTCTTGATTTACCTTTTTTCCCCTTAGTCCCAACTTACCTAGAATATTATCATCATCCAATTTACCCAGAAAGGAACACGATACATAGTGATATAAACACTTTACTGTAAGCTAATTTGTAATCGCGTTATTCTGCCACAGAGTATAAACCCAGAATGGAGAGTACACGGAGTAGCTATTTACACTTGTCGAACTTGTAACAAATTCCCGGCATCGCTTGGCGTTGTGGAAAGTCTCGCTTCTGCTTTTAACTTAAAAACTGATTTACAAGTAGTTACTCTCTGAAACATTGTCCCGATCTCTTTTATGATAACGTTCCAAACTAGAAATTTATTTTTATTTTTAGTTAAGTCTGTTTAAGCGTTAAATTATTTAGGCTTAATGTGCGAGTAAATATTAAAAAAGCCAATTTTGGGCCGTGTGATGAACTATAATTTTCGTTATACTGAAAATAAAAGGAAACAAACTCGTGAATCATAAATTATTACTACATGATTTCGAGTATTAAAAGTTTTCAACAACTTTTTGTCGCTTTAAACTAATCAGCTGTTATGTTACTTACGTTGTAGCAAACCTTTCTTGATTTCTGATAGGTTGTTTAGGTTATGTCAGTGTTAGTTATTACTATCGATAGTTCCATCTAAACCATTCGATTGTTCAATTTACCAGTCGATTACCAGTTTTACAATCGATATTCAAAACGTTCGATATACACAAAATATCGATAGTGATTGTTGTAGTTACTTTATCAAGTAGATTAGATTAGATAATTGAAATGGCGACCATACTACAAGGTAGGTATTTTAAGCCAAGTATGAATGAGGCTGAGTATGAAGAGGAATGAGTGTAGGCTGATTGTGGCAAGATCTTGTAGTCTTGTTACTGACTAAGGCTGACATGTTCCTTAGACAGGACTGTTAATTAATAGACCAACAGCCGATGGCAATTAATGGACCTACAGTTTAACGTAGAATCCGAACCACCCTCCGAATTTTTTACAGTTGAATGCTAACTCCGAATGAAAAGTATTATTCACAATGATCTTTTGCGATCTAGGACTCAAAAATGATGATAATAATAGGGATTTTGTCCTAGGAAGAAAAATGACAACTTCTCTCTTCAACTCATGTATTTTAAACACGTGATTGTGAAGCGGTATGGCGAGAATACATTTATGCGAGATAAGAAGTTCATTACGGTCTTAAAGTTTGCAATTATCTCTAGCTTATACAGTTCTAGATATACCAATTAAAAATGTAGTGTTTACTTCTCTGTGAAGTATAAGCTAGGTCATGTATATATCTAAAGGGTATGTTTAAACTTCTTCTAATCAGCTGTACTCATAACCACATGACGTCACTTCCGTTATACTTTTGCGCCCCGAAATTTTCCCTGAGAGCCTAGACATATCCATGTGAAAAACCTCATCACCAAGGTTAGCACATTACTTTGAGGTAAATATTTTCTGTTTGACTTTGACGAATATATAAATAAAAATCTCTTTTATTTGTAGTGCTTTTCAGCCTAATACAATTTTTTCTGTAATTACTTACATCCCAGGAGGTCCCATACCTAATATCCCAGGAGCATGGCTGAAACGATGTATGGATAGATGCTTACATCAATGTTAAAAGTGACCACTTGACTGACGCACCAACCCTCGCACGCAGAGAAGACATGTCAGATATGTAGAACAATACCGGCTGTCTTATTTGTAGGAGAAACCGTAGCACAGTTACAACTGGTTAAGTTATCTCGATTTTTATCTCGATTGAACACCAAACAGGATTGGCTAAATGCATGAGAGAGCTGAAGTCTAATTTGATGAATAGAACCTTCCACAGCGTGAGTGACTACTTTGGAGAGTCATAGAAACTTGAATGCAGTGGCTTAATTGCTTATAGTATGTAGTATGATTTTAGTTTAAGTGTTATTGTTTTGGTTTAATCTATAATATTATAAAGAAGAGGTGGTTTCTGTATGTTTGTATGTATGTTTGTTTTTTTAATCGCAAAAAATACTGAAAAACAGTTTGATTTTATCTAATTAATTTTAGTAATGATGTTGTATGGTGGTTGATTTGTTGTATATGTACACTAAAAAAAACTTGAAAATGAAAAGTTTAGTATTAAAGACAATATATTGTAATTTTACAATAATATAGATTTTAAACTTTTGCCACACTTAATAGGCATACTCATTTCCTTAAAATCCTCTCGGGCTACGCCCTGTGAACGTTCTTAGTTTCAATGTTTACATTTTTAGAGAATGGAAACCTAAAAATTACTTGAATGTCAACAGCTGTGAACACTAAAATTTGACAGTTCGGGAAGAAGAAGAAAAAAGAGCTGCCGTGACCGTCCTAGGTTTCAATGTTTACATTTTCTGAAAATAACATCCGTTTGCACTGTATTTTGATAGTTCGGGAAGAAGAAAAAATAAAGTTGATTTTTCAGATAAACTGCTGGATCGAAATTAGTGAATTATTTGAAATAGTGGAATGGTAGATTTTAAGTTTTTCCGACGACTGTCTCTATTACATTAATCCTTATCCTCTCCCAATATTTGACAGATGTTACTTTGTCATGTTGTAGACACTCATGTTTTGTCATTTTGTAAACAATGAAGAATTAATTAACAATAACTTAAATGTATCAGTAGAGCCTACACCTTTCAGCCTTTTAAACCCGTGCGAAGAACGGGTACTTTGGCTAGTTTAATAATAAAGCTTGGTCAACGAAAATTTTGTTAATCTATCTCAATAAATATTATGACTTATAACTTACGTCCTGATCTATTGATCTCATGATGATTGAGAATGATATAATTTTAATTGATGAAACGTTTTAAAATTCTCGAACTAAGTGGTTATTGCTTTTAACTTGTAGACTAACAAACACTTTTTGGGTGAAACGAGAGTGTCAAGAGACAAGACAAACAAATAAGTACAAAATTGTATCCTCTAAGAAACTCCGTTTACTCTGAATTACTAACATAATTAATTAAATCAGGAATAGAATTACTCTCAACCTCTTCAACGCTCATTTTCCTTATCTTAACAATGTTATTTCGTAGTACTGGAATCTAAAGACGCTTACTTGTGTGGATTAACGTCCGCACCATTGAATACTACGTTAATACACGAAGACCATCCTCATAATTAGTCCAGTTCGTAGTTCAGAGGCAGTGGTTCGGACTCCATGTCTGTAGGTCCCTTAAATATGCCATTGACTGTTGGGCTATTAATTAACAGTTCTGTCTGAGGAACGTATCGGCCTTAGTCAGTAACAAGACTACAAGATCGCGCTACAATCATTTTACACTCATTTCTCATTCATGTTGACATGGATATGTCTTAGCTCTGGGGGGAGGGGTATTGGTGATTTTTAAGATGAAAAACATGTAACAAGTTTCCATAGAAACTAACAGAACTATTGTATTGAATTTTAAATATAAAGAATAATAACAGCTGTTTAGATGATCTTAAAACATTCCCTTTAGACATATCCATGATCTAACCTATTTCCCACAGGGAAGTAAATACAAACATTTTTTGGCTTACAATCCTACCTGGGTAGGTTGTCATTTCACTAATAACCAACTAAGAGTCACAGTGACTGCTTCACCTAAAAACTTACCTTTCATAAGAATTGTTAAATTCAAACAATCTCTAAGACGTGGTTTCAAAACAGAAAATATTGCACGTGGTGTCATTTAATGTGTTGCAATCTATCTGGTTAGAATTCCATCTTTTCAATGTACTCAGGGATAAATTATTACTAAAAAATATCTTTACAAAAGTATTATTTTATTCATTTCAAACAGTTTTACCAACATGTAGATCACGTAGATATGTATGGTAAATATTGTTGAGTTAAAAATATTCTGATTTAAAAAAAACTTAATATGAAAATTTCTGTTTGAAGATTTGCATGTTTCAGACTTTCAGTCTGAAGTTATACAATTGATTGTTTTTGTGGGACTAAATGTCCAAGATTCTGTAGACCCTTGGCATGTAAATATACCTAACCGTGATACTGTTCTACCTATGAGTGAATAGAAGGAAAATCCATCTGGTTCTATGCCTCTTTACTCATAATCCCATTCGCTTTTCCAAAAAGTTATCCTGCGCTTATATTTTCGGTGTTCTATTAAAAATTAGTAACATTAAATTAGTGAAAATATTCTAAAATTACTAAATCCTTTACCATTCTTTACTTCAAACCAATAACTTAAGATTTTGTTTAGAGAGTTTTAAGATAAAAAGCCCAAGCGCTAATATGATTTTAATTACTAGGTCAAATGAAAGGGAATCAGGGAGAGGAAGTCATTTGGATTCACCCTCAGTTTTCTGAGTGAATAAATTATCTTGAAACAATCCTCTTCATTATTATCTTGAGAATTGATTAGCAAAAGGATAGTAATAAATCAGTTTTGATTGGAAAGGGATTAAAAATAATGAGGATTGTAGAGAATTAGGGTGAAATATATTCCGGTTTATCCGCAAAAATATGGGAAGGTAATTTAAAGTGAGATAGAGCCATTAGTTTTAATAAAGTATAAGCTATGCAGATGTACTGCATCGCTAGCCTGATGAATGTGTTCGATATGGACTTTACAGCTTTGGAAACACGCTGTCCAAGTGTTAAATATAGTAAATAGTACTTAAAGCGTATAACATCTTAAAATTTTTATGTTGGTTTTTACTCGAATAAAAATATATTATTCACATAACAATAACTTTAATACATAATGTAAATGATATAACATATACATATATATAACTAGCTGACCTAAGCGAACTTCTTAAAGCCTAACAGTAAATACATGTTAACTTTAAGATTGGCCATGTTCTGGAGTCGAATAGCATTGTGAAAAGATATTCTGGGTCGCGGCATAGTTAATAACAATAAGACATATTAATTACATTCCCACAAAACAAATAAATCTGAGTGGATTGATTCACAATTTTCCAATCCAACCTATACCCAAACCAAACCTAACTGAAATACGGCTTCCATAAGAAAGATATACAACAGCTCATTACTATAATAAATGTAATATGTAAACATTGTTATTATTTTTCATTCGACCAACATGTGCCTCTTTATCAGGCAGAAAATAAAAAATGTAAATACATAATCCCCAAAAATCATAAAATATTAATGTGGCGACTAAAGCTGTTCAATTTGTACAGAACATATTTTTACTTCATGGTTTTACATTAATGAATGATTCAGATGGCATTGTATTATGAAGAATATTTCTAATGGAAAGTGAACCAACAGCTGTAGCTTAAGACATAAAATATTTTGATTGCAGAAAAATTGTAAAGAAACTTAGTTTCCATAAGGTTAACATTAGAAATTTCAAACGCCATGAAATGGAAACTTAGGGAGTTTTTGAACAATGTTTTCACTAAAACCTCCCCGGACACGTATAGAGCAACTTCTTAAAATTTCATGGCGATCGGATGAGTAGTTTGGCAACGCATAAAGGACATACATTAATTTATATATATGTAGAGCTAATAATGTTTTAGTATAAAATAGAAAAGTTGATCTTGATAAGTGGACTGACTTAGAAAAATGAATTAAAGATTAAATAAAGATTTTTACTTTTATGTATTTATTATTCATCCATCGAATGTTCGATAATTTATTTTTAACCACCCAAATGACTTACGGCACACTTAGCAAACGATATTCTAACACGATTTAATACCTTGTTAGTTAATAAAATGGTTATTTTGTTCAACCATTCTCTGTGAAATGCCTCAAACAGGATTTTTCCTTCAGAAGCACATATTCAAGAGAATAAATTTAGTTATAATATATTTTACGTGCCTTATATCTATTTAGTAAGTTATAGTCTAGAAAATAAGTTTTGCGCTTTTTATTACTTTCATTTTGTTAAACTATTTATATGATTGCCAATAGATTGACGTTATTATGTTAAAAGCAAGTAACATATTCTGTATTATTTTGTAAAATGTTGTATCTCTTGGAAATATATATCCTTATCCTTATTAGGTCTCAATTAGTTGAGTATTTATATTAATACTAATTTGAGATACGAACTCACCTGAATGGGGGTTTTAAAAATATAATTTGAGTAAAGAATTGAAAACTAAAATTGCATTTTTCATCGCGAGTGACATTTGTAGGGACATTGCATCCTAACCTTGATCTAAGAACTACAAGGTGAACACATCATCGTCCCTAGAAACACGCCAATTAGTTAGAATTAAGATACACGCTTCACAAAAAATGTACGAAAAAGATTAAAGTAAGACAAAGGTAATTGCGGTTACAATCTGCTACGACGTAATTCCGCGTTAAGCCATTTATCCGAACAATCCTCGGTAATCCGTCATCCGAATACAACGTCCCTGTTCTCGAGTTGTTGTTTATACTGAGAGCTCTGAGTTGTCAAAACTTGAACGGATTGGTAACTGGTTCAGCTACGTGACCCGACCTACGTGATGATAATCAGTGGTTGTCTATAACAGAGTTCTAACTTATATTTCAAATATTTCCAAGAAAATTGATTATTAAAAACACACTTTACAAGATTTAAAACATCTTTAAAGGTAAGAATAAACAAGTTGAGATATGTGACAACGAGTAAGGGTTTAAAGCCAAGTGAAAGGTTTTTTCGTCTCTGTTTCCAGGACGTCTCTTCTTCGTTTAGATGTTACCCGCGAGTCGCACGTCCAGCATTTGTTTCTATTTCCAATACATCTTGTCACTGTTTCGGTAGATGTGTATTAAGTATGTGTCACTGCTCCCAATACAAATTTTGTCAAAGTTGTAGTGCTGGCATTTAGCTATTACAACGTAACGCGCGTCCGGTTTTTTTGAAATTGAAACAAAGTTCCAATGATAGAATAGTCCGATGGCCATGCAAGGTTCCTAACACATTATCAATCACTTACCCTGTTATGAAACAGAATCAGGAATTAACTGTCACCGTAGCTCTGTGTCTGTGAGAGACACATCACTAAATAAAAAATCACCTGAGTCAGGATTAAAATGAGATTACACAGCTAAATAAAAACTAAACAGTTACTAAGTCACAGTAACCATACTACTACCCTAACCAGTACGGTAACCAGTTAGTATCTAAGTAGTTCTAACCCGCAAATAAGTCACCGTTACTTATGTGAATTAAACCAGTGATTCAAATTTATTAATGCAAATTTTCGATGAACAATTGCCAATTTGGCACTACAAACTTAATATCTGAATGACAATTTACAAGGTTGTTTTGACATGGATAAGTCTTAGCTCTGGGGGGGATCATTGACAATTTGCGTGTACTAAATATTGAAACAGTGACGTCTTCTGGTTAGTGACGTCATATGGTTAATGACGTCATAACTTGGTTATGAGAAAAGCTGTTTCGATCTAACCTGTTTCCTAAAGGGAAGTAAATGTAAAAATGTTATAGGTTACTAAACAGTTGTTTTAATTCATTGTTTTTTAGTGTATTTTTTTAGTTAGGTTGTTGATGTTGTCATTGGCTCAAGAAGTAGTTAGCGGAACCCTGTTCACCCGTCGGACGACCCTCTCTGAGAGGAAGGGTCTCAGGGGAGTCTTCTCGTGGGGCTTCTCACATTCCGTTTAAGGAGGATTACTTCCTGATACCTGATCAGGGGTTTATAAGGTTTCCGTTTAATATGTAACCTTTAGGCGAGTGATGAATATAAGAAGATCTGAATAATTTTGGAATGTCTGATAATCTGTATGTCTTCAATCAAAAAACAAAATAAATTCAGTGGACTGAATACTTAGTATTACGGCAATCTTTAATAAAACCAAGATTAAAGAATATTCTATTAACCGGGATTAAACATTTTTTTATATTTACTTATCATTTAGTCCAAGTTGTATCTAGAAATATTATATATGTATACTGTTAAAAAATATAAAATTAGTTAAGTTAAAGCATCAATAGTTTATTGGTTTATTAGATATTAAAATCAGAGCAAAAGTTAACTTCGAGCCGGATTTTTTAACTATATTTTTCAACATGTTCTTAGAAGTATTATAAATAATACTATACACATCTTCATAGTTCAAGTAATGGTGGTAAGCTATGGTGTAGTTAAAAATCTTAGTTACTAAAATGCAGTAATAATTACTAAACTTTACAAAATACTATTTCTTATAATAATGATATTACAACTTCCTACAGACAATCAGTTTGAACTGTCAGTTGGAACTGACAGTTCAAAAATGGTAAAAATACTAACATTTACTATGAAATAAACAATAATTGTACTGTATTTACAACATGTCAACACCAAAACATGAAAATCGAACAAAACTTATTTGAGATACATTGAAATTCGTGTTAAGAGGCAGTTACAAATGTCATTACGTGTTTTCTCTCAATAAATGGTTTCAATTTATCTCGACTACGTTATGTTCGATTGACATTGTTTTTAGTGTTAGCAGATTGAAAATACAATTTTCAAAATACAGTACATATAGTAAAAATTGTATTTAACGTTTCGCCGCCATTTTAGAACAAGAGTTTAAAACAACCACCATTTTGGAATTTGAAATTAGACCAAATTAAAATATTTTTCAAAGGGATTATATTTTTTTACAAATATATTCCAAATTTTATCAAGAACGGCTGAAGATAACAATTATTTTGTCAAAAATACAAAATGGCAGATATCTAGTAAACGAAGGGTTTTTGTACAAAGTACCTGATTCTCTCTTTATTTTGAACCATATAATCTTTCCCCAGAGTTTTGCACTTAGCTTATTAAAATGAAATTAAACGAAAAAGTGCTTTATTGTCTAAAAATACAATAAAATAACTATTGTTCCATGCAGGAAACGAATAACTAGCGGGCATACAACAATGGCCATGGTGGCAGCCTGTTGGGTTGGCACGCCTGAATAGTGAGATTTTATTATTGTTAATCAGAAAATAATAAGATAAACTTTTACATTATAAATGATTAAAAAGGAAAGACTCAAAAATTAAACATCTTACCAAAAGCATAAACAATAATTTTAAAGAAGTTAGTTGTTAATTTCCTGAATTAAGTCTCATCTGAAAAGCCAAGCGTTTTTCAAGAAGTTTGTTAGCGTTCGCCAATTCTTTCCATTTAAAATAACTATATTAATCGTGTTCGGGGAGGAAATTTTTGCGCAAATACTTTGCTTATAGGGAACTCTGAATTCACTTTAGTAATTCACTTAATATGTAGATCGACTTAATGTGTTATTTTTGTCTTACAAACATCTTCTGTCTGATATAATGATAGATTTTTCTTTTTGGATCTAAACTATTACTTCACTGATTTCAAGGCAACCAATAAAAGTACTCGTTACTTAATAGTTTGCAGATACCGGTCCTGCAATATATGGGACACCCTGTCATAAAGAGTTATGATCTGCGTGCTGCAAGATACAGCTCTCACTGAAATATATGGATTTTTGTGTTTTATGTTCGGTTGGTTATGGGCCAAACGTTTATTTTGGCTTAAATTAATCATGCCGAGAAGTTTTATAAATTGGAACTTTATGGAAAGGGAACGACAATAAATTTGATTTATGTGGATGGAACAATTTATTTACGATAACGGGAAACTCGGTTGTATTTACTGTAACTGTTATTTTTCAATTTCAAACATGAAAATAACATAGTTATATCGTTAAAAATACAGATTATGGATGACAGTGAATTCAATTGAAATAATGATTGTTATTATTTTGAGAGTTATTTTATTGACAAATAATCTTAAAAAAAAAGAATAACTAAGAAAAGTTCATTTCGGACAATTAGCACCGTATAAGTTCTGATAAGCTTATATAAATATACATTTGAATTCTAAACCATTTAAAAATAATCCAAATTGTTATAGTTAATTAAATTATATATATGAAACAAAGAATTAATTGGGCTATTGACTCTTAAAAACAATAACCTGATAAATCTCGACACCGGGAATACAATTTCACCAAAACTAGTTGCAGAGTAATTAAGAAGAAGAATTGTTAACGAAGGTTTTGTAGCCTGATACTACAAACACATTTACAGTTTTTACATTCATATTGAAATTCTGTGTAATTGTTAATTTTGTTTATATCATCATTAAATACTATATTCATTTAATGAAAGTAAGAAAAATCTATATTGACTGAAATCGTAATAAATCCTTATTAATTGTAGAGAAAATAATGTTAAAATATATTTGTATTTATTTATAAAACCATTATTCACTTAAACAGTGTTAGTTTTATTTCAGATAAAATTTCAAAAATGTCCCTTAAAACATATTTTTACGCGGTCGAGATTGTTTATGGTCGGATTTTTCTAGAAATATAGGAAAACAGGGAATTTTCGGGTCGAATTAAAACCTAATTGAGTCTTAATAATTTTTATATTCATTGGGTTAATTGTAACTGCATGGAAGAACTTGTCTCAGGAGAAAAGTAACAAAATACTAATGAATTTTTGTAATTATTTTAATATTTCGCCCTATCCCCTACATTATTTGTAAGATCAACTAGGACTTGGAGTGATGGAACGTTCTAGAATAAATTACTAAGTTAAATAAAATTAGAACATTCTTCGGACAGCTCTTTCTCCTCATTTGTATGCAAACCAAAATTCAATAAAAATGCACTAACGCCATCTGGTGAAATGGGTTTCACGACGATATTCAGTTCTCAACCATTCTCCTGTCTGTAAAATACTCGTTAAAGATGAAAATGAAACTACCTTGATATGAAACCGTACAGAGGTGTGGAGTAATGCAGAAAGACTTGGATAATCGATCAAAGAAAATTATAAAGCTGTGAAATATACATGGATAATAACCAAATTACAGTATTTATTATTGCGAAAGCCTAGACACCTAGATAGTTATATAATCACTTACCAAATGAATGGTATCTGCCCTTCAGGTGTTAATATTCTTAAAACTCCTTACAGGAACCAGTTTCGGTCTTTTAACAGACCATCATCAGCCGACGAAACAGGTATCACATAACACAACAAATTCTCCACCGTCGGTGTTCGTCAAGATAAAACATTAAATATCTTTTTTTCTACACAATCACGACATATATTTACAAATTTCGTAAAAACGATAAGGAACGTAATAAGATTTTTGTAATTTGTAAATATATGTCGTGATTGTGTAGAAAAAAGATATTTAATGTTTTATCTTGACGAACACCGACGGTGGAGAATTTGTTACACAATTGCTCAAAGAGCACTGAAACGTCGTGAAACTATTTTTAATAATCGAGAAGGAAAATATCTGCCATACAAATATCTAAATAGAATGAATTTACCATGACCGGAAATTAATTAAAAAAACATATTCTTTATAGTAATCACATAGCAAACGAATACGAGTAAAATAGAGTCTAAGACACAAGGGATCCTGTAAAATCCTTAAACAGTATAAAGTTTAGTTTTAAAGAAATGTATAAACTTGTTTCAAGAATAAAATCTTTTACTCTGTTATAAATTTGACCTCCAACGGTCTAAGAATTTATTGGAATAAAAATATACGTTGATTAGTATTTGGCATAAACGTGTTTGACTGAGTTTGCCCAGTTAAGCAAACCATGCTGACAGAAATATTAAAATGTCTTGCAAATTCGGCTTCAGCCTCCATCTTGGGAAATGGTTGCAGATTTTGGTAGTTTTGTAATTAAAAGTCTCAGATTAACTCCATATCTACTGGTTATATCATAAGGTATAATTGTATATTAAATTTAAAATTTTTGTGTGAGAAATAGTTTAAGTAATATTAATAATCGGATGGGAAAATCAGTCTTGGCGCTTAGAGGTTCCTAAAACTGATATAAAAGAAACTACAATAAAATTAGGGGAAAAACGTGTATTTTATAAACTGCAGCCGAACTTTTACATGGCGAAAGGTACGTACTTAGCATAATTACTTCATTGAAACGTTTTTAATGACTTCTCCTTAACAACATGTTTTATTTGTTATTCCAGGGCTTGTTACTATCTAAAGTCACCCTTATAGATATTTATCTAAATCTAGATAAGTAAAAAACAACTCATGGAGGGCAGATGTGGATACGGTATTTATACTACATATTCTATAGCTATTTTTATTACTTTATTTATTTGAATATTCATTTAAAATAGTCTATATTTATAAAAGAAGGTGATGGCAATTTTTTATATATATTTGAAGTTCATGCGCTCGGACACCGTTTGAGGGTTAGCCATGAAAAGTGGTACAATAAGATAAAATTTCATGGAGTATGTTTGTGGATCATCAATTTTGTTGTAGCTTAATTGGGTTTCTCCCTAGAAGCCCAAAAAGGCTCATACTGTGGAACAAAAACTTTGTCCACATTATAGCTATTTTCTTTTCAACAGCTGATTACCTTTTATATAGCTTCAACTAAGGTTGAAGATATAACTCCACAGATTGAAGCAATTGCATTTGTTTATGTTTTTATTTTGTTTACATTTTGTTTTACGGTTATTCGAGTGACTAAACAGTTAAAATTTTTTAACTGTGACTTATTCTTGCACATTTTGCTGCTGTGATACGTTATTTTAGTCTATAATGGTCTTTCACACGCACATTTCCTACAAATTACAAAAATTAAAATATCAGTCTATTTAAAAAAAGGTTTAACGGTATTTTTTTGAGTTCTGGTTTTTATGTTCCGAATAAAATATAGGCGTTTTGTATTACATCGAACTGTTCCAACGGTGATAATGTAGTACGTTTTAGGCTCTGAACGAAATGGTTTACAAAGAAACGAAAAGATCTACTTGAACATAAACGTTATCTGTTAGCACCCTAAATATTTACCCTTATTTCCTATTTTTCTGCCTTCATCTTTTATTTCGTTTTTCCTGGTACCAAATAGATTTTTAGCTCTAGCACCGGACATGGTGATTACATTAAAAGGTCTAATAATTACCAAAGATAGCGAGAAGAGCTAGTAGCCATTCAATTTGAGCAATTCAACGAAATACCGGTTCAGTTAATTCAGGTCCAATCGGTCAATACCAAACCAATCTGATTATAATCAATAACTAATCAAAATATTAATTGGTTTTTGAAAAAACACATATATCTGTTAACATTTATTGTATAGTACCGGGAGACTGAGCTTGGAAGATGGAATAAAACATTTGTAAAGAATAAACTAAATTTAACAATTCTTCATACAGTTTTCTGTAAATTCAAACAAAACTAAATACAATTCTTATTTAAAACATTCCTTCTTAAATAGCCTAAAGCAATCATTGTTTACGAATTTTACTGTGAAAAATAAAACAACCTGAATCAGCTGTTTATATTTACTTTCCTGTGGGAAATAGATTAGATCATGGATATGTCTAAAGGCAATGTTTTCACTTCATCGAAACAGCTGTACCTATTCCTTTATATAAAAATTCAATACAATAGCTCTGGTGGTTTCCATGGAAACCTGTTACACGTTTTCCATCTTACAAATCGCCAACACACCCTCTAGAGCCAAGATATACCCAAGTCAAAAAGGTCCATAACGATAAAATGGAGACTTTGAAAGACTGTATGATGTAATTTATCAGCTTTAAGACCTGCTCCAATCGATATCTTGTGGCCAAATACCCAGTATTACACAAAATAATCAAAAAACTTTAGACAGAAAATATAATTCCGGGCCGTGCTTATTTTAGAGTGTAGAATTTCTTCAAAAATAAAATAGGATAAAAGTGCTGAAATTAAAATGTTTCTGTGTGAACATGTAACTTAGACTGTTGTAACATGCAGACGTAGGAGCGGTTGTTCCTATTACATATTGAATAATACATTATTCGTCGTGAGTTATCGCACTTCCCAGTTTCATCACAATCTGTAGTCTGTTCTCGGAATAATCGAGAAACTGCCACCCCACTAAACCTCGGTCTTGAAAATTTATATGGAAATGAAATTAAATCAAACGTGGTCACTCAATGTCAGATATGAAACTTTTTCTCAATTCGTCCGTTCAAAAGCTATGGAGGTAACCGTATAAATCTTCCATTTAGGTTGTAAGCTAATTGGGATACGTTTGTTGAAAATAACTTAAAATAAGAAAAATAATATTTGTCAATCATTGCATGAAATCAAATCATAAATCAAAGATTTAAGATGAAAAAAGTAAATAAAGACATTATCATTATGTTGTGTTTTCAGTCCATATGTTTTTAACTTCCTTTTTCATTTTAATGAATTATTTAAACTTTATTAAAATTTAAGTGTAGTTATTTAAATATAACTATCAACAAAGCATATAAAAGTCTGAGTTTCAAATTTGATCCAATTTTGTAAAACGTATTTTTGCAGAAAAACGATCGTTAGAATAATAAAAAAATATTATGGACTATGATGGAGTTTGATTCTGTTTTCGTTGGCAAGATATAACTTTTATAAAGTTTAATAACTATATATTTCTCTGATTACTTACTAAATCCGATTTCCTTTTTCTAGAGTAATATTATTAAAACGTGTATTGAGCTCTGTGTAAGCAAAACAGCAGTGCTTGGCTGAAAAAATAAGCTACTTATGACTGAAGATCGCAAATAAAATAAGTATATATCTAAATATAGGCATCTAGGCAAGACCATAACTAACTTGACGGTCACCTCTGGCTAGGCTATGTGACTCACGCAGCTACGGCACCTTGCTGTTTTCAGTACACCGAACAGGCCCTAGGCCGTTCGGCCTCTGAAGGGCAGTTCCAGAGTTTTTTAAGCATTTGGTGTAAGCATATAGCAGCTTAGGGAAATATTTCAAAAATAAATATAGTGTAAACAGATTAAAATATAAATTTTCTGCTTTTACCAAATTGTGGAACCTTTGCGGTACCTAATTATGTTTTAAAGTGAATCCCCTAAAAGTGATACATTTTTATATTCTACTTTTTTAATTTTTAAAGTGATGCAGTTCATTTCTTTGGAAAAATAAGAAAACTAGAAAAATAAAAATTTGAAATTGGCTTCAATTGTAAAATCTTTGATATTTTATAATTTTCAAAAAAAGCTGTGGTAATGAATCAATGGATGAATTACTTACGTAAGTTTTTTACTCTAAATATTGTCATAGTTACCAAGAAACGTGTTGATATAAAATAAAAGTCCACCATAAAACTTGATTTTACTGAGCGGTTAAATTGGAAAATATAACATTTTGTAAGTAATCGCTTTCCAATTTATGTCAGACAAAAATGATAGAGGAATTAAACCGTATAGCAGTAACAAACAAGAAGATATTTGTTGATATATATATCTTTTGATGGTACGGACAGGTAATATGATGTCAAGATCAGGCTCTGGAAAATGGACAAGGATAACAATACAATTCTAGGTTACAAGCTCACTGGTCTACTAAGACTGGGTCGGTACGTTATAAATTTACTCAATACAAGATTCAAAATAATATGTTTGTATTTACATCCCTGTGGGAAGTAAGTTAGATCATGAATATGTGTAAAGGGGTTGTTTTCAATTCATCTAAACAGCTGTTCTTATTCTTTTATATAAAAAATTCAATACAACAGCCTTGGTAGTTTCTATTGAAACCTGTTACATATTTTCCATCTTAAAAATCACTAACACCCCCCAGAGCTAAGACATATCCATGTCAAAAGAAAACGAAAACATTAATATAAAGTCAGAGGAAAGGTTTAATATTTAGCTGGCTTTGATACAGTTTTACCTACAAAATTATTTAAAAGATTCACTTAAAAAATAGCATGTAATTGTGTGTTATAACTAAAAAAGTAAAAAATATTTGAAACATTTATTTATAGATTATGATTAGTAATTATTTTATTTTTAAATATAGCTATTTTATTTTTTATGCTTTACTTACAGTATGAATATTTTTATTGTTGCGCTTATTTAATAGGTTTCTGTCAACGTCAGTTTTTATTGGGTAAGATCTAAACTCTGGTCTTGCTACTACCTCTCTGCAACCTGTTGTTAGATAGGTAATTAATTAGTAGCACAATCACTCGACCATATTACAGAGTTAGTAAATTACCTCATAGCTACTCAGATGTTAGTTGTATTGTATTGTAGGTATAGTTGTATTGTATTGTTGTATTGTAGGCTATTTCATTACAAGGATGGAGAGTGGTTGTCTTCGAGCCACATCGAGTTAATAAATGTGAGAGATTTAGCCGAGCATGGAAATCGATTAAGGCTCGGAATAACTCTTTTAATCCAAATAATGTTTCAAACTGACCTTTAGTTGTTTTTTTCATCCCCTCAGTACCGGTACAATGGCAACAGTAATGTTGTTTTCACAGCTGATTTTACTTTTTGCAACCTTCTCTGGCAGTATTGTAAGCTACTAGCGCTGAGTGCTACTAGTGTCAGAAATCGTAACTAAATACTAGTGTTTGTAAAATCTCCAGCTGATTTTCATCCAGCCTAGGCTGAGAAAATATTACTTTCTGTAGGTGCAACTAACGTTGAAAGCAGCTGGTTTCGGTACAGTATAATGAAACAAAAATTATAATTAAGATAACGCTTGTTACGATGAGGAATAATATTTTTTTCTTCCTTCCTTTCCTTTTTAAGTGGTATTAGTTTACAATAATCATTAATAACGTCATACTAAGGAAGTCAAAACAACGTAGCTAACCGTGACGTTAAAAATAGAGTGGGCTTTACGTCCTGGCACACGTGGATAAAATTTAAACGACCCGAGATATAAATTTGAGACCTTGGCCTTTTAAATCTTTTAAACTTTTAAATCCCTTTTTTAGGATGTTAAAAATGTTGTCCCCCTTTTGCAAAGGGAGGGTGAAGGGGACAACTAAATATTTTAAAATGTAAACACCTATCTTGTGTCCCCTCATTTTCAATGGAATAAAAAAATAAATCAAATGGTGCAAACTAGAGATCTCTACGTTGCCCCTAACAAAAGTTACAGCCATTTCTAATCGAGCTACTTATAGGTCACGAATTAAGGATAGTTGTGAGCGATGGTCGGTGGATGTAGTGTTCTCTTGTGTGGATTTTCGTCCGCACTATTGAATACTATTTAATCCGCAAAAGACTATCTTCATAATTAAACCAATTCGTTATTCAGAGGCCATGGTTCGGATTCAACGTTAAACTGTAGGTTTATTAGTTGCCATTGGCTGTTAGTCATTAATTAACAGTCCTGCCAAAGGAAAATATCAGCCTTAGTCTGTAACAAGACTACAAGATCGCGCCACAATCATTTTACACTCAAACCTCATTCATACTTGGCTTAAAATACCTACATTGTAGAATAGTTGTCATTTCAATGATCTAATCTAATCTAATAACAACATGAAAAAGTAAAAAGTGATATACAGGGTGTTCATGATAAACGTTTCAGGACCTCGGTGAGTGATTAGGTACGTTAAAAGGAAGAAAAAAATTCCAATGGAGGTATGGTCTAAAACGCTTATTTTCTAAGATATCCGCCATTTTGTATTTTCAAGAAATATTTTTTATTTCCAACGGATTAATTTCAAATTTGGAATGTGTTTCACACTAGTAGACTACTATCGTTAAAAATAACTAGCATGATCCAAGCTCAAAATCCAAAACAGTGGCCACTGTATTTTTTACCGTTTTCAAAGTATTTTAGTTTTAAAATTTTTAATGGCCGCCATTTTGAATTTTCAGCTTTAATCATGCTAGTTATTTTTTTAATGATAGCAGTCTAGTAGTGTAAACATATACCAAATTTGAAAATAATCCGTAAGCGTTTAAGACCATACCTCAATTGGAACTTTTTTCTTCCTTTTAGTGTACCTAATCACTCACCGAAGTCTTGAAACGTTTTTCATGGACATTCTGTATACGTTAAGGCCAAGGTCGTAATTTGATATCTCGTACCGTTCAAGTTATATCAAGCTGTGCCAGAACATAAAACTCACTGTGAATAACTCTCACATAGCGATCTTTGAATTTGAAATAATAATTAGAGACAGAAGTGACGCGAGAAGCAGATGACCTTGGCGGTGATAAGACCTCTCGTAATCAGAGCTACAAGGACGTCGTTACGCTGGAGTACTGGAGTACGGCCGCGACAGACTGCACACAATGCCTCTCTGAGTCAACTCTAATTATGAGTTTGGAGGGTAAATATTTGACGTGTTCTTGACAAATATTACAGCAAAGTGAAAATCATAGCTTCTGTTTGAGCTATACCAAAATAATGATTATATGCTGAAAGCTAAAGTTTTATTTAAATTATTTGTTTACTCTATGTACTATTTAAATATACACACATATAAGTATATTTTTATTTCTGTACGATTTATCTGACATTTAAATGGTGGTTATAACTGACTTTCTAGCATTCAAGACAAAGAAATAAAATAAATAAATTGCAAATATCGATTGGGTCCAGAATTCTACCAGCATCCTTTGGACTACAAGATGAGCACATTCCTTCTGAGCTCCCCAACACGTGTTATATACTAGATGAATAAATTTTTTATTTTTGTTAAAATTAATCAATTTATGTTACTTAATTTATAGTTTAAATTAGATAAAAAATGTTTGAAAATGTTTTATATGTATAATTAAAATTGTATTCTGTTTGTTTCAGGTCAATAGAGTGGGATTTTCACATCGTAAGTATTTATTGTATGCAATATGACAATTAAAATATCGTTAAAAATATTTTTAACTACTTTTTTATATGAGTTAAGTACATGTTTCAATACTTCTGTTGAAAGTCAAAGTTAGTTAGTTATTGAAATGGTGACCTACCCAGGTAGGTCAAATGTATGTACAAGTAAACAAATGTATGGGTTCGGAAATATTTCTTTACTGGGATTACCAATGTGAATAAAAATTATGAATCGAATTCCATCTTTTTTATTGTAATCTATGAACTAACAATGAGATTTGTTTAGCAATAATTCACTCTTTAGCGGTGACTTATTCACCACTTTTTCCAACACAAAATTTGTTTGTCCTATAACTAACTTTATTTTTTTTCTCTCCATGGTGATTAATTTAGATTATCCTCGATAAACTGACTTTAGGAGTGACTTTAAAAAAAACTCGTCATCTATACGTATAAAAGAGGATGTTTGTACGTATATATATATTTGAAGCTTAAGTGTTCGGGCACTGTTGAACGATTTGCCATGAAAAGTGGTACACATAGGGAAAATTTCATGGAGAACGTTTATGGATCATCAATTTTGCTGTAGCTCAATTGGGTGTCTCATTAAGAGCCCAAAAGGGATCCTATACGTGGAACTAGAACTTTGTTTACATTATAGCTATTTATACTGTAAATATTTATATTCATATTTATACATATTATATTTATATTTATACATATTTATACATTACTGTATATTTATACATTACACTGCATACTGTGTTAATCCGCAAAGGCCATCCACATAATTAGACCAATTCGTAATTCAGAGGCCGTGGTTCGGATTCCTCGTTAAACTGTAGGTTCCTTAGTTGCCATCGGCTGTTGGCTATTAATTAACAGTCCTGTCTAAGGAACATGTCAGCCTTAGTCAGAAACAAGACTACAAGATCGCGCCACAATCATCTTACACACAATTCTCATTCATACTTGGCTTAAAATACCTACTTTGTAGTATGGTCGCCATTTCAATAATCTAATCTAATTTTCTTTTCAACAACTGATTGTTTCACTGTATCTGTTTAGATGTAGATATATACTCTACAGATGGAAGCACTTGCATTTGATTATGTTTATATTTTGTTTACATTTTGTTTTACGGTTATTCGAGAGACTAAACAGTTTGAAATTTTTAACTGTGACATACTCTTTTACATTTTGATTTTAACGGTATTTGTTTGGGTTCTGGATTTTATAGTCCGGATAACGTATGGGCGTGTTGTATTACATGGAACTGTTCAAACGGTAATACTGTAGTACGTTTTGTGCTCTGTCAACCTAACGGAATGTTTTTTACTACAGATTTCATTTTTAACTGTGTCTTCTTCTTGCACATTAAGCTAATGTGTTGGAGTATTTTAGTTTGAAATTTGTGAAATGGTGTGAAATTTCACACGTACATTCCTTACACCAACATTAACTGTATTCTAATTACTAAGAACTGCCGACAACAACCACGGGGGTAAGCTGAAGCAACCTGGGCAAGCGAAGCTAGTTGTTTATAGAACAAATCTGTTAGTATAATATGATTTTTCCATTTACTGTATTGAACTGTACAAAAATAAATCTTAAATGATAGATTAGTATGATGCGAAGATAGAAGACAGTTTCAACAATTGCATAAAAAGATAGAAGTGGAATATGAAACAGTTTACAAGCGTCATCACACATTTCAAATCTTACTTAACATTCCAAAATGATTAGAGTTATATTATTTGTTTTACCATACACAGAACGTACGTAAGTTTGAAAAGCCATCGTTCATTAAAAATATCAGCGGTTAAAACATTCAAAGGTAAAGCGTTTACTCGTGTATGACATTCTATGGAACTCTTTGTGCCTGCTTTAGTTCTGCTAAGTCATTATTTTTGATGAAAATATGACAAAGTTGGTACGCCAAAATCACCCTTTTCAACTTTAACTCAAGGTAAACTTTTTAAAACTAATTTTATAAAAGCGTTTTAGTTTTAAACATAATACTAGGTATGTTTAGACATTTTTGATCTTTAATAATTTATCTTGTTTTCCTCAATACCATAACGTATATATTATGAGTAGCATACATACATATACAGGCCTATCCACCAAGTATCTTTGTGTAATAAGTAGTCTCTTAGAATCAAGCTGAAATAATGCAAACATTCTAACATTGATTTATTTATTACATTTTATCCCTTCCTTTAATTCTACTCAGCAACACATTTCTTGCATTTATTTCACGATTTAAATGGTAATTGTGTATTAGTTCATTTCTAAATAGTTTATAACAATAATTTAATTTTTCATAGCTACATTATTTTTTGAAACAATCAATGTAGCTCTACATTAAAAATAAAAAATAAATATGGGCATAATAAGGTGGGGTTTAAAATAGTTTTTACTGTTATATGAATTACAATTAAATATTTTAAGAAATATTTTCGGAATAAATACTTATTAACTAATCCTTAAGGTGTCAAAATGGAATTGGCAGCATTAATCTTGAATGATAGAGCCTAAGGCTTAAGGGACTGATCAACATGGCTGCTAGATTGAAATGGTTAGTAGCTGTGGTCCTATCAAGCATTAGCTTAAAAAATATATTTTACAAACACCGATAAGTTTTACTAACATAAAACCTCCTCAGTGGATTTGGTTAGTATAGTGTACAATTTATATCACAGTATCTTAGTGCCGTTTTTAATTAATTATAAAAATAATTATCGTGATTTATTACAATTTTAATTATTATTAATGGTAAATATATGGATAAAAATGTTTGTATTTATTTCCTTGTGGGAAATAGGTTAGATCATGTATATGTCTAAAGGGAATGTTTTAAGTTCATCTAATCAGCTGTTCTTATTATTTTACATTTAAAATTCAATACAATACTTCTTGTAGTTTCTATGGAAACCTGTTACATGTTTTCCATCTTAAAAATCACCAACACTCCCCCAGAGCTAAGACATATCCATGTCAAAATTATTTTCTTACTTTTTATTTATTTTTTTATTGTACGCTATAATGTACAATTTCAAGGCCCACTCATTCTCCAAACAGTATCGTTTAGGATAATGTTTAGGTTATAAACATCCTAGGAAATTGTACACTATCTGTACACATGATTTAAAACTATAGATATGATAACTAGGCTACATATATTTACTGTTTTATGCTTTTAAACTAAAATGCATACATCTAACATGCAATTAAAGTGCTAAATTACCTTAAAATTCCATCAAATAACCATGTCTAAGGAAAATGTCAGTCTTAGTAGTAACAAGACTACAAGATCGCGCCACAATCATCCTACAGTCAATTCTCATTCATACTTGGCTTAAAATACCTACCTGGGTAGGTTGCAATTTCAGTAATCTAATCTAATGTAATTATTTACTAAATGATGTGTGTTACTTAAATTCCCGATTGAGGAATATTTCCGTTACCTCGAAGTCCTGATCCACATTGAGGAGACTCACATATTTTTGTTTCTCTGTGCCTTAATGAAGATAGTAATTATCACTACATATCCCAATTTCATATGGGCTCGGCTCTCTCAAAGCTTTGGCTAGCTCCATTACAAACTAAAGCGAAAGCCTTTGGTGTTCTGTAGCCCTTGATAATTCTGTTTCATGCTCTACCGTTAGTTACTAAATATAATTTAGTTATAAATAAATTACCTTGGAAATACATAGGTGCGAAAGTCAATATCACGTATATCAATATAGTTTGAGACGTAAAACAAATATAACAATAACAATAAAACTTAAACTGAATAATTTATACGTGTAATGTCTGCATTGGGTAGCTATGAACTTAAGTTTGATCACTTCTGTTTATTGTTCGCTCATTGGTAAATGATAACACTGAATGGTAAATAATAACGTTTGATAGCTTGTTTATGTTCTTCAATTACAAACCACCAGTAACCAATTTGTTTGTGGACACATTGGTTACTGCAATACAACGTCGGATTAGGACTATTAAAAAAATCCTATCAGTAAGTTTATTTGTGATTGGCACAAAATAAAAAAAATGTTATTCTTTTAAATCAAAAGGCTCATCCCTAGTAGAGGAATGTGTTGATCAGGTCCAAGCTGCTATAAACTTGGACAAGTTTGGACAGAATTTTGCCCATTGACCGGACGTCTGTCGTGAGACAATATAGAACTTCTTTAGCTTACTAAAACCTTTTTGAAATGTCCTCTTTGTAATGGTAAGATTGGTTTTTCTGTTGACTATATCAGGGTTACAGGTTTCATTTCACATTTTTTTATTTCTTTTTGAATAACACTATATATATTTTTATCAGGTCCTTAGATTTTTAGCATCTTAGGACCTAAAAATGAAAAAAAACTGGTCTTGTTATCATGCAAAGATCTGAATTTCCAATATAACGTTGACTAAAACAAAATATAACAATTTATCGACTGGTGTTTTTGTAAATAATTCAGAATAATTTAATTGACGAATACACAAAAGAACCACTATGCACAGAAATATAGCAATGTTTATTTGTTGTGTTTGCATAGCCGTGCAAGATTTATGGGAACTCTTTGTAAAGACATATAGTTTGCGTGTTGGAATATACATCTACTCGTTGTTGTGTTTGGCTGTTTTGCTGCATGCATAACTTTATGAAGAAACGACAGCAGAAAATAGTATAGCATAAACAATTTAAACAAGTCGAAACAACTTTTGCCTAGGTTAAACAAAATTTACAACAGTAATAATTTATAGAACAATACATAAAATAACATTTTGTAAAGATAACTTTTACAGTAAATTGTAATTGTTTTGTTGCTATTTTGAAACACTAGTTTTATTACTACTTAATTACTATTGATAATTGGTTGAAATATTTTATTAGTAGTAAGTTGGGGTTTACATTATTTATGATAAAGTTCAGAATAAAATGGTGTACATAAATAACAGTATTATTTTGGCATACACCTCTCTGTGCTACGAAATCCCCTACTTTAGGGATTCGATGTAGTTGGAAGCGAACAAATCTCTAAAATCCAGCATTAACCCGGTATAGCATTGGCAATATGATATATTTTATTACAATTTAAAGTGCAATGCACTAAAATTATACGACCGAATATCGATATTTCAAATTTTGAAACGTGAAGATTTTTAAATGAAAACGTTATTTTACAAAATATGTATACACCATTATACGTTTTATAGGGCTTAAAGGTTATTTTGGAAGTAATTAGAAAAATATACATTTATTTTTTATTTTCCTTTATCCAAGAGCATAAATTAACTTTTATTGTTCGAACCTCAAAGCACTTTAAAGTATGACCACGATGATGTCCAATTAAATATTCTACAAAGAAATAAATGAAGTCGTATTGTTGTGATCCACCTCCACGTGCAGTCTTAATAAATGCGTTTGTCCTTATTTTTGATTTTAATTTCTTTCTTATAAAGTATTTTCACCCGGGTAAAAAAAAGATTAATTAAAGATTTTAAAATCATAGTTTTTTAATTAACAACATATTTGTGGGTAATATATACAAGAAGAAAATTTAAATAATGTAACCTCAGTGTTGATAGGGTTGCAAGAAACAAAATAATATTCTTTGCTTTCTTCATCTTACGGTTTATCTTGTATACATTCAAAAGGCACAACAAAAAATAATGCCTATTTAATTATGACAAATCATTTTAAGTCAAGTCAAGGTTATTAAAATAGTGTTAAAAAGTATTGATGAAATATTAGTGGGTTTGTTAGTACGTTTTAAACTTAAATTTCTTTATCTTTATTGCAATTGAACATTATCACGAACACAGAAATAGGCATGAACTTATATACTAATTAACATATATACATTACAGGGTTAAAATCTTATATTTAAATTACAGCTTGTAATTTTTTTAGTGGCTAAAAAGATGAGCAATGTATATTTATTAGGATTTTAAAAGTATTCAAATAAACAACCTGGGCATTGTCAGGCAGTCTATTGAAAGATTTTATCCCATTAAGAGTTTACATGTTGGGGTAAATCTGTGCTGCTAAAAGTTAATTTTATTTTCTTCTGGTTTTGTAATGGTGTGTAGTTTTTCTTTCTTTTTCTTTTAAAATCTGTTATGTGTAATTTAATGCCAGTTGGTACGTTGTATATTTACAGTGTTCTGTAAACCTGACCTAAAAATCATTCTAATAATTTTTTTAAAATTTAAAGTATGTCATGTGTACAGCTTGAGTGTCCCCTAAGGATATCTTCTTCGAAAATATAAGACAAAGTCCCTAACATTATCATTATTTTACAAATATGATAAATATTAGAGCCACTCGTGAATTATAATGGCAAATATGTGAAGACAATTCTGGTAAATATCCATTAGTTTTTGAAGGTAGATGATATTTTTACGTTATCTCTTCTGTATTATTCTTGTTTGGTATCCATGTTTCTGTTTTATATATAAAATCCGGTTTATGAGTGCTACAACCCGTGACCTTTTCAACCAAAATACAATATACTAACCACTAGGGTATCAAGACTCTTATTTTTATTACACACATATTTTTGTTTCCCTAAATTATTTTGTAGTTTATTTCCGGTTCTTCGCTGATTTTGTTTAGTAGTATTAAATTATAAATTTAAATGAAGTAGTATAGAAATGAATAGTTAAACAATCATCATATAGTAGTCTTAATAAGATAATAGCAATAATTAATGCCTGTCAGTAGCCAGAAATTGTCTTGTCCATACTCAATTCACTCCTATACAATTCCCACCTCTCTCTCTCTCTCAATCCTGTCAGACAGAGAGAGTTCTCAATCAATCAACGCTATACTAAGCGAATTATTAACTTAGACAGAATTAACAGACGCGCTCAAAAGGGAGTTCGGTATCGTAAAGTCTGATTATTGTTATCTATAATTTTACTGCGGACATTTTCCATCACGATTTTAAGTAAAAGAAAGTTTCACGATGTTTCCTTTTCTTCTTGTGTGCGTAATTGTTAGTGAATTGTTTGTTTGTATTTTTTTTACTTTTATACTGGCTTAGTCCAGATCATGTGTTATGTTTTAGGTACTAACTCGCCTGAGGATGGGATCAGATTCCAGAAACCGAAACGTAGTGAAACTTTGTTTTAATTTTAATCGTGATGGAAAATGTCCGCAATAGAAATCTAGATAACATGAATTCGCCATCACCAATACAGAATTTGAAAAAAAGAACTAAAAATGAACATACTTTTTTAAAATTTGATTATATTATAATAATATTGGTTTTTTATTCTGCTTACAAAACATATAATACTTAAAACATTCATAAAATATCTCAATGTTTCTATATATTTTAAAGTTCAGTATAATTAAATTGGTTTAAATGAAGAAAGTCGATATTTAAATAAATAGAATGCAATTATTTAATATTGATGTATACAGTATATTGATACTAAACCAGGACCTTTTATGGAATGCAATACCTTGTGTTTCATTCAATTTTAAAATTGCTTTCTCGAAATCCGTGCTTTTACATAAAATATACAATTTCTAAAAAGATATTTAGGCCACAGAACTGCCTTTTCAAAAAACTGTTCAATGAATATAGCAGTATATTTTAAAACATTTGGTTTTATATAGTTGGGTTCGAATAAATATTATAAATAATATCCTTATTAGTAATCTGTATCATATTTTTTCACGAAATTCACAGTTCTACACAGAGTACCAAAAAAGTTATATATTTTCAAATCAATGTTATAGAGTGTTATAAAACATACCATAAATGACTTTCACCTGTTATTTTTATAGTTACTTCGGATTTTGAGAAAAATGACATTATGTTTACGTTACTACCGTAATATAAAGATATCAATTTCCCTTTATAGTTATCATTATAGTTTAATTTTAAAATGATATAAACATATGTATCGTTAACATTTCTGTTTAACCAAAACAGATAAATTTTCCTCAAGTAAATTAGTTACACTATTGCAATAATTGTGCGGACGTTAATCCACATCAGAGAAAGTCCCAAGCACCAACCATCGTTGATAACTAGGTCTATACACAATTCATGACCTCCAAGTAGCTGAATTACATGACACGCCATTTGTGTCCATGAAAATACAAAATGGCGGATATCTGAGAAAATAATCGATTTAGGCCATACCTCCATTGGACATTTTTTCTTCCTTTTAATGTACCTAATCACTCACCGAAGTCCTGAAACGTTTTTCATGGACACCCTGTATAATATAATATTTAAATTAATTAGTGTAGTTCATCGTAAGAATCTGTTATTCTTTGCATTTCTTGTCACAGTAGTATCCACGCTCTATAGTTATATTTTCTCTGCAAGAAAAAGTAAGGTATATTTATCTTAAGACTTTGGTTCCTGGTTCATCTGTTGTACAACAGCTATCAGAGTTATGAATCCCTCAAACATAGACACTAGAAGCTCTATTATATCTATCTTGCTATCTTATAACTTTAGTAATCCTCCTGCATTCATAGATAACAGTTCGCACGTTTTCAACTTCATTAGACTATAACAAGATGGTGAAAGTCTGAGTATGCACCTGGTAATACTGTAACAGCTAAATTTTCATGTTTATTATGTCAACCTCTTAACAGTTTTGAACCTTTTACTATTGAAATTGACTTTATAATTAACATGAGACACCAAGACCCTTATGGTTTATGAATAAGTGAATATATTATTTTGTTATTAGTAGATCTTTATGCATATTTTGTAGTAAGGATTAATTTACATAGCCAATTAAGGTCTTAATATGGAATGGTTAAAGTTTTTTAAATTCTGTTTAGTATTTAATCCATGATTTTCAAAGTATTATGAATTAGGTATATAACTACTGTCCAATAGAACTGACTCACTTAGATGGCTGTGTGGCTGAGTGGTTTTAGTGCCCGCTTCAAAACTGAACACCACCAATAAATGATGCTTCCTAACAACAGGTTGGCATTAAGTTATAACAAAACCGGGATTAGGACCTTTCCACGACAAAACGTAAAAAATCCATAGGAGAACGCAAAAATAAACAAACATTATCATACTTTAGTTCATCAAGCTGTTCGAAGCGTTATTGAAATGTCTATTCCGGGTTAGTTGAAGCTCGGCTTACGTCAAGACATTATTAATTGCACACAGCTGATCACCTGGCTCCCCACGACCGCAGTCCCCTCATGTGATGCTGTTGCCATGGCAACTGTTTGGTTATATTTATCAACACGGTCGCCGGTCGATGGCGCCTCAGTCGATCATGAGCTGTCAACAAGGTTCTGATTCAACCCGGATATCCCCAGCTCACTTCGTGATCCTGACAAATGGATGTTGTTTTGTCGGTAACTAAGCTACACAAATGATCCCGCTCAATGAGCTGTAATATTTTTTAGAAATCAACTGCCCATGTGTATCCAGTAATCATGTAATCCAGCTACTTGGAGGACACGTATTGTGGATAGTTGTGAGCGATGGTCGTTGTGTGTAGTGTTCTCTTGTGTGGATTAACGTCCGCACTATTGAATACTACGTTAATCCGCAAAGATCATCCTCATAACTAGATTAGTTCGTAATTCAGAGACAGTGGTTCGGACTCCACGTTAAACTGTGTGTCCCTTAGTTGCCATCGGCTGTTGGGCTATTACAGTACTGACTAAAGAACATGTCAGCCTTAGTTACTAACAAGACTACAAGATCACGCTACTACTTGGCTTAAAATACCTACCTGGTTAGGTTGCAATTTCAATAATCCAATTTAATCTAATATAATTTTTACTAAATTATGTGTATTACTTAAATTCCCGATTAAGGAATATTTCCGTTACCTGCAAGTCCTGATCCACATGATTGAGGAGACTCACATATTTTTGTTTCTCTATGCCTTAATGAAGATAGTAATTATCACTACATATCCCAATTTCATATGGGCTCGGCTCTCTCAAAGCTTTTGCTAGCTCCATTACAAACTAAAGCGGAAGCCTTTGGTGTTCTGTAGCCCTTCATAATTCTGTTTCATGCTCTACCGTTAGTTACTAAATATAATCTAGTTATAAAGAAAGTTCAGTGGAAATACATAGGTGCGAAAGTCAATATCACGTATATCAATATAGTTTGAGACGTAAACCAAATAATTGCCCTTAGGTATGACATTGACTGTTGGGATATTAATTGACAATTCAAGATCGCGCCACAGTCATCTTAAACTCATTTCTCTTCCATACTTACTTGGCTTAAAATACCTACCATGGCACCATTTCAAATGGTTATCTAATCTAATCTAATCCATCACCTGTGGTACCTGTACGGTGATTTAAAGAGAGCGAAGTACCAAGTGAATATTACCAGATGTGGGGATTTTTTAGTTAAGTGTGATGGTCGTTGAGGATTCCAGATCTGCCAGGAGGAAAATTGGGAATTGTTTAAAAATGAAGACGATTTTTATGGCTTTACTGTTTGACCAACGATGAAAATTCTCCAGGAGCCATTTTATTTTACTCTTATTTTTACTTGAGGAATGCGTACTCATTTTTTTAGTTTTATTTAAATTCCTGCAATTAAATGTCCCGTTTTAAGTGTCGGTAGATGCCAGTGCGTATCGTGGCAGTTTTTATCGATGTGAAATAAAATTATTGTCAAATAGACGAAAAGTTTAATGTTTCAGTGAAGTTGTAATTCCTTGAAGTAAATAATAATAGATGAAGTAACACATTTAGATAGCATTACGTGGATAAATATTTGCCTTTAAAGTAACGAATTGTTTTTAGAAGCTGGTAAAAGTGGGTTTTATCAGTACCAGTGAGGAAATTGTTAAAATCTTACTGGAAACACTGGCCGTCAACATTGGTCACATAGACTAGCCAGAGAAGACCGTTCGTGATCTTACAGGAGTCGCCGGCCACTTGCTTTGACCAAGCAAAACTTGATTTATTGGGCCAGAGCGTTTTTCTTGAACTGCTGTGCCAGTAGCCTAGGTGTAATTGTGTATTATATTTAAAATTAGGTTAAATAATTTTAATTCCACCAAAAGTTCGCTTAAACATTCTCTTAATGGGATAGATGAGTTCAACAAACCTGAAAAGTGGTCAGAGACTTATTTTATTGGATACCAGCATACAGAAAAGACAACTCAAATATTAGCCCTGGAGTGTATTTGAACACGAAGGCATCCGTTTTGTATTTGCGCAAAATAACTCAAATTTAACTTAGTTGTTAATACTCAGCTGAAACACAGTTTTGAAAGTTAACTATTTATTTTCCACAATATCAGCGTCAAATATAGTACATAAACTAGTCTATAACTTGTTTTACCTAATAACAAACGAAAATTATTTGACTACGCGCCACTTATTAGGCTACTCTCTATCTATGTTAGGATACTTAAATACACACAAATTAATTTATAGTTAAATAATAAATACACAATTAGTAAGAAATTTAAAAGGATAAGTCTAGATATATTTTCTTAACCTGTAAAATGATAAAACCGGGTACATATTGTGTTGAGTAACGAAATACAAACATTTTCCTGAGTATCGTTTTTTCTATCCTCAAATAGGGGATTAAAAGACTATTTTTGAAAATATGAAGCTTAATCAAGTGTTCGCCCATTTTTGGGTATTTCTAAAAGAAAATAAATTGGTGTAAATTTGAGATCTATATTTATACCCATTGGTAATTTTTGTAAATCTTAAAATTTGATTTAATTTTAGATATTTTTGACGAATAAGCATACAGAATTTCAAGGATGAAAGTTGTAATAATAAAAAATGTAGTTTTAAAAATAAATACATCTTAATATTTTTCTTCTGCCCAAATATAGTGATTCAAAAGTAATGATCATGTTAGTTTGAAATCGAAAACCTTTTTCATAAATCACCACCTAGTAATGTTCTGTTTAAAAGGAGGCATATGATAAAAACTCCCCAACCAGCTTTATTGAATTATGGAAGTTTAAAAGTGTAACATAAGGTCGTCATACTTTTACTTCTGTAATTCAACGTTAAGAATGGGTAAATATAAAAAATCTTAGGGCTCTAACATAAAATAGTACTTGATGATACTTAATGAAGTACTGTATAGATATAATTGTTCTAAATACAGTTTTTTCGTTGTTATGTTTCATGATTGAAAATCAAATATATTGGTTTATATATATAAAAAGTTTATTCATATTACGTTCATTATAATAATCGGCTGTTGTATATGTTTTATATTTATTTTTGCCATCTGAAATGTATAAAAGGTTGATATTGTGTTTTACTTTCGAATATTTGATTCCGTGTGTGTGCGTGTGAGAGTGTATATTTACCGGGCTGTAAAATAATCAAAGGTACTTTGGTGTAAGATGATAATAGTCTGTCTTAATTTTTTCATATATATTTTAATGTTTTAAGTCCACATGAATATACTAATTTCTTACAAATGTTTTGGCTTAAAATACCTGGATAGGTCGCAAATTCAGAAAGGTAAAAATAATTATACTATGTTTTATACTTGCCAGTGAACCTTAACATAGTAAATCTGTTTTGTGAATCGCTGCAAGGCTGAGGGGTAACAATAGTTATCACTAGTTGAGAGGGTTATATAATTAAATTGATATCGACGAAAGAAGCAGTGAGATGTAAGTTATCATTCTAACCGCCAGGAAAGGAGGAAAATGGAGTAACTTGTTGAACAAACTTTAGTCATGAATATTTTGATCGGAACCAATTCATATTCTGTATTCATCTTTTTATGTAACTAATTCATGCTCATCAAGTTATGTAAACTATTTCCTCTAGTGGTTTTAAAAATTGTGGTTCATAATAATTTGTTTTAGCTGGAAAATGTTTTCTAATTCTAATCAACCAGCTGACCCGGCGAAATTCGTAACGCCTAACGTGTTACGTGTTAACTTTAAGATTGGTCATGTTCTGAAATCGAATAGCATTACGGCTTCGTTGTGAAAGATTAGATATTCTGGGTGGTGGCATGGTTAATAACAATACTGATACGATGAGACATATCAAAAATATTCCATACAAATAGAAGTGGATTGATTCACAATGTTCCAATTCAACCCAAACCCAAATCATACGTAACTGCAATATATATTTTATAAGAAAGATAAACTCTTCTGAATCGCAGTGTTGCTTATTACTCATAAAGAACAATACGATATAGAACTAACGGATGAGAAATCGGTACCAAGAGAACCATTTTCATACTTTGAAACTGAGCCTTAACAAATAACACCGTATATGTCTGTTTAAAGAGTTGTGGGAAATTCTGCGCATTCTACTGTGTCCAAACTGTAGTATTATTGTTTGCCATGTTTTCTATTTGTAATCATAAAACCTCTGGCAACAAAGTTAAAGTTTTTAGCTTTAAATTACAATATTATACTAATTTAAATACAGTGATTTCAATAATTATTAATATTTTTATCGTGTCACTATGTTTCTGGATATAAAATAATTAAAAACTGGACTAAAAATGAAATTATTACACGAAAATGAGACAGAACAGTGTAGTCGATGAGTTGCCACCCAAGTTAAAAAGAACAAATTCTTATACAACAAAAACTCGAATTTAGAATAGTGTAATATGTTAGAGATTAATATTCCAGGATGAAGCGAGATTTAACGGAAAAGTTATTTCTGCTCATTTGTATGCGATCCAAAATTCAATCAACTTGAATCACATCGCTTTGAGGTAAGATTTTCACTGGAGAATTTCCGTTAAACAGCTGGCCTAATCTTCTATAATATTATAAATAAGAGGTGGTTTCTGTATGTTTGTTTGTGGGTTTGTGTGTTTGTGGGTTTGTGGGTTTGTTGTGGCAAGTGAACGCAAAAAATACTTAACCAAACAGTTTGAAATTTTACACAAAGACAGATATTAAACTCATGCAACACATAGGCATAATCATTTCCTTAAAATCCTCTCGGGCTACACCCTGTGAACGTCCTAAGTTTCAATGTTTACATTTTTAGAAATGAAAACATAAAATTACTTGAATGTCAACAGTTTGTGAACACTAAAATTTGACAGTTCGAGAAGCAGAGACATGGTTGCTAAAATACCCTGATTCAATGTTACAGTTTTTAATGTCAACATCCGTTTACTTTACATTTTGACAGTTCAAGAAAAAGAAATAAAGTTAAATTTTTACACATAAACTGCTGGATCGAAATTAGTGAATTATTAGTTCGAAATAGTGGAATGGTAGATTTTTAATTTTTCCCGATGCCTGCCTCTATTACGTAATGTTATCCTCTCCCAATATTTAACATATGCTACTTTGTCATGTTTAGATATATATCTAGACACGTGTTTGTCATTTTGTAAACAATAAAGAATTAATTATCAATAACTTAAATGTATCTGTAGAGCCTACACCTCTCAGCCTTTTTTACCCGTGCGAAGAACGGGTACTTTGGCTAGTTTATAACTAAAACTTCATATTTTTTAACGTGAAATATTTGTTGAAGATTAACAAATCATTAAAAAAGTTCAAATTTTTTAGGTTTTCAGTTAGACTATATTAAATTTTACATTTATTAACATTTATTTTAGCCTCAACAATCGTTTCACTCTTATGATCCACGATCGAAAAATAGATGTGGTTAATACCGAGTCTATTCATTAAAAAATAATGCAATACCTACTAAAACATGTCTTAAAAAATACTTTAAACGTGTTTTAATCGCTGGTTACATTTTTATCAGCGAACGCTTTGGTTACATTTGCGATAGTTCGAGTTTATTGCCAGCCATAAACCTAATGCCTCATTTGATATAACGAGGTTTATATTACTTTGACGCCCGTTTAAGCGGTAAAACCTCTGAAGTTGGCTCACTAAAGCCAGCACTAACCTGTGTTTAGCGCTCGGAATAATCACGAAACTGTGCTTGCGAGAATTTAAACTTAACTCAGATCTTTATCACATTTAGTTCAGCTTTCATAATACGAACCTAAATTAAGATATTTAAAAATAATAATCTGTAGACAATTTTAATTTAAGTTCTACGGTTTATAGTTATTAAAATCCTCTAAAATATAACACCACCCGTGTGACTAATAAACTAGTGGTTCAAAAGCTATGGGCTTGGAAATGTAAAAAATCAATTTTTTAAAAGTTTCTGCTAGAACAGCAATTTTATAAAAATAACTTGACTATCACAATAATTAGTGGTCCAACTTAAAAATCTAAAAACTATGTGAGGCTGCTAGTCTATGACTAATGGTTCAAAAGAATAGTAAAATTTAATACCCATGGTAAACACAGCACATTGTCTGAGAGTGCGTAATTTTATTCTTATGGAGAATACTAAAAATAAATTTTTACTTATTTCTCAACCGTTTTCCATAAAAGTTGACATCAAATAAGAAATTCCATAAAAAGTATGGCGGTAATGGTACAAAAATCTCTTGTATTTAATTTAAATTGTTTTCTGTTATTGTTAGGAACAATTATCTTTTAAATTCTATTTAAATAAACTGTAAATAATATAGTAGTTTTATTAAAGTTTGTCGCCTTTAAATCTTCTTGAGGGAAAATATTTGACAGCCCACTAATACCGTTTATAATTATAACGTGACACGATTGACAAGAATTAATGTATTTCTAATTTACTGTATAATTATTTGTTTAAATTTTTCTTTATTTGTTTAAGATATGAAGTTAGCATTATGTCAAAATTACAAATTTGGTTTTGCTTTATAAAAGACTTGGGTCATTCAACCCATAAAAGGTACAGGGTAATTGTATGTATTAACATCTTTATTTACTTTCGAAAAAAATTGACAAATAAATAATAGAAATCTCGTTTTATTCTGTTAGAGTCCGATCCGATCAACCCCCGAGGTGAGGGTGTGTCGACGGGGTAGTTATTGTTACAACGACCTTCAGGGGCCTTGAGTCATGTTGCGTCATCACGAGGGGAAGCACTGGTCGATATCGGGAGTGAAACATGTGAATTAGCGGGGTTGACCAACAGAGGGTGCTGTGTTGCAATAGCTGTTACTTCCGGGTATTTGTTGATGAAAAAAAATGTTCCGGAACTAAAGCTAAGGACAGAGTCTAACATGTGGATGATAATGGCATGTCTTGTAATCCAGCTACTTGGAGGTCACGAATTGTGGATAGTTATAAGCGATGATCATTGGTGTGGATTGACATCCGCACAAATTGATACTATATTCATCCACAAAGATCATCGTCATAATTAGACCAATACCTTTATTCAGAGGCCGTGGTTCGGATTAAACGTTAAACTGTAGGTTCATTAGCTGCCATCGGCTGTTGGGCATTAATTAACAGTCCTGTCAAAAGTACATGTCAGCCTTACAGTTTCTCAATGATCTTTCCTGAAACTTGGTGTGTATGTGACCGAATCAGACTCGCTTAAATAGTTTGTTGTTATCTCTGGGGGTGGGGGGTGATTACTAATACTGTTTACCTAAATTAATAATTGTTGACAAATCCAGATTTTCCTTATCGGCAATAGTATATACAAAATTAGTTGTCGTATGCTAAAAAGCATGAAAAAGGAAAGGAAGATAAAAAATATACTGAGAATTGTTATATTTCTACAACAAAGAACTGAGAATTTCCTGCATTTTAAACTGTACCTTTTGTTTAGAGTAAACAATGGAGGTACGCTAAAACAAAATACTTGTTTATTTAAACAAATGATCAAAAAATGCTATTGCTGATTATTCATTCGGTAGCAGTTCGTGCTTGTGATAAGTTAGTTAAATATTTTTCTTAAGTTTTTTTATCTGACCATAGCAAAAAGGACCAATAAAGATACTTAAAGTAGCATAACTAAGAGGTTCATTATGAAACGGAAATTGAAAACCGTAGCATTATGAATTTATAACGATACATATTTTTTATAACGATACAAGTTCTAGATCAATCAGAGCTCAGCATTTGACGAAAGTAATGTCAGTATAAATATAATAAAATAAAAAATCAGCTGATTTATCCATAAAAATAGTGCGTTTTAGTGGCTAACCTCAAATGTGAATATTGAACCCAATAATAACAACGCAGTTCGCAAATCAGCTGATTACTCTAAGAATGAAATACACACCGATTATTTTTTGATACCCAGTATTTTGCAAAGGATGTACATAAATGAAATATAAATCTCTTGTTTTTAAAAGTCTGAATTTCGTTGGTCATAGATAAATAAAATAGTGTATGCAACGATTATATTATGCCTTAAAGCGACTCGTGATATATTTAGAACACTCACTTCGCTAGTGTTCTAACTTACATCTCACTCATAGCTTTAAGGCATTCATAATACAATCGTTGCATAAACTACTATATCATGTTGTAAGAATAAAAAGTATCAGCATTTTACCTTTTTTCTTCATCAAGAGGGTAATCTTTTCTGTTATACTTTAAACTGTGGACAAAACATATAGTACAAATATACATAATGTATAACAATCGTTTGGAAATTTATTGAAGGAATAAAAAACACAAGAAACTGTATTAAATATTTTTAGTTGGACTTTCATAACAAATATAAAACTTTCCTCAAATTAAAGACAAAAACTGAAGCTTCTATTTTACCAATTCCAAATGGATTGGCCTTTTATGTTAAAACATTTTATAAAATGTCTGCAAAATCTAATTTAAACCCCAAAACGCGTTACTGATTTCTTTATGAAGAGAATATGATAACTGAATGAATATTCAGATTTGTCATGATGTAGTCAACCAGTGTTAGAAGCTGATCACATAAACAGTAATTAAAAATCTAAGTATCGAGAGACCAAGCTTTAATAGGATAGAATTTAACATACATTTCTAAGTTAATTAGCTAAATCATATATATTGTGTACTCAACGTAAACACAGTTCACATGTTTTAAACAAAAACGATTTAATACACCGTTATTAATAAATAGATGTTTTACTTTGCAACTTTCATGTCAATCGGGTTGTTGAATGGTATCATTTGAGGAAACATTAGATTTATTGTAACTTCACTCCATACTTCGTTGGTTTACCCATTTCCCTCGAATAAATACATGTAACCAAACCGTATTTGTTCATATCTTTCAGTACGACATACTGGATTGCTTTGTTGATTTAGGTACTAAAAACTAAACAAATGTATTGACCAATATAATTTTTTTACTAACTAGCATAAACTCTGGAACTAGAAAAAGCCTATAGGTTACAAGGAAAGTCAATGAAGCAGTAATAAATTGTCTACTTGATTTAAAATAGATTTTTAATTTTAAAATATGTTTGGTACTATTCTAGAAACTATTAAATGGTAATACTCTGAAGGTGGTTTAACAAATAATTTTGCTGGCATAAAATAAGGTTTTTCTGAGACCTGCTATGACTTAACTGTTGCACCCTCAAGTTAAACTTCTTTCTATTGAAATGCCTATAAAAATAACTGTTAGTTTTATAGTTATACTTATAACTATGGGCATAGTACAGAGAAAAAAATAGAAGATCAAGTTAGGACTCCTAATTTTTATAAAATATTGTTTCCAGTGTGTTCTGTGAGGTACGTTGCAGACTGTCCTGTCCTAATTGCTCTAGTCTGTAAGATAAACAGTTTATACTATAGAGTTTGTCATTGTCCCAGAGGGGACACAACAACTAATAATGCTTTTCATTTGAGCGTATTATATATTGAGTAAAACGTTTATAAAGCAATGTGAAAAATGTTAAGAGTATATTTTGAATTAAATTCGTCTTGATCTACTCTTGTGCAGTGACAGCTGTTCATATCAGCACGTCGTTTAAGCTGACAATGAAAGGGTTTCAAATATGTATGTCTCTGTGATTTATGGCCAAACAGATTTTGGGCTCGCCAGAACCTGGAAGAATGAAAGTTTAAATAAGTAATGAACAAGAGTGGGTAAACTTGGTCTTCATTGATCTTCCGGATTTTCAGTTTTATGTTGAAAATACAAGGAAAATATAAACATTAGTAACGACAAAATATCGCATTGGTCAATTTTCAGAGACCTTCGGTAATAGCTACTTCCCTATGGGAAATTCGCTAAAAATCAAAACTAGAAATTTAATCTTTTATCTTTAATGACTAACAAAGTATGATATACTTTGTTGCTTTCTAAAATCACAGTAACATCCTGTCTAAATGAAAATAAAAACGTATTTTTTTACTTGAGGATAGATCTAATATAATGACTTCTATATCCAGTCAACAATTTAATTTTCCTGCATAAACATTGGTGAATTGTTTAAACATTTCAACTTCATATAGTGTAACTGATGTTCCTGTTCAGTTTTTTTGTGGTGTGAAGTTTTAAAAAATAACCATTATTTAGGTCGCATAAGAAAAATTACGTAATAGGTAGCGTGGCGTACAAAGTTCCGCATTCACTAATTTGGCCTCTAAAGACAAGTTTACTTAACCTTTTTAAATTTGATGTTTAGTCGGCAAAATGTACAATGCTGTTTTAACCAGCAATAAATATAATTGTGATCACCCTGTTGCAATCCATCTACGGACTGATCCGACCCTTTCCGTTTTATTGCATCTTCTTGAATTGGTTAACTTTTTTTCCTGCATCTTCGTTATGAGCAAACAATTGTCTTTTCAATGTCCCTATACCAGACTTAGCAATTCGTTACTCTTTTTGAATTAATTTTTTTGACAGTGTTGATCGAAGAAAGCTAACATTTTCGTTCTTTACATTCCACCTTAACAAAAATATACTTAATAAAAATAGTTATGTTTATATATTGAAATAATTTCAATATAGTTATTATATTAGATTACAATCACACGGCAATTCGAATCAAGACGGATTTCACAAAAACTAATACCGAAAAATGTTTTAAAACACTACAAGTTGCCAAACAAGGGGTCTCTCTTTATATTTGGCTTACAAATCTCAGCTTGGCGAATCCCTTCAAAAGTTTAAATGACTCTCTTTATCAAAATGAAGATATTTGTTGTTATATCACTTCCAGCTCTTCGTATCTGTACACCAGTGTCCCGGTAATCCGAATCAATTGAGACCAAACCCTGTTCGGGTAACTAAGTTGTTCGGATTATGCGGAAATGGAGTGTAAAGTTGTATTAAAAGTACTAATAAAATTCATTATTTTAGACCGGAATTGGTATTAAGACCAATAATTAACTTACGTATATCACAGATTTCATATAGAATTGTCCACTACATGTTTTGACTGAACGACATCGATTGTTTTGTAGAGACGTTTTATCCGTTAAGGTCTCTTCATAAGAAATATGAAACACGACACACACATTGACACATAAAAACGAACAATGATAAAACAGTACAGTTTGTAGGCCTGCTTTACGGTCAGCAATGAGCGCGATTACGTATAAAGTAGGCCGGCCCACTGAGGCCTAGTGGAGATAAACTCAAATATTCGAAAAGTAGTTCGTCAAAAAGCAATGATAAAGAGTTGGACTGTGAGAATCGAATCTATTGTGATGTAGCTAAACGTCGCGCTACACTATCTCGAGCAACAGTGCGCTGATACATCCGAATGCTTGACTTTTATGTGACCTATTGTATGTTATTAACATTGTGCACGTAGTAAGGTATAATTAGTAATAGCGTGCTGTAGAAGTGTTATGGTTGAGATTAAATTGCTTCGTTTTTGATTTGAATTAAGTTACCTTTTTCCCCATCAGGTAGTTTATCTGGTAGACTATATGGTAGACCATTGCATCCTCAGGGATTGGATTACCAGTACTGGCGTAGATGAAAGTAAGGAAACATGAATGCGAAATAGGCCGCAAGAAGCATCAGGGGCCAACAACGATTAACTAATACAGAGAACTACGATACAAGAGATAATCGACCGAGGAATGTTATGTCTGGCGAGCATATAATTTTATATTTGTCAGAAGGTTTAATTAGCTAACTAGTGATTAAAATCTAAGATAATACAACAGAGGACCCTAGGGATAGATCCCAATGGAGTCTGGGTTAGTACCATAGGTTGCATTCTATGAACAGGCCGTTTCCATGGCAACACTGCCATCGTCCATTGCTCTTGTTATGGTTTGTCGATACACACGGTGGCTTGCATATAGGAAACAAGAAACATTGTTTACTATAGTGTTCAATGAACATTAAGGCTCCGGTCTATCCCTACCGCGCGACCGAAATGCAAGGGTTTACAAAAAGCAGTTTTTCTCTTTTAATACTCAATCAATCAAAGTTAATATTTCATATGAAAAAGAAAAAAAAATTGTAGTCTGGAAGGTGCATTTCATTTCGATATTATTGACACAACACTTAGAAATAGTTGATTGTAATGTATGAAAAACAGATTATTTTGAATAACTATAACAACTGACAGGAAATTTTGTTGTTTTGAAACGAGACTTAGCTCCAAGGCTAGAACCTTTCTTCGTCTATTAGGCCCCGTTCACTGCGACTTTTTATTTCAAATAATACGTTCAAAAACGGCTCGTAGGAAACCTTTACAAATGAAAATACGCAGTAAGGAAGTGGCGCTGCCTTTTGGCAGTGAGTGGAAACGCGCCGCATCAACCCCACCGCTTTCGTCTTTTTTTTCTTCTAAGTGTTGTGTCAATAAAATCAAAATGAAATGTACCTTCCAGACTACAAAATTTCTTTCTCTTTCATATGACATATTAACTTTAATTCTACCCTCAGTATTAAAAGATAAAAATGGCTTTTTGTAAACCCTTGCATTTCAGTCGCGCGGCAGGGGTAGACCGGAGCCGTAACATGTTACAAACACATTTTACAATAACACATTGTAAAAAATAAATGGGAAAATTATTAAGAAAGACAGAATTTCCTTTTATCCAGAGATATTTTACTTAGCTGAATCATTGTATTATTACAGGGTTTTTTTGAGTGGAGTTACAAGAGAAAAATAATGACGTATTGAGAAGCTTAAGATAACGATTTTTAATTTGACTCTTCAATCAAGGAAATCGGCCAGGAAAAGGAAAGGTTCTCTTCTGGAAAGAATCCTTGGGGAATTAAAAAGTAAGATAAATTGAGATGAGTGGAAGGGATTTGGTTGTTTATTTTCTAAAGACTTAGGATCACCAGGAAGTTTGGTTTAAAAATATTAAATCATTAATTATTTGAATTTTAAATCGTCTGCAGAAAAGCTTAAATTTATAATTCTGTTAATTTATATATATTTTTAGATGAAATGGAAACCTTACGTATGGATAGTTTTCTAGCAACATACTCACCTAGTCACTATTTGCAGGTAAAAGTCTAAGAAAATTTGATGGAAAAATCTATGTTTTAAATAAAATCACTTATTTTTCCACTACATACATACATTGTGCAACATAATAGTAGTATGCATACAGCATTTTGCGAAGCTATATGTAGGTTGTTTTTGTGAACATTATCCATCATTCTTAGTAAAAACAAAGTTTCACAATGTTTCAGGACCTATACCTAAATCCAACCTAAGGTGAGCTGGAACCTAAAAAATGGAACCTAGAAATATTTATACATCATCCGGATTAAACTGGTATAACGCTAAAAAATGTAAAAAACCGTAGCAAAACTTACATCAACATCACATTACACTTAAACACAGTTTGTTTAGCGTTATACTGGATTATGTACTAATGTTGTCTCTTGTAAACCTTGTAAACCTCTTGTTTTTAAGATCACCTGAAAATGTCCAGAACAACAAGGACTACCTTGGAACTGTTTTGAAAACTACTTTGGGCTAGACCTTTGATTAATACGCCTCTAGGGCTTTCTTCGTTGGGGTGATAATAGTACTAAGGTTGATTGAGATAAACATTTGATAGTTAAGTAACCAAGGTACTATTGTTTATCATAGAACCAACGTAGAGACCTAAATACAAGGCAATACAGTACAAGCCACAGGAGGGAATTTCATATTGAATCGTTATTTATTTTCGCGTTGCTTGGTAGAACACGTCAAACAAACAAATGGAAAACGAAAATTACGTTTTCTCTTTTATGTAAATATGAAAAATTTTAAGACCTTCATGTAAATAGTTTAACGCAAAAATGTCCTTTAAGTTTAAATTTATTAACACTACTTATATATCATAAATAAAAATCAAAATTAATACTATATTGACAATGTAAACCGCATGGTTTAGCCTATATTTTATAATAACATAAGATTCAATGCCTTTCCAGTCGACTCTGACACTTTTAAAAGGTTTTCGTGACCACCTAAAAACATCTATTTTCTTTCTTTCAAACACTGCAAAAGCTTAGAATCAATCAGTATCTATTATAGTACAATTAATTGTGAGATAATTATATATTAAAAAAATAAAACTGGACTAATTTTCTAGACCATCTTTCATGAGTATCGTGGGGCCATGGACGCTGTCTAAAAATTAACATCTTAAGTGACTAAAACATCAAAAACTTTAAGTATTTGAGGTAAAAAAAACTAAAGAAACTCTGGAAAGCTATCTTATTTCATTCTTTACTATACTGTTGATGTTATTACTTAATACCTCTCAACCTGTATCACAACTGTTGACTGTGTTAAAATTTTGCCCTATCCTAAGCTCACATTGGCTCACATACCTATTGCGTCATTGAATGTTCAAGATAAAAATTAAACTTTTCCTAGTTTGGTTCATTTTTCAAAAGGTGCTAAGTTAAAAAATACGCTAAGATTCTTTCATTTGGGTTTTGGCATTTTATTTAACATTTGCTGAAACATATTTTGTTGAACCTTTAGAAAAGTTGGTCAAATTTATCTGGATCCATTGGAATGCAAGATGTAAAAAATTAAAACAAAACAGTTGTATCGCTAAGGTTTGAAAAAACCTTTAAAAATATTTAACACTGATTAAGTTACAAATTGCGTTTAACTCGTCCCCAAACTCTAACTTAGAGTTTAAATAGTATAAAAGGTCATATCGGTCATTGGTATAGTATATTTTTGTAATTGATGTTTGTATTTTGTCAATCAAACATTGAGTATTCCTAAGTAATTATCGATAAAAAACGATTTAAAATAAAAACGAATTCTTTTAACGAAATGGTTGAAAGTAAAAAATACTACATTAAAATATTTTCCTAGTGTAGTTTAAACCATTTTTGTTTGTTCTATCACAATACTAAGTCATAATTGGAAGCCACCAAGAATGTGAACCACTTCCATATATAATTTCCAGACTCGTTGTTTTCAAGTGTAATCTGTTCTCTGCGAGAGTAAACGGAAAACTACTTGACCTTTTGTTCTTGGTAAAAACTCATTAGCTGGATAATGAAATGTTTGAATGTAAAATCTTTTGAATCTTCAGATCAAACTGTTCTTCACAACGGTTAAAAAACAGGGTTTTGTATTTAAACATAGAAATTTCTAATAGAAATATGAATCTTCCTTAGTTGTTGCAATTCTTAGATTTATGTATTTAGTTGATGAACAATTTTTGGTTGGTCAGTCATATTAATTTCACTGTTTAGTTCATCAAATAGAGCTACTAATCTAATTATACTGAAATGTATAAGGTATTATTAGAAGCTATTTAGAATATAAACGATTTTAATAAAAGAAATCACAAAATCAAAATAAGAATGGATATTTTAATAAACATGAGTTAGAATTACTCTGAAATACGTTATAAGTTATCATAGCAGAAGCCTATTTAAACAGTTTAAAAATACCAGTACTATTGCCGGATTTCAACAACCTGTGATATATTTATATCTAATTATGTTCCTGTTTCTAGTATTATGATCTTGTACCTTGATTGTATTTTTATGAAACTTAATGAACAGCGAGAGACAAAATTCGATCAAAAGTAAAAAAATGTTAAAGTACTCACTAGGATTTGACGTGAGGATAACACGAAGAAAAACATTTATATACTGTACTTTTTAAAGGGTGTCCATGAAAAACGTTTCAGGGCTTCGGTGAGTGGTTAAGTACAGTAAAAGGAAGAAAAAAGTTCAAATGGAGGTATGGCCTAAAACGCTTATTTTCTTAGATATCCACCATTTTGTATTTGTCAAAAAATATTTTTGATTTCAAACATTTTTTTGACGGTTTATTTTCAAATTTGGTATTTGTTTCACACTCGTAGACTACTATTATTCAAAAATAGCTAGAATGATCCAAGCCGGTCTAAATCCAAAACGGTGGCCATTGTATTTTTACCGTTTTTAAAGTATTTTAATTTAAACATTTTAAATAGCTGCTGTTTTGAATTTTGAGCTTGGATCATGCTAGTTATGTTTTAATATAGCAGTCTACTAGTGTAAAACACATACAAAGTTTGAAAATAATCCGTTAGAAAATGTTTGAAACAAAAATTATTTTGTGAAAAATACAAAATGGCGGATAAATGAGAAAATAAGCGTTTTAGACCTTATTGAAACTTTTTTCTTCCTTTAATGTACCTAATCTCTCATCGAAGTCCTGAAACGTTTTTCATGGACACCCTGTATAGATTAGTAGTAGTTTTAAAATTGAGTACGTTAGATGTTCCTGTTTCTAGTATTATGATCTTGTACCTTGTTTGTATTTTTATGAAACTTTATAAACAGCGAGAGACAAAATTCGACCAAAAGTAAAAAAATGTTAAAGTACTCACTAGGATTTGACGTGAGGATAACACGAGAGAAGAATTTTTTATCTTTGAATAAAAGATTTAATGGCTGTACTTTTTAAAGGGTGTCCATGAAAAACGTTTCAGGGCTTCGGTGAGTGGTTAAGTACAGTAAAAGGAAGAAAAAAGTTCAAATGGAGGTATGGCCTAAAACGCTTATTTTCTTAGATATCCACCATTTTGTATTTGTAAAAAATATTTTTGATTTCAAACATTTTTTGACGGTTTATTTTCAAATTTGGTATTTGTTTCACACTCGTAGACTACTATTATTCAAAAATAGCTAGAATGACCCAAGCCGGTCTAAATCCAAAACGGTGGCCATTGTATTTTTACCGTTTTTAAAGTATTTTAATTTAAAAATTTTAAATAGCTGCTGTTTTGAATTTTGAGCTTGGATCATGCTAGTTATGTTTTAATATAGCAGTCTACTAGTGTAAAACACATACAAAGTTTGAAAACAATCCGTTAGAAAATGTTTGAAACAAAAATTATTTTGTGAAAAATACAAAATGGCGGATAAATGAGAAAATAAGCGTTTTAGACCTTATTGAAACTTTTTTCTTCCTTTAATGTACCTAATCTCTCATCGAAGTCCTGAAACGTTTTTCATGGACACCCTGTATAGATTAGTAGTAGTTTAAAAATTGAGTACGTTAGAAGGGCGGATGAATAATAGGTCGGTTGACCTGGGTAAGGTTGAGTAATGAGGTAGACAGAGCTGTTGTCAACCGGTGGCGTATTGATGGATTATGGGGTACCGCAAGGTACAACATTCGGCCCCTGACTATTTAAGTGAATCAACAGAGGAAATTTAATTTCTTATATTTGAAGAGTGTAAGTGTTGTTTATTATGAAGGAACCTGTTGAATAATGATCTACAGCTTTTAATTGATAACTTAGAAGTAACATGTGTGTGCATTATTAATAAAAAGATGAGAAATACCTTTTTTATCTTGAATAAATTTCATATCGATGGGCTGGACGCTGGCTGGCTTGAAGCTTATTACTGTACCTATTGCTACCTCTGGCCAGAGTGTTGTAATAAGATTATACACTGAAGACGGGGGACCATATTGTGATTGCTGATGTGATTGATGTCTTTACGCTGTTTAGTAAAATAAATAGTATCATCGTTTTAATTTGAAAGAAAAAATACAGATTTCGTGCACCGTAACTTATTAATAAAAAAAATAAAACTAAACTTAAACTTTAAGGATTAACTGTAAAGGCTTTTGAAATTGAAACAAAATTAAAATTGAGAGATTGAGGCGCATAATGCAAGTAAGAGAGAAATTGACAACTGAAGTGAACGAGGTAGAGACCAGACTGACTGAGTCGCCAGTGCATGGACTCCATGGTGAGGTGACACTGTGACGTCAGGTGCCTTTACGTTTGGATTCTTCAAATAAAGAAATACTTTAGACTTTAAAGCTATCAGTTTTAAACGATTGTTCATAAATAAAATAATGAATACTTAACAGTTTTTATTACTTTATTACTACCATTAGATTCAACAAACTCAATAACTTCTTGATTAGCTTTATACGTGTTGGTTTTTCTATAGGATGAAGTAAAAACTCACGTCTTCCAACACTACTTAATATATTTACACTTATATTTTAATTATATACAACGGTAAATATATACAAAAGTTGTTAAATTGGCGATCGATTTCGTCCAGTTACAACGAACATCATCAGGCCAAAATGGAGACTGTTGTGTGTGAAAGCCTATATATTATATTAGGCCCAATTTATTATAGTGGGGCTCTTAATATATTAAGTAGTGTTGGAAGACGTGGGTTTTTACTTCATCCTATTCAACAAACCTAACATGAAAGTGCACTGGGATTTGGATTTTGGATTAATTATTGTGATCATCGAGGATATTCATATATCGGTGCTGAACTATCCAATGAACGGTTAAGCCAGTATAGCAACACTCGACCTAATCAGCTGAAAGGATGGAAGTACACACCTATCAGTCGTCCGCAACTGTTTGACACGCACGTTTGATTCACTGGAGCGGCGATGTTACAGCTTGGGTCACTGAGTCGTTACTTTTGAAGATAGTATTTTAATTCATTACATTACAGAGCTTGGAAAGTTTATCACCACAGTGATAATGTGTTCGTTATGTTTTTATCGTAGAAACAAAAACGGTGTTCGTTATACAAATGATTCAAAAATAGCAAATTCGTGATTGAGCTCTTATTTTACTTTTCTGTAGTAGTTTTGCGGCAATATGCTCTACAAAATGAATAGACGTGGTGGGTTATATAGTTTCTTTTCAAATTCAACAAAAAGTGACAATTTCCACTACTTTATCAGAATAAACGAAAAACTTCTAATAATATTATGTTAAATATATTTTCATTATTGCACTCTAAAAACAATACGTCGTCAATAGATCATAGTAGCACCCAACTTTTTGTAGATGAAGAAGTAGTAATAATATGATACATTTATGTATAAATAGCATTATGATCTTCTTTTACATGTCTGTTTGGACATTAGCAGATAAGATAAATATAAAATACAATTACAGAAGCTGCAGTTTAAAAACAAGCTTAATTCTTGTGTTGACCTTACAGGAAACATTCGTATTTTAATCGGACCTTATGTTGTTTTCAGAAAAAAACACGGAAATCACTGTATCATACTTTATGCATGCACAAATACTTTTTTTATACTTTCAACTAAATTGACGACCTACCCAGGTAGGTATTTTTAGCAAAGTATGAATGATAAATGAGTGTAGGATAATTGTGTACAGCAATCTTTTATCTTGTTGTAGATATGTTCCATAGACAGGACTGTTAATTAATAGCCCAGTAGCCAATGGCATCTAAGGGACCTATAGTTTAAAATGAGTAACATGGGATCCGAACCACTTTTTCCTCTGAATTACGAACTTGATTATGAGTATGGTCTTTGTGGATTAACGTAGTATTCAATAGTGTGGACGTTAATCTACACAAGAGAACACTACACCCACCGACCATCACAACTATCCACAATTCGTGACCTCCAAGTAGCTGGATTATTGGACGACGTTTATTGTCCCAGTCAGATGAGTCAAATAATGATACCTTTTTCTACGCCTCAATAACATTTGTCTAGGAATAACGGAGGAGTTTAATTCACAATAATCAGCCTTCATAGATAGCAAAAATTGCAGTAATGGTATTAGAATTATCGTAGCCTTACAAAAGGAATTGGATTGGACTGCTTAGGACACGTATAAGTATTATTTTTGTACTCTCCTAACTAAATTACGTTATCATACCTCATATGTGAATACTAATTAACCAAAAAAATACTTTTGGAACCTAAACGGCCGAATTTGCGTTAAAAACAATTAAAAGATAAAACGGGATAAACGGAAATGCTGCGGGTTCTCATTTGTATGCACCCCGATTTTCAATGGAAGAGGGCTGAAGAGATGGTTCTGTAAACACTTTTGGGATAAAACAAAAGCTCTGTTTTAATAATTGAATGTTTAAAGCGATCCAATTTGAAATTACAGGTGACTGATTAATTAATTTATTTTCCGTGTTTGATATTCCACCTATCCTTTGTAAACAATAACCTGGTTTATATTGGTTAAGTTTCTCATAAATGTTGTTGTGTATGTTGATACATTGGCTACATTTAAGAAACATATACATTATTGAAGAATAAAACTGTATAATCTAAATATATAAAGAAAAGTTGTGTTAGTTACAACACCTATAACTGGAAAACGTCTGGGCCGATTTTAATACTCATAGATTTTTGGTTTTTTAGGCTTCAGCTTCATTGCTTATTTGCTCTTAGGGTAAAAACATGTATAAATTTGAAAAGGGAGGAAAAAAAATGTCATGATCATATTATGTAATTTATTGATATTGTGTTGTTATTTTCACAACTAACTCTCATTACGATTTCAGCAAAATGATTATTTTAAAAATACTATGTTTTATCTTATTGAGTTCAGAATAACAACAACATATTCATTTAATAATATTGCAAATTTTTAGTTAATATAATAAAATTTGGGATATTTTATACTCATAGTTTAAGGTTGTGGTATTTTAGGCATTCAGTTTTTTATTTAACCTTAGTAATAAAAAAGAAAACTATATAATTGTATATTTAAGCTAGAGGAAAAACGTAATGCATTTTGATCATATGCATACATCAATAATGTGAATACTTTATTAACAGCTGATATTGTGTTGATTTATTTTCACCAGTCAACAACTAACGTCATTGTACGTTATTTTCAGCAAATGTTTATGATTATTTTAAAAATGTATAAGTTATAGACTACTGGTTAGTTTGTTTGTATCAGTGTAATTATTAGTTGTTTTTGTTTTTTGCGAGTGATATTAATGAATGTTAGATTATGTGAGTATTTTTATAAACAATGCCGCGATTCAGAAAATTTTATCTTTCCTATAAAAGCCGTATTGCAGTTAGGTTTGGTTTGGGTTTAAGTTGGATTGCACAGTTGTGAATCAATTCACTTAAATTTATTTGTTTTGTGGGAATTTTTTTAATATGTCTTATCGTTTCAGTATTGTTATTAAAAAATCTGTCGTGATCCAGAATATCTAATTTTCATAACGAAGCCGTAATGTGATTCGATTCCAGAACATAGTCAATTTTTAAGTTAACACGTATTTACTGTTAGGCGTTATGAAGTTCGCCTGGTCACCAGTAGATAATAATTTTAGCGTTATTGAGCAAAATTACAAATTAAATAGTACTTCGTGAAATGACATTATAATTGTTTTCAAAGATATTTTTGTAGAATAATAAATAATACACTTGAATAGTTTGTATGTAACTGGGTTGTTCCCTTTATTTTAGTATATGAAAATATAATTTTAGATATTTAATAATATTACTACTAATAATAATTTTGCTTGGCCTAAACAATTTTTCAACCACTTGACACATGATGATAATAAAAATGATTGTATATACTTTCTCGTGGGAAATATGTTAGTACATAGATGTATCTAAAGGAAATGTTCAACTAAACAGCTGCTCTCATAACCATATGACGGCACTTCCGTTAAACACTTCCGTTGCACTTTTTACGTTCAGCGCAAATCTGCTAACACCCCACCAGAGCTTAGACATAAAAAAATCCTTCTCCCTTCAGCTGTGCTAGCTTCATACTATGTTCGAAGAATCAAGTTGATTTTTCGGCGTCAACCACGTCGTCATGTTGTTAGTATTGCCAAACGTTTCGCACTTGCTGTGAAGTGGAATCCTCAGTGGCTAGGCTAAGACTGTCTCAGCTGTCTAAGCTTAGCCACTTGAAACAACTTGACATTGTGACAACGGCTACGTTTGAAGATTTCGAAGAATAGTGTTTATAGCGAAATAACTGTATCAGAAATACACAGTAAACAGTATTTGATAGAATATAGAAAGTTTAACCCATACTAAGCTCATGTCAACAAATAAATAACTGAACAAATTATTTTTACCGTCGACATTAAAAGTTTATAATTTCAATGAGCATATTTTGTAGCGGAGTAAACTTTTCCTGAACTAAATGGCACCTGATTCCAGTTGAGAAATGCAACCTCGTATGGTTCTAGGCCTGTTTAGCCTAGATTTGGCAAACAAACATACAAATGAGTAAGGCTGTTCAAACAGAATAATACATGCTTTATTTGAGATCCAATTGATGTTGATTAAACATCATATATTTATCCAACACAATATGTTTAACTTAGAACACGAGTTGAGTGATTCTCAGACAACCGAATAACCGATTAAATCTAAACGTGATTTCCCTACGTATTAATACATTATTGAACCATTGATACTAACTCTCCACTTGTGGAAAGTTCACATTTCAGATTCTACTTAATCTAAATATATAAAACAAAGTCGTGTTAGTTACACGCTTTATAACTCGAGAACGGCTGGACCGATTTTAATGATCTTTGATTTTTTGGATTCGTCTCTGCTCCGGTCATGCTTTAGGCATATTCAGTTTCCATAAATTCAATTAGTTTCCATTTTATAGCATTTTAAATTTTTAATGTTAACCTTATGGGAAATAAGTTTGTTTACAAATTATCTACAATCAAAACATTTTTTTCTAAAGCTACAGCTGTTTTTTTTTACTTTTCATTAGCTATATACTTTACCATCCAATGCCATCTGAATCATTCATTCATGTAAAACTATGAAGTAAATGTGCACTGTACAAAATGAACAGATTTATTCACCACGTTAATAGTTAACGATTTTTGGGGATTATGTATTTATATTTTTTACTTTCTGTCTGATTAAAAGTCACGTGTTTATAATTATATCGGCCAAATAAAACATAATTACGATGTTTATACATATTACGTTTGTTATTATAATCAGCTGTTGTACATCCTTCCTATGAAAGCCGTATTACAGTTAGGTTTTGTTTGGTTTTAGGTTGAAGTAGAAAAATTGAGAATCAATCCACTCAGATTTATTGGTTTTGTGGTAATGTTATTAATATATCTTATCGTTTCAGTATTGTTATTAACTATGCCGCAACCTAATCTAATTTTTCACAACGAAGTCGTAATGCTATTCGACTTCAGAACATGGCCAATTTGAAAGTTAACACGTATTTACTGTTAGGCGTTACGAAGTTCGCCGGGTCAGCTAGTTATATTTTAATAATTATAAATTCGTTCCTGAAGAATGATGTACAGGTTATTTTCGCAGATTTCAAAGTTCGTTGATATAACCTGGTTCCACGCCATATTGATTTTTAACAGCTGAGACAATAAGGAGCACGGACAGTTGAAAAGGGAGAGGATTACTATAAAAGCTCTTAAACTGATTAGGTAGTTCCAAGAACTTGTCCTTACTGCATTGCAGAACCCTGAATACGCACTCTCCATTAGATTAAAGCTCTGAACAGTAAAATCTGTTGTGTTCACAAATATTTATAAGTTTTAGTGTTTTTTTACTCCAGATTTAAAATATTATAGTTAAAAATGATTTTCTATATTTGTATTGTACTTTTTCAAGGGAATATTTTAGATAGAATTTTTCACCAAAAGCCCCTCATCAGGCTATTTCGATGGACATAATTCATAGTTGGATAAGCCCGTAAATGTTTTTGAATTTGAAAAATTTGTTTATAAGATAGTTTATCTTGAACAACATTATGTTGAGCTCGTCGTGTGTAACATAAATTATTTTATTTGGTTTGATTAAGCTGCAAATGTATAATACTTAAAAATATAATATTTATTGATCAAATACGTTAGTGGGAACTGTGCAAGTATACTATCAAGTATGCAGAGTAATTTTTATCAAAGAATTTTTTATGCAATCTTTTCATGCACAATTTTTAATTTGAGGGCGAAATTGTGGGATTTTCTGGATGTTTTCTTTTATCCAAATTTAAATGACCCTTAATATCCTACTATAGAGTTACCACATGAATATGCAAAGGCCAACGCACACAGCAACAGACCCACGTATGCAGACGGAGGAAAAATCACTCACCATGTGATTAAATGTAAACATCTGCAGACATACGGACGTCTGTGTGCGTTGAAACATCTAATAATAAGGAGAGCGATTTTTCCTCCGTCCGTCTGCATACGTGCATCTGCTTCTGTGTGCGTTAGCCTTAGGTATAAAAAATATTTATATAAGTTTTAATATAAGGTCTACGTTGTCTGAAATGCTCCTCTAATATTGCATTGAAATTCGTTACAAATTACCTCAGATGAATTGATTTCAGCAAAGCCCCCAACACCTGCCCCTAAGATTTGTTAGAAATCGTGAGGCCACTGCTCAGTTAACTACTACATTAGATGTATCCCTCTATGAAAATAATAATAGTAATTTAGATTTGAATAAACTTGGTTCCAACAAACGAAAGAAGTTTGTGACATATGTATTACATTCAACACACGTTATTATGAAACAATCAAATTGATCCACCTTTTGAAATAAAACATTCACCACGTACATTTCGTCAATGTTAATTATTTTTTAGGGTACAAAGAAAGAATATACTCTAAACGTTTCCAGTTTGTGCTTTACAATGTACATTGCAATATTCTACATGATTCTCCCCGAAGGTCACATTTACATTATTTAGAATTTGATCTTTTAAATTAGTTTTTTGGACACAATAGATAGGTCTTTAATTTGATACGTTAAGTTTACATACTTAAACTATGGACTACTATTTTAAACTACTTTAAGTGAAAACCAATAAAAAAAGATCGTTCATGACTGGTGTGCATGATCTGGACTGAAACCTTTTTATACGCAAAGACATCTTTTCTACAAAATCTTTGAGGAATGAAACAAAAAGGAAAGAAAATCTAGTTGCGTCTATGAAAATAATTAGTGAATTGAAAAATAGTGAAATTTTAACTCATAGCAACGGTTGGGTAGGTTTATTTATACTTCTATGAATATCAAGAAATGATGTTGCAGGATTGTTGTAATAAACTGAAACTCTAATATTTGTTGGGCTTCGAGTTTAAAATCCATTCTAGGTTTATTTACTTCATACACTCATAGAGTAATAATAATATGTTTTCAAACTCCGTGATTTTGGTCTGCTTTAACGTAAAATATACTATGGTTATTACTTGTTTGAAGTAGAAGAAGTCTAATGTATCAGCGAGTCTACAAATAAAAGCCAAACAAATGAAAAGTAATTAGTAATTACAGGGGTCCGGTGCATTTGTGGTTCAGTGTGCACAACTTCATCGGCACATCTCTCTCTCTCTCTCTCTCTCTCTCTCTCTCTCTCTCTCTCTCTCTCTCTCTCTCTCTCTCTCTCTCTCTCTCCCTCTCAATATTGCACTCGCACGTGCGCGTATGCAAACGCGTCTGTGCCGGCCTAGGATTATAATGCAGTTACCTAAATGGTATCTGATATTGACATTTTATTAAAAATAGTTTATGTATGATGTTAAAATAAAATGGAGTGGGACTTAAATAATTTTAAAGTCGAGGGACTAGTGAAAACATCAAATAGAAGAAGTTACAAAAACTAAAGAATAAACACAAATTAAAAATGTTTTCATTATGATATTATAAAACCTCCGGATTGCTGAGAATAAATTAAATGGTAAATGAAATAAACAAACTATAACAAAAAATAATTTTTGTTTTTGTTAAAGTTGTTATTTATGAAGTGAGAAATCCGAGAAATAAAAGTGGTTGAGTTTATCAACCAAAATTTGAAACATAAGAACAGCTGATTAGCTAAACCGAAAACATTCTCTTTAGACAAATCCATGATCTCACGTTTCTCCCACAGGAAGTATATACAAACATTAATCTTATTATTTAATACGAAAATATTATAAGTGCTATTATTTAAAATGAAAAACTTACCAGAAGTATACATTTTAAGGTCGTTATATATTATTTTTGAATCATGCACAATGATGTTCGGGGATCAAAACGAAATTCCTAAAACTAACTTCGTAAATTATTTGGAATTGTTAAAAAAACACAGATTGTAAACGAATAGAATAAATTACTATCACTATTATAATAATATCACTATTTCCATCATTTGTTATTTGTTTTTCTCGTTTACCCATAATTACTTCAAACACGTCAGGTATAAACCCACTTAAATGCATTTGCAAAAAACATGCAGTGACTTGCGAGTACATTTCCAACCCACAAGAAGGGGTGAATTCAAAACAATTTCGCCGTTGCAAGCGTTTTTTCCAACACATCTAACAGGTGTCGGGGAAAATGGCGAGCCATGACAAAGCCTCCAGTCAGATATGTGATTAGGCAAGTCAGGGGATCCCCAGTGGGCGGATCGATACTCGGCATGGGGAGAGAGAGAGAGTGTGTGAGGGTAGGGAAGGCACTAGGGGAGCAACGGCCTATTTGTTAATGCGGTAGCAGTTAATGTGTGCATCACAAGCTGCATCTCTCCAGGGCAGAGAAGTACAAAAGAGAACTATAAATAAATACCGATGATACGATCACAGATCATATTATGATAAGCTTGAATTTTTAATATCTATGAACATATTAAGTCACTCATTTGAATCCAGCTCGAAGGACCAAGAAATGGTAAATACAGTATTTGTCACCTAGATTATTATTATTAAGACCTTTCTGAAATGGAAACCAACCCAATGACATCTAAGGAACCTACATTTTAACGTAGTATCCGATTCACAATTTCGCCTCCTAACTACAAATAGGTCTAATTAATTATGCGGATGGTCGTTGTGGATGAACGTAGTATTCAATTGTGTGGACGTTAACCACACCAGGGAATATCTCAGCCACCATCGTTCATAACTATCCACAATTCGTGTTGAATAACCTAAGAATATATTGAAAATATAAAAGAAACAGCTATGTTCCCCTAAAACATTTTTCCCAGATTCGGACAACCCAGCTTTGAGCCGAAGTTTTAGTCAATCGCATATAGAGGTTGGCCAACCCTTTGGTTGTGAGCTGAAAAATATAGATACGTTATACTTTTAGCTTATAATAATGTTCTATTACCTTGACGTAACAATAATTTACATAAAATTAAGGTAAACAAAATTCACAAGAACCCGTTAAAGGGACCCCAACATTAAAGGGACTTAATACGCCAATTGAATATTAATAATATGTTTTAGCATATTGAATCTGGATAGTTGTTGCAGTAAAGGGACATAAGCTTCAACATTGATAGTAAAAGCTGCACTATTTATAACCAGCACTAGGTTGCCTGACTACGACCAACTAAAGAAACGTGTTTTGCCCTAGTTGACTAATGTTTGTATTAGGCCTCATACATATATGGACATTTTTCTTAATGTTATATAAAGTTTTATATTATTGTCTGGTATTTTTGCATCGTAGTTTTATTATTTACTTAAAGTTTAATAATTTTTAATGTAACCAATCGTTACTGCTGTGGTTATAATTGTTGTTGTAATTTTATGCAAACATTTTTAGTTGTTTTTTAAATTGTTATAAATGTTTAAAACCACTTGTTAACTAATTATCACTATTAAAGGTTACTATTATTGTTTGGTAGTTTGTAATTTCCATTTTTGTGTATGAAGCTGCCACAGAATTGAAGTTAACATTACGGTGACTGTCTTAACTACCGAATATTATAATTTTTCGCACGTATTACTGTAGTATATTAAAAAATTAATTTACAAGCTTATGAATGTCGGACCCCACCGAAACGTTTTTAAACTTGGTGGGGTCATGGTTTTGTCGGAATGTATTCATCCAATTAAATAAATAAACTGTAAGCCAGCATTACGAGTTGGTTTTATCTAAAAGCGGAAGTACAGTATGGCATTGTAAATCAAACGATGGCCGATAAACAGACATAATGGAACTATCAATTAACATTGTGTTTCGTTGTGTGTTTCACTTGCTTGTAATGGCATTCCCAGCTCATATGGAACGAGCCAATTTATTGTCGCACGATCCATAGATTTTAATTACTATGTTTAATTGAAGTTTGAATTGGCAGTTGAATGTATCCAGTTCCTATATAAGCGAGGTACAAATTTAATCGACGAGAAAACACATCTGTGTTCAATTTTAAAAGATTAGCTCTATTCATGAATTAATATATAAAATTATCGTAACTTTTAGAAGGGAATGAATAAATTTGATAAAAATGAAATATATATGACAATAAAGTAAGTAAAATAAGTTTCGATAGGTCTATTATAAATTTTATTATTTTTATCATATACTTTTGAGATAATCGTTTAGTTGAGCAAAAAAAGTTTTTTTGAAACGGATGTCAAATATACAGGGTGTCCGACGAAGATGTTTTAACATTAGTTTTTTTATCACTTAGGCATTTATGCAACGACTATCTTGAAACTTTACACAACTTATAAAGTACGTTTTAAAAATACTCTGGTAAAATTTCAGCTCCCTTGTAGGAACAAGGCATATTGAAAAATGTTACTTTTAAAACATTAAAATTGTGTTTTAGGATTTTTTCAATATTTTTATCGTCACATACAAAGAAATAAGGTATTTAACGAGGAAAATAGATCATACCTTCTCCCCTAAGTAAAATTGGCTAAAATCTACAGTGACACACTGATAACAGTGCTTAATAAATGACTTGCAAGCTTTTACAAGAGATTATGTTATATTTGGAAAAGTTCTTCAATTGATCGTTTTAGTTCCTCATCATTGGTTTATGGGTGTAAACCGATTCCTTCAAATAACCTATGAAAAGACATCACACACAGCTAAATCTGGGGATTGGGTGACCAATCTAAAACTTCTATCAAACCGAACAATCAAAGAACTCCTCTGGATACCGCAGAATTTCTTTGTAAAAGCGTAAGATTTTTTTGTTCTGTTATTAGCGTGTCGCTTGGATGAGTCAGGGTTTAAACAATTTTAAGACTCTACTTTTAGATTTTTAATTACGTTATGCTCTGGTTTCCTGATTGAAATACTTTATTTCCCTAGAATGTGACGATAAAGATATTTAACAAAGCCTAAAACACAATTTAAAAAAATTATTTCTTTTTAAAGCAACATTATTCAATATACCAACATTATGTTCCAACTAGGGTTAGGGAGCTTAAATTTTACCAGAGTATTTTTGAAACTTACTTCATAAGTTGTGTAAAGATTTTAAGATGGTCGTTGCATAAATGACTTGAGTGATGAAAAAACAAACGTTTAACCCTCCTCTTGGGACACCCTGTATATTTAGGTTTACCGGCCTCTAAAGGAAAAAGTGTGAACTGTAATAGGATTTTCTAAAACAAAAGCGTTGAGCAGAGAGGGAATACTTTTTGACTTTTATCGAATTCAGACAAAACCAATAACGGGATAAGTGCATTTGTCATTTATATATAAAGAATCCCGTAAGTGAAAAAGCATTTCATTATTGAATTTGGAAATAAATTTGTTAGACTTCAAGTTGGCTTTACTTAAACTCTTCATCATTAAATGTTTTAATTCATCGATAGTTGCATTTTGAATCTTTGAGATAAAAATAAGTAAAATAAACATTTTCGAAGAAAATTTTAACAAATGAAACAGTCAGATATAAATACGTTGATCTAGAGATATAAAAGAGAGGAAAACTGCTTACAGTAGATAGTTTGTAGTGAAAACGTCAGTTAGGTCCAAAATTAATTTGACCTAATTCAGTAAATCAATTTCTAAGACATCGAATATATTTGCCACATGATAAATAGAGGTTATTAAAGACAATTACTTAGGGTTAGTGGGATTATTCTGATGACAAAGACTCTGCTGTTTTTGTTAGTTAGGTTATTAGTTAATTATATTGGCAAAGGACTTTGTCAGTAACAAATATACCACCTAATTGATTAAATTAAATGTAGTGACTTTTCAACCTGATTAATCTAACAGCTCAGCATTTAGATTTTTAGATTTAGATTATTGAAATGGCAACCTACCCAGGTAGGTATTTTAAGCCAAGTTTGAATGAGAAATGAGTGTAGGATGATTGTGGCGCGATCTTGTAGTCTTGTTACTGACTAAGGCTGACACTGACATTGAAAGGTCAGTAAGTGGTTTAGCTGAAGAAATTACAAAAATACAATAATAAACAAAGCTAAATAAATTAATTAACCAGAAATCAACAGCCAAAATATTTTCTTTACAACTCGTATAAATTTGTTCCTTACTGTTCCAGTACCTACACATATACCAACATCTAAAATTTTGCTAAAAATAAAACTGCACACGCAGCAATCCGTTTATATAATTTTTTGATAAATTTTATGATTTAATAATCCTTGCTTATATACTTACAACCCTTAACTACTTAGCTTAAAATCATGATCCTAGGACCTGTGTTGAATTTTAAACGCAGCGATTCACCGTAGCTGCGTTATTAAGCCAGAGGTGACCGCTCATGATCTGACCCATGTCGCTGGTCACTGGTTTTGAACTAGACACTAGACTAGAACACTAGACTAGAACTTGACTTACTAGACCAGCACGTTACCTCCGAATAACGACGTCATAGACAGAAATACCAAATATTTGTTTTGCTTTATTTGTAAGTGGGAAGTTTTGACATAGATATGTCTTGCCCCTGGGGTTGTATTGGCAATCTGGCAGCCCAATATATGATACAGTGACGTCATATGGTTATAAGGTGACACATTCCCTTAAGACATTTCTATGATCCAAGCTATTTTCCAAAGGGGAGAACATACATTAAACTTAACCGTGTAAGTACGACACCAAAACAAACGTATAAAACTCAACAGTTAATTTGATCTCATTCATGTATTAGTTGTGCATATTTTGAGTACTGATTGAAATATTGACATTCTCAATCACAACCTCGTAAACATATGGGATTTTATCCACCATTAAAATGAATTGTTGAAGATTATCTTATTAGCGAATTTTCCATAGGGAAGAAGCTATTACCGTAGGTCTCATGGCGAGACTTAAGCCCGGGACCATGTTATTTTTTCTTCTTTAGGTGCCCAGAGTCCAAAAACAATAGTCGTAAAAATTTTTTTATACATAATTTTTTTAACTTATAATTGTATATTCCACCAACGGAATTAGCTTAAAAAACTACACAATTAAATTCCTTAAAGTTTTTTTCCATCTCCAACGGTTACCGAGATATTAAAATATCTAAACACAGTACGTTGTACTGTGGGTCTCCAATATTAATCTTATGGAGGATAGGGAAAAATTAATATTTCCCATATTAATCAATATTTTTGGATAAAACTTGATATTTAGCTTCATGTGGTTGAGGTCTATCCATTTATGCTTAAAAATCATAGTTTATGTGTTTATCATGGCAGAAAACCTGTATACTCTTTTCCCATATTAATCATATAGGGAATAGGCAAACTTCTTTATTTAAGGACAGATGTTGACGAAAGTTGGTATAAATGTTAAAAATAAAAATTGTTTATGGTAGAAATGACTACTTTCAGTGTTCCTCACAGCAGCTAACCTGCACACTCTTTCACATGTTAATCTTATGGAGAATAGGCAAATAAGTCTCATGTTTATGGACAGACTATTATAAAACTTGTCATATATTATTATTATATTATTGATTTGGAAATTTGCTGAGTACGCAGATCTGCTGCGACGGGGGTATTTTTATTTCACAATTATGAGTATAGAGTTTTAATGTGGGAATAGTGTAAAAAGTATCCGCAATTAGTCAGACAGTGGAAGTAGAGTAGTAGCGACACCGCAATGCAGACCTGAGTCTGACACAGGCTGTTAGTTATGGCCAGTCGGCCTGGAACTGATGTGGTCTCCGTTAAAAACAAACCAGCCCGTCATGCAATGTCTTCTGTAGCTTCTTATTAAAGTAGCGTGTGCGTCCTGAATTAACTACTTGTATTGTATTCATATACAGTAAATGCCATTTTATGATTTGAGTTTATCCAAAAAAGATTGTAAACTGAAACAGGTGGAAGCTGTTGCAATTAACCGTTAAGGTACTACTGCTCCAAATAAAAACAATGACAAACAATAACTTTATTAACATAATAAGTACAATTACAAAAGGATTTACTATTTGATGTAAATAAACCTAAATAATTCCTAAACAATCTTAATTGTATATAGTTTACTAAATACAGTAAACTACCTAATGCATTCAGTCTTCAAAATTAAACACTAGCACAGTTTTAATTTTTAATTTACACTCACTGCCATTTTTTTAGTATTTTGCTGTCACTGCACTGGTCAGTCACTTAGCACAGCCGTAAAATCCAGATGACAACTTAACGGGTGATGTGCAGAGCGCGAGATATATAGACCGGCTTGATCTCGACGCCTTCAGAATATTGAAGAAGCTTCCTACATTGCCGTAGCGTAGTGCGGTGTGGCTGCGCTTCTCGCACACTACAGGCACTCCGAGCGCTGAGTCCCAGTGTTTCTGACGCCGCTGTGGTGCATTTAGGATCATTCGTGTGAGACCATACTAAAAATATTAATGGAAAACAGTACATGCATTCAATAAATAATAACTAGCAAAATATATTATAAAATAATGCCAATATGCGTAAAAAGTTGTGGGGCTGTAACACTTACAAGTATGTATGCTTACAGTATACATAAGCGGAAATGAGAAAAGCATCTCAAAGTTAAACTTTATGCTCCACGAAATCACCGCACATTCCCCACACCATGTGGGGATAATAATAATAATGTCTTCATGATTATTAATCGTGTTAAAAAATGTAACAGTATATCAACTTTAGCAATTTTACGTATTGGTTAGAATATGTATAAGAGTAACATATACTTTATATACGTGTTATAATATCTTTAGTCAAGTGATAATTATTTTGAAAGATATGGCTACAAATGTTTAACATAAAGTTAAGGTTAAAAATATAAACAAAGTCTAAAGCTGAGTCCTGATGCCATAAACCTTTAAACTTACTAAAAAGACGAACTTGTTTTCATAAAAAAGGAGTTTTTCTAAACTTTGTAATATACTTGTGCTACTAGGCCTTGCCCGTCAAATAAAAATTATTTATATAGATTAAAATTAAAAAGCTTTTTCAATCAACTGAATATATTTAGTTTATTTGTAAATCAATAATATTTGCCTCTTCAGCATCTTAGTAGAAGTATAATGTTTTAGCTAAATGACGGGATCCATAAAAGTTAGTTATTAGCAATTAAGTATATTTTCTCCTAATTCAAAAATGTCACTGCTGAACAACACTATTTATGAAAATATTAAACAGTTGTAAAACTTGACATCGGTAATTATTTAGAATTAAAAATATTAAAAAAAACTAAAATACTAAATACAATTAAAAAAGTTTTACCATAAGTTATGAATGAAATTATTTAAACTTTTTTTACAGTACGTAGAACCTTTTTAGCATACATATATAAAAATCCCTTTTCTCCATTTTACCAAAGCACAAGGGCTAAGCAGCCCGGCCAGTTAGTACAAGAGTTGCACCAACAAACATCAGTTGTGCCAACTTTGAACAGCTGTTGCCACTTTGTCCTCAGCGATGTTGTCATTTTCATTGTAAATAATTCATCTAAAGTGTTTCATCAAGTTAAAGTCTCAGCAAACTTATTTGCATTACGACAAATTCACATTAAAGAAGTCGTACTCTTCATTAAGATTTAAAAGAAAGGTAAGTGAAATATAAAAAAGATTGCCATGATAAAAAAGTGTTTACCATAGTAGAAAAGCTAAATGAAATAATTAAAACATACCGTATACTTGAAAACCAATACAAAGTTATGATTTTTCAACAAGTATTAGTAATAAATAATTACCAAAAACATACTTCGTAACATTTTCTAAATATGATGTTGAGTAGTGAAAAACCATTTTGTATCAGAAATAAAAACTACTATAATAATGATGGTAAGTATATTTAAGAAAGATTGAAGGTGTGGAGAGAAACTTAAAAAGTTTTAAAATGAATATCTGTGAAGTTAGTTTAATCTGTTACATAGTTGCGAGCCTCCTTCCGGCTACAGCATGTGGCTGGCCTACCCGGCCAACGTTTCATCTCGCCGAGCCTTCATCTCAAAAACTACATTTTAATCTTTCTACGTTCTATTTTGAAACGAAACGTGAAAGAAAGTTTAAAACTATTTTCGAAAGACGTTTTTTTAATTTATAACAGAAAAACATTATAACTAACATTACTTCTACAGATTTTTAGCGGTCAAATTGAGAAAAATCTTACATTTCGAATTAAAGTAATCACCTTTGATTTAAATTTCCATATACATTTTCAAGAGAGATTTAGTGGGGTGGAAGTTCCTCGATTATTCCAAGACCAGACTACAGATTGTGATGAAACTGGGAAGTGCTATAACTCACGACGAATAATGTATTATTCAATATGTAATAGGAACAACCGCTCCTGCGTCTGCATGTTACAACAGTCTAAGTTACATGTTCACACAGAACAATTTTAGTTTGAGCTTTTGTGCCCCATTTTATTTTTAAAATATTACACTATAAAACAAGCACTACTCGTGCTAATCTTTTTCCGACCAAGGATCTATAATTTTTTGTGTAATACAGGATACTTGGCCACTATAATTCGATTGGAGCAGGTCTAATGATAAAAATAATTAATAAACATTGAATGTTTCATCTGTAGCTTAGTTTGAAAGAAAAGATTTAAAGAATGGTTGCATTTAATTTGATTTAATTTTATATAAAGCGTTATGAAGAATAGTTCAATTTAGTTTGGTTTGTTTTTTTACAAAAGTTTTTAGTGTTAACATATTTTAACAAAACTGTGTTTACATTGACTAAATAATAAAATTTGTTTTAATTTAACTAATCCACTTGTCTAATACATGTTTTATTACATCCGAGCAAAGCTCGGTCACCCGGCACAATCAATAAAATACACGTTCAAGTACGTTTGTGTATGCTGAAACTATGTAAATAATTTAACAAAACATGTATTGCACTGATTTTCCTGTAGGAAATAGATGATGAATACGTCTGAAGGGAATTTTTTAGCTCCTCTAAACAGCTGTTTTTGGACACCATATGGCGGCACTTCCGTAACAATTTTGCAAACGGAAATTTGTTGCACCCCCAACCTAGAGCTTAGACATATCCATATCAATATGCATTGTTCCGTTAAATTTCAATATGTTAAGTTTTTAAAGTATTAAGTCTACGGAGCTAATGTGTGGAGTAAAATAGTGTCATCAGGTCAAAATTGTAAAAATAAGGAATATTGAACTCCGATGAAATGGTTGAAGTAAAGTAATGTCAAAAGTTATTAATAGAATCCTCTGAATAATTATTAAAATATTATTTGGGCAGTTTCGTTGAATCTTGTTCGATTTGAAAACATCGAGTATTGATGTCCAATAAAATGCTTAATAGAATGTAATGGTAAAAGTAATATAATTCTCTGAAAGTTTATAAAAATATTATTTGAGAATTCCCTTCTGTGCTTTACGAAGGACAAAATTTCATATCAGCGTCACTGGCTAAGTTGACGGAACTTGATTAAAACTCTGTTGCGTAGTAACCAAAGGACAACGAACTTAATACAAGAGTTTTTCATCTTTTGTCATTCCCAACTTTGACAGTCCGAACATGAACTTGACGGATATCGCGCTGTCGGTTGCCTCTTGCTCAGCTGCGTCCCTCACTTTTGACAGCAAATTCATTCTGAACCTCCCGGAAAACGGAGACTGTAGAAAGAATTGGGGACTGAAATACATCCACCATATTGGATTTTCAATACCACAAGAGTAAACTTCAAATTTTGCAACATGGCCTTATTAAAATGCTGTACAAATTTTCAAAACATGACACATTGGATTAGTTTCGAATATGCATATGTTTAACCCTAGAAATGGCAAAGTCGTAATTTACGACGCATTTACATATTCAATAAGAATTGGCAGGTGGAGGCATCTGTCGTCAGTTTAGTGGATTTGTTAGACACTATCGCCTACGCGACCGTGTTTCCCTCTGGGGGCCAACAACCAAAACTGCTCTCATAGTACACGAGAGCTATTATTAAATAGATTGCTTTACATCATACTTCAATCAACACTAAGCATAAGGGATTTTAGTACAAAATAACGTCAAACTGACTGTTGAAAAAACACATTTTCTGATTGGATTTGAGTTAAAGAAGGTGAAAGTAATGCAGACTATTAAATAACATTACCAAAAATATCTAGGTACTTATAATAACGGTCATGGATTGTCCAAGTTTCATGATACATATAAAATTTTATTTCGGAAATATACACACTAGAGTCCCAGTAATCCCAAATAATAGGGACCGAGCCCTGTTTGGATAACCAAGTTGTTTGGATTGTCCAAAAGTTCAGTGTACAAATTGCAATAAAAGTTCAAACAAAATCCATTATTTTAGATCCGACCTGTATATTTATCCCAATGAACTTACGTCTAATCTCGGTTATTTGAATAACAAATACTAAACACGACACCCCCATTGACACATAAAAAACGAACAATGTTAAAACAGTGTCGTCTTAAGACCTACTTTTAATGCGATCGCGGTCATTACTGGAGATGAACCTCAAATGTTCGAAAATTAATTCGCCGGAAAGCGATGGTAAAGAGTCGGACCTTGAGAATCAAGTCTATTGTGATGTAGGCCTACTGTGAGTGCAGGTGAACAACACCCTACACTATCTCAATCAACATTCAACAGTGCGCTGCTGATGGTTATCAGACGAAGGCGCAACTTTGTATTAACTAACAGGATTTCTTTGTTACGTTAAAAGACAATAACTGAACCCTTATGCTCCTAAAAGTCAGTTATTGTATTTAATTACCATTGGGTATGTAGTATTGTATACTTAGTTATATTATGCTGTAGATAAAAATGTTCATATTACATTAATTATTTTTAATTTAAACTCAGTTACATTTTTCCTCATTAAATAGTGGTTGGATTACCGGAGTTCGGATTATCAGGACTGGGGTGTATTATGAAAATACATACAACCTACATGGAGGTAACAAATTGTGGATAGTTATAAGCGATGGCTGGTGGATGCGATATTCCCTGATATAAATTAAGATGCAATATTTAGTTCTATATCCATATGAAAAGCCATTCTCATAATTAGAATAGTTCAGAGGTAAAATTGTGGTACGGATTCCTCGTTAAACTGTAGGTCCCTTAGATGCCTTTAGCTGTTGGGCTGTTAACTGTTCTGTATAAGGATTATGTCAGCCTTAGTCATTAACCAGACTGTAAGATCGCACAACAATCGTCTTATACTCATGTCTCATTCATACTTGGCCTAAAACACCTACCTGGGTAGATCACCATTTTATAGAACTGAACTTGTTTTAAGAAGAAATCAATATTCATATTATTCTCTAAACACAGACATAGTGAATTGGCTCTTAATTCAAAGCAAATTCTTGCACCATATTTTGCGTCCCTTCTTTCTAATTCTCAAAACAAAAAACATCATTATGCTATCATAGATTTTGCGCATACGGTGCTTTTCTCTACCTATTAGATCAAGGGTTGACAAGCACCAAGATTATCGGATTTCCAAAAGACCATAATTAATTAATATAGAGCCCCTATCTCAAGGTTATTTACTAAGTATGCTTATTATTGCTTATAATATTTATATATCCACATATATTACGTAGACGTTTTCTATATAAATAAAATAATAATAACTAGATCTGAGAAAAACAATTAGCTTTATATTTTTTATTTTATCGTTATTATTTTAGGTCTATATAATTAAATAGATTAATTTAACTTCAATAAAAATAAAACATAAATATCGTGGGAAAGACTTATAATACGAAACTTTCATTTTTTAGAGGAAAAAACTATTAAAAGTTTTTTATTGTGTAAAAATAACTAATAAAATGAACAGCAAATCCCTTATAATACAATTAAGAGAATCATATCTGGTATTTCATTAAATTAACTTAATACACGTCCATGTACCTGATAAAGAAATAAACGCTTGAGCGAAACACAAATAACAAAATAAATAACAAGTAAAATTGAAAACATTTAGCCTTCACACCTTCTTCAAGCAATTTCATTAGCTGTTACAAGAGTTGTTTGAACAAACACTTGGCGGCAAAACTTTCCCCAGCTGTTGCCACTACGCCCTCAGACTTGTTCATGTTTATATTTATCGTAAAAATAGTAATGCTATTTTTCAATATAAACGAAAACGTGGTCTATTCAATTGCTAGGAGTTATGAATGTTTTGTCATTTTTACTTTCTCCCCTTATACATAGTATATGGAGAAAGTATTGTTTTCGTCAAAATTTTCGAATTTGAGTTGAGGGTGGATATATCCGTTTTGGGGTCCCCTGAATCCAAAAAAGTGGGTTTTGACGTGATGTCTGTCCGTCCGTGTGTCTGTGTGTGTGTGTGTGTGTGTGTGTGTGTGTGTCTGGATGTGTACAGTGCCACAGCCTACCCCGTTGGTCCGATTTAGATGAAATTTGGCATGTATATATATAGTCACCGTATCTCCAGGCGTTTTTTTTCATTTTTTTGAATTTTTGATTTTTAAGGGTAGTTCACCCCTAAAAACCCTTAAAAAACGTGATAAATCCAATTTTCTCAAAAACGGCTCTAACGATTTTGATTAAAATTTGATAGTTTATAGTGCACAGAGTACTAAATAATTTGACACCACCCGCATGTCTGTAAAAATGACGGTTCAAAAGTTATGGGCTTTTAAATGTCAAAAAAAATCAAATTTTTAAATTTTCAGCGAAAACAATAAAAGTAAAGTATAACGTGACTGGTGCCATTGAAACCAGCTTAAAAAACTAAACAAATTAGTATTTTGAATTATTTGTCTACGACTAACGGTTCCAGAGAAAAGTTAAATTTACTGTCCACGATAAACGCAGTACGTTGTCTGAAAGCGCCTAATGTTATTCTTATGGAGAATAAAAAAAATCAATTTCATCCTTACTTTCCAACCGTTTTCCATGAAACTTGGTATGAAGTGTAAGGTCAAATCACCGAACAAAACCAGCTCAAAAAAGCTTGGTATTACCGGGGGGGGGGGATTTCCCCCATACAATTTGAACAATAAATTATTAAATGATATTTAGAATAACTTTGTAGAACATGATAGTTTTATTACAGACGGACAATCTGTAATAAAACTATCATGTTCTACAAAGTTATTCTAAATATCATTTATAATTTTTACTAACATTTACTAATTTTTACTATTTTTTAAGTAAATTTAAAGGACATTTTTAAATTTACTTAAGGGAGAAAGTATGTGTCAGTCCACTGGTACCGTTTATTACGTTTGACTCTGAGAAAGTTGAACGGGTCGTAATCCCAATATCTGTTTGTTTGTCTATCTGTTACACTTCAGAATATATCATTGTATTTTATTGAAAATGTGATTATTGTAATTAAAAGTTTTAACCATTCTATAAACTGTTGACAATTTTACAAAAACCCGTTTACGTTAAATTAAACTAATGACGTTATATAAGTAAAGACCTCTCTAAAATAAAAAAAATTGCAAATTAAAAGTAGTATGAGAGAATCAAATCTTCTAAACTAAAACTGAGTCTTCTGAACTATGCAAAATAGTTAATTTATTATATCATTTCAGTAACATATTTTTTAAGCCATATGTTTGAAGGAAATTGTGTGTTGGAGACATACATGCATACATACTTTGTCTTCACTTTTATAATAAATACATAAGGAACGTGTCTCTTTACTGCTAGCATTGTAGAACAAACAACATTTTTCTAAAATATATTTATATAATGCCAAAAATATAAGCGAAATATCAATTAAAGAGAGTGAATGAATTTGATTTGGAATAAAGATGAGCAACTTACCTAATTTCAAGACGGTGGAGCGTAGGTTAGCTCATTTCTTATGCAAAACACCATGTTCTGCTTATCTGTGTAGAAGGAGCAAAACACTCCTGCACGTAGGCTGAGACCTTCGTTGCACAAGAAATGGCTTACACACGACGCTGCGAAAATCATTCTGTAAAATTTGACAAGCAATTTATATAGTGACGTTAAATTACTTTGTAAACTTGTGTGTAAAATTATTCTAAACTAGTCTAAAGAAAACTATATAATCAGAAAAGTGTTTTATGTAAAAAATTATTAAATTATGAGTGAAATTAACGAATTACACGATTACACAAGTATTACTATAAACAATTCCGTGAATCCGAAAATTTAATCTTTCCTATTATCAAATTTTAAAGCTATATTGCAGTTAGGTTTGGTTTGGGCTTTGGTGGGATTGAAAAATTCTGAATCACTTAGGTCCACTTAGTTTTATTTATTTATTTGTTTCGTGGGAATGTTATTATTCTGTCTTATCGTATCAGTATTGTTATATCTATGCCACGACCTTAATTATTTAATCTTTCACAACGAAGCCGTAATGTTATTCGACTTCGAAACATGGCCAATCTTTAAGATACACGTATTTACTGTTGGGCGTTATGAATTTTGTGGGTAAGCTAGTAAAATAAAAATAAAAACAGTTGAAATCAAATTAACTGCGCGACAGTGCAGCGGAGGTGAGCTAGACGCGAGAGTTATCTCAGCAAACATAAGCTTGGCCGACTTGAAACAGCTGTTGCCACTTTGTTCCGTTCTGTTTTCATTTTCATTCCAAGTAAATCATTTAGTTTTCAATTAGGTTTAAGTATAAAGTGGCTTTATTTATAAGAAATTGAGCATTTTAATCTTATTTTTGTGACTGACTTCTTCCCACTTTGGAGAGAAGGTCTGCTTAATTTCTTAAGTGGATGGCTCTTAATCCATCCACTTGCACGTTGGTATTTTAAGAAATACCAACTTTACAGTGGATGGGTTTATTAAATTTTAACTGTAACAAATTAAATATCATTAATTTTTATTTCACCTTTCCACAAACGCACAACTTAGGTCTGTGGAGGTAATTATTTAATTTTGAGATGTGACATGTAAGCCTGTTTTAAGTAACTTAACAATTGAAAGACGTAAACTATGTTTTACGCATGCATATTTTGGAGAAATGGAGGAACGTGTCAGCCTTAGTCAGTAACAAGACTATAAGATCGCGCCACAATCATCTTACACTCAATCCTCATTCATACTTGGCTTAAAATACCTTGTAGTATGGTCACCAGTTCTATAATCTAATCTAATCTAATATGTTTGAAGGAAATGTTTTCAGTTCCTCTAAACAGCTGTTCATATAGGCATATTACATTGATTCCGTTACGCTATTTGCGTCTCGAAAATACTGCAAAGATTGTATTTAATTCCCTGTGGGGAACGCTTAAATCGTGGATATGTCTAAAGGTAATGCTTTAAGTTCTTCTAAATAGATGTTTTTTTGCTTTTCGTAAATTTCAAACATTCCCACAAGACAAATTTATGAAATAAGTCAATACAAATTTAAACTACATAAGGGATTCAGCTAAGTAGTAACATCTTATGTTTTATTGAAAGTTATGTGTAACTATTAAAATAAATAATAAAGCAATATCCATGTGTTTAAATAAAATAAAAATGCGGCGGTTTGAAATGTTTCCGCTCAGCTCCACGACGCGGCGGTGAGATTTCACAGTCCGTTAGGTTGTTATACTGTTGGATGGTGGATGGCTCGCTCCGGCTCCACCGCGTGGCTGGCCTGCCCGGCCAACGTTTCATCTCGTCGGGCTTTCATCTGGAAATCACTACCGCAGAATTTATTTTATTGAAACATTTAAAAAATAAATTGTTTCAGTAACGAAACCATTACCGAAATTGATTGTTGAAAGCTTTAAAGTTTAATATCGATAAAGTAGACCATTTCTTTGACGCTTTTGTGGTGTAATCCACAAACGTATTTTATCAACGAAAAATCAATAGTAAATGTCAAACTTAAGCCATATCAAAAAATAGTCGTTATGGACTCTTATTTGCAATAGTTAAAGCAGTTTCAATACTGTTAATTAATTGTGTAAGCATTTTTGTTTTTGTAATCTTTTGAGTGACAAAAACAATATTAAATAAAAAAAGTTCTACCGTATATATTTGTTCAATAGTTTTGTGATTGAGTGATTACATAATATTCTTATAACTCAATAGTATGAGTTTTCACAAAAAGGCCATATTTTTGAAGGTTTGTATTTTATATAAAATAAATAATGCAAATTGTCACCTTTTCTTGAATTGGAGATACAATTATGTTCACTACATTACAACTGTGGAAAACTGTTTTTGTGAAAAATATAACCACGCATGCCCACTAAATATTAACTATTTTTGGAATCAAAGGTTTTAACAACAATAAATTACCTCCATAATCATATTTTTGGGACTACTTTATTCTAGTAGAGAATAGAATATTAAGAGGTGGTCCTCATCAATTGAATAGTCTATTACAAATTTTACAAATTATTATTAAAGTCGTATTACAGTTAGGTTTGGTTTGGGTTTAGGTTGAAATAGAAATTTGTGAACGAATTCACTCAGATATAGTTGTTTTGTGGGAATTTTATTAATATGTCTTATCGTTTCAGTATTGATATTCACTATGCCACGACACAGAATATATATAGAATATACACAAAGAAGCTGTAATGCTATTCGACTTCAGAACATGGCCAATATTAAAGTTAACATGTATTTACTGTTATGCTTTACGAGGTTCGCCGGGTCAGCTAGTTAGATATAAAATTTCATTGAGAATATCATTCTATGCAATTTATATTATTGAATTATTAGATTGTTATTTTGTCAACTTACACACCAAATATACAGCACTAAAGTTATTAAGCGTTTCAGCAAAAAATCGGTTGGCTTTGTTTTCAACAGGGTACCTCAAGTATTTTTAGTTTTGTTGTAATTTTTTATTTTAATCAGGTAATTACCAGATGCTACGACAGGTAAATAAAACGTTTTTGACTAAAGGCTAGACTAATAAGTTAATTGCATGCAGTTATTGTTTTTATTTCGTTACATTACTTTTCTAATTGGCTAATTTAGTTTTGAAAAAAATCGTAACTTTAATTATATATTTTTCTGTTACAAGAAACAGATTAATTATTAAATTTTATATTCTAGTGTCTATTCTAATACAAAAATAATTTTTAAATGATCAACGTGAAGAGTTATTTTTGTTTTGCCACAAAGTCTGCAGAAAAAAATTTAAATTAGAGTTCTTTAAACATGAAAGAAACAAAGTTTGTGAAACTAACTTGGTTTCTTTATGAAATCTTGTCTTTTTCCTCTTTGACAGATGGCACAAGAAGTGTATCAACGGACATGATCTGGAATTTCATTCGTCCGCTGTAACAATGTCCATTCTTTTTCTCTGCTTTGTTTTAACTGATCACGTAATTATCTAATTTAATAAATGTTTTAACCCTTAAAAACAATGTTTACAAGAGTATTTTATCAAGGTTATTTAATTATATTAAGTTGTGTTATTACAAACACAGCATTTATTTGGTACATACGCATTTTGCACTTAAAGCTAATCATAAAAGAGTTTTCAGGGTTGTTTAAGAAATAGTATATTTCATTACTAGGGCCAAAAACGGGCGTTTTTGATACGAGCACAAGTTTAACAGCCAATGCGTACTGAGGCTGTTAAATTTGCGAGTGTATACCAAAAAGCCAATTTTAGGCCGTGTGATGCATAATGAAACAACTCCTAAAACACAAATTAGTACCAGTACCAGATTTTGTACAAATAGTTTTCGACCATTCTTTTCACTTTAGATTAATCATCTGGAATTAGAAGATTTAAGCAATGATCATTGGTGGCCTAGGCCTAAAAAAATCGTGGTTATAATAGGTTTAGTCCTAGGATGAAAAATAACAACTTTTTCAATTTAACACTTTTTCAGCTGTTATTAGCAGTATGACGAAAAAGCATTTTTAGTTGCAGAAAAGATTACAAATTGCAAGTTCGTCATATTATGTGTATTATATTACATTAAGTAAAATAATTGCGTAATGTAATTGTTCGTACAAATTGTGACAATGGAAACAATAATTATAATTTAAGTATTAACCTTATTCTGTAAGACAAGACACGTTTAGTATCTTGTTTCCATTAAACATACATTCAAGTACAAACATTAGATTTAACAGTGGGTTCTTGCTCGAATATTAAGAAAACCATTGTTTCTTTGAATATAAATGAAATGTGTTTTTACTTTATTATTTAAATTTTCCTCCTTTATTTACCTTTTAAAACACCTAGTTATAATATTTTCCAATTTTAAATATCGTTTATACAACCAAATTACCCGTGGTTCAATTATTGTTTGAGGGGGGTGTTAAAAATATTGTCTTTTGTCAGAAACGTTCTAAAGTTTTTCCAACGAAATCCATAGGGGCTTTAAAAACATATTATAATACTTATGAGTGCAAGTATTAAGCGTTTGATATAATACACGTTTTATCCTACAATATAGTTACAAATTCTGTATATCTATCTAGTAGCAACTACATTACATAACATTTACACAAATTACACATTTACATTACATTTTAGTGCTATTCAATATGCACAGTATTTCAGTTACAGTATTTTCAAAATATCTCTTAAATAATTTTCAATTGACATGGATATGTCTTCGTTCTGGGGATGGGGGGTGGTTAGCAATTCGTAAGATGAAAACATGAAACAAAAGAACAGCTGTTTGATGAACTGAAAACATTCCCTTTAGACATGTCCATGATCTAACCTATTTTCCCACAGGGAAGTAAATATAAACATTTTTTTAACTTACTTAATTTTTACTTTATAAAGAGAATCATAAAACATACGTAATCGTAATCCAATGGACTGTACTGAGAAACAATGGTATCGGTAAAAACTCCCTAAGGAATCTTCCATCAAATATGAGTGATGATAGTCGTGACTTGTTTCGATCGATGACGTCATTGTGGCATGACAGGCTGTCAGCTGACTAGGATCAATAGAGTATAATAGGTTGCACAGTTCACATTGACGGGGCGTAGTTGAAGTGAGCAAGAAATGGGTTTAGCCTGCACTTACAGGGTGTGGTTGGCATTGTTTTGACTTAAACCTCTGTGGGGGATGTGTTTATTACGGTACTGACTTTGGTGCACCTCAATACTGCTGGCTCGATATGGACTATGTAAAAAGGATGAGTGAATTGGGGAATATTTACAGCACAGTAAATTGTTCACTTTATTATTAAAATAAATCAAAGAAAAAGTTTCGTGTTCATCTAGTGTTAGAGATTTTAGACCGCACTAGTGCCTATGACGTCTACTTATGTAGCTGAGACCTTGGGCTTAACATGCCTTCCAAAGAACGGTGGGAGTTTGAGATAAAAATTTCATGTGTCATGACCGTGAGAATAGAACCCGAGTCTTTTGGGTTCCATTCTATGACTGCCACATATTTAGGCTTAGATAAGTTCTTTGTTTAAAACTCATTGGTGTTTTATGCTATTTAGTTTGTTACTGTAGAAATGTTACATTATGATTTGTAAAAACAAATTTTCACGACGTTTCGGGATAAAGTATCTGATCCCTTCCTCAGGTGAGCTGGCACCTATAACATGACAAGATTAGTACAAAATTTGAACTAAGTATTTATAAAGCTGAAAAAAGTATTTAAAGCAGTCAAAAAACATACAGAAATACCAAACAACTAAAATGACGCACACTAGAGCACAATAAACAAAGTACAGTAGGCGCTACGTCACAAGGCCTCAAGAAGCACTGCTAGGTAAGTGCGTCCCCAACTCATAATCCTAGGGTCTTTATTGAATTTTTTAGCCCTTGTTGATAGTTGGGATATTAATTAATCCATCCAGTAAGGGGTTAACGTTAAATAATAAGATGACCAAAACTCGATACGAAGTATAACTGTCGTTTAAAATTTAGATAGTCAATTTACAATTATTTATCACAATTGTTTATAAAACGACCAAAATATGTTCGGCCAAAAATAATGCCTTTCAACTTAGGTTTCATTTGGTATTTATTGTAAATGATTTGATTCTGAAACCAGAAAACAATAATGATGAATTTTTTATGGATTTCAGGTCTTGCCTAAGAAAAGCAGTTTAAAGGTAAGGAGAAAGCAGTTATAGTAATAGTTATTCTCACTAATAATTTTAGTCTTGGGGGACATTGTGGCTACATTTTTGGCTTGAAATACTTTTATATAACTATTTAAATTATCTGAAATGAAGTAGCGATTGAAATAGCTTAACGTAATCTGGGTATTGTAAGATAAGATAAGATAAGATAAGATAAGATTTATTTATTCTCACTTGAGATACAAAAATGTACATTGAGAACATGTCATGAACATACAACAAACTAACATACAGACCTAACAATGAGAAATACTTATCGCTAAAAAAACATGTGAAACCCTCAAGAATTAAAGAAAATTAAAGTACAGAAATAACAACATACAACAAAAAAGTTAAATGCTGTATAATATTTAACTATTTTGAGCACCTGCCGGCAATTTAAAATCTGTTTCAAAAAAATCTTTTAATGAATAAAAAGCATGTTGAATAAGAAATAATTTTAATTTTTTTTAAAAAGGGTCTGTCAAAAGAGACATGTGGGTTATACTTAGGAATTTTGTTTACAACTTTTCTTGTGTTATAATCACACGATTTTTCAAATGTAGAGGTCTTATGAGCTGGTAATGAGACAAAGTTTCTTCTCGTACCACACTCATTTACGGATCTAATTTGGAAGCTGTGAGGATTTTTATGGTACCATTTACAGAGCTCATAAATGTAAAGACTTGTGAGAGTTAAGATTTTAGTTTTTACAAACAAAGGTTTGCAATGATCTAATAATGGCTTTTTATTTATTACTCGTAACACTTTTTTTAATTGTAAATATTCTTTTAAAGTTTTCATTTGAGCAACTTCCCCATATCAAAATCCCACAATTTAACAGACTCTCAAAGTTTGCAAAATATTATTTCTTTGGCACTGGTTCTTCAACACAATTTATTAAAACCCGTAGTGAAAATCAAACAGAGTTCAACTTCTTGGTCAACATATCAACATGATCTGAGAATTTTAGATTAGAGTCTAAAATGAGTCCCAAAAACATAGCTTTTTTAGTTATTTGATCATCATGTTGCTGAGATATTTTGTTTGTCTTTATTGAAATAACTTCTGTTTTATTCGAATTTAATTTGAGGCCATTGTCTTTAAACCACATGTATAATTTGTTTTATTTGTAACAAATAATACATTATGTCTATTTAATATAATTTAGTGGACTTTTCCAACGTGTCTGTCTTTTTAACTACACAACGTGTCTGGGGGTGGAGAAACTCCTCCCATCTTCAAGTGATAACCATAAATTTACGTTAAAAATTGTCAGAACATGAGTTACTACTGGAGTACTACTGGAGTTGAAGCAGGCAGTAGTGCTCCAACTCTCGTTCTGAACACACGATATCTTGTGTTACCCTACTATCTCGGATATGGAGTGTTGTGGTTATTTAATTTAAATTAAAACTATGAAGTAAATATCTGCTGTACAAAATGAACAGCATTATTCACCACGTTAATAGTTTACGGTTTTTGGGGATTATATATTTATATTTTTTATTTTTACCTGATTAAACGTCACGTGTTTATATGTTGGACAAAAATTAATTACAATGTTTGTACATATAACGTTTATTAAAATAATCAGCTTTTGTATATCTTTCCTATAAAAGCCGTATTACAGTTAGGTTTGGTTTCGGTTTAGGTTGAAATAGAAAATTGTGAACGAATTCACTAAGATATAATTGTTTTGTGAAATTAATTAATATGTCTTATCGTTTCAGTATTGATATTCACTATGCCATGACCCAGAATATACACAAAGAAGCTGTAATGCTATTCGACTTCAGAACATGGCCAATCTTAAAGTTAACATGTATTTAGTGTTAGGCGTTAGGAAGTTCGCCGGGTCAGCTAGTTCTTCATAAAAACACTCACATTTTCACAAACACGTACAATAAGTGTGTATGTATTATAATTCTAATAGTGTCTCAGAGTATTTGTTTGTGTAAATGTGTTTTTATCAAGAATGACAAAGGGAGTACTGATTAAAAAGTTTGGCTAAAAGGTGTTGAAATTTGGGACCATAACCCCAAAGCTATAGTCATCCATAAAACTATTCAAGGATTGATTTAGAAACTTAAAATAGGTTTGTAACCAGTTTTCTTTTAGTCAATTAATCAATACAGGAGCGATATTATGAATAAAACGTAATATTTAACCATAAACTCGAACGATGCTGCATTATATGACAGCAGAAATATAAGGTTGGGTTAATATTTACCAATAAACCTTAAAAGGTTAAAGAGTTAACTGGGTAGCAATAAGTTCGTTTACGTTACTAAAAGAAAGTTCCTGTCTATCTTGAATTAGATAACAACTTAATTTAAAAGTTACACAGTCTTAAATCTGAACACTTTGATGGTTGGCTTTGATGCTTTTTATTTCATTATCTATCATTGCTCTTAAGATAAAAACTTTCCCTTGGAGTATTTAGGCCTTTTCATGATAGCGAATGTAATTTAAAGTCTATTTTCAAAATTCATCTTTGTAAGGTTTAGTTGAATTAATGTTTGATTTATTGGAGGTTGAAACTGAGAACCAAACCAAAGTCGATAAAGGACGGGTTCGGTTAAAGGGTTGATTTGATTTATTATCAGGAGCCTACCCTCATCTAGAAATGCGGTTAGTACAATATTTATGACCATTGAACAACAAAAAAATTAGTTCATCTTCTCGTTACTAAGTTCATATTTTATATATTTTTCACATATAAATATTTTTGACAACTCAATTTGAGGAGATTACTATTTTTCATCATACCACCCTAATAAACTGCTATCTCTGATCTGTCAGCTGTGATGGAATCTAATGAATATCATATGGCCTTAGTAAATGAGAGATGGTCGGTGGATGTAGTGTTCTCTGGTGTGGATTAACGTCCGCACTATTGAATACTGCGTTAATCCACATATACCATCCTCATAATTAGACCAATTCGTAATTCAGAGGCCGTGGTTCGGATTCCACGTTAAAAATTTGTGTCCATTAGCTACCATCGGCTGTTGGGCTATTAATTAACAGTCCTGTCTAAGGAACATGTCAGCCTTAGTCAGTAACAAGACTACAAGATCGCGCCACAATCATCCTACATTCATTCCTCATTCATACTTGGCTTAAAATACCTACCTGGGTAGGTCGCCATTTCAGTTAAAAGTATAAAAAGTATAAACAACACGGTAAAAAAACTGTAAAATACATTATACTGCTAGCAAAATCAATTAAAGCTTTAAGGTCACCTATAAATGCAGTTGAACTTTATAGAATATGGTTGTAAAATAATAATAAACAATAGTCAGACAAGTTAAAGTCAGTTAAAGGACATGTGTTTATATGAACCATATGACTTAATTTAAATTTGACCTTGAAGCTTCTATTGATTTAAATCCTAGTACAATGCGGAATGTAGGCTTCTATAAATTAACACTACGAACGCTGCTATGTACTTATTTGCTAACTTCTTTGTTTCAAAGTAAAACAGCTGATCTTTCAATATCAACTAATGAGACAATAGAAAACACGTGTAACGTCTGATTGCTTTATTATTGTTTGTTTTAATAACACACTTTCAAAGTAGATTAAAATGTATATTTATGAATATAAAGGGGGTATGATGTAAAGTACTGTTCGTAGCAAGTAAGATTGTGCTATATTGGTGCTTGATTGAATTCAAGTACGCCTCGTACTTACTACTTCATCTCCTACCGACAACAATCACTTTCTGGACTAGTGTACTATATAAAAGTTACTTGACGATTCTCAAACTTGTTTGTTTCTATTATCGAACTAGTACTGTAGTAACTTAGGATATTCTGTATTACCCGTTGAGTTTTAAATATTCTCCAATATATTTGGTTTGAATAGCCATTGTTTAAACACATAATACAATAGTAGGTAATTTGTATTTTAAGTTAATTTTTACTCATAATTTTTTCCTGGGTCACACTATTGAAGATATCATCACATAAAATCCTATTCATATTTGAAGAAGCCAATGACGCTTATAGAGTGATATATGCAATTCTTTGTCACTAAGCAACCCTTACTCGTCATGTAGGGGAGACTGAGTCCAACGAAGGGCTTAATCCCCTTGTAGGAGGTGGGGCACGAAAGCTTTCTCGCTCACAATTCTCGCTGATTCTTCATCCTTGAATGACAGTGTGTGAATAGCACCAATTTTAACTTTTACATCCAGTCATTTAGAAGAAACGCTTTGAATAAGACCATACATCGGTTGTTAATTTAATTTATTTTACTTCTAGATAAATTATCTTACTACTAGATAAAAACGTTATATTTTAACAACTTTGTTACAGCGAATTGAGCTATCACATTCGTCCATGTAATATGACCTAGGCCAGGAACCACTTTATACGTATATTCTATCCGAAGGGGGTTTTGTGCCTCAAGACTAGATTTTATGGATTTTTACTTATGATTTGTTTTAAAAGGTATGTGGTTTCTAAGAAAATATTGGAGGCCTGAGATCCAGTAAAAATGACTTGACTCATGTTCACCATTGCAACGCTATTCTTCTGTATGGTGCAGAAGTTTGGGAGGGTGGTTTTGGCGACATTGTATACTCCCATTTTATAACAGCCAATTAGGGAAATATAAATATTGAATTTAGAAATTATCTTACAACTGGGTATTTAAATTAAACACTGTATAATCAGTAAAATTCTGTATATTGAAAATTAATATTCCTTTTATAATAGTAAATGGTCTTACTGTAAAATAATATAACAGTCTTACTTGATTTCTACTGGATTTGACTTGATGTAAGCTGAACAATGGTTATAGGCAAAATCTTAGACCCTTGAATCCTTGAATTCATTTAATGAATCAGGAATGAATGAACCAGAAATAACCTCGAGAAGGCTGTTTTATGTCTGCAAACAATACAATTCAAATAATACTAAAGCATTTCACATAAAAATCCTAATCATCTTGGATTTAAGATCCCAAAATTATATAAAAGAAGCTATACAAATCCAACATGTGGCAACATAATTAATCTCAATTATTTCATCAATTATCAACTTTCTACAAAAAATTACTTTTAAAACATTTGACATAATACATCAATTGATTGATAATAATTTTATACGTTTCAATTAAATAAATTAAATAATACTTTCTTTACTTACAATTTCTACATACAGCCATTTCATTTTAACCATCAGCTTCAAGTGATCAAGTTAGTGAAAATGTATTAATATTATAAAGAACATTTTCTTATATTTGTTTGTATTTGTTTTTTTTTGTTTATTTTTTGTTTTGTTGTAATAACAAAAAATACTGAACCAAACAGTTTGAAATTTTACACAAAGACAGATCTTAAACTCATGCAACACATAGGCATACTCATTTCCTTAAAATCCTCTCGGGCTACGCCCTGTGAACGTCCTAAGTTTCAATGTTTACTTTTTTAGAAAATGAAAACATAAAATTACTTGAATGTCAACAGCTGTGAACACTAAAATTTGACAGTTCGAGAAGCAGAAGACATGGTTGCTGTAAATACCCTGGGATTCAATGTTTACAGTTTTTAATGTCAACATCCGTTTACTTTACATTTTGACAGTTCGGAAGAAAAAAATAAAGTTAATTTTTTTACACATAAACTGCTGGATCGAAATTGAATTATTAGTTCGAAATAGTGTGGTAGATTTTTAATTTTCTCCCGATGCCTGCCTCTATTACGTTAGTGCTTATCCTCTCCCAATATGACATATGTTACTTTGTCATGTTTAGATATATACTTAGACACGTGTTTTGTCAGCTAAAGAATAAATTAAGTTCTTTTCCTTACCACATCTCATTTTACCCTGTCAGAGGGTTTTTGGAATTGAGTTTACATAACACATCCTACATCCAGGTAAAAATTGAATAAAATGTATATTTTAGCTAATTTTGATTTTATGTAATAACATACATATAATTTTTTTATTTTTAAATGTTTAATTTAAAAACAAAAGATAAAAAAATTATGATATCTAATTTTTGACATTTGAGAGACAAAAAGCTCGTAAAAATTCTTGTATTTTACACACTATTGGAGACTACTGCAAGCCTGGCAGATTGTAGGATAGTGAGACGTGGTGGGCGTTGTACGTATTAAATAAAAAGCACTCTACCTATGCCATCTGACTAATGACTTTACCCTCTGGGAATAGACCCTTGTGATCGTTCTGCCCAGAGAGGGATGATAATTGTCTTCACAGTTTCTTTTAGTGTGTGCGTTTTGTAGAAGAAATGCGGCAGCTTGCTTCTGCAGTGGGATTTTTAACTGTAGATACTATTGTAGAGGTAATGCTTCGAGGTGAGGATGTGTGGGGAGCAGTTGTCTCCCAAGTTCATCTGGTTCTCCACATCAAGAGAGGAAGTAGCTTTACATCTAGGTTTCTAGATTTGTTCCGTAAATTTGGTTTACGTAATTTTCAACACTGTCATTTTTCGTGCATTAACATTCCTACGTAAAAAATTGCTTTAAAATGTAATTAATATTTTAGCTAAATTTTGATTTTTGGTTACTAATGTACAATCCATTATTTAAAAAATATGTTTAACATGTTCAAATGTACAGGTTTTAAAAGCACAAAGAAAAAAATAAAATAAGATATCTGACATTTTGTGACATTTGAAGAAGATAAAAGCTCGTAAAAGCAATTTGTCTTTATTCCCTTTGTTACCCTTTTGCTTTAGAACTCTCTTCCTAAATGATCAATAACTCCTTCAAAGTGATACGTTCTCGAAATGATCTAGACTTTGTGAAGTTTTGATGCTTCGGAGAATGAAAAGACCGGAACCACTCGCATCACATGTTAGTTTGTGAACCTTCTGTGAGCTATCTGGTGAATTGTTGCCTGGAAACTTTTTACTTATTATAATAAAAGAAAATAACATTTTCTTATTATGTTCATTATTTAGTCTTTGACCAGATTATTAATGACAACTTTCTATTTTACTTTTTCTAATCTTTCCACAACACACCATTAAATTTAACTTTTCTAAAGAACCGTTAGTCGTAGACTAATGATTCAAAATACTCATTTGTTTAGATTTGAAACTGGTTTTAATGGTGGTAGTTAAGTTATACACCTTTACTGTTTTTTGCAGAAAAAAAATTAAAAAAGCCTTTAATTTTTAAAACCGGATGTTTTTAAAAATGCATGGTGTCATTTTGTTTATCTCGCAAGGGACTAGAAACAATGTAGTTTTCATCAAAATCGTTTTAGCCGTTTTTGAGAAATTGTAACTTTACGTGTTTTTTAAGGGGAGAGGGTTTAGGAGTAAAATATCCTTAAAAAAATAAAAAAGAAGCTTTTAAGGTGTATTGTTATCTACGTAACAAATTTCATGACACTCTGACCAATAGTCATGTCTGTAGGATTCTGCACATTCCCACAGATAAATATACAGACACACGGCCAGACGTCACTTAAAACCACATTTTTGATTGAGGGGCACTATAATGGATATATCCACCAAAAACTCAAATTCGATAATACTGACGAAAACAATACTTTCAATTTATTTTATCGTAACTGTTTTAACTTTAACTGTACCAATACTTTAAAATAGTTTAAATCAACGTGGTGGTTTAGCAATATCAAATATACGGAATTTATACTACCATAATATTAAATTATAGCTGATCAAAGCCTCAGATCGAAATAAAGTAATTCAAAAATCCAGTTATAGCGTCGTTAACTGTTTAAATGGAAAATAGCAATATTTCAGCCATATTTTAGTATTGAAAGTCATATGTTTTCGTGAAGTTTCACCGAAAAGTAATGTTTTAGAATCATCGTTTATGGTGATATTCTAATTTTGAATGCAGGTTGAATATTGGTCGAATTGGCAGGTTAGCTGCCATGATAAACGTTCTGCAGCTTCTTTCAAAAATATAGGTTGGACTAGATCACATTAGATTTGATTATTGAAATGGTGACCGTACTGCAATGTAGCTATTTTAAGCCAATTATGAATGTAAAACGAGTGTAGGATGATTGTGGCGCGATCTTGTAGTCTTGTTACTCACTGAGGCTGACATGTTCCTTAGACAGGACTCTTAATTAAGAGCCCAAAATCTAATGGCATATCTAAGGGACCTACAGTTTAACGTGAAACCCAAACCACTTCCTCTAAACTACGAACTGGTCTACTAATAATAAGGATGGTATTTTCGGATTAACGTAGTATTCAATAGTGCGGACGTTAATTTTCACAAGAGAACACTACATCCACCGACCATCTCTCACAACTATCCACAATTCGCGACATCCAAGTAGCTGGAGTACAGCATTAATTTGTTCTCATCCTCCATAACAATAACATTGTACCCCCAAAAATATTACGTACTGTGTTTAGGTTGTTAAAAATCTCGGAAACCTTTGGGGATAGAGCAAAGCTTTAAGGAACTAAATTGTGTAGCTTTTTTAGTTTATTCTAATTGTGAAAGACAAAATGTAAAATATGTATCAAAACATTAATCAAAATGTAGGCTCGACTGATAACTGTTGTGTCCTAACGCCTGATGGTGACAGAAACAGTTAGTCCTGGCCTCTTCATGTTCTCTGTCTTTGTCACATCCAAGTTTTGTGATTGATGTTTACATCCACCACATGCTTTTGAAAATCATACAATGTTTATAATTTTTTTAGTGGCTGTTACTTGCGAAGTATCAAAATAGTACAGTACTAATAATAAATAAGTCGCAGCAGACCTGCGTACTCAGCGAATTTAAATAATAAATAATAATAATAAATATATGACAAGTTTTATAAATTTTCAAAACATAATTTTTTTATTCTCCATAAGAATAACAATGGAAATGTTGACGATTGCGCGAGTAAAAGACATTAATTTACCATAAAAATTTTTGTTTTAATATTATATACCAACTTCATCAACATCTGTCCATAAATAAAGGGAGTTTGCTATTTCCATAAGATTAACATGGAAAGAGTAATCGGTTTGCTGCCATGATAAACACATAAACTTGATTTTTTAGCAATGTATGATCTACACAACTAAATATCATTTATAAAAAATATTTAATATAAAATATTTAATTTTTCCTAAACCTCCATAAGATTAAAATGGAGCCTCAAAATACAACGTACTGTGTTTAGATTTTTTTATATCTCTAACCGTTTAAATAGAGAAAAACTTTAGGAACTTAATTGTGTAGTTTTTAGCTGATTCGAATGGAAAATATAAATTAGAAATCTTTAAAAATTACATATTAAAAACGCAAAAAACTTTTGTTCAAAACAAATGTCCCATGGACCAATATGTCTGGTTTACGAACTCGTCCGAGCATTTGTAGGAATACACGTCTCTACCAAATTTGGTCACGATCGGACCATTTTTACGAGAGAGTGTTAAGACACATAATTTATATATTCTAATACATATATATATAATACATATATATATATATAATTCGTAAATTTTCGACTATTGTTTTTCTCTGGGCATCTAAAGAAAGAAAAAATAACATGGTCAGTTAACTCGATGAGACTACGGTATAGCTTCTTCCCTATGGAAATTCGCTAAAAAAAAATTAAATGACTGTAACAGTTTTAGTATTTGGACTGTTAAACGTATAAAAGTATCAGAAAATAGAACTTTATAAATATTTCAATTAACGTTTTTACAACACATAATAGGGTTTAATAAAACCTAAGCAATGGCCAAATAATGTTATTTTTTAATCGATTGCGCGAGTAAAAGACATTTAATATTTGGATAACTTTGTTTTAGTTATATATCCCTCTGCACTAGCAAAATCGATTCCCAAACATTTGTTTCAGAAATATCTTTGACTGGAATGGTGGCGACGTCCTGTAATCCAGCTACTTGGACGTTACGAATCGTGGATAGTTGTGAGAGATGGTCGGTGGATGTAGTGTTCTTTTGTGTGGATTAACGTCCGCACTATTGAATACTACGTTAATCTACAAAACCTATTCTCATAATTAGACCAATTCGTAATTCACAATCATCCTACACTCAAACCTCATTCATACATGGCTTAAAATACCTACAAGGTAGTATGGTTACCATTTCAATGATCTAATCTAATCTAAAAAAATCTAAACTTTGTTAAATAAAAGAGAGTGATACTCTGATAGGTATCGCAATAACAAACAAAAGAATAAATAAACTATTAACCTAAATTGTTTCAACATTTCTGTAACGAATGATCCATTGTATGTGATTGTATACATCCATTGATGTCCATTGTATATCGGTAAATATATAAAAAAGGTGTTAAATTGGCGATAGATTTAGTCTAGTAAACAGTCATTATCTATATATAACATAAAAACGAAACACATCACTTAGTCAAATTACCAAACTTTTGGTGGAAATTTTGTTCGTGACCTATTCCTACCTTTTTTATTTTAGACTTTTTTGGTTAAGCTGAATAATTCTTGTCAACTAGAGAAATCACACATGATAAATTACAGGTACCTTGCTATTAAAACTATTTTTGTGATAGCAGTCGTTAATATACTGTAAAAAACTAAACTATTGAAGATAAACTTAACATATATTAGACAAAACATAATATATTATAACACAACAATTTTTCTCGCCTTATGGGGTTAGTTGTAATATGAGTGATCTAGGAACTAGGAGAAAACTAGTTTATAGTTTTTTTCTCTGAAATTATTTCTGGTGTGTACATTTATAAAACGAAGTTCTCTCATAATGGTATATTTTGTTTTCGAGTACTTACTAGATTTCTAACAGTGAATATCGTGTACTTTGCGTAAGAGGGAAATCCCCAGTATTGAAGTTTTACGTTTCACCGCCTTCCTTCACAGAATTTACGATCAGTTTAACAGCTTTCAGAACCCGATGTAGTTTTGCCTCTCGACAAAATATGCATTTTTATTATGAAAGGAATTCGTAATCTTTCCCTGCTAACTTTGATTACTTTATTTACAATGTACATGTTGTACATTCCCAACTATTCAAATGAGTTTATTTCACACAGAATATAAAAATCAAAGCAATTTAAAGACAGATTGAGTCAGATAGTCCATGAATCAACAAGTTAAAAATTCTTTTACCTAGTTTTAAAGTGGAGTCAATTGTTGAGTGATAATTACATTGTCTAACCCTAAAAAATATTTTGCCTTTAAAAATGAGAACGAACAGTGTTTTTTGTTGGAATACTCCTCAAACTAATGTACAACAGAGTCTCAAGCAAACATAGTGAAGGTATAGTTTACACTCCAAGTTTCTTAAATAGTGGCTTACAGTGGCTTCTATTACTTACACTACAATTGATTCTTATTACCCTTTTTTAGTGTCAACAGCTTTTTTATGTTACTATCACATCCCTACAAAATAACTCCATATGATAGGTGACTTTGGATATAAGAAGTATATATACAAACAGCAATACATTTCAAACAATCAACTAAAGTCTACTAATCATAAAAATACCTTTTGAAACCTCGTCAAAATACGCTAATAATATGTGTGCTCCATTTTAAATCAGGGTGTATACATATGCCTAAAAATTTTAAATCTTCATTATTGTTCTTTTAAATCTAATTAAATCTATAGGAAGAAGTAAAATCTAACGTCTTCCAACACTATTTAATATATTTACACTTATATTGTAATTATATACAAACAGTAAAAATATACAAAAGTTATTAAATTGGCGATCAATTTTGTCCAGTCACACCGATCATCATCAGACCCAAATAGAGACTGAAAGAAACAAGATGGCGTCCCTGCTTAAATACTACTGTTCATAATATAGCTGGTTCAGTAGTATCGAAGCAGGGACGCCATCTTGTTTTTTTCAGTCTCCATTTGGGCCTGATGATGTCCGGTGTGACTGGACGAAATCGATCGCCAATTAAACAACTTTTGTTTATATTTACCGTTTGTATATAATTACAATATAAGTGTAAACATATTAAGTAGTGTTAGAAGATGTGAGTTTTTAGTTCATCCTATAGTACAACCAACACGTATAATGCTAATCAAGAATATATTCTAATTAAATCTAATAATATAGAATGCTTTATTATAGCCCTTTTTAAAAAAAATCACTTGGTGTGACTGTCAAAACATTTGTACAATGGATATCACCACAGCATAATTTTTTTTCTAAAATATGTCTCTTATACCCTAATAATGTCCATTAATGCCATGTTTTTTAAGCTACTGATCTATCTGTGATGGTATCCGTCGTTTTCACAGCTACATTATTCGATATGTAATTAAAATGGCTACAATATAACATCCATGAAATTGTTTTATAAAAGTTACAGTTTTCTAGTAAGTTTTATTAACATTTTTAAACGGCCACCATTTTGAAATGTATCATCAACCTAAGCTGGTTATATTTTTCTTAACTATATCTTACCCAAAGTAAGAACCACACAAAGTATGAACCCAATCGTTCAAACAGTTCTTGAGATATAAAATAATAAAAAAAATACAAAACGGCGGATATATGTTAAACAAAGCGTTTTTTTTTGGGAAAAAATCATTTCTGATTTTCTCTTTATTTTGACCCATAAAATCATTTAACCCAGGTTGGAACTTTTCCTATGGCACACTTTGTATATTATCGCATCTTCAGCAAACTTATTGTGATACATACATATCCAATATTAATAAGGAATTGTAATAGCTCTGTGTCAATTGTTTTTATACTCTATGTCGGCTAGAGAGCTGGTCGCATGACCATCGTGCGATGTGACGTTAGTAATATAGAATGCTTTATTATAGCCCTTTAAAAAAAATCACATGGTGTGACTGTCAAAACATTTTTACAATGGATATCACCACAGCATCATTTCGTTTTCTAAAATATGTCTCTTATACCCTAATAATGTCCATTAATTCCATGTTTTTTAAGCTACTGATCTATCTGTGATGGTATCAGTCGTTTTCACAGCTACATTATTCGATATGTAATTAAAAGAGCTACAATATAACATCCATGAAATTGTTTGATAAAAGTTACAGTTGTCTAGTAATTTTTATTAAACCACCATTTTGAAATGTATCATTAACCTAAGCTGGTTATTTTTTTCTTAATTATATCTTACCCAAAGTAAGAACCACACAAAGTATGAACCCAATCGTTCAAACAGTTCTTGAGATATAAAATAATAAAAAAAATACAAAATGGCGCATATATGGTTAATGAAGCTTTTTCGGAAAAAATTATTTCTGATTTTCTCTTTATTTTGACCCATAAAACCATTTAACCCAGTTTGGAACTTTTCCTATGGCACACTTTGTATATTATCGCATCTTCAGCAAACTTATTGTGATACATAAATATCCAATATTAATAAGGAATTGTAATAGCTCTGTGTCAATCTGTTTTTATACTCTATGTCGGCTAGAGAGCTGGTCGCACGACCATCGTACGATGTGACGTCACACTTATGAAATAAACGCTATTGGGCGATCCTGACGACGCCATACTCACACCACGTTCCTCACCGGCTGATGCGTTGCCATTCCATCCTGGGTTAACACACCTTCCACATGACCATGTTACTCACAGTACTGAGTGTTTCATTATATGTTCCCTAACACCCCAACTAATAGGTGTACTAGACATCACAGTACACTAAACTTATCTTCCAACCAGACTCGACTATAGTGTAGACCAACTAAGTACACTAAATCAAAAGTTAACAACACGTACAGTAATATTTAGGCTCTACACTGGGTGTAGATTACCCAGAGCTTCATCCGAAGCTGTTTAATTTCCATCCCTTGTCACTGACACGGCTCAGAAGTTTCCAGTTAAGTTATCACCGCCAGTCAGAGCAACTCATGCTTGGTCTTGATAACTCGCCGCAAGTTTTAATGTACTCTGAGGACTAAGACAGAAACGTCTCTCCGAACTGCAAACTTTGTCCATTCATCTTAGCCTTTACATTTTAATGGAAGAACAAGGACGCAGGGTCCACGTTCGAACAACCCTTCTTTGACTTCCCTCGAACTTGTTTTTGTGCTATATTTTTTGTATTCTTTATACATGTCATTGTGCTACAAATTGCTTTTATGGATTTTGTAGGGAGAAAAGAGGATGACCTTCTGAAACATGTAAAAAATGTTTGTGTTTACTCCCCTGTGGGAAATAGGTTAGATGTCTAAAGGGAATGGTCTCAGTTCATCTAAACAGCTGCTATTATTATTATATATTAAAAATTCAATACATTAGCTCGCGTAGTTTCTATAGAAACCTGTTAAATGTTTTCCATCTTAAAAATTACTTACACCCCCCCACAGATCTAAAACATATCCATGTCAAAAAAGAAGATAACGATAACGAGTTTGATGCAGTATCTCAGTTTTCTGTAACGAATGAGTTTGAATACAGTGATATTGACATTTCCTGATAAAGGTGATTCTTAAGAAAGCGATTATGAAGAAGTGGCCCTCACAAACACAATTTTAAATAGGAAAAATGAGACTACTAATTGGAGTTATAAACCAGTTTAACCCTGGAGTAGTGACGCCTGGTCTCACAGACCACATCCAATTTCTTTTTTACTTTAATATATAACCACTAGAGATTGACAGTCTTCGACTCATATACTCGTATCTTCCACTTTTCAATCGTCTCACCAAATTTTACGGTCTCCTGGACAGTAAAATATATTTACTTGTGACAGAACTAAAGCTGGCTTCAATGCTCCAGGGTTAAAATTAATCACAAACAAGAGATCTAGTAAACTAAGTAACCAATCTTCAAGGCCCACTAGAAATGATAAAACTAGGTTTTGAATATTTTTTCAAAGTATGAATTTATACAGCTATTCATTACACAATTATAAAGTTTGGATTATTAAAAGATCGATAAAACCGGGAAAGGGACTGGAGAGACAGACTTTACTGAATTGTGTTTTCCTCATTCTTTACACGGTTGGTGTGATGAAATACAATAGAAAAATCTTAATATATACTAGCCAAAGTACCCGTTCTTCGCACGGGTTAAAAAGGCTGAAAGGTGTAGGCTCTACCGATACATTTAAGTTATTGTTAATTAATTCTTCATTGTTTACAAAATGACAAAACATGAGTGTCTACAACATGACAAAGTAACATCTGTCAAATATTGGGAGAGGATAAGGATTAATGTAATAGAGACAGTCGTCGGAAAAAAAACTTAAAATCTACCATTCCGCTATTTCAAATAATTCACTAATTTCGATCCAGCAGTTTATCTGAAAAATCAACTTTATTTCTTCTTCTTCCCGAACTGTCAAAATATAGTGCAAACGGATGTTGTCATTAGAAAATGTAAACATTGAAACCTAGGACGGTCACGGCAGCTCTTTCTTCTTCTCCTTCTTCTCGAACTGTCAAATTTTAGTATTCACAGCTGTTGACATTCAAGTAATTTTATGTTTTCATTCTCTAAAAATGTAAACATTGAAACTTAGGACGTTCACAGGGCGTAGCCCGAGAGGATTTTAAGGAAATGAGTATGCCTATGTGTTGCATGAGTTTAAGATCTACCTTTGCCTAAAATTTCAAACCGGTCGGTTCAGTATTTTTCGCATTCACTTGCCACAACAAACCCACAAACCCACAAACACACAAACCCACAAACAAACATACAGACACCACCTCTTCTTTATAATATCTTAATATATATGACGAAATGGATGAGCTAAGTTGAAAAACTGCGTTTATGCTACTATGTCTGATATTACTCAAATAACCTTAGAAATATTAAAAACTAAAAAACAAAACTCCTTCTGTGTTACAGACAGACAAAGAGACTTTATAACGTTTTCGAGATTTTAAGACACATTTTGGCTTACCTTAGTTAAAAAATATAAAAATAATCAACAATATAACAATGTATCAAAACTCCAATTTCAGCTATAAGGTGATTTCAATAGATAGGTAATAAAATGTTAGCTAAAATATTCCGGAATAGATTCGGTATTCAGCCAATTCAAGAATATTTGTCAAATTAACCTTGTAATAAGTAACGATTGCTATTCCATTGTAGGATTCCCCGGTAATATGATTATCTCATCATGTCAGTTGCCCATTTATCCGCCAGGGGCGCCACGTTGTTCTGGCGTTGTCCCAGTCTACACGCAACATGGCGTGCGCGTGGTTTCCCTTAGGTTACGGTCGAGCACGTTCAGCGATAAAGATAGCCTCATGTATTCTTTATACCATTCAACCAACTATTTGGGGGTTAATAAACCAATAACAGTTGGGTAGTTAAAGGCGTGTGTGTTGGTAAAGTGAATTCCAACACAGTCCGACAAAATAAGCATAGCTCACCTGAATTATTTAGAATAATTATTATCATTACTGGACTAGAATAAAAAGGGGGGTTCTTACAACCTCACGATAAGAGGCACATTTCGCACTGTTTGCAAAACATATTAGTAGTACATTCCCGCCCTAGGGTGGATATAATCTCATTCCCACCCTAGTGCGGGAAAGTAACCGGCCAATCACATGCGCGGGACGATCATAATATATATGAAACTAACTAACCAATAGCTAACCAACCAATAGTTGCTAACCAATAGCTGATAGACGGTCGTCGTTCCTACAACACTAACTTCCGGTTTTGCGCAATGAAACTAAGGTTACCGGAAACCTAAAAGCTATTTACATTAATTTATCCCAGCAGGAAAATCAAACATAACCTCAATGGCTCTATTATTGTTGGGACTAGATCTAGGACATCGCTGGGATATAAAATGCAGCTCCCCTATATACAGTTATTATTGGCATTGCTGGGACGGATTTTTTCATTGTTTTTATGTCCCCTAACTGTTACCATTATTTTCACTTTGTAAACTTTTGTTGTATATTGATGCAATCTATGCAATGTTACATTGTTAAACAGAATAAAGAACTATAATATTAATTATTATTATTATCATATTGTTACTCCTTAACTTTAATATAGACGATAAATTGTATGTTAAATTTGTATAAGGTCTTTGAAACATCCTTTTTAAATTTTTAAAAAGGGTGCGTGTAATTTGTGGTATTGTTTTGAACTCGACTGCCTTTGATTCCAAGGTGAAATTTTATCCTTGTACACTTGATTATGGTCCGAATAAATAGGCTGAAATAGTTTATAAACCTTTAAGCTTAAAAAGAGGATGTAAAACCGTAATTGAAATTTAACTACTGAATTTTGTTGTATCTTTATGCTACTATATTTTAGTACAATATTAAAGATTTTATTATTTTGGTTTTACCCTTTCTTCAAAACAAACTATTCATAACGGTCATTTCCTGCAAGCCTACAAATTAAATTTAAAACCTAACCTATTACTAAAATAGTCGTAGAATTAAAGAAAGATTTTCGTAAACATTTTATAATCTTTTAACTTGTATATCAACCTCAATTTTATGTTTTATTTTCCAGATAACAACACATTGGATCAATATAAGGAAACGTTGCACGAAAACTCATTTGTTACTAGTAAACACGAAACTGATTACCATTATTCAACCGAATCTTAAATATAATCTCAGGCATAGATATGGGCGTTCCTAACAGAGTTCAAGAACCTAAAAGTGTTTTAAAAGTAATGACTTAAAGTTGAGGTTGACATTATTGATTTAATGCCGAAATGTCCTTAATGCTTAGACAGTAAAATCCCCTGTGCACAATTACTACAACCCCAATGTCTTTACGCGACGTGATAATTAAAGGAGACAGACACATCAAAGTTGGGGTAGTCAAGCAAAAGTGGCGTTGGTGAGGGGTGAGGGTTCCCCTCTTTAGGGTTTTGGAAGCCGGTCTCAGTGAGTTAACTACCGTAAAGAAATACTTTATCGATTATACAGGGTGTCCAGACACTATCTTGGTAAACTTTGTGGCATTATTCTCGTTTGACATTTTGTCAAATGGGTCATGGCAGTAAAACATTAATGATCTTTCAAAACGTTATGTTCAGGTTTTAATAGATTCGCTTGAAAGAATAGTTTGCACAAATTATATCTTCTGATTTAAGTTGTAATGAAATTTAAACAAATATACAGGGTAACGTTAACTCTTTGGACAACTTTATATCTTTAAAACGAAAATAGATATTACAAGTAAATTTGCCATATCATTACTGGAAATAATATGCTACTTTTGTATACATGGTGTTTTTTTTCTTTCTACGCCAGAGGCATTTTTTTTAAACCGAGTTAGAGAGAAATTGTACACAAACGCTTTTTGGGATAGCGGTTCAACCCCAAATTGGCATCCCGAGTTTTGAGCCCGTTACTTCTTTCACCGAAGTCCAAGATCTAACCACTAGACTAGCAAGACACCCGATTTGATGTCACCTATGGGGAATAGCCCATAAGATAAGGTAATTTTAAAGGTAAGCGTATGTTGATATGTACGTAGAATTAAAGGTCTTTTTTGAAATAAAAATAATGCCGCAGAACTAATCTTAAAATATTGATGCAAAACAAAATGACAAATATTTCAAATGAAAAGTTATTAAACTAAAACCACCCCTATTTTTTGTATAGGCCACTTGAAATCTCGTTTTAGGCATTGTATTCCAATTAGAATACCTAAAATTGTATTCAAAATTTTACTTATGCTGCAAATTTTCGCCAGATTTTCCTCTAACTTCCTAGGTTCATCTGTTAGCAGCATGTTCTTGAGATTAAGCATAAGTAAAATTTACTATTAAATTCTAGATGAATTTTAATTGGAATGAACGCCTGAATCCAGGTCTCTAAATTTTGATACAAAGCAACATGATGGCGGTTTGAAATGTATTACTTCAATACTCTTACATTTTGTTTTTAGTTGAACAAGACCTTTAATGCAATGTAACTATAATATACTTAAATTTTGGATTTTTAACCTACTCCCTATAGGCTGTCCACTATAGATGACATACGATGAACATGTTCACAAAAAGTAGATTACTACAATATAACTACTTATTATTATACTTATTATATAGGATAAGTAGTTATACACAACATTTTATTGTGATATCTCTTTTATTTTTAAAGCTATAAAGTAACACTATTTAATTTTACCTTATAAATGTTCACTTCTTAAAAATGATTGTATTTACTTCCCTGTAGAAAATAGGTTAGGTCATGGATATGGCGAAATTTAAGTTTTTCTGTACTTCTAAACAGCTGTTCTTATCACCACATGACGGCACCTCCGTTACAAATTTTGGTCTCATGTGTTGGCAATACCACCTCCCCAGAGCTAAGGCGTATCCATGTAAAAAATTGACTAAATTTTGAAAAATACAAATAAATCATTTTATTGAATAATAATGAGCCCAATAGTGAATTGTGTATTATTGTTTTCTTTGTCAAAGTTATTCAGCCGGTTTGATATGAAATAACGTTGCCAACACAAACCTTGCCGTTGATTGATGATGAAGACTAATGTTGTGTATTTCTGAGTGACTGCCTTATCAACGCTGTCTTACATAATGGAAATACTGTTAACGGACAAAGATAGCCCAAAATACAAAGTGATTAAGAATAGTAGAGAAATGTTATAGTTCTATTAATTTGTTTATTAAATATTATGTATACCATAATATTTGCGTTGACTTTCATTGCTTGAAATAAAATATTAAATCCAATTTTTCTAGCCATGATCTAAAAATACATGGACTAATTGATAAATAATTTATACATTCTCAATCAGTTTCAAATTGTTAACCCCCTTTTGAGACAAGACATTTGATTTTAAGTTATCAGGGAGTTACATGCCAAGACCTTGTCTTACTTGATTTAATATTATATACTAATAATATTTACATATTACTTGCTTTAAATGTTATGCAAATTGTTATATATAAATATATATTATTATCATATAAAATATATCTCGATTTATTATTTTTTACCAAATAGTGTTATTTAAAAAAACATTCTAAAATACAATGCATTTACTTTATATTTGAAGTGCATTAGGTATTGTAAAAAAAATTATTAAATTTCATCAAACTTCTACAGGTTCAACCTCTTAATACAATGAAATCCATTTCGCAGAATTGTCTAATAGTTTGTTAAAACTGGAAACAAGTTTAAAACAATCGCATAAAGTTTTACAGCCACTTATTATCTCTTGTTAAATCTATTTCGAAACTTATAGATATCCCTATAAACATTGATATTTTTTGTTTGTTCGATTCTCACAGTAACTCCACAGTCACTTCTATATAGTGAAGATTTTATTGGTGTACGACCTTCTAGATTCCCAAATTACCACAGCAGAAGAAGAAGTAGATATACGAGTATTTTGGCATAGTGCCTTTGACTATTTTATAGTCAAAGATAGTACGGTGATATAAAGTATTTCGGAACTAAAAAACTTTGAGAGGTGTCTTAACACAAAGCTATTGAGGAAGGGCGACCATAATGGTCAATATGGGGGAAAAATTAAATTTGGGTCTAGATAAAGAACTTCACCTCATATCAAGTCTGAATAGCACAACACAGTCACCTATATTATAACTATCCACGAATTGTGGATAGTTGTGAGCGATGATCGGTGGGTGTAGTGTTCTCTTGTGTGGATTAACGTCCGCACTATTGAATACCACGTTAATCCACAAAGACCATCCTCATAATTATACCTATTCGTAGTTCAGAGGCCGTGGTTCGGATTCCACGTTAAACTGTAGGTCCCTTAGTTGCCATCGTCTGTGGGCTATTAATTAACAGTCCTGTCTAAGGAACGTGTCAGCCTTAGTCAGTAACAAGACTACAAGATCGCGCCACAATCATCTTACATTTAATTCTCATTCATATTTGGCTTAAAATACCTACCTTGTAGTATGGTAACCATTTCAATAATCTAATCTAAACTATATATGTGTTTCAAGCATTCTACATAAATTCAAAGATCTAATACTTAAGAATTTCGTTTACAGTAAATCTTTATAGGTGAGTCCATTATAAAAATGTTAAGTTTCAGTAATCTACCTTTCAAAACATCATCTTTTCCTCCTGAATTAATCATTTTGGGTCTAATTAATGGCATTAAATTCTGCGAGATAATATTTTTTACGTGATACTATCTACGACTTACTTCTGACTACTTCAGGGAAGTCCCCATGATATAAAACAAAACTAATAGTTCCCAAAAAAAGTAAATTTTTAGGTTTAGTGTTGATGTACCAATTATTATTGACTCATCTGTGGTCATTCAGAAAATGTTAAATCATACGAAACTCAAACTGTAGCAGTGGCCTATACTTGATTGTGAACAACTCTTCAGGAGACAATAAATTAATTCAGTCGTTATGCAGGATATTTATAAAACTTTTGTAAAACTATTAGTTATTTGTTAAAATTATTAGTGACAAACTAAGATTTTTCTACTTTCATAATTTTCAGAACAATTACTGGATTTATAAAAAATGTATTTATGAAATAAAACCATAAGCAAGTATTCTTTTATAATATGTATTTATAAATTTTGAAAGCGTCATAAAATAAAAACTATTTTGTATTCTATAAACTATCAAAACTGTATATTGATGAACATTCATATTGTGTTTTACGTGAAAACCAAAATTTACCCTTAAATAAAAAAAAAACATGTGTTAACATAATCCAAACACACACTCGGTACTTGGTGACGGGTTTCGACTGCTGTCAAAAGGCACAACGAACAGATGACACTGTACAATAATTGAAATAAGAAATCTACAGGTTAGCCAACAGACAAAAAAATATGTTGTTCGTCAGTTCAGGTATTCACGCAAGGCACAGTGACACTATCTGTTGGAAAACTTTGAAAATACGTCAATAATTACAATATTAACGCAAATGACTCTTGTGTCTTCCTCAATGTACACACTGTCTTCACCTTGTGTATAGCTAGGAAGTTATAAGGGGCAAGTAAAGAATATTTGTAGATTAATATTATATCTGTTAAAGTGTATTCACTGCAAGTACCTCCTTACAAATATTTACTTTCGGGTAACGTGAGATTTTCTTTTACTCCTAGAAAGAGAAGCACTTTAGTTGATTGTGTTATCACAAACGAGGCCAGCCTCGCAGGTGCGGATCTCAATTGTGATATTGGAGTGCAAAACTATCGCCACATCTTTTATTGTGATCTCAAATACGAGTGTTTGTCTAAAACCAATCAATTTAATCAATATACAATATTTATAGTACCAATTTCTAAAATGTTCAATACAATATGTCTTTGAATCTTGTATATAAATATATATTTTTTTGTCTAGAATGTAAATTTTTACAATCAAACAATGTATGCCAAGTTTCATCCTATTCAAGCTATTAATTTTAACTTCATAAATTGTGTTGGTCAAATAAGACTTGAAATAATATAAAAATATATATTTAAACTTAGTGCTCTCAAAATAGTACGGTATATACTAAGGAAGCTTTTGACTTATAAATGTTAGAAAGTACGCTGTCATAAATTATGTGGAAATATTTCTTATCGAAACTGTGGATAAATTGTAGGTAGAACGGTTTGTTTGGATTGTATTATCTACAACATTCTCTTCTTATAACATTCTATAACATTATAAATTTACTTTATTAAAAGTAAACTTTTAATAATTTAATTTGAAAATCGTCAGGTAGTTTGTAAGTTGAATAAAATACAAAACCAAAGTTTAAATTTGTTTACAAAAAGTAAAAACCCGACAGAATATAACTCTATGTTAAAGTTTTTCTGTCTTTAATGTATTTACATTAAAGTTTTGTCTATTTATGTTTCATGGTAAATATTTTACTGTTGTCCAATTTAAAATAGCTTTACAGTATTAATTAGAAAAATCAGATTAAGAGATTTTTAGGCAACATAAGCTCACAAAAATGCCAAAACATACATAGAACTTAATAAAATTGAGTTATTTTTAATAATAATATGGTTATGATAATTTTTATGCTACCTTTATATCATAAAGTAATTTTTACACCAACTGTCTATTACATGTTCAGGTAGCAAGTATAACAAAAATTAAATGCATCATTTTAGTTGCCATCACACAAATCAAATACAAATCATTGCAATAGTGATTTTTTGAAAAGTACCGAGTGGAAATACCATCACGAAGGGAGCATCTGGGTTGGTCTCAGCTGTAAATCCAAACAAACCGGAAACAGGAAATTAAAACTTTCAGTTTCCACGTTTACTCTTTCCTGTTATTGTGGTAGTTATTTTCTTTTTTTACAACCGTTTAAAAATGGTGAAAAGAAAGTGAATTTCTTTCTCAATTTTTAAAAGCTTTTACATTAACAGTTTCACAGTTTTGATTTTAGAAACATTATCTTTATCAGTTAGTTTAAAAATCACTCAAAGGAATATAATATATTTTGAACCTCAATAAGTTGTAACATACTGTACTTGATTATGTTGATAATTACGGCTTTTATTTATAATTTTCGACACCAAAATAAGTGTATGAATGTTTCGCTTGAGTTGAGTTTTCCATGTTATAAATTGATTTTGAGTAACAAAGACTAAACCTAGAGAACAACCTAGTTGAGTATTGATAAAATATTACACATTTAAAAAACTAATTTCGTACGAAGTTGTAGGTTTTTCTATAATTAATACATTGACTATTAGTGAACCATATTTATTTACTTTATCTTAATTCATACATCAGTTGTTCTGAATTTTCTTATTGAACTCGATAGCTGCTGCAGTTTCGAACTGATGACGAACAACTAAAAAAACATACAGAATATTACACATACTCAATATTATATGTATAGCTTCTAATAATCTCAATACTATTGTAAAGTGTCTATTTATATAAATATTTAAATTTACTAATTAACAATGGGTAACTCATAATGATTAAACTTTTTTTAATAAAAAAACGTAATCTGGATATTGTAATTAATATTTGGATCCGAATAAGCTAATATTTTCTAGTAAACAAACCTACAATGATATTATTGTTTATAAGATCGAATATAGATAAGAATATAAAGGTTATAAGCTCAAAAATGCTTTTAGTGTTTCAAATACTACTTACCATGAAAGTTATCAGTTTACTTAGATCCGAAACGGCATCTGGCCACAGTTACCTGAGAAAAAATATGTATTCAGACACTAAGTGTTACTTGTTATCATTTTAATACTTTTTACATTCTCCCCCGATACGATAGTATGAGGAGAATGTATTGTTCTCGTCAGAATTTTTCATATTTGAGTTTCCGGTGGATATATACATTTTAGTGCTCCCTGAATCGAAAAAGTGTTTTTTAGTAGTGTCTGTCTATGACTTTGGTGTAAATGTGTAATTTTTTACTTTTGTAATTTGATTGTAATGTGATTGTAATATTAAGCCTATTAGTCTATTAGTCTATTAGCCTATTAGTTTATTATATTGTATAATTTATGTACTGTATTTTCTTAATTGAAAATACTACCTAATAATTATTATTATCATTCATTCAAATTATTATCCTAGGAAACTCTTTAAATAAAATGTCAGTACCAATTTCATAACTAGATTTGAAAGTAGGTTATAGCAATTTTTAGGTTGTATATTTTAAGTGCAGGATTTATTGAGCACTCAGTAGAAAATAAGGTGAAAATATCGTATGCTTCACTACAAAGAATAATTATTATGAGAACATTTTCAAAACAGATATTAGAATATATTTTTATCACAATTAAAAAAGAAAAAAATCAGTAACATATCCAAATTCTACACTTTCCTTCTTTAGCCACGTACAAAACTTATTGGTACTTCACTGTATCTCTGCTTTTACTTTTCAGGAATAAGCTCGTTGTCAGTTTAAAACTACGGTGTTTGAACTGATACGTTTAATGCAGTTTATAAAACAACAAAAATATATGTGTATTTATTTATGTTAAAATTATAAGAAGTTTAATTGGTTATTAACATAGTAGTAATAATTTTCGTTATAAATAAAGTAATGATGAATTTGAAAACGTAAAAAATGACATGTAGTGTTTTATTATCTCTGTGTTATTTTTATATTATCTTTTTGAAAAAATACTCAGATCATTGTAGCTTTGGTTTTCTTTCAGATTAAACTACTGACTTGGAATTTAATTTTTACTTCTAACAATAATTTGTTCAACAACAATAATTGTTCTAGCTAACAATATGTTTGAAAACCACATACATTGGAAACCGATCCCTCTTATTTACAACATGCACGTAGTTTGTGCTTAATTTGAGTCCAAACGTTCTGGTAGTTTTTTTATTTCTTTTTATATTTTATATGTCAATTCCTTCGTATTTATTATCAAGCTGAGATAAATTGGAATCTTTTACTTTACTTTAATGCTTGACTACAACAATACTCACATCTACCAAAGCCAGGACAGTGACCACGGCAGCTAGGATGGTGATTGTGTACGACATCTAGAACATGTGTTACTCTTAGATATAATAGATTAGATTAGATTAACATTTGAAATGGCAGCCTACCTAGGTAGGTGATTCAAGTATAAATGAGAAGTGTATGTAGGATGATTGTAACGCTATCTTGAAGTCTTGTTAGTGACTAAAGCGGACATGTTTCATAGGCAGATTTGTTAACTAATCAATAGCCTAACAGGGAATGACATGTCTAAGGGACCTACAATTAAACGAGTCAGAACAACTGACACTGAATTATGAACTGGTCTAATTAAAAGTATTCAATAGTGCGGACGTCAATCCACACAAGAGAACACTACACCCACCCACCATTGCTCATAACTATCCACGATTCGTGACCTTAAAGTAGCTGGATTACACGACACGCCACGGTCCTAGTCTGGGTTTAGAGGATACTAGGTTCGTGTAACCTCTTGCACTAGAGATTGGTTTAGTCTGCAAGTGGACTTGTGTGCGAAAATGTGTGATTTTCTACCATGCGACTCAGAAGGCAGGAATGTCAGTTATTATCAGCGTAAATGTACAAAGTGCAGCTGCAAAAAGTTAAGACGTTCTCCAGACCAAACTAACTCTATTTTCCAGAATATAAATTCTTTAATAGGTGATTCACCTTTGATTCATTGAAGTTTGCATTTTAATGTGGCAATCACCATATGTGATAATAGGAAACATGATCTATACACAATGCTTAAATGTGCTTACGAAGTTTTATTTTGAGATGTATTCATTGATGATTATCAGTTAAACTTTATAGATTGCATGAGAAGAAAACAGTGTAACATATAAGCTACATATTTTAAAAACAGTTGTATTAGCTTTAGACAAATATAATCAAATCATGATTTAACCAAGATAAAAATAACTTTTTAATTTTACCTTTTTGTTGGTTTCTTGGAGGTTCCTGCGTTGAAACAAGAGTTTTGACTTATAGAATTTGAACACTCCTTATATACAAATGTTTATGACGAAAGGGATTTTTAATATTCTTTAATCTTAAAGTATATTTAATTCAATGTTTCTGGTAGGTTTAATTTATACAATCAATAATTAAATTGTTGAAGCTGCATTATAACTACATTGCGTTACATGAATATTAATTACGTATAAAATTAGCAAGTGTAAACCAATAAAACTAATAGTTTTTACCATACAGTTTTAATTTCATCTCTAATAGTCAAGGAGTTTGAAAACAATGGTTTAAAGACAACTCAGTTGAACAGGTGTTCAACTACGATCTACACCACCATTAAGGAGCCATTAAGGTTAATGAAAAATGACATGAAAAAAATGGAAAATGAAAAATCGTTTATTCCCAAATAACTTATAGATACCTTGTACAACATTTTGAAGTCTAATTGGAATTAGTTCCCCACATGGACAGAAGGCTGTTTGTGGAGAAACGAGTCGTAAAAGTCAGTCCACAAACACAAAAAACCACAATAATCCAAAAAAATTTTCCAGTAAAAATATGAGAACAAAAAAAGTACATGAAGAAGAATATGCACGCATATATGATGGGAGGTTCGTGAGATAAAACAAAGATGAAATGGAAAAAAAGAATAAAAGATCAAATTACGAAATTGAAGGAACCGAAAACTTGCACAATCAACTCACTCAGGCCCTTAAAAAACACACCATTCACTAACGCACGCGCACTCACTCAACCTCTTTCACTCACAAAAAGCCCTTGACTCCAGATAGCAGAGCTTCTGTCCCCCTAGTAGCACTGGGACACAGGGCCGTCAAAGCTCTGTGCCTGCATGGCCCAGCAACGGGCCGCCCTTAGCCAGCTGGATACCGGATAACGGCCTCCTACTGACCGTATAACCCATTAACTCATACATACATACCGCTCACATCCTCAAAAACACACACATGATACCTTTTGACGGATCAAACATATGGATAGGTGAAATAAACTTTTATTTGTTCCCGGCCGATCTCCATAATCCACTTATCAATAATTTTTTTATGTAATGTTTATGCATTGGGCAAGGAACTTAATACAGGGTGGCAAGCGTGGATAAAACAGATTTGCCACATAAAACTTCGATGTAGAGTTTATAGTTTTAGTAAGTCTAGGAATAGTAATGCCGGAATATACTGCAGATCTTGTTGAATATGTGTGGAAAATGGTTTGAAAAAGTGATACTTGATTATTTTGAATAAAGTAAATCAAATATTTAATGAATATTTTTCCGAATGGTAAAAACTTTAAATTTATAAATTTTTTTTGGAGATGCTTTGATGATTGATCTTTGAGTCACTCCTAGAGAATTTAGAACACTCGGGAAGCAACTCCCCCAGGCCAAAATTCCGTATTGTAAGACAAACTGCACATAGACGTAATATACCGCTTTAATCAAGTCCGGAGCAGGAATCTTGATAATATGTTAATCGTATTGTTCATTATAAACTACGCAAGGTAAGTTAAAACTTTAAAAACTTGTAAAAATCCTTATATACAAATCTGATACCGAATCATATGGCATTTTCAATGATAGTTTATTAAAAATGTGATTTATATGTAGATACGTTTGAATCCAGAACTCCTATCTGGATTTTTATTGTTCTGAATTTTTTTATAGTGAACCAGCTAAAGCACTCGTCCTGCGCAAGGGTAAAAAAGAGTTTATAAAGATTACCTATTCTCTCTTATATAAAATAAAAATTCTAAAACGTGAAAAATTGATTTAAAAATACTATTAACATCAAAATAGGTATATACTAATAGTAATACACACTAAACACGTTTTCCAATTTATAACGAGTCTATACTGCATTACAAAGTACCACCTCGCATGTAATATTGTGAAAGGTCAAGGAATAACGTACGTATTAAAGTCAGGAATCGGGAAAAACGTAATATCTACCATTATTGGCAATATCAATTTCGATCCATCCCGAATGTTCGACCATGGATTGACAGGAAGCACGGAGAGGTGGGGTATTACGTGACCCAATTTCTTTCTGGCAAGTACTTCCGGAAGTTTTTAAACGCGATCGGCAAGCATGACAGCCCTCACTGCCTCTACTGCACCGGTGCCACCGATACCGCAGAGCATACCATCATCTTCTGCGGCAGATGGCACAACATCCGGGTGTCTTTAGTGTCATAGGTTAGGTCTCCAAGCCCAGGGAGTCCTTTGTTGAAACAATGCTCCCCAGAACTACAGAACTGGAAAAGAATCACTAGCTACGCTGAGTATATCTTGAAGGCCAATAACTACGTTTTGGATCAGCTTCATTGTGGTTTAGCTGTAGAGGTAGTCCCCTAAAGGGCCTATTCTGTCCTTAAATCAGTCACACCCCAGTACTCATATATTCATAATTTCTTTTACTTGAAGAGTTATTAGTCAGTTGGGTCAATTTGACCTTTTATCCATTTCGCTAAGTTGGCCACTTGCATCATACTTGGAACTAATCTAAGGCGTGTGTTGTTTTCTAACTTAGTTTGGCTATTCAAACTTGGTTATTCAACACTTGTACATTGGAGCTATTAAGAGAATTTTTTTTAATAAAAAGCACTAAAAGCTTTAAAAGGGGTTCTACATTTTATATTAAAATTATAAAACAAGGTTACGGTTATATTATCTTTAAAATATTTTATTCAAAGAAAAAACTCTCAAGGGTCATCATTTTAAAGGTATTGGACTTTTATAAGTACGGATAATGAATTGTTTTCATGATTATGTGTAAAGGCATAATGTAAAAAATATAATAATAAAATACTATTTATTTAGATAAAGATTCTAATCATATCCCTACACTTTATTTTCACCAATTAACAGCTCTCGGTTCAGACTTCGCCTTGATCTAAGATCCCATGAATGAGATTATCTACAATTGTGAATTGTAGCGAATCATATATGATCTGTCACCTAAGAGGGGTGAAATCTAGTGTTACTAATTCCATAGTAAAAAATAAGTAAGAAGGAAATGTAACAAATTAAAAAACAAAATTCTGGTAAGTATGTCTATTGATGATGCTTCTGTTACACTCGTGTGACTGAACGTGCTTCGACTTAAAGACAGAAGCTCTACTTCTTTGTATCCAACGTCAATCCTGAAATGATAATATCACACTTTATAATATCACAGATTGTGATAAATATACAATGTTTGAAAATACCTGATTACACATCATACGTGTCTTCCACTACTAACTTTAAACCAACTGAAAAATATCAAGTAAATTCAATGTATATTTACGCAAAGAAAAATTGTTTAAATATAAAAAATTTTAACCATCCGTCTATTATATTTTATATTACATGTGTCATTTTGGATTACACATTTTTCAAAGAGTGTGATAGCTTCGTTTATCCATACTGTGTAACACAAATTTGTTAGTGTTTAAACTGAACCAACAATCATTGCTCTTGTCCATTGAGAGATTATTAATAGTTTTGTCAATCAAATATATCTACTAAACTCAATATATTAGATTACCTTTTGAAATGGTGACCTACTCAGGTCGCCATTTCATTTAAGAAGACTGAGGTTTGATATTTTAGTCTTGTTACTGAAGCAGACCAACATGTTCCTTATACAGGACTGTTGAATTAAAACTCAAAAGCCAATGGCAACTAAGGGACATACAATTTACGTGGATCCGAAAAAATACTGCCTCTAAACTACGAATTGGTCTAATTATGAGGATGGTCTCAGCAGATGTACGTAGAATTCAATAGAATGGACGTTAATCCACACAAGAGAATATCACCTCGTTAAACTCAACACGCCCACCCTTCCCTCATACTCACCTCAAAACACACTCCTGGTGGTTGAATGTCTTATCAATATAAATAATAATACAAAATATTTATCTCACCTAATTTGAATGACAGTATGTAGCAAATACTGGCAGAAATGTTGAAATGGCAATAGGGTATAGTTTTCGTGAGGTGAACATAACCCAACGAAATCTGAATGATGGTGCCATTTTTGATGTGATAAAACCATCTTACTCTGTAGTTTGTTCTCAAAATATTATTTAAAAATTGTTTGATATAAAATTAATCCTCCAATATCTTAAGCTAACAACTAGAGAAAACTTTTTAAAATCATTGATAGATTTTGTTTTAGGAAATAACTCCCCCCTCCATCCACCACGGCAAAACAGGTTTCATAGAAAACGGTTGAGAAATTAAGAAGATATTGTTGTTTTTAATATCCTCTATAAGAATAACTTTGGGTGCTTTTAGACAACAGGTTTAACATGGACAGTAGATTTTACTTTTCTCTAGAGTAGTTAGTTTTACAGACATACGGGTGGTCTAATATTATTTGAAACCTTAAAAAATATGAACCATGAACTTTTAATCAAAATCTTTAGAGCAGAATTTAAACAATTTGGGGTTTGGGGGTAAACATTTTACATTTTTATGGGTAACCTACCCTGAAAAATCTTAATTTCAAGAAATCAAACAGTGATCGGTAGACAGACATCAGTCCAAAATCCACTTTTATATTCTGGGGGCCTGAAAACAGATATATTTACTTTAAACTCAAATTTGAATATTTTTGCGAGAACAATACTTTCTCCATATACTATTTATTAGAGATAAATTAAAAGCCTCTACAAAACAAAATTATTATAAAGAGAACCATTTCTTAAGCTGAGATTTAATATAAGTGTTTGGATTATCAAGTGTGTTTATTTGTTTAAAAATGTATATGAGACAGTCATATATAATGATTGAATTTATGTCGTATACAATTTAAAAGTAAACAGATTTTTTATGTCCATTTTGGCGTTCTGGAAGTCTACTCGCAATTTTTCATTTTCATGGGATGATTTTTGCTGTTTGGCCTGGTAGCGAGTGACTGAAAAATATACATTTATTAGTTTATTTTATACTTTCAATTTCCAGTCAGTAAAATCATCTTAAAAACCTATGAATAAAGCATAGTAGAAGTTACGATATGCAGATCTAAGTATAGTACAGAAAATATTTGGTAAAATTAAAATTAAGAGATAAAAATAATAAAGCGTACGATGAAACGTTATAAATATTGATATGATATGATATCGATAAGGGTATTGTTAAAACAACGAAAAACTCATGTTAGTGTCATCAAACCCTTAGATAAATCCATTGATTAGAATATTCCACTAAAACAAAGTTTGAGAACCTCTTTATACGAGTTTATTATAAACAGTTTTTGATTTTCTATAAATAAAATATATAACACTCCAGAAACATATACATTTATCTTAATCATTGCACAATTCGATATTTTTTAGAATGATTATGAAATGTCACGGAAGTATATCCTTTTTTTTAATAGGATTGCCGCAAACCTTATAATTAAGTTTTTCCAAACATTTACAAAAATACTAAATATCCACACAATCTCATAGCGGGAAGTGTCAACTATCCGAAAGTTGATTGATCATATTTACAGGAAGTTAGGTAGATGAAACATTCGCTGCTTATTAACAGTGATGTATAAAAAGATTCCTCGTATTTTGAATGTTGGACCGAAATTCGTTAGGCAATTATAAAAAACTAATACCTCACCGGTTTACAGACGTTAAGTGAAAAAAAACACAGCTGTTAAACTAATGACTATAGACGAAACATTTCGATATACGAGATATAACAAAAGAATTGACGTGTACAGTTTTTCAAACCACTATAATCTATTACAAAAAATAAAGCTTAGGGAAATTTTAGAAAATGGCAGTCTTAGCTTTCTCTGCTCAATTATTGGCAACGTCACAAGACGGCTAATTCAAAAAAGTGTATTATTCATCATACGGTAATAATGATCGTACACACGTTTTATATGAAAATTAAAGTTTAATTCGTTAGCTCTCCAATTGTATGGGACAGATATTGGTTTTAAACTTGTTTGTGGCAAACGAATAAAAACGTTGTTCGGCAACCATTGTACTGAAACTTAATATATGTAGTAAGGTTATTTTAATAGCTCACCTTAAAAGTTATACATCTACTTCGAAATACCAAATGTTTCATTTAAAGAAACAGCCACCTGTAGGTCAAAACATGATTATATTATAAACGGCATACTGCCAATTTACTATCATATGAGTATTTGCAAACAAATTAATAAGGGTCGGGCGAAAAATAGTTTTTAAATTATTTTGACATGGATATGTCTAAGCTCTGGGGGGGGGGTGATTTTTAAGATGGAAAATAGGTAACAGATCTCCATAGATACGACTAGAGCTATTGTATTGCATTTTTTATTTATATATATAATTAATGTATGTATGTTTTAGGAAATCGCTCTATATGTGTCCTAGAAGGTAGCAAAAATAATTTTTTTTACAACACCATAATTTTCCATTTATGGCTTATAATTGTCTAATGTTAATCTCATGCTGACTAAGTTTGTTTAAAAATTTTCTACAATAAAAGAAATGATTTCGTAAGTTACAGCTGTGTGGTTTACTTTCCATTAGCAATAATAAGCTTTACTATCCAATGCCATCTGAATTAATGTAAAACTATGAAGTAAATATGTGCTGTACAAAATAATCAGTTTCATTCACTATGTTAATAGTTTACGGTTTTTGGGATAATGCATTTATAATATTTATTTTCAGTGTGATTAAAAGTTACGTGTTTATATTTTGGCCAAATAAAAATAATTACAAAGTTTATATATTACGTTTATTATAATAATCAGCTATATTGCAATAAAATCCGTATTACAGCTAGGTTTGGTTTGGGTTTAGGTTGAATTTGAAAATTGTGAAACAATCCACTCAGATTTATTTGCTTTGTGAGAATGTTATTATTGTGTCTTATCGCTTCGGTATTGTTATTAACCTGCCCGCAGCTCAGAATATCTAATATTTCACAACGAAGCCGTAATGCTATTCGATTTTAGAACATGGCCAATCTTAATGTTAACACCTATATAACTGTAGGGCACTACGAAGTTCGCTGGGTCAGATAGTATTAAATAATAAGAACAGCTGTTTAAATTAACTAAAAACATTCCCTTTAGACATATCCTACCTCTCACCTATTTCTCACAGGGAAGTAAATACAAATATATTTTTATCTAGTTTTGTTATCAATGTATTTCGATTTAATTCAATACTAAAATATGTTAGTTTTTTTTCTAGTAACAAAGTTATCAAAATTTGTGAAAGAATGTCAAGTCATCCAAGCGTTCAATTGCCTTGCGGCATTTCTACATGTCGCAGGTATCCAGGTATTTTAAGCCAAAATATTGTAAGAAATGTGTTTATTCATGTGTAATTAAAACATAATGTGTATACTTAAACATTATAAATAATTTTCATTCAGTCAACATATAAACATTTTTTGAAATTATAAAACATCATGCCCAAAATCTGTACTGAGAAATATTATATTAATACAGTAATTAGAAACCATTAATTACCTACTATTTTATGCTTGATTCTTTGGCTTGCTCATTGGTTAAAAAACAGCTGCTGTTTATATCTTAAAAGGTAGGATACATAGTTTGGAATCCAAAACAAAACTATTTCACCATAAGATTAACATGGGAACTTTGAAGACGTATTTGGTGGAGATTTATGGAAAAATCGTCACAAAAACTATTAGACTTTTCTATTTTAAACCTAAAGAACCAGTATACCAAATTTTAGCCACCTAGGTAATAGGGAAGTGGGAGAATTAGTGATGAGTGAGAGAGTGAGGGCTTTGAATTTTATATATACAGATAATCATATATGTTAATTCCTACATATTAACTATCCAGCTGAAGAAAACTACAGTACAATAATACTCACATCTACCAAGGCCAGTATGGTGACCACTGCAGCTAGGATGGTGATGGTATAAGACATCTACAACAAGCGTCACTCTTAGATACCAAGTCCGTGTAACCTCACGTACTAGGTTAAAAATTATATATATAAAAGCCTTTTCTTTTGAAAATTTAATTTTCCTTTATATTTGATTAAGAACCCTACAGTTAAATTTAAAATATTTTCCAAATAAGCTATAAGGAAAACTTGGCAGATTATTTCAGATTAGTTGGGGTTGTGATGAAATATAAACACCCAAAACTATAAAATATAAAACGTATGAACAACAATAGATTTGAAAAATAATATTCGGATGGTGCATTTGAATGGTTATGTGAAAAATATAAAAATCCATTAGGGCATATATGTTGTATACATTCTTAAGCGTTAAAATGTCACTGAAGATTTAAAAATATTTTATATTTCTAAACAATTAGTATTAGTTTTAGACAAATTTAATATAAACCCTGATCTTATCTAAATATACATAAACATGATGTAACCAATATATAAATAACTTTTACCTTTTGGTTGGTTTCTTGGAGCTTTCTACGTTAAAACAAGTGTTTTGACTAATCGGGTTTAAACACTCCTTATATACGGAAAATATTTATGACAAAAGGGATTTTTAATGACCATTAAATAAATTTAATTAAGTGTTCTCTGGTAGAATGAATTTTTACAGTCAATCGTTAATTTATTTCATATGCTTTAAGATTACATCGTATTGTAAAGAAATTAATTACATATAAAATCAGGAAGTGTAAAGTAATAAGTCTAATAAATGAGATAATAAAGAAAGATAAACATAATAGGAAAAATAGCCAAGACAATACTTAATTATCTATATGAAATAAAATAAAAATGTTTGTATTTACTTCCCTGTGGGAAGTAGCTTAGATCATGGATATGTCTAAAGGGAATGGTCTTAGTTCATTTAAACAGCTGTTCTTATTAATTTATATTAAAAATTCTATACAATAGCTCTTTAGTTTCTATGGAAACATGTTACATGTTTTCCGTCTTAAAAATCGCCAACACCCCCCCGGAACTAAGACATATCCATGTCAAAAATGTAACAGTTCTTATTTCAAAATTTGACACTTAAGCATATGGCATTTTTAATGATAAGCTTTGTGAAAACGATGATCAACTGTTGATTCGTTTGAATCCAAAACTTGTACTTTCTGGCTAGTGTATTGTTCAGAACTATTTTACAATAAACCAGCTAGAATAACCGTCCTTCGTACGGGTAAAAAAATTTTAGGGAGGTTATCTTTTCTCTTTGGCATGAAATAAATGTTCTGAAACATAAAAATTTGATAAAGAAAACATTTATTTATTTGAGGTTAAATACTACTAACGTTAAAACAGGTATTTATTAATAGTATTTTTCACTAAACACAATCTCAAACATTTGTAAACCCGAGTGTCTACATCATGACAAAATACCGCCTGTAAAATATTGGGAAAGGATAAGGATTAACGAAATAGAGTCAGGCATTAGGAAAAAAACTTAAAATGTACCATTTTCGGAGATACTAATTTAGAGTCAGCAGTTTATTTGTAAAAATGGCGGGTTTTCTTCTTCTTCCTAGACTGAAAATAGTAGTGTAAACAAGTGTAAACAAACAAGTGGTGAAATTATAAACTGTAAACATTGAAACCAAGAACATTATTACAGCAACTGTGCATAGTTCTTCCCAAACTGTCAAATCTTAGTGTCCACAGCTGTAGAGATTCAAGTAATTTTATGTTTTCATTTTTTGTAAATATTAAAACCTAGGACGTTCCGGGGGCGTAGCCTGAGGGTATTTTAAGGAAATAAATATGTCTATGAGCTACATACGGTTGAGATCTACTTTTGTGTAAAATTTTAAAACGGTTGGTTTAGCATTTTTCCGTAAAAAACACAAACATACATACAGAAACCACCTCTTCTTTATAATAATACTAGCAGGAAGCCTGCCATTTTTACGGGTGTAGGATTCAGTTAAAGAAGTAAGATTATCATACCAAAATTTAAACCTGAAATCCCAAACAAATCAGTATAAAGAAAATAAATAAATACCCAGCTTCATTATTTTCCATTAATTTACAATTAAATAGATTATAACATATTTTCACCATTATAAAACTAGTTATATGTTAAAATAACCAAAAACCAATATAAACTAACTAATATTAATTTTGATTGACGCTTTTTGTTTTTCATTCTATTGAATCATCAAACTACAAAGACGGTGTGATTATTACCAGTAGGTGATTCATTGAAAACTTAAGTAAAATGCTTCTCTAGGCACATCAAAACAAAAAATAGCATGGTCCCGGGCATAAGTCGTGCCATGAAACCTACGTTAGTAGGTTCTCCTATGGGAAATTCACTAAAATGAATAAATCTGAGCAATGTACAGACAAAACTCAAATTTCATTTATAGTATCGATAAATATTGTAGTTATTTTTTTATTATATGCTTGACCTTGCCCGAGATGCCTGGACAAAGCAAACAGAAATTTGGCGGAATTTCACGTCTTAGGCAAATAGGCTCGGAAATACCTGTGACATACTAAATATCACCTGAGACGGTAAATTATGCGTTACTATTTTTGAGTATTATATTATTAAATAAATTACTTCTGTATTTTTAAGGTGTAAATTAAAGTTAACTAAAACTTTGTAATTTCTTTGTTTAAAATTCATTATTGGTGATGGTGCATTTTTATCATTTAGATTTTTATTGCCGACATTTTCCATCACGAGGTAAAGCTGTAAAGGTTTTATAGCATATTGATATTACAGCTCATAAAACTTGTAACACTTTGAGAGAAACTAACAATAGTGGGAAACATTAATGTTTAAAGAAATTAATAACATTATTAGTCGTTAAACAAGTAATCAACATCTATAAACACTGTACTCTTGCAATGTCATAGGATTTTTTCTGGAACCATTATGGTTCTTAAAAATTATAACTAAAAAACATATTGTTTCAAAACCAGTAATTTATTTGCCTTAATGTTAACATAAAAAAATGTTTGTATTTAATTCCCTGTGGGAAGTGGGTCAGATCATGGATATGTCTAAAAGAAATGTTTCACTACATCTAAACAGCTGTTCATATTTCTTTATATTAAAAAATTCAATTCATAAGCTCTGGTGGTTTCTATGATCACCTGTTACATATTTTCCATCTTACATATTGCTAACAAGCCCCTCCCCCCCTAGCTAAGAGTAATCCATGTCCGAATACTATCCATATCAATCTTAGAATTCAAAAATTTTAATAAGTTTTCTATCTAAAATTGCAATAGCAAAATATGTTTGTGTTTTATCCTTAAATAAAAAAATATCCATTGGTTACTCTAGAGAGTTCTGTATCAATGGATATTTCGTGTTCCACTGCATGGCAAAAGTTGAAGAATATAGAACAAATTAAATAAAGAATTAACTTAATTTAATTTAACCTCATAATTGATCATTAACATTTAAATTGTAAAGGGAGGTGTATTATGAAAGACAGTTTTATGGCTACATCCTAAAAATATTTCCCGCTTTATGTATCAAAAACAAAGCATCTCTGGATCTTGAAACTAACGAAAGATCATTAGTCTTTCTTATCTTGAGGTAAACGCAATGAACCCCATAACTCAGTTTTGTTGCCCGAAGGTAAAATCGTAGGATAAATTGTGCTCCAACCCAAACCTAACAACGATCTCGCAAAAACAAGTTTACACGACCACGTAATTGATTACACTTTCCTCGAAACACGAATATATTATAACATGTTTATACTTAAATTACCGCACCAAAAATTTATTAATTTCTCTTGACTTTTTCTAATTTTTACTATTTTTCAGACAAAATAAATACATTGGAGAGTTTTTAAATCGAATCAACCTTTGTGCGTTGGTTTAAAACATTTGAAGATTGTTTTGAATCTACCATGATACTATTAGTATTCACTAAAATGTTTACAATTACACTTACTTTATAACATTTTATCAACATTTATGTTATCAATCACCGTATTTAAAAAAAAGATAGTTTAGATATTTAAAATAAGATTATGTTTATAAAATTAAATTTATTTTTTAAATAAAGAATTAAGATTTTAAATCATCGTTATATGCATTTAATATTAACTCATTTATTAATTCAGTATCGCAAAAAAGAACTATTAAACGTAGTTTAGCTGTCACTGATTAGTTAAAATAATAAATTTTTAAACTATTCAGAGCTAATATAAATAAAACAAAGAAGCTGTACCATGTTCAACGCTATGTCGTATATCTTAGCGAACTTGATTATTCGTTTAACTTTATTAAAATGTATCCAATATATATATTGAATGTATAAATATATTTATTATATTTAATATATATTAAAATATATTCATAATATATTATAAATATATTAAATATATATAAAATATATATTTAGCGCGATGAATTAATGTGGGCTACTTAAAATGCAACACAAAAAGCAAACATTATTTAAATATCTAAGTATATTTCGGTTTTAACTGATAAGGTTTAGACTGTACACGTAAGAATACACTTTATAATAAAAACCTATTTTGATTTATTTTAAAAAAATATTTAAATATATTTCAAATTACTGCTGCTTTACCACAAATATTTTAGTCAACTAGTACCTTTTCTGTCTGAGGAGTTCTTAATTTTATTCATAAAGTTCACAACATGTCATTAATTATCTAAATGTGATTCGAAAGGTTCAATCTGGTGCAATCTAAACCCATATAACGATAAAACTTTATGTTGGTTGAATACATAATAAGCTTTTTGTCGGACCATTGATTGGATCATTAATTGGATAATTAATGATATTCAAAATCAGCAGCTGACTACTGGTAATTAGATTAGATTACATTAGATTATTGAAATGGTGACCATACTACAAGGTAGATATTTTAAGCCAAGTATGAATGAGGATTGAGTGTAAGATGATTGTGGCGCGATCTTGTAGTCTTGTTACTGACTAAGGTTGACATGTTCCTTAGACAGGACTGTTAATTAATAGCCCAACAGTAGATGGAAACTGAGGGACCTACAGTTTAACGTGGAATCCGAACCACGGCCTCTAAATTACGAATTGGTCTAATTATGAGGATGGCCTTTGCGGTTAACGCAGTAGTCAATCAAAAATTGCCAGTTTTAAAATCTATTTCACTCGTAACATTTATCTCTTTTTACTCTCTGTTTTTTTAGTGTGTCTGTCTGTGTGTGTGTGGGGGGGGAAGTGCAGAAGCCTAGAAACGAGACTTTTGGTCCGACCTTCATGGAATTCAGTATGTAGGTAGCAATCCATATCTTGGACACGTTGGTTTTTTATATTTTTGAGTTTTTGATTTTTAATTAATAGTTTTTACCCTTAAACTAGTTCAAAAGTACGTAAAATGAAAATTTCCCACAAACGGCTCTAACGGTTTTGATGAAAAATATATGATTTATTCATGAGCTAATCAAAATTACACCACGCACATATTTCATAGCATTATTGTCGTAAGTATGTGCCAGTCCACTGATACAGTATATGGCATTGGGCTAATCAAAATGATCCTGGAAAATTAATCACCTTTTTTCAAATTTAAACTAAGCTATGAAATTAATCAATCCCATCTCACTTGTCAAAACTTTAAAATACTTATTTAGTGGTTAGATTGGTGTCTTACAAATATGGACATAATGAAATATTCACTAGACGCAAATTGAACGTCAGTCTGCAACGGTATTGGCATAAATGCTAAAGGCATGATGACGTGCTGTGAAGTTACCGATAACCTAATGGAATCTGACGACTGGAGCCTAATACATGACATGTTTGATCTGCAATTGGAATGTTCAATTCACAGAGTAATATCGGGCTGTTACCGCACATGCTTTATATAGCGTCGAGTTATTACACTATGGCATTTTTAATTTCGTTCTCAAAAGGGCAGTAAGAATTATTTACAAATTATTTTGTATTTATGAACAATTTTTATAGTAATTAGTTTTGTAATTAATTATATTACGATTTACTAAAACTGCAGATAAATCAAAAGCCTCTAATACAGACTTAGTTCAATTAGAAAAACCAGCGGACTGCAGCTTAAATGTATTATATTCAGCCAAGAATTTAAGGTCCACATAATAAAAATTGCAGGACAGAAGAATATACGTTTTTAAAAACAACTCTTTTTATATATATTCCACTGTTTGTATTAAGGTTTAGGTTCATACACGTTGAAAAAGTAATCAATAAAATACATAAACAAATATACAGGGTGTCCGTAAAGTACTCCACTTAAACTTTATGATACGTTTTGTTGGATAAAAATAAACAAAAACGTTCAAAAGGGCTATGTCCTAAATGCATACTTACACAGATATCAAAGATTTTTGTATTTCTTACAAAATTATATAATTATTCAACTGGTTTGATAGTATAGATGAAAAATGAAAATGAAAAGTTATGCGAATTTTCGTTTAATAAATATGTAAACGTCGTCAAGCATTTTAGAAAATAGAGATGATAGAACAATAAACAATAACAAACAGTGACTAAATATTTTAACATGTGATTGATTGTCTAGACAGAAAATTTAAAATATGGAACATATGATTTGGTACCTACATTTTAAAATAAATAAATATAGAGATTTATGCATGTAATTATTAAAATGTTATTTTCAATTGCGTTGAATCGTTTTTATCATTTTTTATCAACTAATCTTAAATTTAAACCGGATGGAAATTTTGATTTTAGAACCAACTGGTGTGCAAATTCAGAATTTCTCAAAATTAGTTGGTTACTTTTTGCATTTTGATGTGGTTTAATTTTACAAAAGTATATCTTAGAGATATTTGAATCGATTGTGTTAAAATAGTAAATACCAAATTAGGAATAGGTAAATTATCAAAGAGATTAAATTTTTAATTTTAAAATGCCGGTAAACTACATTATTTAAATTATAATAACTAAAAATAATGAATTAATTTAAAGTTTATGATGAATAAAAGCTATATTACATTAAATACATCCAAAGAAAATCGGTAATCAAACATAGTCGGTATGTAGTAGTCCGAGTATAGTCAAAACACGGATACGTTGAAAAATTCCAACGTAACGAAAAATTATATGATAATATTAGTATAAACCAACGCCATCATGAATATCAAAAATTCCTACTTGTAAAATTGTATAAATTGGAATGCTTGTGATTTTGAACAATTAATTTTATATTTCAGCTATGTTCGATTATACAGGGTGTCCATGAAAAACTTTTCAGGACTTCGGTGAGTACATGGGTACATTAAAAGGAAGAAAAAATTTCCATTGAGGTATGGCCTAAAACGCTTATTTTCTCAGGTATCTGCCATTTTTTACTCTTCACAAAATATTTTTTACTCAAATATTTTTAACGGATTATTTTAAAATTCGGTATGTGTTTTACACTAGTAGATTAATACTGTTAAAAATATCTAGCATGATCCTAGCTCAAGATCCAAAATGGCGGCCATTCTAAATTTTACCGTTAACAAAGTATTTTAGTTTTAACATTTTAAATGGCCGCCTTTTTGAGTTTTAAACTTGGATCATGCTAGTTATTTTTTAATAATAGTACTCTACTAGTGTAAAACACGAGCCAAATTTCTAAATAATCCATTAAAACATTAAATAAAAAATATTCTGTGAAAATACAAAATGGCGGATATCTGGGAAAATATGCGTGTTAGGTCATACCTCCATTGGAATTTTTTCTTCCTTTTTATGTACCCTATCACTCACCGAAGTCCTGAAACGTTTTTCATGGACACCTCATAGAAACAAATAATAATAATAATACATCATTTGAAACTGCTAAATCAAAAATATATAAGCTCCATGTTTACAAAACATGATACATTGTTAACAATATGTATGGAAAAACTAGTAAAAGTGACGTTTCCAGTGAACGTGAACCGGTTCTGAAAGCTCGCCATTAGTTGATGACACTGAGCAATGGTTTTCCAATACTTGTTTCAGTATGGAAAATGTTATTATTTCATTTCACGTGTCAAATGTTTTAGCTTTTTGTTAATTCAATAGACATGGAAAGAGTTCAAACATTTAAAAGGTGATGATTTAAACCAACGAAAAATATACATTCTATTTTGTAGAATCACTAAAAATGTATTTTTGCTATCAAATATATATTCGTAAATAAAAATTAAATTTACAAACTCGTTTATTCCTAAGTGTACGTAAATTACTGATGATCTATGCGGTTTTTTTTACCGCCTGTCTTTTTGAGTTTAACAAATCACTGATTTTATAGGTGTGATACCTAAATAGCAGCCAATTACCTTTTTTCCGTAAGTGTTATTTATATTATTAATATATAGGACAATTTTCATCACGATCATAGTTTTATGACGTTTTGGGATCTAAAATCTGATTTCGTACTCAAGTCAAGTAGCACATACTCCGGACACAAACTTTTAAATTTTATAAAAACAATATTGTGTTTATCAGTGTGAAACACATATTAACAAACAATGTATTTAGCAATCTGAGTGTATACTTAGTTGAGAGTTATATGATGTTAATTTTCTTTATAATATAATAAATCTGGTCAGTGGTGAAGGAACATTACAGAGACGCATAACACGGAAAGTCTCAGATAATCCTTTATTCAATAGCGAATAAGATCCAACGTGGCGCGTTCGAGTAACTCGAGCAAAAATTTAATGTAAACTGATCTCATCTTTCCAATCCTCTTCCACGATCATTCGTTTCCTTTTGGGGATCTAATCTTGAAAGTATATTTCCAAAATGTCTGATAAAGATTAGTTTTTTTCTACTTAATATCCTTACAGATTCAGGTGGTTACAATGTTCGATTTTAATACGTAATTTCCTTACGTATGTAGGTGCTAGCTTTATTCGTTTAATTGTGTAAAAAGGTCATAATTATTGTAGGCTATATACAATCCAGTAAATATAGAAAAAATATGTTTTTTTCTATATTCTGATGTTTTGTGTAAATATGTGAGTAATTTTATACTTCAAAAAGTAAGAAAAAACAATATGAACAAGCTATAAAATTAAAGATCTTTTGAAAATTTTTATGTTTCTACGGAAAGATTTTTAGAGCAGAAAAAAATATAAAAATATGTTCACCAAAAATGAAGTTTAAATTTATTTGTAATTAATCTTTGACAATCTTTTCATTATATTAATAATAATAATAATAATAATCTTTATTTGCAAAATGACAATAAAAAATTGCATTGCAATCGTCAAGTAATTATAAAATTAATAATATAATCAGCGAATTATCAGTCCAACATTTCATTCATTCATTCATTCATTCATTCAGTCAGTCGTTGCGTTTCACCTCCCAATCGTACCAGAAACACCTTTGCACTGCAACTTTAACACACCATCTGTACCGAATTTCCATTCGCGGTAACTCCTAAAATTTTAGTTGTCCCAGCGACTCATCATGAACTCCTCAACCGAGTACAGAACGTTTGACACTAGAAGGTTCTTCAAACGGGTTTTGAATAGATTTTGATTTCGCGCATGTTTGACGCCTTCCGGGAGCTTGTTAAGAATTTTGATATTATGTGTTTATAAGAACTGATATGGTAGGGCCACTGATCTTTATTTGAATGTGCTTATATTGTGGATCAATTTGGACTGTTGATTTTTAATATTTTAAGCCAATAATGTTTTTTTATCTTAAATGCTTCAAGCACAAAAAATTTCGTAAAATAATAAAAGCTTTTAAGCTTAAATTCGGAAGTCGCTATTTGATAAATTAATCGTTAAAAGGCTTCAATTTACTTCGCATTTATTATAATCTGAATATTAAAAAATATTTTATACTTTATGTAAACATCAGGTAGTATATTGCTTAGCTATTTTTATTTTTCTTAGAGTATATCGATGAAATTTTAAATTATAAAGTAGCATTGAAGCAAATCTATATTATTAAGTCATCACGGTATTGAGATCGATGAATCACATTTTGACATGGATATACAGCGTGTCCATGAAAAACGTTTCAGAACTTCGGTGAGTGATTGGGTACATTTAAAGCAAGAAAAAACTACCAATAGAGGTATGGCCTAAAACGCTTATTTCGTCAGATATCTGCCATTTTTTATTCTTCACAAAATATTTTTTAATTCAAATATTTTTAACGGATTATTTTAAAATTTGAAATGTGTTTTACACAGTAGATTAATGTTAGTAAAATAATAACTAGCATGATCCAAGTTGAAAATCCAAAATAGTTACCATTTTAAATTTTACCGTTAGCAAAGTATTTAAGTTTTAAAACTTTAAATGACCGCCATTTTGGATTTTGAGCTAGGATCATGCTAGTTATTTTTTACTAATAGTAGTCTCCTAGTTTAAAACACGTACAAAATTTGGAAATAATCCGTTGACAAATTTTTGAAATTAAAAATATTTTGTGGAAAATACAAAATGGCGGATATCTAATAAAATAAGGGTTTTAGGCCATTTCTCTATTTGAACTTTTTCTTTTTTTTAATGTAGTAAATCACTCACTAAAGTCCTGAAACGTGAAACATGGACACCCTGTATACTAGCCCTGTGGGGAAGGTGTTGTCAGTTTCAATTTGAACGACCAAGTTTTGAAACAGTGACATATGGTTATAAAGACAGCTGTTAAGGGAACAGAAAACATTCTCCTAAGAAATATCCATGATCTGACCTATTTCCCACAGGGAAGTAAATACAAACATTTTTTTAAATTTGGGATGGGCAATTTTTTACAGATAAAATTAGTTTTTGACAGTCTATATTTTACTCAAAGTAAATTACAAAAACTTTTATCATCGGTTGAATTGGAAAAATACTGTTGAACCTTACCACGACTTCTATTCTTTTTGGAAGTGAAAGTAAGTCATCGAGGTTGTGCGTCTTCTTGCGTTGTTGGTGTTGTCCGTAGCTAATTTTATTTTGAAATTTAATAATGTTTCAATGTTGTAATTACACGTTCATCTTGAAAGGCTCATATAGCAAATAAAGGACCGTAATTAAGGAAGTATTTGCGTGTGTACCACGAGACCAGGAGGGAGTATAATCACCCCGATGAGACAGACTGTTTCACTTAATTAATGTTCCTTCAGTTTAACTTAATTGAAAACATTTTTAGAAACGTTGCCATATAAAACGTTGTTTCATATACAGTATATGCACTGATAGATTAAAGTATGTCAACTCAACGAAAAATCACTTTTAATGAGCAGTGTGTTTTTCATGTTGTTTTGTTTGTGGGTGGGGGTTAACGTGTTAGACTTGTGTGCAAGAGGTCACGGGTTCAAATCCCGTAATTCCCATTTGCGTGTGGACCGTTTTCCCAAAAAGCGTCAATGTTATATCAATCATTGACTCCATAAATATGGTTCTAAAATTAAGATACAAACATGTATAAGTCGGTAGCAGTAGAACATAATCACTGTTTCGAGTATATTAATCGATTAATGTTATCGATTGAAGTAAATTACTTGTTATGAATTTTGATCATATAACTCAAAACATATTCACCAATGTTATAACTCAGTCACATCGTAACACAAACGTACTTATTATCAGTTCTTTTGGAATTTACAAGATAAACTGCCTGTAATGGCTAAATTATAATAACAAAACATTTGTATTTGAAACTGTAGATGAAAGAGTGAATTTTATAAAAAGTGTAAGGTTTTCAGAGGAATTAAAACTAAAAACATAAGGTGGTACAAAAAAGGTTTTCCAGGAACTAAGAATTAAATATCCAGTTAGATACTATGTTTGGGTGCAAAATCATGAGGTTAAGTGTACATATCAGACATCCCCACAGACTAAACACGTTTTACTGTTTCTAATAACTATTTGTAAACTTAAAACCATGGTAGTAGCTTGTTTATAGTTTCACAGTTAAATTTGTATAACAATGCAATAAACAATGCAGTGAAGCTACAAACAGATAGAACAGTTCCTGATCTACCCAGGTATTTAGGTTAGTGTGTTTCAGTTAAGAGTAACATTCCGTTATCTTTGGTTGACAGTTACTTGAGGAAGATTAATTTAGCTTTCAACAACTTTGTTGAACGAAACTACCCCAACCTGTAACTCAACACGGTGACTTCCAACTCTACAAAGCTTAAGTATCTCCGGTCATGTTGACAACTCTCTTTAATTACTAATTACTATGTTCTACAGGATCGTGTTTGCTTTGACCTCAACAAAGAGAAATAAAAATTTAATTTTAAACTTCAACTTTTTATGGTGAGGCACTTTGTTTAGACATTGTTCCTCGCCAACTTACAGTAATCAGTGTTCATGTTATTGTACTGTTTGACGTAATTTATATAAGCTACTAGCTGATCCGGCGAACTTCGTAACGCCTGACAGTAAATACATGTTAACTTTAAGTTTGGCCATGTTCTGAAGTCGAATAGCAATACGGCTTCATTGTGAAAGGTTGTATATCCTGGGTCACGGCATAGAGAATAACAATACTGAAACGATAATTAATAACATTCCTATAAAACAAATAAATCTGAGTGGATTAATTCACAATTTTCAAATCGAACCAAAATCCAATCCAAACCTAACTGTAATACGGAAAGATATACAACAGCTGATTATTATAATAAACGTAATAATATAAACATTTTAATTATCATATAAACACGTGATTTTAATCAGACAGAAAATGAAAATATAAATACATAATCCCCCAAAACCGTAAACTATTAACGTGGTGAATAAAGCTGTTCATTTTTTACAGTATACATTTACTTCATAGTTTAACATTAATGAATGATTCAGATGGCATTGGATAGTAAAGCATACGGTATTGCTAATGGAAAGTAAACCAATCAGCTGTAGCTAAGAAATCAAATGTTTTCATTGTAGACAATTTGTAAACAAACTTACTCTCCATAAGGTTAACATTAGAAATTTAAAACGCCATAAAATGGAAACTTATGGGGATTTCGAAAATATTTTTTCACTAAAACCTTCCCGGACACATATAGAGCAACTTCCTAAAATTTCATGGCGATCGGATGAGTAGTTTGGCAACGCATAAAGGACATACAGACAGACAGACATACATTCAATTTTATATATAGAGACATATATTATGATTTCCTAGTACTTCGACGTAGATATAATAAATTGTAATAGCGCAAAACCCCTGGATGTACAATTACAACAGTTGTTTGTTTCAAATAGCTGCAGGTACACTGAGATAAACAGGGTTCGGGTGTTCTTGATTTTGAGAAATCCTAATTGAGTTGACATGGTTTGTGAGATCATTTACCAATTTAATTCACATCCACTCAACACTCACTCTCAACAATTTGAAGAGACCAAGGTTTAGGGAAAACGTGAACAAAACAATGCCGTATTAAGTACGTACGATACGTATTAAGACAATACGTATTTCAGATTTCTTGGTACAGGTATATGAAAAGTATAATCTAGCTTAAAACCAAAGTATTAATTCCAAGTAATTTATTAACAAATCCCTAATCTTATTTATACCAATAATGCAAGTTTTCATCAGAATATACGCAATAATTGTCCTTATAGACATTCCAATAAACAACAACGAAAACCCTATGCTCGTAACATATATATGTTCACACATACATCTTCTTAACATTTATGTTCCACATTATCCATGTTCTTAACACATACGAGAGTTTGAGATAAAAATAGCTCTTTGACAAACCACACGACAAATTTCCTTTAGTTGAATTCTCCAATAACAATAATTCATTCTGTTTCAGGTACGGAGAACCTCGTGTATTTTTCAACGTAAGTGTTATCATGTAATGTAACTAGTTCAATGCAATAGTATTTCTTTACTCAGACTTACTAAACACTGGCATTTTATGACTGTTTTTATTTCTTGTATCCTAACAGATATATCATTTAGTTTCCATAAAATTCCTTTAATACTCTGATATTTTCGTTACAATTAGGTGTACCATAAGGAGAATAAGTTTATAACCTACTTACGCGGCTTAAAATTTGATTTAAAATAGTTTTTAATATGTAGTTCATTTGATTTATTTGTTAGTTCATTTGGTTCATGATTTTTTAAATATTTAATTTGATTAAATATTTGCAGGCTTACTGCTAAGGGGATGTTTACAAATATAATCTGCAAGGTCATTTTTCATAAGATTTTCATAAGTTGGTCGAGTGTTGATGTTTTAGTTTGTGCGGGATGTCTTTTAAGTTTACTTCCCTGCGGGAAATAGGTTAGATCATGGATATGTCTTAAGTGATTTTTTTCTGTTAATCTAAACAGCTGTTCTTATTTTATATATTAAAAATTCAATACAATAGCTCTGGTGGTTTCTATGGAAACCTGTGACATATTTTCCATCTTAAAACTCACCAATACTCCCCCAGAGCTAAAACATATCCATGTCAACATAGAGCAGCAACATTACTAGATGGGATCACAATTTGTTAATCTGTTTTGAAGTACTGTACACAGTACTGAACTCACAGTTGAATATTAAATGAAAATTATATCGTTTTGCCATATTACATTTATTTTCTGGATATTTTTATTCATTTCAGAATTATTCGACATCTTGGCTTTTGTACTAAACGCATTCAAAATCTTAGGATAAACTATAAATCAATAATCAATATTTAATGATAGTAATTCAAAATACATAAGTATTTTTAATATTAAATTTTAGGAGAGCCGGGGCTTGTTTTTGCTAGAAAAATGTGCTCCGGCCAGTATTCGAAAAATTGCCCCGTCACCATTTTAAAAATTTCAAATTGATCTGATACAGATAAAAATATGGTTTCTCTACCCATGACCCCAGATGGAGCAGAACATTTTTATCTAGATATGATAATAATGGTATGCTGTACTGAAAGAAAACAAGGTTTATTTTACTTTTAAAGATACCACTAAGATTGACTCATCTGTTCAAGGAACAATATTTTTTATTATTATTATTTTGCTGTTGTTTTGGTATTCACGTTCCAAAACGTGCGTATCCTTCCTTCCTCGTGAAGCTCTCAGAACTGGCCAGCGGTGGGGGGGATTGTAGGCGTCGACTGACTCAGACCTGAGCTACATACACACTAACAGGTTTAGAAGTTAAAGCAGATTCAAAAACCAGCTCCAATCTCCCCATACTTAAGTAAATATTAAAAAATACGAAACGAAGAAATTTTAGTTTTATACATAGTTTTGAACGTTAATTTTCATTTTCACAGAGAGTTCATAGAGATAATAACCTATCAAATAACAACAATAACAGATATAAAAGTTGACTTTAAATTTTTTAACCTGAGTATGTTATAAATAGTATTAAAGAAGGGTCAATAACAACTAAAACACTTCACCTTGACTTCTAGAAACTTTGCAACTAAGTCACAAGCTGTACAAACTTAACGTCCACACTCTTGCCTCTTAAGTTTAATCCTCTTATAAGGTTATCACAATTGTTAAAGAATATTATGAAATATTGGTTTGGTTCAAGTTAAAATTTAAAATATAAAATATGTTACTTTAGGGTGGAAATATAACTGGTTTGGTGGAATGATTATGGTTGGTGACATAGAGGGTTATTAAAAAGAATGGAGCAAAAGTAAGGTTAATTAATTTGCACACATTGAATTGGAGAACCATGAAAACAGAATAAAATTGTTTCTAATAACTTTAGTTTGTGCAGCATACAGTGGACTTTAGTGTGTTCAATTCTCAATCAGCTTTGTCTGTCGAGGTTTTTGGACTGCGCGCAAACTTATCTTCGATGCTCTTCATGACGTCTGGGGACGGCCTGAACTCTTTCCGGTACACAAACATCCAGTCGCCTTAAATTTCCTCACACATCGAGCTATACAGTTCCGATGAGGAGCCTTCTTCAAGAATTCTGTCCTACCGTTCAATAACAATAGCATTAGTACGAGCATACTCTAGAATACAAAATGATTATTCTTGTTTTGTAGTAGCCATTTGTTAACAGGCGGTACTCAACAAAGTCTCTGGCCGTCTCTCCGCCACCAGCTTCCACAGCTTTGTCAGCGCCAATTTGAAGGCCCCATCTGCCAACTGTGTCTGGGTCACCCTCTTATCTTCTTCCTTCTCCATTCCAACACTTGCCGTATGAGTCGGCCCTCCTCCATCCGATTTCATGGCCAAACCAAACTAATTGACTCTTTTGTATCTCGTTCACTATATCTCCTTCAACTTCCATTTCCTTTTGTATGCCCTTGTTCCTCAGCCTGTCCAACATAGTCCTCCTACAACTTCTTCTCAGCACGTCCATCTCCTTACCTAACAACTTCCCTACAATCCTCTGCTCCAGGTTCCAAACTTCTGAGTCATATAGTACAACACTTTGCATCATAGACTTATAACTTTTCTTTTTAGTTTTCATCGAGACACCTCTATTCCACCAAACAGAATTATTGAAAGCTCTTGTTATTTTCCCTCTCCACTGCTGCCACGAGACTTGTCAAACATAACTCCTAAATATCCATCTTTTCTGACTCCCTTGATTACTCCATCTTCTAAAGGCAGACTTTCCACTGAGTCGTTCCCAACTACAAGATATTCACATTTTTCCACATTCACAAATAGGCCGTTCAACTCATATTCCTCTTTCAAATTTCTGACCATGCAGCTCAAATATTATCGATCCTCTGCCAAAATTACCTGATCGACCACAAAATACAAGGTGGACAAATGACTTTCTTCCAGCTGCACTCCCATAGGCTTACACCTCCCCTGCCAATCCTGTAAAATTCCGACAAGGTAAAGTTTGAATAGTGTTGGTGATAAGCCACATTCTTGCCTCAGCCCCTTAGTCACTTGAAACACACCACTTAGCTCATTACCCCCTAAACTCTATCTGTATCCTCAGTGTACAATTTCTGTGCCACCATGATCAACACTGGACTAATATTCATCTTGTTTAGCTGCCCCCATAAAGCTGCAATAGGAACATTGTCATACGCATTTTCTAAATCTAAAAATGCTACATGCGTCTCTTTACCATACATGCACCTTCTTTCAACCAAGTCAAAAATATTATCTACTTCCTGCGCAGAATCCAGCTTGCTCTTCTTAAATCTAGTGTTTCAATTTCAAAAGTATTTTTTACATTGAATACATATATCCTACTGGTGGTAATTACTTTAATTATAATCCCTGAATACTATTCTAAGTACCTGGTGACCGAGCTTTGCTCGTTTAGAATAATACATGTATTATAAAAATTAATTAGAAAAATTAAAACACATTTATTACACAATGAAAACATTTATGTGGTTTAAATAAAACCAATTTAATACACCATAATTAATATAGCACTGAACAAAAAGTATTGCCCCTGATGGGGTAGAACACGCGACCTTCATATTACGAGGCCAACACACTACCGCTGGACCACGGTGTCTGCCAAATGAGCAACGCCGGTTAAGGTGTTTTAGCCAACCTCAATTGTTTTAGCCGATCATTTACTGTTTAACTATCCATACAGTTATTATTAGCCTGTGACCAACTGATTTTGATATAAACGGAATGAGGATTGAAAAGCAAAAGAGAAATTTAATTTACACATATTAATTGGTTTGTTACAGTGGTTTCAAGCAATACAACAAATACGTTTTCTATCAAAACACGGAAGATTTTGGAAATACTCTTTCCTGCTTTTATTTCGCACAGTTATGTTACCCTTAAGTTTTTACAAATTGTTTAGTTGCCTAATAATTTTACATTTATTACATACATAAAATAAATATTTATGAAAAACCTCTATTCACATATTGTTCTTTGCCGTCTTCAATCAAGAACTGTCAAACGGTTATAAACAGCTGTTTTTGTTTGTATTGTTTACATTTTATTCTCCATAAGTGTAATGTTAAATTTTTAGATTTTAAACTTAATATTACAAGAAAACACGAATTTTCCTGGACATTAGACCATTAGAAATTAGTTATTTCCAAAATTGAAAGAAATTCCTTAGTGGCGTTTTCGAGATCCGTGTGCAAATATATATACAAACCTTGCTCGTATTATAGTATTGGATTCATTAAATCTGTCTCAATAAGTAAATAGATATTCAAATGACAATCCATAGGTATACGATCTAATGTATCGTGGCTATGCATACAGTTTCAAACAACATTCACATTGAATGCGAGCATTCATGTGGTGTCAATATTATGAATCGACCGTAATGTTATTAGCTTGACACGGGACGGTGAGTTTAGTTTCATCTATTAATAGTGCAATTGACATAAATGAACCAAAGCCATAAGTGGTCGCAATGTAATTAAATTGGAATGAGAGGCAGATTAATCAAATTAATTTAATCAACTTTTTTAATTTTGCAATCGCATTCAATTGATAATTTTAACTTCCACTACATTATAAGGTGATTACTTCAAATGACTTAACAAAATTCACCAGTTTTTTACAAAGTTTATAGTAATTTTATTAAATTGTTTCTGAATATTGCTATCTAACAAGAGGACAAAAAACTTAAATTTCGTTGAATTTACTGTTGGAAAATGTACTCCATAGTATTAGTAATCTATATTATTTTACGTAATGCAGAGTAAAGAAATAATGATAACAAACTTACATAAACATTTCTTGAAACTTAAAAAGTTTACTTAACCTAGGACAACTATGCTGTGAACTTATTCGTGGTTATTTGCAAGTCAAGTGGTGACAAAGGTTCCAATTCAATTCCTGATATATTTTTCGTTCCTTTAAATAGCTAGTCTCATTAGGTAGTTTGCTTTTATATCTTAAACCTATACAAACAAAATCTCACATAACCAAAAATAGCCAACCTGATCTATCCTATTGTTATGTATACTTTTGTCATTAGTACGTATAACATAAAATATACTTATTCGCGGATGTCTTTTGGGGCTGGTTATCTTTCAGAAAAAGTGTTTGTCTAATTTTAATCCTCTAGCGTACATTGAAAGACGTAAAACATGTGTTGTTGAATATATTCAAAAAGTTCTATTTATATAATTTTTTTCTTCGTGATTCGAAATAAATTTGTTTTGGCTTAAGTATTTGATGTGACGTAATATTGTTATTAATAAAATTCTATATTATTTTACGTAATGCAGAGTAAAGAAATAATGATAACAAACTTACATAAACATTTCTTGAAACTTAAAAAGTTTACTTAACCTAGGACAACTATGCTGTGAACTTATTCGTGGTTATTTGCAAGTCAAGTGGTGACAAAGGTTCCAATTCAATTCCTGATATATTTTTCGTTCCTTTAAATAGCTAGTCTCATTAGGTAGTTTGCTTTTATATCTTAAACCTATACAAACAAAATCTCACATTACCAAAAATAGCCAACCTGATCTATCCTATTGTTATGTATACTTTTGTCATTAGTACGTATAACATAAAATATACTTATTCGCGGATGTTTTTTGGGGTTGGTTATCTTTCAGAAAAAGTGTTTGTCTAATTTTAATCCTCTAGCGTACATTGAAAGACGTAAAACATGTGTTGTTGAATATATAAAAAAAGTTCTATTTATATAGTTTTTTTCTTCGTGATTCGAAATAAATTTGTTTTGGCTTAAGTATTTGATGTGACGTAATATTGTTATTAATAAAATTGATAAAAACTCATAACTGTGGCTTTGCGTTCGTGTTCCTCACTTGGAAAATAAAAACCGTTATCAGAGGGAAATTGAAAACGTAAATAAAATATTAATTTCCGACGTTTTTACAGATTCGTTCCACGATCCAACCAAAGCTTTAAATTTATAATATTTACTTTTACCAAACATATTTTCAATGCAATAGTTTATTAATATTTTATGGTATGAAAAACAGACACTATATATTTTATTACGCTTCTTAACTACGTTTTTGTAAAGCAAAGACAATTATAGCTCTGGCCTCAAATTAGTTTAAAGAATGAATGAAAGGAGTAGCATGTAGATTGAATAAATGTTTCCAAGATATAAAAAAAATCCTTTGAATATATTTTAAAATAAGTTGGTAGGTAGCCTCTATCCGAAGTGCTTGGGTAGGCTCCAGAATAAAAGATTTTAGAAAGGAAATATGCCAATTATTCTGTATCAGTAAAACTTTTCAGAATTAATAATAAAAACTAGAGTCTAGAAATTCATAAGTAATCTGATAGTCCTTAACAGATTTTTATAAAATTATATTAATACATAATAAAATACAGGTAATTCATAAATATGAAGAGAGTTACAATAATGTAAGTAGAATTTTGTTGTTGTTGTTTTAATTTTTAGAGTAAATTTAATAACATTCTACAATATGGATGAAAATACAATACGATGAAATTTACGTTTGACTTGTCCTTTTCATATTTTGTGTGCGCAAAAAAATTCTTAGTGTATTAAATCATATTATAAAAATGATAGTTGGATTGATTTAAAACATTGATGAGGTTTGGTAAAAATGGCGTGGATTTAGTAACATATTTTATTCGTGTCCTGAAAATATTCGCATTATTAGTCTAAAAAAAACAAAATTTAATTATTGCTAACATTAACTAGTGGTACGAGTAGCTGGTACCAATTAATCAAAATATGTACTATATAATCAGAAATGTCCCCGCATAGGCAGAGCCTGTGCGCGGGGGCAGATCCCTAGCGACTATCGCTCTCTAATTTATGTTGACTGCAGGGAACAATATTTTAGTTTGTAAAATATTTGATAAAAACAAAAATAAAAGAACCATTAATCATGCGGATGAAGGCTAAATTATAAAATAAGTTAATTATATAAACCAAACTAGATACTTTAAGAGCTACAGAAAACGTACATGCGCAACATGCAATCACATCCACACTATTATCAGACAATCCCTTTCAATCTACATTCTCTGCACATGCACATTCAAAAATACATGCACCCAACCTTACGTCCTCATTCGAATACAACATTCAAAAACATGCACATTCATTCGATTTGAACCAAATGGAATTCGATTGGAGTTGATTGGAACCAAAAGGTGAGAAAAAAAATTTAAAAAGTGAGATGGAGTAATATGTCCTACCAAAACCGCATGAGGGAAGATTTGCCCGTGTAACGCGCTCACAGTCAAGCGCGGTATTGGGTGGTAACCAACCCCATGGCAGCCTCCCTTCCGATGCCAATCAACCATCCTATAAGTTTCTTTCTGAATACACCAATGCTACATGGCGCAATATTCCTTAATTCATCAGGTAAGTTTGTATAAATTACATGGGCAATATATAGACAGCCAGTATAGTTTATGGATTTTTCGATCTTTGGTGTGACTATACCGATGTTCATACGATGACGTGTTAGGTATGTATGTGAAGTTTTCTCAATAAAACTATATTGTCTTTTGAAACTGAATAATGCAACCGTTTTTATGAATAATTGCCTAATATCTAATACTTTGAAAATGTCAAACAATCTGTCGGAAGAAAACCTATGGGGCTTTTGAAGCGCTGATTTAATTATAGACTTCTGGGTAATCTGTAGTGGGTTAACAACATAGTCAAATGATCCCCCCCAGACAAGAATGCCATATTGCAAAATTGACTGAACATAAGCGTAATAAACTATTTTTAGGTGAGCATCATCAAGAACATGAGACAGAACCGAAAACATATAAATACATTTTCTGAGTTTACTATTGATATATAATGAATGAGCGGTCCAGGTTATTCTTTTATCAAACCAAACTCCCAGGTATTTATATGAATCCACTCGCTCAATCACTTCACAACTACAAGGAGCTGAGAGATTGCATGTGTGCATTATCAGTTGTTTATTTATTGGGTCGGTAGCAGCCCTCAGGGAGACCGCCATGTATCTGGTCTTTCCCACGTTGACCGTAAGGCCGTTCTGAGCAAACCATTGCTTGACAGTGCGCAGCCCACCCTCCGCTCGCCGGTACACCTCGTTCCATGCGGCGCCCTCAAAGAGGAGGGCAGTGTCGTCTGCATACAAAAACATTTCACCATATCTTAAATCAATTTTCCCCAGATTATTTATATAAGCTAAAAATAATAAAGGTCCAAGAGTGCTCCCTTGTATGATCCCATAGTTTATGTTTTTTGTGGCACTTGAATGAGAATTTATTGAAACAAATTGCTGTCTGTTTGTAAGATAGCCCTTAAACCAATTATATTCGTTTCCTGTGATTCCCAAATATCGAAGCTTCTTTAAAAGAATTTCTCTGTCAAGAGAATCAAATGCTTTTGCTAGGTCAATAAATATAAGTAGACAACGTTTTTTTTCTGCAATAAATGAACTCCTGTCAGATTATGAGCGGTCTCCTCTGGCTCTAGCCTGCTTCTAGCGTCGCTACAGGACCTCACAGTTTGTGATTCACCACACAGGCCCTTAGCTAATGGCTTTGGATTGTTAGGGTTTTAAGTATTTATATAAAATACATTAGTTTAATAATACTTTATACTTTTAACTGAAATGGCGACTACCCAGGTAGGTATTTTAAGCCAAGTATGAATGAGGAATGAATGTAGGATGATTGTGGCGCGATCTTGTAGTCTTGTTACTGACTAAGGCTGACATGTTCCTTAGACAGGACTGTTAATTAATAGCCCAACAGCCGATGGCAACTAATGGACCTACAGTTTAACGATGAAACACGGCCTCTAACGAATTGGTCTAATTATGAGGATGGTCTTGGGATTAATAGTATTCAATAGTGGGACGATAATCCACACAAGAGAACACTACACCCACCATCTCTCAAACTATCCACAATGCGTGACCTCCAAGTAGCTGGATTACGGGACGTCGCCCCCGTCCCAGTCTATATTATAGTTAATAGTTAATATTATGTCTACTTAACAATCAATCATGCAGTCAGAGGCTTAAAAAATCAAATACCCCGTCACAGTAGACCTGCGTACTCCAATAATTTCCAAAACAATAATATTACAGTAATAATAAACTATATGAGAAGTTTGTACAATGTGTCGATCAAAAACATTTATAGTTTTCCTATTCTCCTAAGATTTCCCGTGCTAGAGAAAGGGTATGCAGGTTTGCTGCTGTGAGGAGGGATTTTTACCATAAACTATTTTTTTACCATAAGTTTCTTCAAAATCTGTCCATAAGTAAAGGAGCTTGCTTCATATCTATATAACATGTGAAAATAGTATGTGGGTTGGCTGTCATGATGAACACATCAATTATGATTATGATATTTTAGCCTCTAAGCAACTCAAAACGAAAAATTAGCATGGTCCCAGGTCTAAGTCTTGCCACGAGACCTACGAATACCTTCCAGTGAAATTCGCTAAAAGACTACTTTTTAGATAATTTCACTACAATTTTGACCTCTTTTTTTTTAGTTTTTTATTTCTTCTTACCATTGTATAGATTTTAAATTATTTGTACTTGTTTTTCTAATTTTTCTTTCCTGATTATTTTGTTATTTTTTTGTATACATCTTTACTTAAATATGTGTAATTATTTTTACATTTTATGATTTTTGTTTTAAAATATATTAACTTAACTGAAAAATTTTGTTTGAGATGTATTAGAGTGTAAAGAAAAACAAAAAAAATGTTAAAAAAATGATATCTTAGCAATCGATATTTATTCCGTCGTTTTGTCAAATATTTATTTATATAATTTTCTTAATAAGATGAAAATATTTTCACATCTTTTATGTATATGTATTATTTGTTATTGTTTATTTCACTTTTTTGTTGTTTGCTCTTTAATATATAACTTCCACATGTACCTTTTCTGATATGAAAATAAAAATTCATTTTTTTGACTGTTCATAAACCCAAAACAAACATACATCTCTTATAAGCTATGTTAATTTGTATGTAAATCGTGTTATAAACTTTTATCAAACCACAGCATTCTCACAGTTGACATCAATGCTTTACAGCAAGGTTTTAACATCGTATTGACAGCATACGATTCTTTAGCAACTACACAACATAATTATTTTGTTAGAATATTTACTGAAACCACCTTCGGTTCCCTTGTCAGATAGAATCTAACAAAACCATATGTTCTGCAGAAAAAAAGTAATCTGATACAAAACACAATAAGATTAGTGCAATGCCATACATGTAATGTATTTCATTTATAATTACTTGATTAATTTCAACCCTATATATATTTCCATTATTTATTATAGAAAAATATTTAAACAGTTTTTCTGACTTGTTTTTATTTTAACACTTTTAAGACACCAAATATATCATTCAAAATGTACAGTAGTAATAATTCGTCTAACTAAGCTCATAAGCTAATAAAAAAATATACGGGCAACTGATCACGTTGGGAAGATAGACAGGACCAATAGGGGTTAAAGTAACCTTTTCAAAATAACACTTTTCTATAAACTATTTGATTAATTGTAATAGATTTTCAAAAACATAACTACAGTAATAGTTTATCTTTTTATTGCAAAATAAAAGATAAATAAATAAATGTTATTTTAGTGGGATACCTTAACAAATGCATTTAAGCACGAAGGAAATGCCATAGAAAATTTTTGAGTGATGTATTTATAAGTTTCTGAGAAAAGGTTACGTAAACCAACGTTGAAGATATTAATACAATAAGGACAAATGAAACCGAACAAAACGAAACAAATGTAACTAAATATGAAACTGTAGAGGTTACAGCGTTTCATTATTTATTCGGTCGGATTATCCGACCTTAATTGACACAGCAGCTTGTCATGGATCCCCAATCAATTTTACTGACCTCCCAATAATCCGTCTCTGAAATATTTCGTATCAATCGGTTGTTTCTAGACTGAAATATCGATTTATTCATAAAATGATTCGAATATGCAACACTTTCTGTGATTCCAATTTTAACCTTTATTATGCATTCACTAAACTAAATAATTCTTTCTAAATTAATTTATCTAAAGTGTTTTTAGGATATATTTTCCAAAAAGTGAAAGATTAACTTTTATAATATACTACTTCGCTCCAGGCCCTTGTAGTTGTTGACGGTAGTCCTTAGTAATTAAAAGACCTTTGAATGTAAACGTCATATACCTACTAAAATCGTATAGGAGTGACGGCTAAGTTGTTTTGTACTATATGTCTTAGTATCTTGCTTAAGTAAAGGTGTAGTAGATCTTAAACGTAAGAAGGAAACATTCCCTATTGTTTTTACCCTAGGATCTGCCGTTTGGGTGCAAGAGCTAAAAATCCAGTTGGTCCAGGTAGGAAATAAGGGTGAAAAATCAATATTTTAAGAGGTAAAGTTGTGTCCTTAGATCTTTTATTTTTCTCGTTAATCATTCCGTTAGATCAATAGAGCACAAAAAGTACTACATTATCACAGTTTGAAAAGTTTGCTGTAATTCAAAACACCCATATTTTATCTAGACCATAAAAACCAGGACTCAAAACCATAACGTCAAATCCCATTTTTAGAAATAGACTAATATTTCAATTTTATTTTAATTTGTAGGGAATGTGCGTGTGAAATTTGAAGCCAATTAGAAATAAAATAACGTAGCATAGTAGCAGTTTGTGCTAGAAGAAGTCACTGTTAAAAATGTAAACTGTCACTCACATAACGTTCAATCCAAAATTTTAACAAAATAAAAAACTTTGGAAAAAACAAATGGAAGTGCAGCAAGTAAAAAAATGCAAGTAAAGCAATCAGATTTTGAGAATAGTATAGCTATAATGTAGCCAAGTTCTGGTTCCCCGGTATGTGATCCTTTTTGGGCTTCTAGGGAGAAACCCAATTGAGCTACAATACAATTGATGATCTATAAACCTTCCCCATGATATTTTATATAAGTGTACCACTTTTCATGGCCAATCGTCCAACGTTGTCCATGCACATAAACTTTAAACATACAAATATATGTATACAAACATCCTCTTTTATAGAAAATATATAGATTTATGAACACGATAGTTTTATGTGCGTTTAAATGCGCTCATTTTTAAGACGGTGTCGCTTAATTCATTACGCATATGTGCTTATTCCGTACACGCTTCACCTGTCTTTCGAATCAACTTTGGGTTTTTATATTGTTAAACATTATTTAAGGGGCCTACCCTTCAAAATGGCATATTTTATAAGATGGCCGGATTAAAATTCTCCTTTTGAAAAATCATTTTCTGAAATACTTGATTATTTTCCTTTTTGAAAATGTCATGTAAAAAGCTTTAATATGTGTATTGCCAAAATTTCAGTTCAGATTTTTTGTAATTTGTCTACAATCCTTTCGCCAATACCACCGAATTTTAGAACTAGTTACCCATTATTTAAATAAAAATATTTAAAAAATATATTCCATGGTATATTTATGGAACAATCAACAATAGAAATAAAAATCATGTTTTTCGAGATGGAAGTTTAATTACTGGTTTATTATAAATTATTATTTTTAAATACATTTTTTTTAGCTAGTTGTCTTCAGGGTGTTAGCTTGCGGGGGTCTGGCACTACCAAAAGCGCATCAAATGGCTTACGTAAATATACTCATTTTAACCTCCTCCCAAAATATTAAATGCTTTAACAAATCATACCGCAATATCACTCGTCTGTACCAACATTAAATTTCAATATTTCAAAAAACTGTAGTATCAGCAAATTTTATTAATTCATAAACTACCCACTCAATTTAGTTTTATTTTAAAACTTCACGTGTAGTTTTATTTTTATAAATAAAAAAATGCAATCCTTATTCATCGTTACACAACACTGGCTTATGAAAAAAGAATATTGCTTGATTCATGCTTCATGTTCCATCGGCAATATTGTAATATCGGTGGATTATATTAAATTTCATATATTGCGACCAAAGTGATCCAGACAAGGAGTTACAGCAGCAATGTTGAGGTTTCAACTGTAATATATTTTATATAAATATATATAATAATGTTTAAATTAATCTTTTATGTTTGTATTTTTGAAGAGTAACTTCGTAACTCTAATCATAACAAAATATATTCTCAATTCAAACTTAACTGTCAAAAATACTATTGTTTGGATACAAATTACTAAATAGTGTTTGTTGAAAAAACTACTTGTGCATAGAACGGTTTGTAAGATTTTTTTGCTGCTTTAAGCTTTTTGTTCTCAGCTTTATACCAGCTTTAATTAAAGGCAAGATTATATATTTCAGATCCCGAAACGTCGTGAAACTGTTTTACTTAAAATCGTGATGGAAATGTCCGTCATAAATATTGAAATTACATAGTTCATCGGTTTTGAGGCTATCAGTCTGTCAGTCTGTCAGTCTGTCAGTCTGTCAGTCTGTCAGTCTGTCAGTCTGTCAGTCTGTCAGTCTGTCAGTCTGTCAGTCTGTCAGTCTGTCAGTCTGTCAGTCTGTCAGTCTGTCAGTCTGTCAGTCTGTCAGTCTGTCAGTCAGTCTGTCAGTCTGTCAGTCTGTCAGTCTGTCAGTCTGTCAGTCTGTCAGTCTGTCAGTCTGTCAGTCTGTCAGTCTGTCAGTCTGTCAGTCTGTCAGTCTGTCAGTCTGTCAGTCTGTCAGTCTGTCAGTCTGTCAGTCTGTCAGTCTGTCAGTCTGTCAGTCTGTCAGTCTGTCAGTCTGTCAGTCTGTCAGTCTGTCAGTCTGTCAGTCTGTCAGTCTGTCAGTCTGTCAGTCTGTCAGTCTGTCAGTCTGTCAGTCTGTCAGTCTGTCAGTCTGTCAGTCTGTCAGTTAGCCTGTATGTGTTCAAACCGTGAGACGACCAACCATCCAATTTGAATGAAATTATGTACATAGTGCACTTTGGGTCCATCTCCAGACTACTTTTTTTAATTTTTTTACTTTTAATGATAGTCTATCCCTAAAACCCACTAAAATAAGTAAAAAGTACAAATTTCTTAAAATCCGTTCTAACAATTTAGATTCAAATTTAATTGTCTATAGTCCCAAATAATAAAACACAATCAGTATGTAATTAGGTAATGTCACTATGAGTAGGTCTGTAAAACTAATGTTTAAAAATGTATAGGCTTTTAAATGAAAAAATATATATTTTTAAGCTTTTTAGCAGAATAATAATTTTATAAAAATTATTTAACTATCACCATTAAATCTCAGGTAAAAACTAAACGAAATTGTATTTGGAATTAATAGTCTACGCTGGCCCCAGATGAAATATAAACCAATACATTTGGTTAAGCACAGAACGTTGTCTGAGAGCATTAAGGTTTATTTTTAAGGAGTGAAATAGAAATACATTCGTTGTTTCTCAACCGTACATGAAACTTCATAAGACTTGGCATGCAGCTTTGTTAAAAATAGCTTAAAAATTCAAAATATTGCTGCTTTTAAATTATTAAGTCAACATTTAAACGCAAAAAGCTGTGAAAGTTTTTATCTCCAAGAACAATTTGCATAGTGGTAAATAGTAACATCAGAACAAATGCTATGAACTTGATATATGGTTACATAACAAGTTTAACTAGTTGAACCGACGCATCTCTGGAATTCTGTAACTTAAAGTTAAGTTCTAACCAAAGCGACCAAACCCTCATAAAGTTTCAGCTTCTAGGTTTACATTAAGTTGAACAATGTAGGGTTGTTTCCATTTATTATTTCATAGGAAACGCTTATCTAGGAAAGGCTCTATCTCTATCGTTCTATAAACCCCCATAAAATTACCATAATATTTGCAACCGGTACTTAAAAACTCAATTGTCTTAAAAATTTAAAAGTATGGAGAATAAATAATTAAATCGATTTTAGATTATGGTAAATGGATTGTTCAGTATGGATCCTCATTCTTCATTCTTAAACGTCAACACATGGGTTTAAACCCGTCCAAACTACATTCTAAAATATATTTATATGAAAGAAAGACTAAAGATAGTGTCTAGATTACGATGTATCTAATGTATAATACCTTGAGTTAGGATAGCTTTACATAATGACAACGTAAAAAGGTATTATATCATATATTTTATTCTAAATTATACTTAAAATATTATAAAATAGAAAACATCTTAAAAGGCTGTCTACTTTATCTTAGTGTTTAAACTAATGTGTGAAATTTAAAAGAAATATTAGGAAAATTCTTGACTTAAAAAGAGACTTAAACGGAACAAGTATATTCTTTTGATTTAGAGGCGTTAAAAGGGTTTTATTGTTGAAAACGGTTATAGGATTGAGGCCTAAGCCCAGCTGCTTTTTAAAGATATTAACAGGAATTACCCCTGAAATGTGAGCGCTGTCTAGTGTTTTACACAACCTTTCTTCTACCCTTCTTGAATAATTTTACTTACTAATATTTAAACGTAAAATATTGAATCATACTTTTAAATGCAATATAATTAGTCATAGCACAGTGTAATATCTAGTAAATATGTTTACAAAATATAATATATATTTTTAGTAAGTGTCGTATAAAAAAATTCAAACAGACTATGTATTAATATATTTTATTAAAGATGAGTATATTTTATGTTTTTATGACCATTAGTAGTCCATGTTTACTGCACAGACATTTAAACTGATCTCATTTAACTGATTGTTATAAAAATTTAAACAAATGTTATAATTTTATCACCTAGTGATTTTTTCAGTATTTTGAGTTTAGTTTTTCAGTTGTTATAAATACAAATCAGACTTTATTAAAGAAAAACTTGAAACTAAAATCCAAACTACTTAAAAAGAATCAGTAGTTTTACAGGAAATGGTTTTATAACATGGCTTAATGGTCAAAACATGTTGGTCTTAAATAAAATATAACAAAATAGGGTATTGTTTTTAAAATGTTTTATATTATACTAATGATAACAATAGTATCCCTCCATACCTTTAACCTAATTACAACCGAATACCTAATTACAACATAAATATATTTTTTATGTTTATGTTTATTTTAAAAGTTCATTAAAACTAAATTAAACACCATATATTTAAAGTAAGAAACACCAACGCATTTAATTTTGTAACCCTCCAGCTGTCCATCATTTCACTCTGGAATGCCACCTCATTTTTGGCCATTTTTCAGGTTATGTTTAAAAAACCATAACAATTTAAGATACTATGCAAAGTATAGCAAATGATATATTTTCGTGTTCAGTATAAAACAGGCTATAAGGAAAAAATAAAAAATACTAACTTACATGTTACAAAAAAAATGATTTATGTAAAAAAAATGTTTTTATGAAAAACAATATTTCATCATGTTTGCGCTCCCTCAAATTGCTCAAATAACTTTTTAATAAAAAATCTGAAATAGAAATTTTGTTTTAAATTTCATAACGAATAATAATATATATACTTACATAGCTATATAAAAAGAAATAAAAGTACCCATGTTCAAAACCCTTTATATGTACACCACAAAACCCTTACTACCGAGTCCGGGGCCCATGAGAATAATCGCCAAATAAATTTTAAAAATATTGTAAAGAATGACATTCGGCCTACAAATATTTATAACACTAAGTACAAGGAGAAAGGTGTTATGAATAAATACAACAAAAATAAATACACAACCAAACACTCAACACAATGCAAAGAATACGGCTGTATAAAATAAACCATAAATAATAATATAAATCATACCTTATTTTGGAGTATAAAAATTATTTATATAATATTACTACTATTAGAAATAGATTAAAATTCCGTCATAATTTCAGTTATGGAATGACAAATTCGGTTTCCTCAATGGAAGTATGTTGCACAAACTATAAAGTTCCAGGTCTGAGCACTTCTGACGTGTTACGGCTTGGCGTTCACGACCAAAGTCTAACTTTGTAACAACTCCCGCCAAAACCACACACCATTCACTCACATGAAAACAGGGCTATTTGTATCAAGGTAGATTGTATAATATATTTGAAATAGTTCATCGATATATTGTGTCAGTGTAAATTATTTCTTTAATTGCAAAATTTAATTGTCTTAACTAAGGCAACATTTAAAAATCCAATTACCAGATTGGCATCTCATATTGAACTGAAAAAGATTTTTAGGTACCTTAATTAGAAACAAGCCACAAACATCATACATAGTTAGTTACTTAATTAGTAAAATTCTGACCTACTCAGATAGATATTTTAAGCCAAGTATTGATGAAAAATGAGTGTAGGATGATTGTGGTGTGAACTTGTAGTCTTGTTACTGACTAAGGCTGACATGTTATTTGAACAGATCTGCTTATTAATAGCCCAGTAGTCAATGGCATATCTAAGGGACCTGAAGTTTAACGTGGAGTCCAAACCACTACATCTGTACTGCAAACTGGTCTAATTATAAGGATGGTCTTTGTGGATGGACGTAGTATTCAATAGCGCGGACCTTAATCCACACAAAAGAACAATACATCCACCGACCATCGCTCAAAACTATCTACAGTTCGTGACCTCCAAGTTGCTGGATTACAGGACATAATTTACACCAACAGTACTCACTTTTTACGCAATATTAGTCACAGTTTGTTTTCAATTATCATTGAACCACCAACTGGTAATAATCAGCTGTCTTTGTAGTTTAAAGATTTAATAGAAAGAAAAAGAAACAGCTAAAAAAATCAATATTAGTTAGTTTATATTGGTTATTGATTTTAGACCCATTTCGAAATCATACTGTATTAAAAAGTTATTTAACGTAGTTATAATGGTATAAATGTTCTAATCTATTTATTAGTAAAGTAATGCTAAATAATTAAGCTGGGTATTGATTTATTTTATTTGTACTGATTCGTTTAGGATTTCAGGTTTACATTTTGGTGTAATAATCTTTCTTCTTTAAACTTCTACAACCCGTACAAAGGACGGACTTACTGTTAGTATTTACTAAAGAGTTTAAATTATATGTATTCTCAAGAGATCCTTGTAGTTGTATACAGCCACGGCAATGTCCTTTCTTGGGACACAAGATACAAAGAAATCTTTTCAAACACAGTATGTAAGGGAGACATTTACCCGTATTTGATAAAGTAGTCACGAACGACACAAATATGTACACAATTCACAAAATAGGTAATCGAAACGTCATGAGCGACTTCCAACAAAATGTTTTCCATTCACAACCCATCCCTGAACAGTCCCATTTGCTTTGAATAGAACCTGTTATAAACACTGGCGAGTAAAGTGTTTCGTTTTAGTCGGTATTTGTATTATTTAGATTGGCTATATACAACTACATGTGTTAAATATACAGTACTAGCTGACCCGGCGAACTTCGTAACGCCTGACAGTAAATACGCACTAACTTTGAGATTGGCCATGTTCTGAAGTCGAATAGCATTACGATTTCATTGTGAAAGGTTATATATTCTATGTCGCGGCATGGTGAATAACAATATTGAAACGATATGACATATTAATAACATTACCATAAAACAAATAAATCTGAGTGAATTAATTCACAATTTTCAAATCCAATCCAAACCAAACCTAACTGTAATACGGATTTTATAGGAAAGATATACAACAGCTGATTATTATAATAAACGTAATATTATAAACATTTTAACTATAATATAAACACGTGATTTTAATCAGACAGAAAATTAAAATATAAATACATAATCCTCCAAAACCGTAAACTATTAACGTGGTAAATAAAGCTGTTTATTTTTTACAGTACACATTTACTTCATAGCAAACATTTACTTTTAACATTAATGAATGATTCAGATGGCATTGGATAGTAAAGCACATTGCTAATGGAAAGTAAACCAATCAGCTGTAGCTAAGAAATCAAATGTTTTCATTGTAGACATTTTGTAAACGAACTTACTCTCCATAAGGTTAACATTATAAATTTAAAACGCCATAAAATGGAAACTTATGGGGTTTTCGAAAATATTTTTTCACTAAAACCTTCCCGGACACATGTAGAGCAACTTCCTAAAATTTCATGGCGATCGGATGAGTAGTTTGGCAACGCATAAAGGACATACATACAGACATACATTCAATTTTATATACAGAGATTTTATTTATGAAAAACTTTTACAAACTGTTATGTTTAAAACGAAAAGTGTTTCTTCATTGGAAGGATCCAAACGTAAAGGCACCTGATGTCAGAGTGCAAAGTTCACACCTCACCATGGTGTCCATGCACTGACGATTCGAACAGTCTTGTCTCTAACACTCACCCGTTCACATCTCATTTTTTCTCTTATACGAATTATACGTATCAATCTATCAATGTTAGTAGTTTAGTTTCCATTTTTAAATTAAAAAGGTTACAGTGCAAGACATTTTAATTTTATTCGTTAATATAAACGAAGATGCTATTTATTTTACTAAATAACGTAAAGATTTCACATCAGCAATCCACAATAAGGTCCTCCGTCTTCAGTCTTTTATTACCACTCTTGCCTGAGGCATTGACAGGTAATAAACTTCAAGTCAACGTCCAGCCCATCGATATCAAATAGATTCAGGATTTAAAAGGTATTTCTCGACTTTTTATTATTTGACCACACATTTTACAACATGGATCATATAACAGTACAGATTTTTTAACCTCAACTCCCATCACCACAGGCCTTTGTGGTGAATTAAGGAGAGCAAGACACCGTAGTGGCATGCGTGAAGTACGACCTACTAGAGGTGACCGCTCATGATCTGATACAAGTCGCAGGTAGCTGGTTTCGATCTAGTAACCTTTGACTTACTTAACTTGACTTTGACTTTTTTATTCGACTTTGACATAAAATACAATTTTTATGAAAAATAAAAAAATACAAAAAATGCCCCTCATTATAACCACTAACCATAGCAGCAAAACAGGTGGACACTGCAGGCCCTCCACTCCACTATACCACACATTCGAAGGCCAGATTGGGATTTCTAATTGTCGGGATTCGATGCCTCGTCCCTCCGAATGGCTTCGACCGTTGTACTCGTCAGCACAACGGTCTAACCAATACACCAGAAAGGACCACCGGCTGATAAAGCGCTTATTTGGCTATAACAGCATACTCTAGCGTGACAACAATGAACTAACTCCTCGGTTTCACTATAGTTCATGCATTAGCTCACAGATGGTAGCACCGTTGCCGTTATTTGTGGCAAATAGACACTACAGCGTCTTTACTACTCCGAGGGTTAAACCCTTAGATTTTTATATAAACCTTTTTATATAAAAATAATTATAATTCAGTGTTCCTGAGTCTTCTTATCATCATAATACTTTTCTTTCACCATTACAATTCGAATGTTATAAAGAAGAAAATGGTAAGCTATGTTTAGTTTTACACCTTAAAGTAGCTTATAGTAGACGTGAAGTATAACTAGAAAGGCAAGTATCTAGTAAGGGTTTTCCAGCGAATCTTTATTTTAATTAGGCTATCTGGTTTGTAAAACAAATTAATTAGTTAGAGTTATAAAAAAAATACAAAACCATCCATTACTACACAATATAGCCAGGCTTGATTGACGTCTCTGATTATAAAGTATGGTATAGAAAAATATAGGTAAAATACATCTATAATTTGAGTTACATAACAGCTGCTGCTGTATAATTTGTTTTTTCGGGATAACATTTTATAAAAATAAATATCTTTTAGCCTATAGTAAAGTATTACTATCATTATTGACGTTTTGTAGTTTATATATGGAGATTAATGAGTATGTATTCAAAAGTTTAAGTAGGCTGATAACATGGGAATTTAAGTTTCTTATATTACTTGAAATATAAAAATTTAATAAACACTATAATTAAATTTAAAAATAAATGGTTTTGATAAAATACTGGTGGGTTTCAACTTTCTGCAAAACAAACAGTTTCATTTACAATTAAAACAGATGTTTTGATTATTGAGCTGATTGAGAGCCTGATTATTCTTTAAAGTAAATTTTAAGCTGTGTTTCATTGATAAGTATATTTTAGTTATTGTACTGATGTTTTTATAGGGATGTGTCAAACACGTGCTTTATTGCAAGAATTTTGAAATTAGATCTATTAAAATAAGGAATAAGATATTTTATCCTCCACTATAATAAGAGAAATATTTCACAACATGTTGGCTGAAATATATCATTGTCTGACCGTCTAAAGAAAATAAAATGATGTCCATATTATTCCATATTTAAACTCCACTATTACTTATGGAAAATTCTCTACGTTTTAAACCGCACTTTAGGAATTTATGCTATGATAATAAATGGAAAAATAAATCCAAGCAAAGCTAGGGAACAGTTTTAAGCAAGACAGGTGGCAGGATTATAAGGGGTAGGTAAACTCCCATGATAACTGCAAGTAGACCGAAATGCCAGCTCTAACAACCTCAGATAAGACTTGGCTTTGTAACACAGGCTTTGCAGATGAACTGGGCTGAAACATTGTATTTGTGATACTTGAACCCAAAAGATAAACTGGTAACAGAATTCACCTTTTTAAATCCTAGTTTTGAGAGTGTTTTCTATTATTTTACATTTAAAAACGAAGTAAACGTGTTAAAATATATTTTAACCAACAACTAGCCAAAGTACCCGTTCTCCGCACGGGTTAAAAAGACTGAAAGGTGTAGGCTCTACTGATACATTTAAGTTATTGTTAATTAATTCTTCATTGTTTAAGAAATGACAAAACACGAGTGTCTACAACATTTCAAAGTAACATCTGTCAAATATTGGGAGAGGATAAGGGTTAATGTAATAGAGACAGTCGTCGGAAAAAAACTTAAAATCTACCATTCCACTATTTCAAATAATTCACTAATTTCGATCCAGCAGTTAATCTGAAAAATCAAATTTATTTCTTCTTCTTCCCGAACTGTCAAAATATAGTGCGAACGGATGTTGTCATTAGAAAATGTAAACATTGAAACCTAGGACGGTCACGGCAGCTCTTTCTTCTTCTTCTTCTTCTCGAACTGTCAAATTTTAGTGTTCACAGCTGTTGACATTCAAGTAATTTTATGTTTTCATTCTCTAAAAATGTAAACATTGAAACTTAGGACGTTCACAGGGCGTAACCCGAGAGGATTTTAAGGAAATGAGTATGCCTATGTGTTGCATGAGTTTAAGATCTACCTTTGTGTAAAATTTCAAACTGTTTGGTTCAGTATTTTTTGCGTTTACTTGCCACAACAAACCCACAAACAAACATACATACAAACATACAGAAACCACCTCTTCTTTATAATATTATAGATAACATGCTAAGTGTCCCATGACGAGGTCATTATTTTTAAATTAATATACCAAACCTAATGTTACGTGACAAAACTATAGATACATAAGATATACATAAGTGAATATAATACCCGAAGATTCATTGGATTCTAACTAAACAATACCGAGTAACAGAACAAGAAAATTTGGAAATAAAAGTTTCGGAAACAAACAAACAAACAAACTACATACATTTAGAATGGAAACAGTATAAAGGAGAGCAATAGCTGGTTTTATTATTACAAATCGATCAGCTGATTTTGTCAACTCGTAACAATGAATAATTTAGCAAAACATGAAATTTTGTTACATCTCCTTTGAAAATATATATGAACCAAAAAGGCGTGTTTCCAAAATGTATCCAAGTGTTGTCTCATCTACAAGAAAATCTAATTATTTATTAATTTGAGGAGGAACTCTTATCTTGGTATTTGTTATTTGTAGAATTGAAGGTTCTATAAAATTTGCTCTACCAACGCCAGTGTGCTGATCTCGTTTTTTTAATATCTATTTTGTTATAAAATTAAACTTGGTTATATTTGATCTTTTGTATTTACTATATCTGTGGAGTTTTACGTTTGTACCGTAACTTATATGTCTATTATATCAATTCAGAAATGACGAACTAATTGTAAAACACATAATGCAAGCAATGATAAAAAAATCAACAAGAGTGTAACATATTTGCAAGCAAAAGTTGAACGAAATTCAATAGCTTTGTATGGAATTAATTAATTCTGAAATTAGTTTATTCTCTTAAATTTCCACAGAGAGAGATAGAAAATACAGTGAAATGAGAATTAAAGAAATATGAGTTATTTTTCATTAATTAGTGTTTACTTAACAAGACTAGCTTCATTAAATGACAACTGCGCAATTAGTAAGCCTTACTTTACAAAAAAACTCAACGACCTGGTTGATGAAATATTCATAGTATTTTATTTACGTTTTTACTGTCTCAGTTTATTATTACTTTCCAACCTTTGTCAATAAAAATTAAGGAAGTCAATTTAAATTTGTTTAAAAATAATTAGTTCGCTTAATAAATTTTACAATGTACTTACACACCTCAAAGAATCCTTTTACATTACTCCATATTTAAATATCTGAAACCGTCTATTAAAATTTGTTTACTCTTACTAAATTTTACTCCTGATTTTTTCAAAATACAACGTGATAAAATATAAACAGTAATCAGAGATACGTTTAAAACCACTGGAATGATAGTTCACCACATATAAGAAACGTGCCGTTACTTTAAAATCCAAATCATATTTTCAATTTGTATCACAATGCATGTAATATTTAATTTTTTATTTTTTTCAAACGTTATTAAATTAAATCTAAAGCAAAATTTTAAATGAAAGTACATACTCGCTGTTCTTGGAAGTTAGTCTAAGTTTGATTGAACTCAGAAGAAGTTCTAAATGTTTTTAAAATACAAAGAAATATGTCCTTCAATTAAGACCGAGGAATGTCCCTCTTCTTTTAATAATGGAAAACTAAAATTAATTTCTGAATAGTTGACATTCCTCCATCAGAATAAAACGTTCTACCTGACGTTTAATTTATGCACCTCCTCTCACGTTTCAATTACACTTATATTAATACAATAAAAGTAAAACGTTGAATTGTAGTTTCGATAGATTTTAATAAAATATTTTAATGCTCATTTTATTTTAATTTTTTTGTTCAATCAAATTTAATATGTATTTTTTGTTTTAAAACTTAAAGAAATATAAAAATGAAGTGGATTCGTTACAGGCGATTACTATTTAAGTTTAACAAAACATTTCTTAATTTAATACTGTAACAAATCGTATTTAGCTGCTAAAGTTATTTACATTTGTGACATACATGGTGACCTATACAGGTGGGTATTTATATTGTAGTCTTGTAACTGACTAAGGCAGACATGTTCCTGAGAGAGAACTTTAAGAGTTCTACAGCGAATGGATTCTAATACCAAATTAATATTTTTTACTTTTATAATTGTTTTACAAAAGCACCTTTTTTCACCACTGACTATGAAAATAACATGATTCGCTTCGTTAATTTCTTTGTAAATATCCTTCACCAATAATTGAAGTATGGTATGTCCCTAAAACATTAAAAATGTATGTACAGTTAAAAAATTGTGAATATTTGAATTTCTTATAAGTTTAAGCTATAATATTCTTTTATTATGATGTTTTTACGGATCACGTTAGTAGGACAAATTTTGGTTGAATACCTTTTTAGCTGCCTGGTAAATCCTGGCGTAGTCCTTACGCGAGTCATCCGATAAGGACTAAGCTAGGATTTACGAAGCAGCTAAGAAGGTATTGGACCGATTATTTTTTTATTATATTCTCTATATTCTGTCTTCCGACTTTTGGATACCAAAGAGTCGCCAAGTCAAAGGTTTTTCAGAATAAACCGTAAGAGAGTAAGCAGGGTCTAAATGGGTGAGGTCTTTATTGGTCTGTCGGGGCTAGGGGACGCCTGAGGTAATCCCAATCCAATTTTGAAGGTTAAGGGCTTCGACCAATCACCGGGGGAGGTATTGACCAAGGAGCGGGGAGTGACGCTTACGACGATCGGTGCCTACGACTACAACGCAACGTGGGACGTCCGTCGAAGAATGAATAAATAATACACGTGCACCAGGCTTTAGGAAGTCTCATCTTGGAGAGTATAACATGGCAATTGAATATTATAGTAAAATAGTTAATCTTAAATACCCCCGTCACAGCAGACCTGCGTACTCAGTGAATTTCCAAATCGATAATATAATAATAATGATATATTACAAGTTTTATCAATATATGTCGATAAACATTATAGTTATTTGCCTATCCTCCATAAGATTAACACGGGAAAGAGTATGCAGGTATGCTGCTGTCAGGAACATTGAAAGTAGGCATTTCTAGCATAAACAATTTTTATATTTGGATCATTTATACCAAGTTTCATAAACATCAGTTCATAAATAAAGGAGTTTGCCTATTCTCTATATGGTTAACATGGAAAAAGAGTATGCAGGTTAGCTGCCGTGATAAACACAAAAACAATGATTTTTAAGCATAAATGGATAGATCTCTACTACGTGAAGCTAAATAAAAATTTTAATCAAAAAATATTGAATGCTAAGTGAAATATTAATTTTTCTTTATCCTCCATAAGATTGTATACTTGTTTTAAGATGTTTAATTTTCTAGTTTAAATTGTTCTTTTTAATTATAATCTAACATTTAATATTATTATTTCTTGTTTAACAATAATACAATCGCACTATTCAGGTGTGCCAACCTAATAGACGGCCATTGTTGTATGCGTTCAATGTATTCGTTCCTTGCGTGGAACAATAATTTTTGTATTGACTGGGATGGTGGCGTCATCCTGTAATCCAGCTACTTGGAGGTCACGAATTGTGGATAGTTGTGAGTGATGGTCGGTGGATGTAGTGTTCTCTTGTATGGATTAACGTCCGCACTATTGAATACTGCGTTAATCCGTAAAGACCATCCTCACAATTAGACCAGTTCGTAGTTCAGAGGCCGTGGTTCGGATTCCACGTTAAACTTTAGGTCCCTTAGTTGCCATCGGCCGTTGGGCTATTAATTAACAGTCCTGTCTAAGGAACATGTCAGCCTAAGTCAGTAATAAGACTACAAGATCGCGCCACAATCATTTTACACTCAATCTTCATTCATACTTAGCTAAAAATATGTACCTTGTAGTATATGGTCGCCATTTAAATAATCTAATCTAATCTATTTTATTTTAAGCAATATCGTGCTTTTTCGTTTCATTTCATACACGCACATATTATGTATTGTTAACTATCAAATTTACATAACCATTCTATTATACCTAATATAACACTCCATATCTGAAGGAAATATCAAACTTAGGAATTCGATTACCGGTTCTTGGTTGGCCACGGACGCATCGGCCGTGCAGGAAGCCAGACTGACGTAATGCATTTAAACTACCGCTGTTTCTGCTGTAGCCGCTGCCCAACGACCCTCTGAGGACCTGGGTCTTCAGACGTGGTCTGCGATCCTTTGTAGTTTACACTGCTCTAGACCACTCCCGTGCATGTTTGTTGAGCATGGTGCTTAAAAAGTCCCTGGTGGATAATATAGAATACATATTATGAACCTGCATTCAGAAACGTGTATTGTTTACAATTATTTCATTGTACTAATGTAAAAAAATAAATTTTTAAACAATAATTTGTAGTTTTTAATTTTTTATTTTGTACAGCGTGGTCGGTACATTACGAAATCAACGGTCAGAAAACCAATACTTATTCAAAAGGTAAACATGTAGTTTTATGTGGGCTTTACTTTTATGCTTATTACTTTATACTTCTATGTGACTGTAAGTGGTCACAAGTTTCATGAAAAATGGTAGAGCAATAATGAATTTAAGTTTTACTTTTCTCTAGAACCATATATGACTGATTTTTGACTAATTTAGTAATGGTTACAATGTTCATTGTTTTGGCTTTTAAGCTGGTTTTAATTGAAGAGAGATAAATTACGTTAAAAATTATGAAAATTAATTAAAATTTTAATAGAAATTTATATTTTAACATGGATATGCTATGGATGGTGGAGGGGTATATTATATCATATTATTGTTAGTCACATCATATAAGGACAGCTGTTTAAAAAAACTAAACACATTCCCTTTAGACATGTCCATAATCTAAGCTATTTGTCAAAGTGAAGTATTTTTTTACATTTAAAAGCTCGTCCATTTTGAACAGTCCTTTTTACAGCCGTACGAGTGATATATCCCAAGGCCATATACTCTTTAGCCATAAACCATAAAATTCAATCAAAATTTTAATATCTAGTTTTGGGAAATTTTGAACTATACTATTGAAAAAAACGATCATTGAAAATAATAAATAAACCAACTGTGTACATTTAAGTTTTTATTTAGATCAGAGTAAGGGCGTAAGCTGCGTCTTTGTACATATCCGTATTGAAACCGGGCTCATGTGACCCTAAAACCTATATATCTACTGAACATTTTAATTTTTAAAATTTTGACCAAAACTATACTCTCTCCATATACTAACGTATAGGTGGGAGGAGGTAAAAAGAATGTACTTATAAAATTTCACATATAACAACAGCTAAAATTGTGTGTCATATTCATATACTAAATCGTTTTAGCTGAATACAATTTTATTTTTGTACTATCATCCATCGTAAAATTGAATTTCAACCTTCCACTTAAGTACAATGCTGGAATTAAGACCTTAAAAGATGGTTCCGTCACAAGTTACAATGGTTATCCAATCGCTGTTTTGTTATTAACCCTTTTAAGCTCGTTACGACATTTTCTACCAAGCGTTACCTCGACGCATATAAGTTACAGTACCTATAAGGTCACACTTGAAAGATCATAAAATAAGAACGAAGTTTAATCAGTGGGGAACAAAAATAGCTATTTTAATAAACTTACGTTACATAAGATAGTCAAGGAGTTTCATTATACTAAAATTTAGATATTGAAGGTCATCAACTAGCCACATAGCTTGCTGAAACATGAAAATGAACATAAGCCAGAAAAATACATGGACTTAAACAAGAAATGAACTTAAGTAAAACAATGTCTAATGCATCAGCTCAAAGTATAAATTTGAAAGTATAAAATTATAGCATTTATTTTGGAAAACCCCATCAACTGATCAACCAAGTTTCATGATAAATGATATGAGATTGTCTTTAATTAATAGGCCTATCATACAGGATAACGTCAGATTAGCTTCACATGTTTTACTTTAACGACCTCAGTATCTCCTCAAACGGTTTTAAAGTCCTTAAAATATTGTTCTATTGAAACAAATATTTAGCAGCAAAATTCTATGTATCAGATTGGTCTATAAAAGTTTATGAAACAAATCCAATTGAACCTTTTATGACTTATCGCTTCTACAACTTTCTGTTCGTAGTATTTCAGTGCTCAACGGTGCAAAACCAAGTGATTTATGTTACCCTTGCTTCGGCATTACTCTGTCAACTGTTGTAAACCTAACATAAATCTAACCTTAGTTTTTTTATAATTTATATTGAACCTTAAATATCACGCAATTGTGTGCTTTTATGGTGTGTTACATTAAGACATTTATACTTTCCCGTTTTAAATATAAGAACTTTGAGAAGTTTATTTTAAATTACTAACTATTTATGAATTTTGTATTTGTAACGATATATCCTAATATCGAACTTATTCATTTATGTTGTTGTGAACACGTTACTTGTAATAACTTTATTCATAAAACTTTGAACCGGTGAGTCCTCAGGAGCTTTAAAATGAAAATGAACTAAATTCTACATAACTATTTTTATATTATTTAACATAAAACAGAAAAAATAGAACAAATAAAATAAATACAACCTCTGAAGAGTGAAACATTTTGTGAGCTCGTGGAATAACGATTACATCATAATTATGTGTAATGAGGTGTGTAATAACATAAATTTCTCGCTATCAAAGTTATATAATTTTTTCTAATTTATAGCTATTTTAAAAACCCGTACTATAGAAAAAACTATAGTAATCCGAGAGAAAATTCCAAGTAAAGATTGTGCTTACTTCCTTGTGAGAAATATGTTAGATCATGGAAATGTCTAAAGGAAATGTTTTCAGTTCCCCTAAACAACTGTCCTTATAACCAAATGGCGTCACTGTTTCAAAATTTCGTCACGAAAATTGCCAACACCCCCTAGAGCTAAGACATATCCTTGTCAAAATGTTGTTTTCTTCTCTGTGCGTGTGTTGCGCCAAATGGTAGATCATGGATATGTCTAAAGGAAAGGTTTTCAATTCCTGTAAACAGCTATTCCTAAAACCATATGCCTTCACTAACCAAGTGACGTCACTGTTTAAAATTTTGGTCTCGGAAATTACCAACGACACCCCCGCCTAGAGCTAAGATATATCCATGTTAAAAGGACAACTTTTGTTTGAAATTATTTACCTTTAGATTGTATCTAATATAAAGTGGCTTTAAACACAATCGTAAACTTGATAAAGTTATTTTTCTAAATTAGCTGTAAACTTTTCTAAGGATACGGTAATGCCAATTGACGAAAAATGATGATAAACGTAGTATTGCATATATTCTTAAGATAAGAACTTAAAAAACGTTATTGTGAACTCTTCTTACAAATTTCAGGATATTTAATTTGCAAAAAAATTAACTTTTATGTAATTTTCTTATTGAGTAACGTATCGAGTCTCATGTTTTGGTAGTTTCTCACAATTTCTGAGCAACTAATTTCCATCCAGCCTTGCAATTCCTCTTATTAAGGCCTACTTTTAGGCTTAATGCGAGTTTTCAACTTTCTCCGTCTGGAAATGGCTACGGATTTACATTTTTATAGCTTAGTAACTTACAAATTGAATTAAATACTATTAAAATAACGTTTTAAAACGTAATAATAAAAATCATTGCTTTAATTCAGTTTGTATATTTTACAAGGTTAATTTTATACAAACAAATTTCCTGACCTTAACTATATGTGTGGCCGAAAAATGTTGTCTTGGGTAACTATTTATCTTAAACTCATTTATATTTCTCCGTACTTACGGTTTTGTAAACAGATTTTTTAACTAATCCACTTCTAAGCAATATAGTTCAACACCTTTAAACCCGTTTGTTGGAAATTTTGTAAACTAGAGTGTAATTAAATCTAGTTCATACTAGGGAATAGTTAAGTTTGTAACCCGGGTTTGAAACACCCAGTTTTACTTTCTTCATAGAGAAAGTATTGTTTTCGTCAAATTTTTCAAATTTGAGTTGAGAGGGGATTTATTTGTTTTGGGGTCCCTTGAATCCACAAAAGTGGGTTTCGACGTGATGTCTGTCCGCGCGTGCGTTTGTGTCTGGATGTTTATAGAGCCACAGCCTATCCTGTTGGTCCGATTTAGATGAAATTTCTATGTATGTATATATTCACTGTATATCCAGACATTTTCAATTTTTTTTAATGTGCAGTGTATTAAAAATTACCAACACCCCGCTCTGCTAGGTGTTGTTAATTTGTAAGATGGAAAATATGTAACAGGTTTCCATAGAAAATGCCACAGCTATTGTATTGAATTTTCAATATAAAAGAATAAGAACAGCTGTTTAAATGAACTGAAAACATTCCCTTTAGACATATCCATGATCTAACTAACCTATTTCCCACAGGGTAGTAAATACAAACATTTTTCCATAAAACTTGGCATGTAGCGTAAGATCACATCACCCAACAAAACACTCTCAAAAATTTTGGTATTACCTAGGGTGGGGTTGTCCCTCCCATAAAATTTTACCAATTTATTTAACTTTGTTTCTCTTTAAGCTATTATGTATGTACATAATATAGGGTTATTTTGGATAAAACAGTCAAATACACTTCGTCCTATGTAAATATCTGCAGCTAGTATTGGTAACACCAATATCAATTCAGTTGACTCCACATTTATATGGAAATAGCAGGACAAAAGTTTGACAAAGCTTACCAGATAGTTCAGATAAAAAACTTTTTAATCTATTTTAAATTTGTTACTTAGCATATTCTTTATTGGACAATATATTTGGTGCATCAATAAAAAAATATTCATTAGAAAATTTACTTTACGTAACTAATTACGTTAAACAATTCAAAACAAATTTATTCGAAAACTACAAGATTACAGTGCGAAATTAACTGGAGTCTTCTTTACTTTTCATACATACGAGCAATTACAAAAAGGGCGAATAATTAGGTTTTAACTCTGTTTCAAACATTCTGAATGGTTAGCGATATTTTAGAAGAAGGGCTCCTCGAGTTTGTTTCACGAAATCATTAGATAATGGAGAGCTCCGGTTGGCCAAGCGGGGGTGAGTCTGATGAATGCCCTCTAATCCCTTTTCCACTCGAATTTCATCTGTGCTCGAGTTATCAAACACACATTGAAAAGTTAGAGATAGGTTGAAAAGGTCGAGAGAATCATAAAGCATTCAAATACTCGTTCATTTAGCGTCTCTACTATCCAACAGTATATTTCATCAGTAGGACCAAAAATGGGTAGTTTTGATACGAGCACACGTGTTAAATGTGTGAGTATATATCAAAACGCCAATTACCTAGTTTAGAGTATCAATAGTTTTGTCGACCATTTTGTCGGTTTAGCTGTTAAGTTACTTACGTTGTAACTGTTCTTTCTTGATTCCTGATTGGTTTTTTAGGTTATCCAATACTATAATACGAGTTCTTTAAGATTTTGTATATAATATATATATATATTTCAACAAATCATACGCAAATTTTTATTTTGATGTTGATCGAATAAAAATTTCCAATGAAAAAAGATAGGTAATGTGAAATATATATTCTGTGTAATATAAATAAAATCTAAAAATAAACATATTAATAAAATGTCCCATAAAACCAAAAAATCTGTTTTTAACCTTTTCAAATGAAAAACCCAAACAATATACAGCTTTTATGGAAATATATAATGAATTATTATAATAAAGTATAATATAAACAATTGTAAAAAATAAACAGGATTTAATCAGACAGAAAAAAAAAAAAAAAAATAATATTTCCAAAACCGTTTTTCGTGGTGAAAAAGTTGTTCATTTTTTACAGTAACATTTACTTCATAGTTTAACATATGATGATTCTGATTTTAAGCATACTTATTGCTAATTTAAAGTAAACAATCACAGAGCTAAGAAATAATGTTTTCATTGTATAAAATTTGTAAACAAACTTACTCTCCATAAGGTTAACATAGAAAATTTAACGCCATCAATGGAAACTTATGGGTTTTAAAATACTTTTTCACTAAAATTACACATTAAAGCAACTTTATTCATTGGCAGTAATTTTTATTTGCAACGCATAAAGGACATACATACATACAGACAGACATACATTCAATTTTATATATATAGAGATGTTGGTTATTATTATCGACAGTTCGATCTCAGCCGTTTACCAGTTTCACAAGTGGTATCCGCAAGTCACGTTCGAAATTAACAAAAATCGATAGTGATTGTTGCAGTTACTTTATCGATTATTTACAATCGGATGTTGACCTCGAATCAAAAGTACCATCAACAATGATCTTTTGCAGCCTAGGACTCAAAAATCACTATACTGATAGGTTTAGTCTTAGGAATAAAAAGATGAACTTTTGCTTTTCAACACATGTATCTAAAACAGCTGTTTTTAAAGGAGTATAACGGTAAATTTAATAGTTGTTTATGTTCTGATATGCTGAAAGGCCGAATGAATACATTATCACTGTGGCCGTATCATTTAATCATCATCGGTTAATCCTACTGTTTCCGTGAATTCTGCAACTGGATGTCCCTGCATGATGTTTCGTGTAATTAGGCTACATGTCTGTAATCATTAAATTTATTAATGAATAAAAAACAAATTGTGATTTTCATTATGAATGGTTAAACATTTTATTGAAGTCTATATTTAAATCACAGACCACCTATATAAAAATTCATTTATAACATTATTATACATGAATCTTTAGTAACTCTAGTAAGTTACTCTAGAACTGTTTAGAATAATTTTAAACCGTTTTAAAAGTCGTTAAAGTGTAAAGGGAGTTATCATTGTTAGAGAATGTAAAATATACTGGGTTTTTTTAGCAAAATACAACAGTATAATATTTTTCGGGTTGATTGGCAATGCTTCTTACAAAGCAAATATTATAAAAATTATCAGAATGTTATGACTAGATTTTTATTTTTATTATTTTTTCTCATTTTGTTGATTGAAATGTCTACCAAACCTTAACATTTGATTTCAAAGTGCGTGTAAAAACGTCGATGTGTTTATTTTAAACTACGTATTAATACTATTATTTGTGTGGTCAACCTTAATCCTAAAACAACGAACGTAAATAGGCTGTAATTCAAATTTTATTGTGAAATATGTTATGTTTGATTTTTTTTAGTTATCAATATTATTGTCTGAATTACTCTGTTTAATTCACCACACCGACCTGTGTAAATGGCACAGTACTGTGTGCAATATGCTGTTTAGGTTAAAAATTATAAGTTAAATAAAATATTCATTGAAAAAATACAAACATAAAATTAGCTATGATTCATTTGTGAAGTATGAAATATTTTTTAGTAATTGTAAAATAATAACATTTCTGATCCAATACAAAAAGTACGGACACACTTTTATTGTTCAAAGATTGTATTATTTTACCCTGCATTTGAACACAATGATTTTTCATCCAAATACTATCAGTAAACTCGTTCTTTGTATGGGTTCCATGATTCAGTCTTTAGAAGCGAGGTGTTTATTATTATTACAAAATATGAACCTGAAATATAAATATAAAAATACGAAGAAAAAATGTGTTGTCAGCTTAATTACGTAGTGTTCATTTAGAATTAGATGTATACGATTAAATTTAAATGATTATTAAACTCATTTTACGTTAAAATAACATTGTAACATAGTGAAACTATAAAATAGGTTTGATATAAATGATTATCTTAAACAAAATATTGTTGATGTTAATTGCTTTTCGTATTTATAAAACGTAAAAATAACCAAAAATATCATAATGACTCAAGCAATGTAGAGAGAAATCTCCAATTTCATACATGTATATTGTTAACCTCTTTATGAACAGATAGTCTGAAGTAGGCCATAAGCATCAGACGCAATGACCTCTCAACCCCCACTAAACCCCCCCTTTCACCGCCAACCCTCCCAACGTGTTCGGAACGCCATTAGGTAATGGTCAAGGGCAGTAAACTTGGGACGTGTCTCGAAATAGCAGATTTGGGTACGCAATTACAACCAAACTACAATTCCATTCTACAAGTTACGAATCCCTTTGAAGTTTTATGATACAAAGTAACCTTATACGAATCTAAATTTTCTATTATTGTAAGATAAACCTAGTTTAAACCATAAACTTGATGTAATATTGTACCAGAATCATGACTTATTTACGTTGAATTTAGATTTGTAAACGAGCTATTCAAATGCAAGATAGTGATTTGTATTTTTACTTTTTCCCCTTATACGAGTATACGGAAAACATTAAGTATGGACAAAGTAGCGTTTTCGTAAAGATTTTCGAATTTAAGTTGAGAGTAGATTTATCTGTTTTGAGGCTCCCTGAAAATCCAAATAAGTGTTTTAATTTGGATCAATGTCTGTCTATTTGTTTGCAAAACCCCCGAGGCCACACTGATCGGACAATTTTTTATGAAATTTGGTAGACAGGTACACTTTCTTCCAGGCCATTTTTCTTTTTAATTTTAAATTTTTGATGGTACTTTACCCCTAAAACCCCTTTTGGGACTCACTGCAAACATATGTTTCCATAAAGATCCGTTATCCTTGCGTTATCAAAGCCTGTATCTTGTACACTAACTCCATTCCACGCCTCATAGTTACTTCACGCTTCTGCGTCACGAAACTTTCTATTCTTGGGGAAGTAAGCTTGTAAGTTTAGTCTCTTTCGTACAGCTTAATGCTTAATCGGCTTTAACATAATCTGATATACAATTTAAAGCTAAGGCCAGGGGTTCCCCCATCGAATAAACAATGGAAAACTCAATGTTTGACCAATGTGAACATTCAAGTTTAATTTGTATCATGTGTATAATGCGATGCATCATTTGTGTTATGTGCAAAAAATAAGTACATGATCAATATATCTTACAGTGTGAATAAACAAATGGATACTCCTAATAGGACCTTATTTTCATGAAAAGTTAAAATGAACTTATTTTGCATTACGTCTAAAATTAGCATGCTTTAAATATAAATAACTTGAGAGAAAAGAAAAATATATATCTTACTATGAGCTCGTAATTATATAAAATAGTGTAATATAATTGGTAAATAGCTTCATATACTTAAGTACTAATAATTTAAGCTTAAAATATATTTTCCCTCGTAGCAGCAAATCTACTTAATCTTTCTCCGTATTATTCTTATGGAGAGTTATTAAATTAATGTTAACCTTATTATATGGCTTAAAAAATATATATCTTGCTTAATCATTTAAAAATAGTGTGATAAAACTTGGTATATACTTCAGTTCTAATAATAAATGCCAAAAATATAGTTTTCCCTTCGTTGGAGGAAAGCTACTTAATCTTACTCTATGTTATTCTTATGGAGAATAAGTAAATTTATGTAACTTCCTAACGGCTTAACCTGTTATTAAGGATAGTCTTTATCATGATAGGTAATTCCATAATTTATAGAAATTCCCTTAATATGATACTACGCGAATATTAAATTATTATAATTTAATTAAATGATAATTTAAATAAGTAAATTTAATAAATATATAAATTATTTCTATTATTTGTATAAAACACGTTTGTTTTTACCGCAAACCAACAAGTAACTATATTATAATAATTTAAGTAATGTTTAATGAACCGATTAACATTTTTTAATGTGACGCTGTGAAGATTCAATAATTTGACAAAATATCATTAGGTACAGTATATATTTTATTTTTTATGATAATAAATAACGAGATCTATTAGTAAAAATCTTATCTAAAATAAGTTGAAAGCTCTGCACAAGAGAACATTACCATATTTTTCCTTTATCGGTGGAGAGGTACTGGACTGAAGAGGCGATTCTTGGAGGGTTTCTTGTGTGGATTGCCCCTTACACTCCAGTAGGTGTGAATTTTCCAAGACGTAGGGTACTTTGTTGACTTAGGTCATCTCAAGGGTATTTTAGACACTATATCCCTCCTACTGTAGTTTGGAGTCTCAGATTTTTATTCTCAGGTAAAGTAATCTATTCTTAACAATTCCTGAAATAGTCTCTCTAGGATTATATGTTGTAACCTCAAAAAAGTCATACTTTTTCACTTTAGAGAGTTTATTTTAGAATAATTTAATCGAACTATTAACTATCCAATATGACCTCAAAAATAAACATTTGAGCAAAATTAGGGTTTAACTTTCCACATGGAGAACTTTAAAAGCACGGTGCTTTATGGATTTTTTAGTATTTTATTTTTTTATTTAACGATACAATATTATTGAAGATAATAATAGCATAGAATAACACATTTCTATTGCATTATCAGTATAATACTGTATAACTGCACCCCTTATATTTTAGTTATAAAGCATTTTAAGATACTCATTATAAAAAGGAATAAAATAATATAATTAAATAAAAAATTTACTGTTACTAAACCATTATAGTAATAAGCAAAGTAGAACTACAAGCGAAACTTTATTTATATTTCACAGGCTATTACAAAATTATAATTATTAATGACAGAAAAAATTCTAATTCAGTAAAATTGGCTATTTATGAGTCTCGTGTAGAATTAGCTTTTAATGCTTTGAAAGGCAAGTTAGTAAAACCTGGAGGTAGTTGATCAACGTTTTTTAAACCTAATAATTCATTACTTTTTATTGACTTAACTCTTTAATGAAATGGAAATGGGTATATATTTAGTTATAATATCTTATAGTTTTGTTTTTTTTCTTAAGATATGGCATTGATTTTTGTACATAATGAGACATTGTAAATAACACAGACATAAATATAATACATTATACGGTACTGGTATATTGTAAAAAACACATTATACTATGTTATAATTAACACAGATCATATTATAACATAATTGTATGGATTTAATAGAATCTTTATAAAAATCTTTATAAGTTATGAAGTACAACTTTCTCACAGACAAATAGTTTCTACACCTTTCTTATATTCCCAGTTCAATTATTTTTTCTGGGTATAAATAATTAGGTGTTTAATAGTAAAACATCATATTAAGTTTGATTATCTGAACTGTACTGGTCCCAATCAATTCGGATATTCGACTCTACTGAACTAGTCAATTTATTTGGAATTTTTCTTCACAACATGTTAAAGCTCAGATAACATTTTATTAAACGTAATAAGATGAAATTTTTTACATGATTTTATCAAAGGCATTAAAAGCCATGCATTTTGGAAAATAGTTCTTTTTACAAATTCCCCATTAAATTCTATAACGAAGAAACATGTGGTTTACAACTTAATACATATGTCTATAGTTTTAAAAAGAGAACTTTTAAAAGTATTACTAAAGGTATACGAGTATTTATTTATTTATTAAGAGTCAGATGAGCCTTCTGGGTCAAAATAGTCTATGTTTTTGCATATTCTTGTTCAGTAATAATTAATAACAAATATTTTTAAGCTTTTTATGAAAATCGAGTGAGTTTAACTTGTTTTATCTACCTTTTTATGAAACACTACACCGTGATATTATCTTTGATTTAGGTGCCCTCTATTTTTCACCAGAGTTTTAATAGTGATTCCACAAAAGTTTAGTTTTTTATTGCTTGTGTTTCTCAGGAACCACTAAAGATATATTCAACTTCAATTTTTAGTTGAAGAGAAAGTAAAGAAGCACACTTTGATCCGGGCGTTTTGCAAAATTAAGAATGTATTTTTTATTCTATGTTATAAATACAAAATTGAATTTTAAAAGACAATTTTTGAACATATTTAATAGTATATTAAATTGAAGAATAAATTTTAAACCCCGGATCAAAGATTTAAGGAGAGTGTTTTTAAAAGTAGTTTGAATATATTATTAACTAACTGTTTTAAATCATAAGAGAATAACTTTCAAAATTTGAAACCTAGACAGAATGATGGTAAAATAAAGCAGAATAGATAAAAATAGAATTTTCATTATGACTAATACACTTCTGATAGTAAAATACGAAACCTGATAGAAAACAAAAATTAGCTTTTACTTTCTCGCTAAAGGCGAAAAATGATTTTTGTATATTTATTAAAGTATAAAAAAGTCAATTGAGGTTTAAGTGTTTTTTTGTTCTAAAAGTAAATAAGGTTTAGAAACAGTTTTAAGTTTTAGTCTAGTCTAGATTGTAGTGTTTTATGCAAAATTGCCTATTAAATGCCTATTAAACTAAAGTTTAAAAAGTTTTTAAGACAGAATTTTTATAAAATATGTATAACAAACGATTTTTTTGTGAAATTTACTACAAAAATTACTTACAGCTATTAGATATTATTAGCTTTTATAGTTTTTCCATGTAAAAATCTAATCGATGTCAACTGAGTGGGAAAATATTGAACGTAAAGTAGTGTTGTGTAAGTTGAACAAAAGTCGGAAGAACAAATATACTTTTGAGACAAAGCAGTCACCTTATAAAGTTAGATCTTTACTGGCTCTTTCCTACTTGCAACAAGTGAATCAGATCCTTAAAGTTTCGTCGGTTTAAGACAATACCTGTTGGCAAGTTGAGTTCATAATAGTATTTGTAAATAATAGTAGAAGTTTTTAAATTTTAAATAATAATAATCAATTTAAAATCTAGGTTTAATACTTTTCACTAAAATGGCGATCTGCCCAGGTAGGAATTTTAAGCGAAATATAAATGAGAAATGGGTGTTAGGTGATTGTAGCTCGATCTTGTAGTCTTGTTAATGTTACTAGGACTGTGGCGTGTCCTGTAATCCAGCTACTTGGAGGTCACGAATTGTGGATAGTTGTGAGAGATGTTCAGTGGGTGTAGTGTTCTATTGTGTGGATTATCGTCCACACTATTGAATACTACGTTAATCCGTAAATACCATCCTCATAATTATACCAGTTCGTAGTTCAGATGCAGTGGTTCGGACTCAACGTTAAACTGTAAGTCCCTTAGATATGCCACTGACTGTTGGGCTATTAATTAACAGTCCTGTCTAAGGAACATGTCAGCCTTAGTCAGTAACAGTACTACAAGATCGTGCCACGATCATATTACACTCATTTCTCATTCATACTTGGCTTAAAATACCTACCTGGGTAGGTTGCCATTTCAGATAAAAGTATAAAGTATAAACTCCTAACTACGATTTTTATTGCGGACATTTTCCATCACGATATTATGTAAAACAAAGTTTCACAACGTTTCGGGAACTGGAATCTGATCCCGTTCTCAGGTGAACTGATATCTAAAACATAGCACAATTAACATATAATCCGGACCAAACGGTATAAAGCTGAAAACATACAAGTTTAAAGCAGTCAAAAAAACTTAAAAACAAACCATTCACTAAACATTACACACATAAGAAACCAAACACATCCACTCACCACGGAGACTCAAAGACAACTGACAACTGTTGTATTTAAGTGGACGTGTTTGGTTTCTGATGTGTATAATGGTTAGTGAATGGTTTGTTTGTAAGTTTTTGACTGCTTTAAACTTTTATGTTTTCAGCTTTATACCGGTTTGGTCTGGATTATATATTAATTAGCGAATTTCTTAGATATTATAGGTTCACCTGAGAAGATTAACACATGTTATTTTTTCTTCTTTAGGTTAGAGAAAAAACAATAGTCGTTAAAATTTATATATAAAATAATATATATTATATATGTAAAATATGTGTATGTGAACACAAACTCTCGTAAAAATGGTCCGATCGAGACCAAATTTGGTAGAGACTGTATTCCTACAAAATGACGAGTTCGTAAAACCAGACTTCGGTAATGGGACGGGTAGTTTGGGGGGTTTTGTAAATGGGTTTTTTTTGCGTTTTTCACATGTAATTTTTAAAAATCTAATTATATTTCACTATTGAATCAGCTTTAAAAACTGCACAATTTAGTTCCTTAAAGTTTTTCTCTATCTCCAACGGTTACCGAGATATAAAAAATCTAAACACAGTACGTTTGTATTGTGGGCTCCAATGTTAATCTTATGGAGGATAGGGAAAAATTAATAATTCCATATTAATCAATATTTGGATAAAACTGATATTAAGCTTCATCTGGTTAAGATCTATCCATTTATGCTTAAAAATCATAGTTTATGTGTTTATCATGGCAGCAAACCTGCATACTCTTTCCCATGTTAATCTTATGGAGAATAGGCAAACTCCTTTATTTATGGACAGATGTTGATGAAAGTTGGTATAAATGTTAAAAAAAAAATTTTAACATAAATGCCTACTCTCATGTTCCTCATAACAAACCATACTCTTTCCCATGTTAATCTGGAGAATAGGCAAAATAATGTAGTTTATGGACAGATTTTATATAAAAGTCATATAATTATTATATTATTGATTTAGAAATTCGCTGAGTACGCAGGTCTGCTGCGACGGGGGTATTTTGCTATGTTTTAGATATTAGTTCACCTGAGAACGGATTCCAGATCCCGAAACATTGTACAACTTTGTTTTACTTAATATCGTGATGGAAAATGTTCGCAATAAAAATCTAAATAATATCAATCCATCATCACCAATAATTAATTTCAAACAAAGGAAAATAGTGACTAAGGGTGGGATGTTCCATAAAAATATGCCTGTTGATTACAATCCCAACGGCCAATGGCGTCTAAGGGAACTGTAGTTTAACGTAGGATCAAAACTATAATTCTGTGAATGAAGAACTATTGTTGATCACGAGGATGTTCTTTACGGATGAACGTAGTATTTAATAGTACAACGACCCATCATCAAGTGCCTTGGGCATGTGCTGTGAATTCAAGACATGAAGGTACCGTAGCGGCGTGAGGCACAAAGGATAGCCAGAGGTGTTATCTTTTGATCTGACGGGTGTCATCCACAACCGGTTTCGATCCAGGTACGTTTAATATTATGGATCAGCTAATTTTCCACAGTTAAATGTGGTGATGAGTTATTAATTTTATGAAAATACTGACTGAACTTATGAAATTACTAACATATTGTATTTATAAAGTACATATAAGATGTTATTTTTTAGACCATCATCAAACATACTACCACAACAGACTACAAAATCCCAAAATGTGCGTCTTATCCTATAATAAAAATCTTAATTCATTTAGAAACACTTTATAAAGTAATGACCTGTTTCAAAATAGCCTAAAGCCCATTTGTAATGTTTCACTCATTCAACCACAATTTTAATACCCAACCCTTTTGAGGTGTTCCTATTGTAAATTACTCTTTAAAAATGCACCCCTAATAATCAAATCAACTAAATTAGAAGAGTGTATAAAAGTAAGCTAAATACTTTCAATAAGAATTGTACTTTTGGAAATAAAATAAAATTTTATTTATGAAGGGAAGGGCGTAGAAAGAGAGAAAGTATTTAGTTTTCCTCGTTTAAGAAATACACAACAGTCTTGTGATCCACCATACATTTGTCATGATAAACCTTTAATTTAGTTCTATCTTTTAGTGTGATACTAGCTCAAGTATCTACCCTTCGCACGGGAAAAAGGTTTCGGAGAGGTTACCTTTTCTATTAGACATGAAATAAATATTCTAAAACATAAAAATTTGATTGAGAAAAATGCTTAATTCGAGGTAAAATACTATTCACATTAAAAGGGGTATTTACTAATAGTATTTTACACTACACACGATCTGAAAAATTTATAAACACTAGTACTGAGAAACACTACAACATGAGAAAGTACTATCTGTAAAGTAGTATTAGGAAAGAATAAGAAATAACGTAATAGAGATCGTAATAGGCTTCGGGATAAAACTTTAAACAGAAATGAATTGCTCTATAATTTCAATCTAGCAGTTTATCTGTAAAAATTAACTTTCTTTTTGTGTTCTTATTCCTGCTCTGTAAAAGTGTATCCACTTGTTTGTATTTTTCCCTGTGGAAAATAGGTTGGATCATGGATCATGGATCATGGATCATGGATCATGGATCATGGATCATGGATCATGGATCATGGATCGTGGATAGATCATGGTCTAGGTAAAGGGAATGTTAAACAGCGTTTCTTATTCTTATATATTAAAAATTCAGTACAATAGCTCTATTGGTTTCTATGGAAACCTGTTTCAAATATGCATCTTACAAATTGCCACCTCCCCCCAGAGCTAGGACATATCCATGTCAAAAGTAGAGTAAAGAGATGGTAAATTTTGAAACTGTAAACATTGAAACCTAGAACTTTTACAGCAACTGTTTTTTCTGCTTCCCGAACTGTCAAATTTTAGTGTTCACAGCTGTAGACATTCAAGTAATTTATGTATTCACTGGAATTTATGGAAACTGAATATGTCCGGAGCAGGGACGAATCCGAAAAATCAAAGATCATTAAAATCGGTCCAGCCGTTCTCGAGTTATATTGCGCGTGACTAAGACGACTTTGTTTTATATATTTAGATTCTTTTAAAATATAAACATTGAAACCCATGACGTTCACAGGGCGTAGCCCGAGGGGACTTTAAGGAAATGAATATGCCTATGAGTTGCATTAGTTTGAGGTCTACCTTTGTGTAAAATTCTAAACCGGTCGGTTCAGTATTTTTGCGTTTACTTGCCACAACAAACTTCTTTATAATATTATAAATTAATTTATATAACATGAGTTTTATTCTGTTGAGTTTAAAAATTATTTTCCCTTTTCTATATCCTAAAAATCCTTTTTGGATATATATCCATATAAAATAGAGAGGATACATCTGAATCCTCGTTCCCATTCTGAAAATAAAACGCTGACATTTTTTCTAATCTCAATACCAATGAAATGATTATACGAAAATGTTCTTTGATAAAAAGACAACTAAGGTGTTATCGCAGTTGTTAACTCAGTTAGGGTTGAGCTGTTTGTCCACAGTAGTAATCAACCTCACAAAGCCAACCACAAACCCATGTTGGTTTGTGATTGCAGCTACCAATGTAACTGGTGTGGCTGCCAGCCACTCTGGTTTGCATATTCTGCTAAGCCACCTATGCAGTGGTGGTTATCTTGGTTTGTTCATTATGTTCTCAACCATCTGTGGTGGTTCTGTTTGTGTTCACGGGTCAAAATAGACCTCAAACCTGATAATGTTACAGAGTAGTCTATTCTTTGTCAAAACGATTGTTCACACGGTATCCTATTAAACGTAAAAATTGCAATAATAAACTACAATGGAACAAATAAAATATACGTATAGATTCAGTCTGCTGTTTTAACGTCCTTTTCTCCAGATATGACTCCCAATGAACCTTTTTTTACTCAGAAAAATATATTTTTATAATAATATGAGCTTACAACACTCAATTAATTTACAGATTTAAAAAAATCTATATTCATCATAAAGATTACGATTTACCATATTCAATGTCTAATCTCATTTCTCACTTGAATTTTTAATATTCAGAATGTCCAATAATCCTCTGACAAACTTAATTGACGCTATTTCTTAGGTTTGGACGATAACTTAACAAGAACTAATAAAGTCGTATAAGTTTTCCTGAACAGTTGCAGGACATTCTGTGTATCTAAACTAAAAATTGTTATCTATTGGTTTTCCACATGTTTCCAATTGCTTCTTGATCTATAAATGAGTTATGGAAACCAATAATTGCCGACCAATTTTGCAGATAATCGTTTCCCTAACATTCTTCTTTTTTAAATGCATCAATTATTAACTACCAATATTTGTGACGGTGTCCCAATCTTTCAGAATATCGTTAACTCAATATGAGTGAAGGATAAATGTGATGAGTGTATTGATTTTAAAGATAGTAAGTAGCTTTGGTACTGATAGACTAGCAGTCCATTTGTCTGGACAATTAATAGTGTATCGATGAAAAGTAGCAGGACACATTCCACGATTGAACTAGTGAACTTTGGACTATGAAGCAGGTTCTTTAACAACTTAACCATGTAGCCAGTCAATAAAATAGATGAATTTAAGTATACTGGGCAGTTCGACCCCCATATAAACTCAATGTTAACAAAATGTATCATATCACACAAACTATAAGAGATAAAAACCTGTTTTTATTTTAAAGGTTAGCTTATTGATTAGATCCATATGGAAGGTTTTGAAAAAAATAAAATGGAAACAATTTTTAATTTTATTTTGTTAAAATACTTGAAATTTTACTAAAAAAATATTCTAAAATTTGTTTCCTCAACCTTGTTTGTAAATTTGTTTGAATCCTTCCGTATGACACTAGTGATCATTGCCAAAAAGGCACACCCAAAAAATGGTAGTGATATATTTATACCTTTTATACAGGTTGCATTAAAAGTGTCAAAAAGCATATTTTTAGTAAACGTTCAGAAAGGCATTCAACTATGTCACTTAAAGTCAAGACATACATTACAAAAATATTTTTTCTAAAGGAAACTATTATTTTTATTTATTAGTGTATATATCGTTGTAAAGAGGAAATTTCAGAGAAAATTGAAACAAATAAATTTTTTGGGTCGGACTGCCGTTAAAAATTATTCTACCTGTTTTTTTGAGTCATTGGCACTTAAATAGTCGAGGGGATATCATTCACGTAAAATTCATCGTATTTCCATTTCCGAAAGAGAACTCGGATTTACTGAACTTATTTTCCTTAATATCTGTTATAAAATGAATATAAGAATCTGGCCCCTGGGGGTTTACGAAAATTAATAAAAAAGTTTTCAATTGAGTTATAAAATACAGATCTTACTGTTAGCTTAAGATATTCTAAGTTATAATATAATAAAACTATATGTTTATTTATACTTTTATAATTGAGATTTTTTAACTTTATAATAGCTTTAGTATCTATTGTAGGCAATATAGTGGAACAAACTGATATTACGTACAAGTAATACACTTTAAAAGTAATAAAACGGAACGTAAGCTGGCAAAGTTTGGAGAAGATTTTCTTGAAAGGCAGCTGCTCAACAGAGTGAAGAATACACTTGAGGACGCTGAACTTGAAGTGACCGACGCTTTTCGTTTTACGTGGGGGCATATAAATAGGTTTTCCAAATAAGATAAGATAATGGAATCTACGAAGTGTCTTAAATATAAAGAAGTTTTAAGGTGAATTATAATAAAAGTTTGTTTTAATGTAGTTTATGCTTTATCAATAGAGATTCATTTAATTGCTTAAAACAAAATTTACTCCAAAAGCCACTAAATTTCTTGCAGTTTTACAATGCTAAAATTTTGTAAATTTTTGTTAATATTACGTAGAAAAATAAAGTAACGGATTACGTAGGGATGAGGATTTTAACAGTAAACCAGGATTAATAATAAACAGGTTGTTTCTATTAATTAAATTGCTGTTTAATAATAAACGGTATTTTATTCCAAATGAACACGATCAAGCTACGTATTTTGTATTTTGTTTGTTAACAATCACTAATAGGTTGGATAAGCTAATGAAACAATGATTGCTGAGAAGCTGCCAGAGTTCTTAATGTAGTATAACATTAGTAAAGGAAACGACTTTAATGCATATAAAACCAATTTTAAATATTTTAACTGTGTTTTCTATAAAATGAAAGTGATGGTAAGTAAGTTTCCAAAATTATCACTAATTTGAGAAATCTACTGAGGTTTTAAACTGTTTACATTTTTACTTTGAACATTTTCCTTCACGATTTTATTCAAAACAAAGTTTCACGACGTTTCGGGATCTGGAATCTGATCTTGTCCTTAGGCAAACTAGTATCTAAAACATAGCACAATTAATAAATTATCCGTACTAAACCGATATAAAGCTGAAAACAAAAATGTTTAAGGCAGTCAACAAACTTACAATCAAACCATTCACTAACAATTACGCACACAAGAAACATAACATGTCCACTAGTCACTAAGACTCAAAGACAACTGAATAGGAAAACCAGTAACAAAATGGTCGTGGCGAAAAAACTAAAATCAAGGCGAAGTACGTCTTAAAGATTTAAAATCTGTAGTTATGATCTGTTAATTTAAAAATATGTTACCCATACTTTGCCTGGATTTTAGGTTTTTAGCCACGGCCATTTTGTTTCCAGTTCCACGGGGCACGCCCCCTCCTGTTCAGTTCTATTTAAGTTTTCGTGACGAGTGGATGTGTTATGTTTCTTAAGTGCGTAGTTGTTAGTGAATGGTTTGTTTGTAAGTTTTTCGACTACTTTAAACTTTATATCGACTAAGTCCGGATTATGTATTAAATATTTTAGATACTAGTTCTAGTGAGGAAGGGATCAGATTCCAGATCCCGAAATGTCGTGATTGTTTTACTTAAAATTATGATTGAAAACGTCCGAAGTTAAAATAAAACAACATAAATCCACCATCACTAATAATGAAATTCACACAAAGATTTTAAACAGTTGTAACAATTAGTAATTTAGTTGAATAGAGTAAACTCATTAGTAAAGTAAAATCAGTACTTTTTGGGTTCAGAAGACCACAAAACGGATATATCCATTGAAAATTCAAATAAAAAACTTTGACTTGAACAATACATTCTCCTTATTCTGACGTATAGGTAGGAGAAAGTAAAAATTCCTAAGGTCCATTTCAATTTATATAATAAAAGCACCAACCCCAGCGGCAAGGAGGGTAGCTTTCCACTATGTCAACCACCCTCTGGTTCCGAGGGCTCTTCCAGCACTTCCTTCCTGAGAACACTTCCGGTCTCAAAATGGCTCATTTGTCAATGTCTCTTTCTTAAGCTGTATAAAGGCTATTTAATTTCTTTTACACCTTTAAATTGAACCACCTTTTGTCACGCTACCATCGTTTTTATTCTAATTAGTTAAAAGTCCATAAGAATTTTGTATAGATTCACTCACGTAAATTTCCTCAATAAATAGATAAAAATAGTTCATTGTAAGTTATTTTAACTAATTAAAGGTCCACTGTAAAATACAAAAAAATTATTATAATTATTACTCTTCAATTACTAGACCCGTATCTGTAATTAATGTTATTCAATTTTTAATGAGGAATTCCATAATGCAAAACAATACGTATTTCAAACGTTCTAAACAATTATTATGAATGACACGAAAGATCATTAGCACTTAAAGCATATTATTGCTGTTTTCATGATATCCGTTTTCAATTTAAGGCTATCTAAGCCCAACAGACCAATAGAAACTAATTACAGATGGGATTAGGTGGGAGGATCGTCAACAGACCAATTAATTACCGGTCAGCTGACACCATCACTTCCGGCGCCGGAATATCCGGTTCCTTAACTGATCAACAATAAGGAAAGGACGTATCTTGTTATGACACTTATTGCCATATCTCATCATAAAGGTGTATTTCTAACAACACAATTTGCCCACTAATTCATTTTTTTAAACTGATGCATTAAAAAGCGTTCAGCCTAAAATGTGCTTAATGCACTTATATACTAAAATACGATTTATATTTATTTGAACTATTACCTTTATAAATTAATTACAGTTACTATAAAATAAATCTAGGGAAAAATATCAAATACAAACAAAACCATGCAAAGCCGTGACAGATATATCTAGTTTAAAATGGAAACTAAAGAAGCAATCGATGAAATCATTGGTAATAGGAAATTGTTTAAAGGCCTAAAACAGCAAGTTGCCATTTGGGGTACTAACAATGGTTACATTGTGGTTCTCTGACATATCGAACAACAATACTCCCAGCCTAAGGCACTCAGGTACTGATTCTGCCATATTTAAAATCGTATTCCTGTCATGTCTTGTTTTAATTTCTATTCATTAAAACAGTTTATTTAATTGTTTGTTTACCGTATGAATATTATCTCAGTAATAATTATAAATTGTGTAGTGTGTGACTTTTATCCAATACTATAATACGAGCAAGGTTTGTATATATATATTATATATATATATATATTTTTTTTTCTTTAAATTTTGGAAATAACTAATTTCCGAGTAGAAAATAAGTTCTAGATAGGTCTAATGTCCAGGAAAATTCGTGTTTTCTTGTAATATTAAGTTTACAATCTAAAAATTTAACATTACGCTTATGGAGAATAAAATGTAAACAATACAAACCAAAACAGCTGTTTATAACCGTTTGACAGTTCTTGATTGAAGACTGCGGGGAACAATATAGAGGTTATGCATTAATATTTATTTTATGAATTAAATAAATGCAAAATTATCAGGTTACTAAACAATTTGTAAAAACTTAAGGATAACATAGTTGTGCGAAATAAAAGCAGAAAAAAGTATTTCCAAAACCTTCCGTGTTTTGATAGAAAACGTATTCGTTTTATGCTTGAAACCACTGTAACAAACCAATTAATTGATGTAAATTAAATTTCTCTTTTCCTTTTCAATCCTCATTCCGTTTATAAAAAAAATCAGTTGATCACAGGCTAATAATAACGGTATGAATAATTAAATAGTAAATGATCGGCTTTGGCTAAAAGATGTTAAACGGCATCGCTCAATTGACTAACGTCGTAGCCGAGTTGTAGCGTGGCGGCCTCAAGAACTATAGGCCGCGAGTTCCATCCCCACCACATAAATGTTTTCATTGGGCAGTAAATTTGTTTTAATTTTGCTAATTAACTTGTAAAAACATGTCTTATTCTATCCGAGCAAAGCTCGGTAGTGTGTGACTTTTAGTATTTGTAATGTATGCAGTGAATATAATTTACAACAATGAAACGAGAATGTCATTAACCAGTTATTTTAAAATTAAAAATGAAAGATGGTGTGTTTGGATTTTAATCCACGGAATGTCCATGAATATTTTTTGTATTTGGATCACTTTTCCTGAAAGCTCTTTAGGATATATACAAGTTAGGCATGATAACTTCGATATATTTAAACACATCTTAAAACTGGATCATATACAATATTAAAATTGAATATATATTTCTGAGAAATAAGTACATGTTGTATTTGGGTCGACAAATGCAACAATCCACTATTCAATGCCAATCTCTAAATTCACTTCTACTACATTTCCTTCCAAGAACTGGTGTGTGACTACGTGGAAAAATAAGGCAACATTTGGCCTGCTCAATCCGTCCCTTCTGAGAAATACGGTGATCAGGCTTACCTCGGAGTGCATTCTCCGCCCAGCATTGCCGTACATCATCAGGTAGCTCCCTTGTCTTTCAGGGGGACTTTATATTACTAAAACTATTTTATTTTTAACTGGTAAATTATGGGTGCTTTATATTTTTAGGCTATACGCCTGATACATTACCTACGTTTTTTACTCATTTACTTCGTGGAGTTGGATAGTAATTGGTAAAAACAATCATCTTTTCAAACTTTCAAATATTTTTTATTTAGGTATATAATTTTATATTTCTCCTATATGCTTGCAACCTCAGTCATTTTCTATAACGTTTTCATAGCAAACAGGTTTTGTAATCAATAAATTTGTCAATTTTTGACCAAGTAGCCATTTTAGACTACTTTACACTTTTTTGTCTTGGTAACACTTTACCAAGCCATTAATTTTCAAAATCGGTTTATGTCTCAGAATATGCCTTATGTAATATTTAGTTGTAAAGAGGTTTTTCTAAAATCGATTATAATGCAAAAAATCAGTTAAAATATTTATGGAATTTTTAATAGTTATTTTACCTCCATTCATGTCAAAAAGTTTCAAGTAATTTTACTGTATTTTATTTTAGAAAATATATTAAACGCGTAGTTTTTTAATGCACCTTCCTCGGATATATTTATATACACTGGCCATATATTATAAAATAAAGTTAAATTTGATAAATTTAAACATTATAACTATTTCAAGACGTCTGCTGTTTAGACGAGTATATATCCAAATGACGTAAGAGTGGCTTAAAATACTGCCAAATATAAAAAATATATTTGTTTGTATGTTTGGTAATCAAATTGATAAGTCCAAATACATTAGAGTAAATTTTAGTTAAATTTAGCAGAACTAATTACATGTTTCACGTTTGTCATAATAGTTTATTATATAGTCCTACACATTGTCTTAAATATGATAATCTCGGTACATTAGAATTTGAAGGATAGTAACAAATAATATTGAATGAATATATTACAATATAATTGAGTATATAAAGTAACTAAAAGTTATATTTATGACATAAGTACCTGGTGACCGAGCTTTGCTCGTTTAGAATAATATATGTATTAGAAAAATTAAAACACATTTATTACTCAATGAAAACATTTATGTGGTTTAAAACCGATCTAATACACCATAATTAATATAGCACTGAACAAAAAGTATCATCCCAGGGTTGGTATGGAACTCGCGGCCTATAGTTCTTGAGGCCGACACGCTACAACGCTACAACTCGGCTACGACGTTAGTCAATTGAGCGATGCCGTTTAACGTCTTTTAGCCAAAGCCGATCATTTTACTGTTTAATTATCCATACCGTTATTATTAGCCTGTGATCAAATTTTGTTATAAACGGAATGAGGATTGAAAAGCAAAAGAGAAATTTAATTTACATCAATTAGTAGGTTTGTTACAGAGGCTTCAAGCAATACAACGAATACGTTTTCTATCAAAACACGGAAGATTTTGGAAATATTTTTTTCTGCTTTTATTTCGCACAGCTATGTTATCCTTAAGTTTTTACAAATTGTTTAGTAACCTGATAATTTTGCATTTATTTAATTCATAAAATAAATATTAATACATAACCTCTATATTGTTCCCCGCAGTCTTCAATCAAGAACTGTCAAACGGTTATAAACAGCTGTTTTGGTTTGTATTGTTTACATTTTATTCTCCATAAGCGTAATGTTACATTTTTAGATTTTAAACTTAATATTACAAGAAAACGCGAATTTTCCTCGACATTAGACCTATCTACAACCTATTTTCTACTCGGAAATTAGTTATTTCCAAAATTTAAAGAAAATCCTCGGTGCCGTTTTCGAGATCCGTGTGCAAATATATATATATATATATATATATATACAAACCTTGCTCGTATTATAGTATTGGATGAGAACGCGTTGTAAGAGTGTACAAGTTTGAGTAAAAAGAGAAAAGGTGGGTCATATTTTGGCTGGGCAACCCTTCCTTTGAAAATATGAGGTCTGGGTCCCCTCAGAGTGCTTTCATTCACCAAGTATGATTGTTTTTCTTTCTTTACATTCTCTGCAACAAGTGGTATCAAATGAAGATATGAATTTTCAATTGAATTATTTTTTATAAAATCCCCCTCATATTACGTATGCACATAAAGAAACTTCAATTGACATTTAAATTTACTTTAGAGAGGATAAAGGTAGAAATGTAATTGATCAATATTGTTTTGGTGAATTTTACCTGATATCTTTTGCAACAGCTAAATATTCTTTAATTTAAATTTGTAGATTTATTTGAAACTACTTGATTACAAATATAAACACTCGTAAAATGCAGGAAATGCGTTCAAGTAATGTGCTCCACCATATATGCTTCCAATATGATGTAATACAAGAATTAATTAAAAAAATCATATATAATCAGATGAGAACATGATTAAAACGTTAGATAATCACATAAAAAATAACAGGGAAATCGGTAATGTCGGTATAATGTTAATGTAAATACCAACACTTAGAAAAAATACAACCAAAATATGTTTTATTCAATTGTTATATATCGAGAACAGAGAACAGTATTTTTGTTATGATGCATGATATTTTTTTGAAATCAAACATTAAGAATAGAAAATTATATGAATGAAACACAAGATGATTATCGATGCATACTTTGAGCTAGCACCAAAAGTAATGCATAATGCAAAAGTAATCCAAAAGTAATGAGGCTGAAAATTTTACATACGAATACCAGTTTCAAATCTATTCTAGTTTGGCTTTAATTTTAACGGCCATTTTAAATTTGTAAATTATTTTTTTTACTTTTTCACAAGTTTTTATGACTATTTTTAAGATGTACATAATACCTATGTACATATATTAAATGTAACGTTTCATAAATAACGTATACGTTTCACTGCTATGTAATATTAAAACTGGGACTGGGACGGTGGCGACGTTCTGTAATCCAGCTACTTGGAGGTCAAGAATCGTGGATAGTTGTGAGCTATGGTTGGTGAGTGTAGTGTTCTCTGGTGTGGATTAACGTCCGCACTATTGAATACTGCGTTAATCCACAAAGACCATCCTCATAATTAGACCAATTCGTAATTCAGAGGCTGTAGTTCGGATTCCACGTTAAACTGTAAGTCCCTTAGTTGTCATCGGCTGTTAGGTTATTAATTAACAGTTCTCTATAAGGAGAATGTCAGCCTCAGTCAGTATCAAGACTACAAGATCGCGCCACAGTAATTCTACAGTCTTTTTTCATTCATACTTGGCTTAAATTCCTATTTTTTGGTAGGGTCGCCATTTCAATAATCGAATCTAATCTAGCCTATATAGTTTATGTTTGTATCGATGTTGCAGGTTGCCATGTGAGGGAGCCCTGGAGCTGCGCGGCATGTCCGCACTATGACCTCTGCCACTCTGTGTCGGATCGTCCTTCTCTTGTTCGCTGCCTCAGGTAACTCAATACATCACCCTAAAACACATTAGATAAAACATTTTAACCCTACAAGTAAAGATTTACACGCCTGTTTCAATAGTAAGGTACCGAAGTGAAGTGGCAGGTTTGTTAGACGTGCTGACACCTGTGAGCGGATACTTGAACTACCTCACAAGTTTGCATAATTGACACTAGAGTATATTGTTTCAAACGGTAGTGCTGTATTCTAGAGGTGAAAGCGTTTGCTGACCAGTGAATCATATAGTTATAGGTAAAAAACCTGCTACTTCTATGGTTAAGAACCAACAATTCACAAGATAAATTAGCGTAGTAAGTGTGCTTTAAATCATGAAATTTCATATTAACTATCCATCCTACAAACAAAAAAATCCTAATTGTTTCATTACCTGTTTGTTTTTTTCTGTAAAGCTAAAGAATGACCTCACTAAGAACAGCTGTTTAGAAGAACTAAAAACATTCCCTTTAGACATATCCATGATCTAACCTATTTCCCACAGGGAAGTACCTTAGGGTACTTCCATACATTTTTCTTTTACATGGAGCCATAAAACTCATCGTAGGGATGGGTACGCAGAATTAAAAACTTTATTTGGTAAGATTAACGCAACAGAAACGTGAAGATAACGTTTGACGTAAGAGTACAAAAATGTCTGCTTACATTTTGTCAATTCTACAGTAATGTTGACAACAGAGTTATAAAATGACGTTTTACGAGCGCGGTGTGTTCATGTAACCGTGTGGTACAGATGCTGTGCCTTGTGACATGGACCACAGCACGCTAAGAAAACGTGCAACTGCAATATATTGTACAAGTGGCCAACTAAAATATAGAAAAGAGCATCAAAGATATGAAGTCGAAATGGGTCTAATAACTAATGGGGTTAATATTACCCTGCAGTGTACAGGGTGGTGGAGTATATAAAACAATCATCTCGTAACACGTAACAGATCAGGTTGACAGGTTTCCCCCAGCTCGTCAGCGACGTGTCTCCAGCTGACAGCTTAATGTGCAAGGTTCAACAGGTTCCAACCCCCGGACTGTTTTTAAATTGTCTCTCCCTCTGAAGGTTTCCCTTTCAACAACGTCGATAGGGAAAAGATTAGCAAAATCAATCAAGACTTTTGTAAAATTTAATTTATATTATAATATTGCAACCTATATTTTTTTCATTTGACTCCAGATTTTTTGAGTACTTAAATCCATAATAGATACTAAACATTTTTGGTTAAGATCTATAAACTTTATTTTAAAGTTAGACGATTTTAATGTTCCAGGCAAATGTAGCAAAGTAAACTTGTCAATAAAGCCACATGTGTCTTGCTCTCAATCCTCACTCTATTCATTGGTTGTAGACAAATAATTAAAAATACCAATCCGTCCAGTATTTTGAGCTGGTTTCAACTGTGGTAGTCAAGAGATACTTTACCTTAATTGTTTTCACAGAAAAAATAACTTTTAAAAGCCCATAACGTTTAAACTCTGATGATTTGAAATGAAACCAAGAAATTCGGTTAATGTAATTTTGTTTAACTCAAAAAAGACTATAATTCATATCATTTATTGATTTCATCATAATCGTTGGAGTCGTTTATAAGACATTTTTATTTTACGTGTTTTATGAGGTTTTAGAGGTAAAATACCATAAAATATATTAAAAATGGGTTCTAGATAATGTGGATTGTTACCTACATATCAGCATATTAGGCTTCTGCACATACCACACACACAAGGACAGACAAACAGACAGACCTCACTCAAAAACCACAGTATTCGATTCAGAGGGCACTAAAATAGATACCAGTAACTCAATACTTTCTCCTTATACTATCGTATAGGAGAAGACAGTATTAAGCTTTCAAATACCCAGTTTCAGCAATGTTAGCAACATTTTACTAAATACAAGTTTTACTAAACATGTGATCGATGAAAATGATTTTACCAAAATAAATAAGCAGCTGTCAAAATAAAGTCCATAAAAGTTTACACTGATCATAAGAAAACAGTTTCAACCTATTTTAAAACGATACTATTTAAATGTTACCTTAATGTAAACATTTTCTAATATAATTGCGTATATCTTATTTATAGTTAATACTAAATAATTCGCCTTCGTAGGATCTTGACTGATCTTGCGGAAAATGTGGTTCTGGATTATTGAAGATATTGAAATTAATGAGGAAAGCCCTACTGTCGTAAAAATACCTAGTCCAAAATTATGTGTTAAAAGGTTTTTTTGTCTAGTGTTTGATTATCCAATACTATAATACGAGCATTTGTATATATTATATATATATATATATATATATATATATATATATATATTTATATATATTTGCACACGGATCTCGAAAACGGCACCGAGGAATTTCTTTAGATTTTGGAAATAACTAATTTCCGAGTAGAAATAAGTTCTAGATAGGTCTAATGTCCAGGAAAATTCGTATTTTACTGTAATATTAAGTTTAAAATCTAAAAATTTAACATTACGCTTATGGAGAATCAAATGTAAACAATGCAAACCAAAACAGCTGTTTATAACCGTTTGACAGTTCTTGATTAAAGACTGCGGGGAACAATATAGAGGTTATGCATTAATATTTATTTTATGAATTAAATAAATGCAAAATTATCAGGTTACTGAACAATTTGTAAAAACTTAAGGATAACATAGCTGGGCGAAATAAAAGCAGAAAAAAGTATTTCCAAAATCTTCCGTGTTTTGATAGAAAACGTATTCGTTGTATTGCTTGAAGCCACTGTAACAAACCAATTAATTGATGTAAATTAAATTTCTCTTTTGCTTTTCAATCCTCATTCCTATAATAAAATCAGTATTAAGATCGCAGGCTATAATAACCACAATTATATAATTAAACAGTAAATGATCGGCTTTGGCTAAAAGACGTTAAACGGCATCGCTCAATTGACTAACGTCGTAGTCGAGTTGTAGCGTGTCGGCCTCAAGAACTATAAGCCGCGAGTTCTATCCCCACCAAGGGCGATACTTTTTGTTCAGTGCTATATTAGTTATGGTGTATTAATCGGTTTTATTTCAACCACATAAATGTTTTCATTGAGTAATAAATATGTTTTAATTTTTCTAATTAATTTTTATAATACATGTCTTATTCTTTACGAGCACCAAAGCGGTCACCAGGTACTATTATTGAATTAGCAACCATACCACAAGGTAGGTATTTTAAGCCAAATATGATTGAGGATTGAGTGTAGCATGATTGTGGCGCGATCTTGTAGTCTCGTTAACAAACTTGTTCGTTAGACAGGACTGTTAATTAATAGCCCAGCAGCCGATGGCATCTAAGGGACCTACACTTTAACGTGGAATCCGAACCACGGCCTCTGAATTACGAATTGGTCTAATTATGAGGATGGTGTTTGTGGATTAACGCAGTATTCAATAGTGCGGACGTTAATCCACACAAGAGAACACTACACCCACCGACCATCGCTCACAACTATCCACAATTCGTGACCTCCAAGTAGCTGGATTACAGTACGTCGCCACCGTCCCAGTCTTGGTGATGAGGGATTTTTAGTCACTTTTTATGGTGCTTAAGGGAGACCGGCATTGCCAAAAGGACAAAGAACCAACCGGTGTGCGTAAATTTATCGTAAACCTACCATCAACATATACAGCATTACAATTAATATTTATTGTAATTTTATTCTTATGCAGTTTTATCTTACATTTTCAATCCTACTATAATTTTATTTATATATTTTTTATTGTTTGTCTTTTATACATATATTTGACTGTTAAAGGGTAGCTTGTTTTGATTTTATTATAATTAATCTACAATTTATATAAATGTTCCCCTTCTTATATAAATTTATATAAATTTTACAAAATTAAAACAACTCGGGCCTACGCGCAGTCCATTTTAGGTCCACGTAGGCCATTTTCTACTTTGTACATTATTTTCATTTACTTTTTATGTGTACATATTCTTTCTGTTAAGAACTGTTTTTGTTATTCACTATCCGAAAAATGTCTATAACTTATTTTGTAACATAAATTGTTCTATCTGGAATTAATTTAATTTTCAATTCCACTTGACTTTGATCTATAAAGTAATAACTACTACTAGATCAATTATACTATACATTATTTATATTGTTATTGAGGACACGTCACAATTAAATAATAAAACAAAGTTTCACAACGTTTCGGAATCTGGAATTTGAACCATCCTCAGGTTCCAGCTCAACTGAGAACGATATCAGATTCCAGATAACGAAACGTCGTAGAACTTTTATTACTAATCTTGATGAACAGTTATAGTTTAATAAACCATTATTTGGGCACCTTTTGGGTACTCTAAAAATACACCTTTTAGGCACAAATAATCAAAAATGGTTTAATACAATCTACGCAGGAAGGATATAATAATTAATTACCAAAAATAGGATTTCATGAATGTGAAGTGTGAGGAAAGATATTTACTTGAGCCCAGGGCTACAATAGCGTTGGATTTCGTGCTTGCGGAGTCAGTGAATCAAATAAAGAACATATTGGTGCAAAGGAAAGCAATGTCTGGTGATGAAATTTCCCTCGCCTAAAGAAATACGGTATTGTCAAGGACCTATCGATTGCGACGCCTCGAGAAGGGAATTGAAAATCGAAAGTTGATTGCTTTTCAAAAGGTTTTGGCATTCATCCTTTTCCATATGTTAACTGTGTAAAATCGGTATTCTCTTAATTTTTGAATTGCTTACGAGTGTTTCTAATACACTGGTAGTCGCTTATTTACATACGTCTGTTCCTATTTGATTATTTGTAAAACTAATATAAATGTAATATACTATTAATAATTAATACCGTAATAGCGTACTAACAGTGTGTTTTTGTTTGTAAACACAGTATCTTTAATTTAGGGTGGGATATTAAGGTCTCTGATAATTAAAGTGTTTAACTCTGGGAAGATGTTATATTTATTAGAGATAGATTTAGAGATAGAAAAATAGATTTAGAGTTACATTTGTTGTTAAAAAAATATATCCTTTTATTCCTCCTAAGTTCGTTACGTATTTTAATTTTAATTACTGTTAATTTTATTTTTTCTGGTACCCCTCAAATAATTTATACTCAAAAACGTTTAATATTAAACCTGCTTTAAGTATAAATTGTCTTGGTGGTGAATAAATGGAATCCTAAGGTAAAAATCTGGTGGTGGTGAAATAACGGAAAAGATCCGAAATGTACTGTTATTTTTAAAATAATATGATCCAAATTAAATTCCTTCTTGATCGATGACCCTGATCGTTTATTTCAGAGTACAAAATGTGCCTTTGCGGTGAGATCCTGACTCCCCAGCAGTACACGGCGTTGTCTGGAGACCTGCGAGTGGACGTGTTGGGGGTGACGTCACCGTGCTGTGTCCAGCTGCTAGAGCGAGTGAGGGATGACGAGTACTCGGTCCTAGGGTCGGTGGCTGTCAAGGGCAGCACGGTGCGGGCACCTGGGATATCGCTACACCAGGTAGGTGAAGATAGGAGGATCAGGTTAGTATTCAACAGTAGTGAAAGTCTGGCGTTCCTAGGTCAGAATCGGCACGTTTTTCCCATGTTATTCTCATGGAGATTATTTTTGAAAAAATCGATTAATTTTAACAAAACCGACCCTAATTTTTATCCAATCTACTACCTTGTTTAAAAAAACCTTGTTGTTGGAAATTGTTTAATTTTAATATGGAGTCTACACATATACATGTCATCAAATGTAAAGTTTTCAAAATTGCAATTTGGAATCTTTCTATTTTGTAAACTTTTAAACTTCCGCTTGTACATGTCATGAATTGGAAAATAATTTAGATTGAAATTAATTGTTTAATTTGGAATAATTATGTTTTGTTAACTTTCAAACTTTCAATTGTACATGTTTTCGACTATAATCATGCTAGTGAACTAGTAAGATAGTGAGGAGACGCACCTCCTCCGAATATTGTGTAGCACTTCCGGAGTCCAGGTTTTCCTAAGTCTCTGAGGTTTGTATTTTCTTTTCATGAAAATGATATTGTATAATATAAGCCTGTAGATTGGATAAGAATAAGAGACGGTTTTTAACTGATCAAACATAACGAAATTTTCAAAAATTGTTCACTATGTTATTCTTAAGGGGAAAACGTGCCGATTCTGAAGTTAAACCCGGGAAGTTAAACTATCCGATTTCATGATGGAAAGTAATATTTCTCTAGATAACCACTTTAACTTTATTTTGACATCTCAGCCATTTGAAAGTGACGCTGTTACAAAGCTAACGTTTTCCTTATGGAATTCAAATATAAAAAAATGGTGAAAGTAGGCCTACTTCAGACTCTTGAGACCATTTGAAGTTTGAAGTACTTCACGTCCAAAGTAAGGGCTGTACGGCAGACGTACTCTCACTGGAGCACCGCTCCACGATGCTATTAAAGTTGATTGATCCTGGCAGAGAGTACAGGTTATATTAGAGTCGTACTGAAAAGACTAGAAACCTCTGTCAAAGTCACTATGAAATATCAAGAGAGAAGAGCTACGGGACTGATACAGTAAAAAAGTGCGTGCACAGAATAAGTGACTTAAAATAATAAAAAACCCTCCAAACTTATCAGCTTTTGATACATATTTCAATTCTTTTTTGTTACTTATTCATAGTAGTGTCAAAGCTCTAGGTTGTTGACCCTGTCAAATACTTTATCTAGTTTACCACATGTTTCTAGTCTTAGTATAGAAAAACCTCCACACTGTGCTGAGTTCCACCTCGGTGTACAGGTGGTGTTCCCCTGCGGGGTGATCTGTCGTGGCGGACAGTTCGGCCTCAGGTTGGCCAACGGACGGGAGTGTAGCTCCAACTCATCCACGTACAGCACCAGTGGTACCACCACCACCGTCGATGACAACGAGACGACTGAAACTGACGTCACCACTGTCACCTGGCAGCCCGTGAGTACTTTGATTGTTAAGAATTTCTTTTTTTAGCAGTTTTGAGTTACAGTTTGTAGCGATCGTATTTTCTTTTTATAAAACTAACTTTTTAGTTCCACATTTCTAATAAATATTTTTTATTTATATAATACAGTACGGTAACCAATTTTTATAGTTATGATCGATGGTTGTGAATGTGTGGATTAACGACCGCACTATTGAATACTACGATCATCAACAAAGACCAACCTCATAATTAATTAGACCCGTAGTTCAAAGGTAAAATTGTGTTTTGATCCTACGTTAATACTCAAATGTAGATCCCTAAGATGCGGTTGGCTGTTAGACTATAATTTATTATTATGTATTTCTAAGGAACATGCCAGCCTTAGTCAGAAACAATACTGGGTGGGTGGCTGATTGCTTATAGTCGCCGGATCGAATCCCTCAAAGGTCTAATCTGGACCCAGTTGCCATTTCATTAATTAATGATGCTTCCTAAAAACAGGTCGGCGTTAGGTGGTATAGACTTGGGTTTGGACCGTTCCCCATCAAAACGTTAAAAAATGCCGAGAAGACAAAACTACAAGATCTCGCCACAATCATCTTACTTCCTATCACAGTTATATTTGACCTGAAGTACCAACCAGAGTAGGTCACTATTTCTCAAAGGTAATATTAAGGTAATGAAGAACTTGCTCTACATTCGGGCTTATGGTGGTTTTTATTAGCAGGCCCTATAATATTACAGTAATTAATTTCGATTGCAGGACTCAACTCACCAATTAAAAATACAAAAAACTAATAATCGTTTTAAAATAATTAATGACCGAAAATGTGTCTATTAATATACTCTGTTTGGAGTGTGTTATGGTGTTTGTATTGAGGTTTCATTATTATTAGTCGAGATGATAGATTGTTCCATTTCATATTTAACTGATAATTTTATTTGGGATGTTAAAATTTCCCTGTAATTTCGCAGACAGAGGAGGAGGTTGTCCCCCTGGACGTGAGATGGCCCGGGGTGACGCTGGAGGCTGAGCCCAAGTCCGTGCAGACGTACCCAGAGCACGCCGTCGTGGCCAGGGTCATGTTCCACAACACGTTTTGCCATCCTGCCATAGGCTCGCTGGTGCCAGAGACTTGGCTGAACCTGGTGTACTGCGGCCACTCGCCGCTAGGCTGCGCCAACTCCACACACAAGCAGGTCCGCAACAATCATCTGTATTTTATTTTTAAATTCATTGTTGGTGATGGAATGATATTGTTGGTGATATTTCCAACACGATCAGTGAAACAGGTTTTGACGACATGATGGTACACGTCTAAAGAGACGATTCAAATTACATGTAAACATGTAACCCTCCAGGTGGTGAGATGTTAGCGAGGTGCAATTGTATAGCTCTATCGAAGTCAAAAATTACTGTCACGGTGCTGCCATCTGCGAGCTAATACATGCAACTACTCTGTAGTTCCCTATTCTGACGCTTGAATTCGTTATTTCGCCGCTAGAGTATGCTTTTAAAGCCAAATAAGTGCTTTCTCAGACGGTGGTCCTTTGTAGTGTAGTGGTTAGACTGCTGTGCTGACGAGTACAACAGTTGAAGCCATTCGGAGGGACGAGGGTTCGAATCCCGACCATGAGCAATCCCAATTTGGCTTGCAAATGTGTGGTATAGTGGCGTGGAGGGCCCACCTTAAATAAACGGTGACCGGCTTGGGTGGAAGTTGACGGCATTTGTAGGCTTAATTGGGATTGCAGTGGACACCTATTTTGCTTTTATGGTTAGTGGTTATAAGGGGGGGCATGTTTTGTGTTTTTTTGTGTATACTTGGTATTTTATGAAGAGTTGCATAAAAATAACAAAATTTAAATAGTCATAGCACTTGGAGGGTTAATCAATGCTTTTAACATTGTAGGTTTACTGTTCAGGGTTTGCTTTTAGCCACTGGTACAATACAAAGTAATTATTCTTATGTTGCTCATTTCTAAAATATATCGCAGAGTTTTATAAGCGGAAAACAACGTAGGGACGGGCCTCTGTTTAAAATACTCTGTAACTTGACAATTTAAAAATACTTACTAGTTTATAAAATACTGGGTAATTTATAAAATATCCGGTAGTTCATACAGACACACAACCAACTCTGTTCATTATAAGCTGCAGTTTTTCTCAACTCCCGCGTCAATCAGAAATAATCGACATTAAAAATAACTAACGAATATATGAGCATTTTTTTCAACCTATACAGATGCTTTCAAGCATTCGTGCATCTGGCATTGCCATATTGTGGACATTCCTCTTAAAATACCCATCAGACTGAGTCGTAAGTCTTGTCTATGAGAAATAATGAGAAAATGAACTTTTTTACGCTAAGATGATTTTTCCTGCTCATTTTAAGTCTGACATAGATGAAACGACAGTTAAAAGTAGCTTCGTTAGAAACAATCTCCTCAGATAAGTATGTAGAATATGCCGTGTCTTTGACCAGTCGCCCGTATCGTCTTTGTGATAACGAGACTGCAGTGACGTCAGAGTAACAAGTTAAGCCTATGTTGCCAGTTCCCTTGTGTTATAAACGAGCTTTAACATACAGACAACGAAAACTGTTATTTATTTTCTTTCAAAGAAAGTATACCCCTTATATAGTTTCAATATGTTCGTGTTTTCTAATCCTTCTAACCTTATCTAGAATGACGTATTTCGTTTTGTCGTGCATTTTATTTTTATTTCCAATCAAAAGAAAATTAGAGTCAATAAGTCTGTAGAAGATTCTCTACGCCTAACTATAATAAAGCAATCTTTGTGCATATCTTCTTTCTACTTAAAAAAGGTTCTACGGGTTTTCTGGTCCTATTCTACAAACGCTCTTTCTAATTTTTACCTTAGGAACATATGGATTATAAATGTTTATAACACAGCATCGAACATAATCCAATTGACCTATTCATAATGAATAATAGTCATAGAATATGACCTAGGTTTTATTTATCTAATCAATAAAATACCAATAGAGGTTGATTTTCAGTTATGATACATTTGAAATATTCTCCTCACCGCCACAGTGCTTCAAAAGGCATCTTAGCCAGACTATATCTTGGTACCGGTTACATATCAATTTGATAGGTCAAGTTAAAGCCACCAGTGCGGTTTGAAAACTCATTGACCAAAAAGTTCAACGAATTTGTTTAGTTCCATAAATCTTTTAATTGAATACATCTATTCAGTGAGATGGAACACTTTGCGTAAACTAGACTGTTGGTGGATCTTTCTGGCGGATATTTCACGTCCAAATGTTCATATTTAACAGGCAAAGATTTAATTTTCTCGAGATATTTTTCAAGGAGTACAAATAACCTTATATTATTGGATAGTTACTATCTCGCAATAAAATTTACTCTTCCACTTTCTCAGCCGATCATTTTTCATTATTTACTAGCTGACTCGGCGAACTTCGCAACGCCTAACAATAAATAATATTAACTTTAAGATTGGCCATGTTCTGAAGTCGAATAGCGTTACGGCTTCGTTGTGAAAGATTAAATATTCTGGGTCGCGGATTAGTGAATAACAATACTGAAACGATAAGACATATTAATAACATTCCCACAAAACAAATAAATCTGAGTGGATTGATCTACATTTTTCTACTTCAACCTAAACCCAAACCAAACTTAACTGTAATACGGCTTTTTATGGAAGATATACAACAGTTGATTATTATAATAATCGTAAAATTTATAAACATTGTACTAATTTTTATTTGAACAAAATATAAACACGTGAATTTTAATCAGACAGAAAATAAAAATATAAATGCATAATCCCCAAAACCCGTAAACTATTATTGTGGCGTATAAAGCTGTTCATTTTGTGCAGTATTTTTTTTATAGCTTTACATTAATGATTGATTCAGATGGCATTGGATAATAAAGCATATTGCTAATGGAAAGTAATCAAACAGCTATAGCTTAAGAAATAAAATGTTTTATTGTAGTAAATTTGTAAACAAACCAAGTTCCCATAAGGTTAAAATTAGAAATTTAAAACACCTTAAAATGGAAACTAATGAAGTTTTTGAAACAAAAAACTAAAACACACTCACTAAAACCTTCCCGGACACATATAGAGCAACTTCCTAAAATTTCATGGCGATCGGATGTGTAGTTGGCAACGCATAAAGGACATACATACATTCACTTTATTATATAGATATTGACTGGGATGGTGGCGACGTCCTGTAATCCAGCTACTTGGAGGTCACGAATTGTGGATAGTTGTGAGCGATGATCGGTGGATGTAGTGTTCTCTTGTGTGGATTAACGTCCGCACTATTGAATACTACGTTAATCCACAAAGACCATCCTCATAATTAGACCAATTCGTAATTCAGAGGTCGTGGTTCGGATTCCACGTTAAACTGTAGGTCCATTAGTTGCCATCGGCTGTTGGGCTATTAATTAACAGTCCTGTCTAAGGAACATGTCAGCCTTAGTCAGTAACAAGACTACAAGATCGCGCCACAATCATTCTACATTCATTACTCATTCATACTTGGCTTAAAATACCTACCTGGGTAGGTCGCCATTTCAGTTAAAAGTATTAAAGTATTAAAGTATTTTATCTCAAAACTTCATGGTACAAATGTGAAAATAAATTACGTTGTATATTGTTGGTTGCAAGGTCCTGTACTCGGAGCAGATCCTTGGCTACCCCACCCTACGAGAGACGACGCTGGCTTGTAACCTGTTCGGCCTGGCAGGCCACTACGCCCTGGCTCTTCGGACCTCAATGAACACCTCCAGCCACCTCATCGCCTACACGCCGCAGGACCATACCGTCAAGGTACCTCGTCACCTCATCCTATAAATATATAGATATTGTATTAATATTTTCATAAAAGTCATGTATTATAAAATAATTAAAAATTAAAAACATTTATTACTCTACATGTTTCGGGTAATAATCCCATTTTCAAGAAGTGTAAAATGTTATAACCTTATTTGGTAATATTAATCTGTAAATGTAAATAAATATCATATGATAATTTTAAATATTACTGTATCTAAATTGGTGGAGTGTGTTAGCATGTATTATTTCTATCTTGTATTATTTTTTCATATATAGGATTCTTTGTTTCAATTTGTGAAGTGTTTAATATGTTGTTTTTGTCAATTTGATAGTGAGCGTAAATTTGGAATTCTTCTTTTGTATCCAATTTTCTTCCTTTGTGTTCAAAATTCAATATTTTCATATTATGTGTCATACTAGTGTAATTGTGGTTTGTTGAAAGAATGTGTTCAGCAAACGCTGATTTTTGTGTTGTTTTGTTATTTGATTTTAATGCTTGTATGTGCTCTTTGAATCTTGTTTGAAAATTTCTCCCGGTTTGCCCAATATAATATTTGTTACAGTCATCACATTTAATTTTATATACTCCTGATCTTGTGTATTTATTAGTTCGGTTGTTGTTTCGTGATTTCTTTGTAAAAAAATTTTTTCTTTTAACACATTCTTTCAACAAACCACAATTACACTAGTATGACACATAATATGAAAATATTGAATTTTGAACACAAAGGAAGAAAATTGGATACAAAAGAAGAATTCCAAATTTACGCTCACTATCAAATTGACAAAAACAACATATTAAACACTTCACAAATTGAAAGAATCCTATATATGAAAAAATAATACAAGATAGAAATAATACATGCTAACACACTCCACCAATTTAGATACAGTAATATTTAAAATTATCATATGATATTTATTTACATTTACAGATTAATATTACCAAATAAGGTTATAACATTTTACACTTCTTGAAATATTATTAAAACATGTAGAAAGTAAAAATGTTTTATAAATATTGTCAATATTTATATAAAATATTGTATTATATATATACCAGAGTTCCGTTAATAGGTAAGTGAATTTTGATTAAAATCGAAGCGATGCAATCTGCATTCTGACACTTCTACAACAATCATTCTACAATACGGTATCATTAATTAAATAGTAGTATGTACACACTGTTAATTAAACAGAATAAATTACATATTGTAACATAAGAATTCAGTTATCATATTTTCACGTAACAAAGAAATCCTGTTAACCAATGCAAAGTTGTGCATCGTGTCATTAACACCAAACATTCGGCAGTATGCCTATACAGTTGCTCGATAGCCTAGCTGCTATACTCACAGTAGACCTACATCATAACAGACTCGATTCTCAGTCCTACTCTTTAACATCCCTTTTCTGCAAATTACTTTTCGAACATTCGAGTTCATCTCCCGTAATGATCGCATAAAAAGTAGACCTGCAGATGGCACTGTTTTATCATTGTTTTTATGTGTCAATGTATGTGTCTTGTTTCAAAATTTATAATGATAACGGATAGAATGTCCCCGTTGGAATGTTTGATTTAGTTCTGGCAAAAGATGTAGTGGACTAACCTATATGTGAAGGACGTAAGTTAATTGTTCTAACTAAATACACAATTCTGGTCTTAAATAATGGATTTTATTATAACTGTACTTTTAATGCAACCTTACACCTTCCGGATAATCCGAACAACTTGGTAATCCGAACAGGGTTCGGTCCCAATTAGTTCGGATTACCGGGACTCTGGTAAAACAATCACTGCCCGGATGAAATTCGTTTACTGTCCAAGGACTTATGATTTTTACTTTCTCCCCCTATCCAATACTATAAATCGAGCAAAGTTTGTATATATATATATATTTGCACACGGATCTCGAAAACGGCGCCGAGGATTTTCTTTAAATTTTGTAAATAACTAATTTCCGAGTAGAAAATAAGTTCTAGATAGGTCTAATGTCCAGGAAAATTCGTGTTTTCTTGAAATATTAAGTTTAAAATCTAAAAATTTAACATTACGCTTATGGAGAATAAAATGTAAACAATACGAACCAAAACAGCTGTTTATAACCGTTTGTCAGTTCTTGATTGAAGACGGCAAAGAACAATATGTGAATAGAGGTTTTTCATAAATATTTATTTTATGTATGTCAATGTCAATTTGTAAAAACTTAAGGGTAACATAACTGTGCGAAATAAAAGCAGGAAAGAGTATTTCCAAAATCTTCCGTGTTTTGATAGAAAACGTATTTGTTGTATTGCTTGAAGCCACTGTAACAAACCAATTAATTGTGTAAATTAAATTTCTCTTTTGCTTTTCAATCCTCATTTCGTTTATATCAAAATCAGTTGGTCAAAGGCTAATAATAACTGTATGGATAGTTAAACAGTAAATGATCGGCTAAAACAATTAAGGTTGGCTAAAAGAACTTAACCGGCGTTGTTCATTTGGCATACGCCGTGGTCCAGCGGTAGTGTGTTGGCCTCATAATAAGGTCGCGTGTTCTAACCCTATCAGGGGCAATACTTTTTGTTCAGTGCTATATTAATTATGGTATATTAAATCGGTTTTATTTAAACCATATAAATGTTTTCATTGAGTAATAAGTGGGTTTTAATTTTTCTAATTAATTTTTATAATACAGGTATTATTCTAAACGAGCAAAGCTCGGTCACCAGGTACTACGATAATATAAGAAGAAAGTATTGTTTTCGTCGGTATAATCGAATTTGAGTTTATGGTGGCTGTATCCATTATAGTGCTCCCTCAGTAGAATGTGGTTTTAGAGTGATGTCTGTCCGTGTGTCTGTGTATGTGTGTGGGGGGATGCACAGAAGCCTAGAGACGAAACTAAAGGACCGATTTTCATGAAATTTTGTATGTTGGTAACAATCCATGGTATCTCAAAACATATTTTTATTGTTTTGAATTTTTGATTTTAAGGGCATTTTACCCCTAAAACCTCCCAAAAACATGTAAAATGAAAATTTCTCAAAAACGACTCAAACGATTCTGATGAAAATTAAATGGTTTATTATCCTTAATGAGATAATCAAAATCACACTAACCAAATTTCTCAAAACATCAGGGTTTAAAATTTATAAGCTTTTAAAAGTAAAAAATATTTTTTAATTTTTCTGCGATAACAATAAAGGTAAAGTATAATTTGACTACCACCATTAAAATCAACCTAAAGGCTAAACGAATTAGTATTTTGAATCATTAGTCTAGGACTAACGATTCCAGAGAAAAGTTAAATTTAATGTCCGTGGTTAATGCAGTACCACATCTACTATTTAATCCTAACCTACCTTAACCTATCTAATATATGTTTAAATTTCCGAGCTAAGCTCGGTTTCCTGGTACTGCATATAAGGAGGATTGGTGATTTGTGACGTTGTTAAATACAGAATTAGCCAAAATAAACAGTACTGAAACTTAATCAGATGTAGCAGTTGAGCAGTTAATTGAGTTGACTTGCAAAGTAAAATATGAACTCGATGGCTATAGAATCAACTCAAATACAAATCTTACTAATGTAAATATATATAAATCCTGGAAACATGAGTCAAGCCACTAAACTGCTTATGCGCACACAAACAATAATTCCTGCCTTAAAACACAATGATGTGGTTTTCGAAAGTGATGAAGAAAAATTAACATATTTGCAAATCATTTTTAAAATGCATTCACTTCACGTCTAGTTCATGTTCAATAAAACAATCAAAAAGTAGAGGAGTTTTTATGTGAAACAAAAAATTGTAAAGAACTTGCAGCAAAATATACATATACTTCAGATTATATTAGATTAGATTATTGAAATGGCCACCATACTACAAGGTAGGTATTATAAGCCAAGTATGAATGATAATTCAGTGTAAGATGATTGTGGCGCTATCTTGTAGTCTTGTTACTGACTAAGGCTGACATTTTCCTTAGACAGGACAGTTAATTAATAGCCCAACAGCCGATGGCAACTAAGGGACCTACAGTTTAACGTGGAATCCGAACCACGGCCTCTGGTCTAATTATGTGGATGGCTTTTGCGGATTAACGTAGTATTCAATAGTGCGGACGTTGATGCACACAAGAGAACACTACATCCACCGACCACCGTTCATAACTTCACAATTCGTGACCTCCAAGTAGCTGGATTACAGGACGACGTCATACCTAATAGCTAATATTCTTGTGCACTGTGCAGGCGGAGTGGAGCGACAAATTCGTGTTCAACGTCCACGCGCGCAGCATCTTCCCCTGCGACGGCCACGGCGGCATCCCCGTGCTGTTCCAGTACCCCGCCTGCATCCTGGAGACCGGCGACCGCATCCGCGTGTTCGGGCGGCTCCGCGCCGACGTGACGGCGGGGGCTCCGCCCTCTACGCTCCACTACATCGCCGAACACAGGGTCACTCGGGGACAGCACGCACTCAACTTCGATTGTGAACTGTTCACTGAGAGATACGTCGAGTACTGCTTCGTGTACGTGAGCCAGGCCATCAGCGGAGCCGTCAGTGATGTCAGGATGGACTGCGTGCCAACGCTGCCTGTCCATGGTCTGTTCAGATAAATAAGTAATTATTAAATTATTGGCTACTCATTTCCTGATGTGGCTCCACGAATCTAACAGTTATACCACTCCCAGAATCCTGATGTCCTTAAGCATCTGACACTACAATTTCAATTTCATTATTCTCAACGGATGCTTCCCTCTCGTTACTACTCTCCATATTTTATTCAATGTTTATATTTTTTACCTAAACAAAATTCCACTTCACCTTTCATTTTGAGGGGTTAATGAGAATTTTACAGTCAACAATTTGACACAGTCATTAACCAAATGACGTCATAGTTTGATTAGTTACAGCTGTTTAGATGAACTGAAAACATTCCCTTTAGAAACGTATGAAATAAAGGATCCATGAACTAACTTATTTCCCACTGGGAAGTAAATATAAATATTTTTTCACTATTGAATCCATATCAAGGTTAGTAAGCTGCACTTTTACACCTTTTCCTAAAAAAACAATGACTTATTACAGTAGTTAATTTTCTTTGACATTTTCCATGTTTTGCTCCCATGCAAAAAAATTTGTTTAATGCTATGGTGCCAGCGTATCACTTCGATTGTCTTTTTAAATTGTGATAATTAACTGTGTATCATAAACAAATTACATTCGTTTCTATATGCAGTTTCATTTTATATATGGAGGTTTCCGTAGGAATATACAAATCTTGCTCTGTATTATATCCTGCTCAAACATTCGTAGTCATCAGGAAGGTCCTGGAGGAAGAATACTCCTGCCCATTCAGCATATTTCCAATCCTTCCGAATCCTTTCTTTCCGTTAAATTTACAAAATTCCACAGCAGGACGTGTCAAGTCGGATTTACTAGACTAGTGATGCCACGGCTAATATACAATGATTGAACACTTTATGGTGTGAAACTACCAATCTCATTTTAGCGAATTTCCCATAGGGAAGAAGCTATTACCGTAGGTCTCATGGCAAGACTTAAGCCCGGGACCATCTTATTTGACCAAATTTGGTAGAAACGTGTATTCCTACATTTTCTCGGACGAGTTCGTAATCCAGACATACCGGTCAATCGGAACAGGTAGTTTGGGGGGTTTTGTACCCCAAAAAGTAGTTTTTTTTGTTTTTCCATGTAATTTTTAAAATTTTCAAATTTGATCTTTTACCATTAGAATCAGCTCAAAATTTACACAATTTAGTTCCTTAAAGTTTTCCCTATCTCTAACGGTTACCGAGATATTAAAAAATCAAAACAGAGTATATTGTATTTAGTAGCTTCATGTGGTTGGGATCCATACGTTAATGCTAAAAAAATCATAGTTTATGTGTTCCTCACAGCAGCAAACCTGCATACTTTTCCCATGTTAATCTTATGGAGAATAGTCCTTTATTTATGTCCAGATAATGATATATGGTCAGATTAAAAATAGTTAATGGTAAAAATGCCTACTTTGACTGTTCCTCAACGCAGCAAACCTGCATACTCTTTCCCATGTTAATGTTACAGAGAATAGGCAAATACTCTAATTTATTAACAAGTATTGAATGATCAATCTTGTCACATACTTGTACTATTATTGTCATATTATTGATTTGGAAATTCGCTGAGTACGCAGGTCTGCTGCGACGGGGTATTTAAGAGTGTAATCAATACGACAGCATGACGGTTTGTGTGCAGAAGCTGAGAGCGGCGGCTGGGGCTCCTGGACATCCTGGACCCAGTGCACCACCAGCTGCAGCGGCGGCACCAGGAACCGCTACCGGCTCTGTGACTCTCCTCCGCCCAGATACGGCGCCAGGTTCTGTGAGGTAACACCTCTATAGTTAATAATTATTTAATTCTTTCTGGTACATTTAATAAGAACACGGCTTTGATGGAGCCTCTATCATCCAAATTACATCTAACATGTAACGTCTAGCCTCATAGGTCGAGCTCTTATGGACATTACCAGGCACCTTTGCAATATTTCTGCGAAATGCCCATTAATTACAACTATTTATGGTAAACGATTCCATTCATCGTTCTTCTATTCGTCGTAATCTTACAATTCTTTCTTTAATTCATTTTAAGTCAGGAACACCACGCAGGAGTCAAGTACAGTTTGAATAACAGAGGAATATGATCTTCTTTTTCTTTCCTTTCACCATGAAACTTTTACAATTTTGACTAAATTTAGTCTCGATAAATTGATCCATATATTTTCTGAATGGATAATGGTTTATTTTTTTGTAGATTAGCATTTTCTGAAAGTCCTGTTTAAAAACCTGAAAGCTACGTTACTCCTGGTTATCCCATAACAACCCCTTCTCCATCCAATCCTCCGGTGCTTCATTTTTTCATTTCATCAATTAAAAAACAATACATTATTTTTCTTCTTTATTATCAGTTCGTAGCTTACCAGCAAGAGGACAACTATCAATTCTCTATCAAATCCTGTGGGGTATGCATCGCTAATAAAATTAATAGGATGGTGGCGACGTCCTGTAATCCAGCTACTTGGAGGTCACGAATTGTGGATAGTTGTGAGCGATGGTCGGTGGGTGTAGTGTCCTCTTGTGTGGATTAAAGTCCGCACTGTTGAATACTACGTTAATCCGCAAATACCATCCTCATAACTAGACTAATTCGTAATTCAGAGGCCGTGGTTCGGATTCCACGTTAAACTGTAGGTCCCTTAGTTGCCATCGGCTGTTGGGCTATTAATTAACAGTCCTTCTTTTAGTTTTTTTTTTCATTTTCTCATTTTTTTTTTATTTTTTTTTTTTTTTTTTTCATTCTATTATTTTTTTTTATTCTATATGTTTCTACTAATTATTTTACGCTTCTATTGGATCATGTTCTATTATTCTTCGCTCCTATTATGCTTCATATATATAATCGTGAGTCATAGGTCTTGTCATAAAATGGTGCAACCTTGCAACTATGTTGTACGTCATTGATGCATCATAAATTTATTCGTTACCACTAGTTCTTGCATATCTCTCCATATTATCTTTCTGATATAATAAAAGAAGTGCTAGTAACTATAGGATATGTCAATGGTGTCACAGCTGCAACCTATGTTTTTACGTCCTTGATATCTACTGCACTCTCTTGTAGGGCCACGCCCTGGAGACGGAGCGGTGCGGGACGGCCCTGGCCTGGGACTGCCCGTTCTACCAGGAGGGCGGCGACGTGCCCGCGGACAGACCAGAGGTCAAGGCCGAGGTGGGGCCGGGGTGTCGGTGTGGCTGCGTGGTACACCTGGGGGTTGCTAAGCCAAGACGGCTGGTGGCGTCCTCATCCCAGAGCTGTCCTGGGAGGACCTTCTGGCTCATACAGGTGCAGTATAGTATTTAATAGTCTAAATATAGTAATGGTAGTAGCATGTTCACCCTTTTAATGCTAAGGGCCGACATGTAGTTGTTAACGTCTATCTCGAAAGGACATATGGTAGGTAGTGGCACAGTCGTTGTCAACTTCAGCTATGCTGTCATCTATAGCTGATACTGGAACTATCTCAATGAGTTCGCTGTTTTTCCGCTAGAGAAGGTTTCTACGACAGTAAAGTGCCTGATGTGTCGCTGTATTATGGGCAAGTGGTTACGGTGTTCGCTGACAAGTGAAGCGTAAGTACACGGGTTATATCCTAATGGTGGGAGGGCCCCTTTAAATGAACAGTGTTTCACTTGGGTGAAAGTTTACGGCATTGGTAGGCTCAGTTGGGATTGCAAAGACAACCTTTTTGCATCTTTACGATTTGGTTATGCTTAAGAGGATCACTAATGTTCAGAAATTATTTAGTATAACTACACAACATGAAAAAAGCATAACCTTGAAAGGGTTAATGCACTTTAAATTTTATTTTATATACGGTACACCGTTTGTAGGATACGGTTAGATATGTAAAGTAATTTTTCACATTATCTGTCAAGGAATTATTGTCATAACAAAATTTTCCACCATTTTACAAAATGGCGAGTTTTTCCGTGGGGTGTTTTTGGTCGCTCTGTAAAAATGGAAGAAGGAAATATCTGGATCAAATTCCAAACGCGTGTAATATTTTTTTTCTTTGAGTACGTATTAATTTTTTTGTAATTTAGGTTTCTCTACGAAGTTATTTTTAATGAACATAAGCGTAGGCCTACTAATGTTCCCACACTTGCTGTGCAAAGTCCTACGCTCAATAATTGTTAAGAGTTCCTCAATATGGGCTATTTATAATGTTAAACCCATACAACAGAAAGTTGTGTAAAATTGTTACAATAATTACAAAACAGTTTTATTCTGTAAAATGGTATCTGTAGATACAAAATATCGTTATTAATTGCAATATTTTCTTAAACACTTTTTTAAATCGGATGTAATGAGATAAAAAATATTGGTAAAAGCTTAAAATTTTCAATTTTTTCGGTCATGTCAGAAAACTGTGAAAACTTTTCACAATTTTTTTTACACGGTCGATTTTGCTGGGTTGAAAATATTTGGGATATATCAGGAAATGTTAAGGGGGTTATTCGAATGATATCCGAAAACGTTTCATTCTATGTCTGAACACATGTACACAATATATAAGAATGGGAAAGTGTTTGTTTATCAAAAACAGGTCAGTACACGATAGGTGTAAACACAAACAAGTAATAAAAGCACATGTGTGTACAGAAAATGTTATTGTTGTATGTTATTGAGACCCAGATCATATTGCATATTAATGAATTGCCATGTAACATTAATGACCAGAATACTGGATGTTTTCTTTTTGTGGATATCTTAGCTCTCAGTGTAAAGTGTAAATCTGAAAAAATTTTATGATACTGTAAAGTTAAAATCAAATTTTATTGAAAACTGGAGTAATGCAAACAAATTGTGCCTTAATTCTGATAAAGTGCAAGATCTTACACCTAGCCTTTGCTCTCACTCTGAGATCGCCATTATCAAATTCTTAGATGTTTTTACAGTCTAATTTGAAATGGCATTCACACTAGCTTCCAAGTTTTGTAAGGGAATTTTTATGTTACGACCTCTCAGGTTAAGTGTTTCCACTGAGGTCCTTCTATTTATTTATCGTAATCATATACACAGCCTTTTGACTTATGGTACAATACTCTAGGGTAAACAATACTCATGCCATCAAAGGACTTTTTACACTGCAAAAGAAGGCAGTTAGGATTATTTATGGTGTACACAGAAGAACTCGCTGTAAACCCCTGTTTGTATCTTTACATTACAATCTCTGTTTGTTTCATCACGTTTGTTAATCACCAAAGCCAAAATGGCCCATTTAACAAAGATCAGTGATGTGCACAATTATCAGACTAGGTATGGAGATATTGTAACCACTAAATGCAAAACCAAAAAAACAACAATACAAAAAGTATCAAATAATTGTATAAATATTTAATGAATATAATTATAAAAAACTCACAAAAAAAAAAAACAATAAAAAGGAGTTTCAAAAAAAGATGTAGAGCACAATATATAATAATACACACACACAATTGAAAACACAAAATTAATCAACCAGGAATAAACTCAAAAATTGCAAAAAATGAATAAGATAACAGAATAGGAGACCCAATGTATAAACTAATAAAAGGAAAAACATAAATGAAGAGATCAAAAACCGGAATATACAAAACAAAAAACATCAATGCAAAAAATTTATAAAAATAATAAAAATCGATAAAGAATACCTTGATCAAAACACTTATAAAAAAGGACATAATACAACATCGATGAAGCAGATTATCAAACTTGTATAAATGAATGCAAATATTTATTTATAAAAAAATGTAAAAATAAGGCAAAACTATTAAATGAGCAAATACATTTTAATTCTGCAAGACGTATAAAAATCTGTTTCCGGAACTCTGCCAGCCAATAAATGCTACTTCCGACGCCATGACAAGAACATCCGGTAGCCAGTAGCATTTAAGCAGGGACGCCATCTTGTTTCTTTCAGTCTCCATTTGGGCCTGATGATGTCCGGTTTGACTGGACGAAATCGATCGCCAATTAAAAGACTTTTGTATATATTTACCGTTTGTATATAATTACAGCATTAGTGTAAATATATTAAGTAGTGTTGGAAGACGTGAGTTTTTACTTCATACTGTATAATTCACTCTCTGCACATATTAGAAATTTGCCTGAGGTTATGTTTAAAAAAGCTGTAAAGAAATGTTTAACGGAAAATGCTTGTATAAACAGGAGGAATTTTATCATATAAAGTTCCAACTAGGTTATGTTTAACCTACACTCAACTTGACATTTGTAAAGAAGTATATAGTTTCAAATGGAAATATTTCATCGATAGATCACTTACTATGCTGGGAGAGGGGGTAATGTAATTCTTCAAAGATAACAGTATATGATTGAAAGTTTATCTTTCATTTATGTGAAATAATAATAAACGTAGCTTTGTCAAATTGGAAAAGAATATGTTCTTTAATACAACGTCTATTACATTGGTGACGCTTGGATATACTAGGGTAAATGCAATTCGTTGAACAAGGCTGCATGAACGCACGGAATAACCTCCCATTCCTTCAATCTTTGTATATATTCCTTTTACTTTTTTGTTATTATTCATCCATTAATCAAATATTTATTGTGTAAACATATTTTTAACAGAACTTTCTTATTATACATAATGAATTGAATAATGTTGTCCGTAAAGTATTAAAACTTACATTGGAAGATTAAAGAATAAACAATGTAAACACTTTTCGTATTTCCCAAAAGACTCCAATTTTGTTGGTTGTTTTATGATGTTAATATAATGAACGGCTTCGGCGTGAACTGCGATCCTAAATGGGATTTTTGTGATTTAAGCTTGCAGGATTTTTTCATTATCCTAATCCGTATTTATGTTTTGTACTTGAAATTTTGCAGTCGCACAATTCAATTAAAACTAAAATGTCAAATATTTTTAATAGTAGTGGTACCTAGACATATTTTTAAATTTTAACAGGATGATTTTAACATTGTTTATTTTTTACATGATACATGACACGTGTTTTGAATCTTAGTTCATTTTCACAGTGTACTTTTTTCAACATAATCATAATTTTCGACATAGCTCTCATAATCCAAAATTTCAGAGGCACTGTAGACTTTTGAAAGGTGATTGTTGTCCAACAGGCGGACAGAAACCAAGTAATACGGCTCTCCTTGGAGCAGTTCCGCCTGCCGTGCTCCGCCCAGTGGCTCAAGGTGCGCGACGGAGACTCCCTGTCGTCCACCCTCCTGGCCCACGTGTCCGGGGTCCTGGGGCACCATCCCGTCTTCAACTCCTCGTCCAACCTACTGCTGCTGGAGTTCTTCTCTGATGAGCTCTTGGCTGTCGGCGAGGAGTGTTGGGGTGGCTTCTTGGCTCACGTTCAGCAGATAGGTTAGTACAATACGATGCATAAAAGTATACGAAAATACTCGTAAACGCACGTGGTTCTGTGTGACATATACAATCACATATATTATAGTACGGAATATATTTTCATTTCCAATTCAATAATCGAAATCTTATAATTATTTCCCCTAAATAAAATACGATTTTCCAGTAGTACACTGTTATTCTGTTATTTGAGAATACTAAATACTTATCTTACTCTAAACATTATATAGAATCCGACAATCACAATAGCATAAAACCAATTTCATTTACTAGATCCATGTATGTTTGCTACTTAAATTGTTTCACTTAGTTAACGTCACAATTAAATAATTTCTCCAAAATTAATAGGATGAAAAGTAAATAGTTACAAATTATTGAGAATTGAACATTTGAATACTTAAAATTTAAAACTAACCCAAAAAGCATGATAAATATCTAAAAGGTAAGTGTAGAACATATTTTTAGCCTATTAACTACTTCCTGGCTTAATATTTTAATAAAGATGTGATATGTCGATTATAATGCCATACTACAATATATCGTATATGGAGGAAATCAACAAAAATAATTTTCAAAATCTAAAATCTTACAAAAAACTGGATATTGATACTATTTCTTTTGAAACTCCAAATGTTAAAACTGGTTAGTAGTGGTATATGAAGGAGTTGAGTTTGAAAAAGGCTTCACACATAATTTCGACTGTATAATACTTTTTTCATTGTTTATATTCAATTTTTTTCTTAGGAACAAGTCCAGTTATGTTTAGAAAGATTAACTTTACGTTTTGTTTATATTATTGACAATGAGCAAAACTATTGAAAACTTAAAGACAAAACGCATCATCCTGGTTGACGTTACTAGTCATAGGACCAGTCCTATGACTATTTTTTATCCTGAAAAATTCTATTTTCATTTCTTCAGTTTTTGGCACATCTTTTCAATGCTATCATTGTATCATTAGGCCGATAAGGTAGATATGGAAATGGACTTATGGAGGGTGATTAGGTTGGGCTATTTTAAGGATAGGCTATGGATTACTTGTGGTTCGGTTGAGAATCAGTCTAGATAAGGTAAAAAGGGAATCCATAAAAGCGTTGTTAAATTAAATATTGTTTGAGGTCAAGAATCTTTTAAATAATTAATTAGGACCATGTAGGGTGGAAATAGGTTTAGTAGTTTGAGTCCAATGTAGTTCGGCTTACTTTTAAATAATTTCATTAGTGTTGAAAGAATTCTGAACTAATTACTTCGAACATGTAAATACTTAAAACTGTTAAAATTTTCTATTCTTTAAACTAATAAAAACAGGAATCTGTAGGTCTGAGTTTCAACATACATATTATTGCTCTTTTTTGGAGTAAAATATAAATATTTTTCAGAAATAAATAGGCTGTTTCTACCGTTTCACTAACGTGATAAGCAAGACTTGTAATACCCTCTGACAGGTAACTACTGGTGATAACGGTGTGGTAAATCCCGTTATAATGAATTGGGAAGGAAGTAAAACACTTAAACAAGGATGTACGTTCAGAAATTTTATAGAATAAAAATCTGAACATGATCAACACGTCTCATAGTGTCATTAGGCTGTTACAGACCGGTACAACAGAAGTGCATTACATCGGAGTACAGAGCTTGTCGTTAGAGAGGTGGTACATTGTTGACCTATTTCGCTATTGGACTGCACGTTCTATCTCATCGAGGGACATAAATACATTCGTTAAAAACAATAAGTAGAAATTTTTAATTGCGTACAATTTTACACAAACTGGTTTTGATCCCTAAATAAGGTGCTACAACAGACACAAAGGAAGGAAATAAAAGTCACACTATTAAATTTTGTAGCTAAAACTACTCCAGACTTGAGTATCAAAATATTTTATGTTATCAAAGTAATAAAGAACGGTGCATAGTATAAAAGATAAACAGCGTAGTGAATGGTAAACAATGAGTGAGTACAACATAAGGTGAAGAATAATGGATAAAGTGAAACATGAAAATTGTGAAACAGTTTACGATAGGCTCAAGTTAGATTAACTAGAATATCGTAAATAGAACAATAATCCGGCTCGAAGGACCAACATTAATTGTGTAACCTAAATATCAAAGAACGGAGGACATCTATGGCTCAGGGTTATGATAGTTGAAGGTTATGTTCACTCTTGGAGTTTACACCTTGCATAGTTACATTTCTCTGTGACAGAAGGATCAGGCAACGCCTCATCCAGCAGCGAGGTGTCCATGAAGCCCACCATCACCCCTCTAGAACGGCTGGCGCTAGTCCACATCGCTGTGATCCTGCTGTTGGTCGTCGTGTTGCTGACATCCACATGTCTCGGGGCCCAGTACATGCATCGCTACCGCAAGTACCAGCTGACGGCCCATGACGACATGGAGTCCCTTGCTGTTTCTTGTAAGTCATCCTTTTTGTATGTTTCATATTTTCTTAAACCTTCAAAACATTAAAATAGCAAGTAAATACTTTTGTGAAATGAGTTATTTTTTTGTAAAACAAGCGATTACTTATAATTCGTTAAATTACAAACACTGACAGGACAGCATTTAGGCGAACAAGGTTTGGGATATTATAACGTAAGTTTACTACCCGTATTTGAACTTCAAAAACACTCTAGAAAGGAGCTTTGGTCACTTAAATCATTTATGATACCCTGAACAACCTTATTTGTCAATGTGGACATTTTTGGCACTTTTCCTTAGATATAATAATCGTATATTCAACATGATTGAGTCAATATGTTTGGTTGATTGGAGGATTTTGAGGAAGGGCTAGCTCACAAGAGTATTTCCTGGTAGCTTTCCTGTGGGTAATCAACCGAGGATTGCTTTGATAGCCCCTGAAAGGGAAGTGAGCCCTCCTATAATCATTTTGCATCAAGTGTATGTACGATAGGAGGAAAATAATATGAGATACGCGTGAGAACGGTACACTTGGCAGTTCATTTTTCGTTTTTAATATAATTATAAGTAATAATTTAATATAACTTTCTGAAATGGCAACCTACCCGGGTAGGTAATCTATCTTGTAGCCTCTTTACAGGCTATGGTTGACATGTTCCTTAGAAAGGACTGTTAATTAAAAGCCTAACAACTAAAGGCATCTAAGGGACCTACAGTTTAAGTGGAATTACAACGAATATTTTGTATCTTAACTACAAATCGGACTGTGAAATCCTCATCCTCCTCCGGCAGTGTGAACGGTAATACACACAAGAGAATATCAAATCCACGGATCATCACTCATAACTACCTACAATTCATGAACTCCCAATGGTGGGTCACACTAGTAGAGCTATATTACCGTCTGATGATCAACTGATTAACTGTCTCTAATTGTGACAACATTCTCAAATGAGCCCAGTATGGCATCTATTATAAGCCTATTGTAATGTGGATATTGTGGGATCACAGTGGGCGAGTCCGTGGGCAGCCTGGTTCCGTTCCGGAGTCGAGCCACCTCCAGCTCCACCCTGCTTTCCGAGGTGATCTCCCTGAGGAGGTTCCGGCCGCACCGCCACACGAGACTGCCCGACCACGACGACGTCGAGGACGAGGATCAGGAGCTCGAGTCTTCCGTGGAGTCCAACAGGTAACTCGGTAACAAATACAGGGTGTCCCATATGTAAAACCAAACTCGGTTGATGGTTTTATGGATAAAAATTAAAAGAAAATCAAGAATAACAATTTTTCCCGAAAGAACAGTTAAGGCCAGCGCACTCAGCTGCAGACGGACGGAGGAAAAATTGCTCCCCATGTTATTAGACGTAGCAACGCACACAGTCGGCCGTATGTCTGCCGACGTCTGCATGCAGATGTTTACCTTTAATCACATGGTGAGCGATTTTTTCTCTGTACGTCTGCAGACGTCTGAATACGTGCGTCTGTTGCTGTATGCGTTGGCCTTTAGACCGATTGGGTTCTTGCCAACAATCGGTCAAGCGTTCTAGAGATATGAATTGTTTTATTAAAAATACTCGTACAACATGACGGATATCTGGTAAAAGAAGCGTTTTTTTTGGAAAAATGTTATTCCTGATTTTCTTTTTATTTTGACACATTCAACCGGGTTTGGCACTTTGCATTTGGTACACCTTGTATATTTTATACTAATCCGTTATTCTATGATGTAACACGAGTTAACTCTGTTGCTTAAAATAATATAAACCATGAAAAGTACCCTGCATACTTTAGAATGATAGACTATTGGAAAAATGGATGATAACCCATGTAATACGAGTATATTGTTTATATATAACAATGAGTATTGACACAAATTACAAGATCAGTGCAATCAAACACTAATCTACAATACCAACAGGCGTATTGTAACGAGAATTGAAATACTTGAACAATGAGAAACAATAACAATTTTGGAGTAAAAAAAGCTCCTATAGTTCAGATAGAGAGTTAAGAAGTTATTGAATGGTCTATGGCGTTGAAACTAATAGACAAGCCCAAAAGGACAGCTAGAATAAATTGTGGAGAATATGACTAACATGCATGTCATCAAAGAGTGGCCTTCACCACTAACGTCTTGAAGGCAACCTAAACGAATCGTTCAACTAAGTTTTTCTTTATTTTTGTAAGATTAGGTTTCCCATTGACGAACAAATTGGAGGCGATTTTGTTGAAAAATATTCATAAAAATGTAAACTAATGAAATATTTAGATAAATCACGTAAGTTAACTTAATTACTCATAGTGAATTATTTACAAAAATGTTATCAAATTTTTAGAGACGATGAACCAAAAGATGGGGAGGCTCGTGTCTCAGTGACGGACTCGAGTGCAGATGTGGAGACGAGGCCGACAACTCTGGATGTTCCTTTGACCCGGACACCTAGGTCCTCCATGGAGGCCGTCCGGATACACAAGACCTGCAGGAAGTAAGTCATAGACAGTTAAATAATTAGTTAATACGCAGAAGCATAGATATTTTAATTTCGTGGTATTGATAAATATACTTTAAAAATATGCATTTTCAAAGCTTCTTATCTCTCTCTTGCTGTATTTTCCTTGAGAGTGAACACATAGTTTTATTCAAGCAAATAACAGTAGACTCTTCCAGGAGACGTTCTTCCGATAGGCTCTCTTTCTGTAGAGTCTCTTCCGATAGACCATTTTCTAGTTTACCCTCTTAGGTAATTCCAGAATTATGCATAACCCTATGGGACCGTTGACTTCAGTGGTGGATCAGATCTTATAGGCTGCCTGATTTCAAATTTTAAGGTACGTTTCGCTCGGAGCGGCTTTAGAGACAGACGCTCAGCGTGAGACTATAAGCGATCATCTCGCGCCACTCCACTGCCCTCGGACGTTTTGGAGACGCTAAAAATCTCTAAATGCTCGTTTGATGTTTCTAAGAAATATGTGGTAGTATTTAACTCATATCGTATATTATTGCTCACCTTCCTCTACGAGTTGTACCTATAAATTAACAATACTTTCATTATCCATTTCCTCATAAATTTGAACAGTATCAGACACTAGCGTCTGTAGTCGGGCAAAATAGCTTTGCGATTATCGCTCAGCATCAGGCGCTAAAGCCGCTCCGAACAGAAGTACCTTTGGATTATTCTTTAGGAACTTTAGTCTACATATAAATATATTTAAAACCCTATTATTAAAAATACAAATAAACCTAACTAGTTTTATCTGCACATTTCTTGGAGTTCTGGCGTTTTTGGTTGATTTACATCAACCAAAATCAATTCGATCGAGGTGGCGTTGACCTGTAATACAGCTACTTAGAGATTACAAATAATTGTGGATAGTTGTGAGCGATAATTGATTTTAGATTATATGTAGATTATTGAAATGGTAACCTACCCAGGTAGGTATTTTAAGCCAAGTATGAATGAAAAATGAGTGTAGGATGATTGTGGCGCGATCTTGTAGTCTTGTTATTGACTAAGGCTGACTTCCTTAGACAGGACTGTTAATTATAGTTTAACGTGGAATCCGAACCACGGCCTCTGAATTACGAACTGGTCTAATTATGAGGATGGCCTTTGCGGATTAACGTAGTATTCAATAGTGCGGACGTTAATCCACACAAGAGAACACCACACCCACTGACCATCGCTCATAACTATCCACAATTCGTGACCTCCAAGTAGCTGGATTACAGGATGACGCCACCATCCCAGTCATAGGTAGTTCATACACCAGTTGATAAGTGTAGTGTTCTCTTGTGTAGAGTAACGTCCGCATTATTGAATACTACATTAATCCTCAAAATACCATTCTCATAATTTGACCAGTTCGTAAGTCAGAGGCTGTGGTTCGGATTCCACGTTAAACTGTAGGTCGCTTAGATATGTCATTGACTTTTGGGCTATCACTGTTCCGTCTAAGAAACATGTCAGCCTTAGTCAGTAACAAGACTACAAAATCGCCCTACAATCGTCCCACACTCTACCTGTGTAGGTTGCCATCTCAGTTAAAAGTATAAAGTTATAATATCATGGATCTTACCTTAAGCATTAAGTTGGTGGGAGGCTGTGTTTCTTCCACACGTAGCACATTACTGTATCCTCGTCTACAGTTTCTGATACTCGATATGCCTATACAGGTACAAGTCCCCCGTGAGCCCGGTGGTAGAGCATCCAGAGAGCCCGGAGGACCAGGACCAGGACAGCTCACAGCAGACCGTCTCCCCTCCGCCTCCTGGTAGACGGGCCAGTAGCGGCCTCGGTCGACCGAGCGTCAGCTCCAGCGTCTCCTCCTCCTTAACTAATGTAAGTAGACCATATAAAAAAGGTCTTAGCTCTTGGGGGGGTTGGCAATTTGCGCGACCAAAATGTGAAACATTGACGTCATTTAGTTAGTGACGTCAAAGTTTGGCTATAAAAACATATGTTTAGATGAACTAAAACATTCCCTTTAGACAAATATATGATCAAACCTTTTTTCCATAGGGAAGTAAATAAAAAAATACAAACAGAAGCTAAATACTAAGTTATATCCATAGGGTACATGTAATAAAAATAAAAATTAAGATAGACAAAAAAATACAACGCACTGTACTTAGTATCTTGGTGCTATATCCTTATAATATAGACCGTTATAGAATAGGAACTTAGTTTTAGCTATAATGGTGAAGATTATTTTTTTTTATTACATATGATAGAATAACTAAAATACAATATTGTAATTAGTTTTTGTGCTTAATAGTTTTTTAACATATCAAACCTGAAAGAACAAAATTTTAAGGAACTAAATTGTTTTTAAGAACACAATGTGAGTTAAATTTTTTTTTAAATTACAATAAAAAAAAAATTTTACAAAAGAACCTCCAAAACCTAAATAAACTGTATCAGTCAGTTAATATTGTACAAAGCACTTAAGCTTTTTTTCAACACTCAAACCTGAAGTAACAATAAACTTTTAAACGCTAACCACACTCAGCTACTTTAACTTTCATCAAATTTATAATTTATTTTTTTATATAAACGTTTTTTGTTACAAAAGAAGTTAAAATTATGAAATTAGTATTATTTTCTTCAAAAGAGTCACTTTTTCACTGTCATGAAATTTTGTCTATCAATTATCATCAAGACACAAGTGGTTTACAGTACTATTTTTGGTGTGTTTGACACTTCCATGTTAGTGGTAATAATATTTTTTCTTTATCCAGCACACCTGCAGTAAATGCTGCAACCTTTCTTAAAAGTTTTAACGCGCTAATCCAATCCAGTGTTGATTTAATTCTTTTTCGTGTCTTTACTATACCCATCTTCTTGTTGCAGGCATTGTCGTCTCCTGCATCCAGTCTGAGAAGTAACCCAAAAGAGACCAAGGAGAAACGAAACAGGGAAAGACTTCTGGCAGGGTCAGAGTTCAGTCTAGCAGGAGAAATGGAGATGGATTACTATGACTACAATGTGTCCAACGCGAGTACAGTGCCTGGGTCGTTCCTGGGCATGGACCCCGCCTTCTGTCTCTGGATCCCTCCGTTCGCACCCGGCCAGTGGGACGACGAGGAGGACGACGAACTGATAGGCACGTCGGACACGGAGATGAAGGACCTGACGAATCTAAAGAAAAGAACCACGAAGGAAGACTCGAAGGAAACGACAGACTTCAGCGAAGGAAAAGAAGACTCAGGTTCTGCGACACCAGTGAATACTGACGACAAGGATTCTAAGAGTGAGAAAAGCTTCCACGACTGTTACAGTCTCAAGGATGATGAGGAATTGAAGATAAAACTTGTTGAAAAACTTGTGCCTGTTTCTCCAGCTAAGGTCCATCGTGCCTACAGGGTGAAGGAAAAAGAAACTGGTATAGAGAAATCCCCTAGTGATAGTGGGGAATATTATGACCTTTTAGATAACGAAGATAAGGACGACATAAAGTTTGCTGATGATGACGAGGAAGAAGAAGATTTTGTTGAGAGGAAGCAAAAAGCTGATGTTATTCCTCAAGTTAGGAGTAATAGAAGCTCATACTACGATGTATAACACACAAACATTTTTCCAAAGTATTGTTAGGCTTTGCTTATAATTTCACAAGTAGAACCGCTACAGTTTTAGTAAGAATTCAAAAAATTAATTTAACATTTACCAGTTTGATTCCAATTCGCATAGTGTAATAGAATAAGTTATCATTTTAGCAGTTCCTTGAGAAAACCCATTCCTGAAAAATAGACAATACAATACCCAACGTTTTTACGTAAATCAGTAATCAATAGTAAAACGATATTTTTACAATTTGGAGCTGTTAATATTTTGTACATTCGTGTAAAGAAAGATTCTAGTAGGTCTGTAAATTAGATGAAATAGAGTATAAAATTGATTGGAAACTATTTTAAAATTAACTACATGTTAATGTTTTATGTCTTGATCAAAATAGTATAAATACTTTACAAATTTTAACCTAAACATACTTTGTACATAACCCTAAATTAAATTCTAAATAATTATTTTACGGAACCTTATATTTTATAAACCCTTCGTGCTTCAAAATTTATAATGTATTGCGTCTTATCGTCTTCTTAGAATTGAAAACACTATATTGGCCATAGATGTATCAAACATATTTCCGCATAATGTAGACGATGATTTTGTTTTTGATAAGTTGCCATTAACTGTATGTTATTCTTTAGATGTCAAAAACACTACTTATATTCCAATCGACTCGAGTCGTGGCTTCAATTATGTTTCTAAAATTAATAACCCTCACAATTGCTCTAACAATTTACAGTTTTAGTTCATTCAAAAATATGTATGAGTCATTGGAAATATATATTGATGTTTGAAAGGGTACTGAGAATTGTGAGATTTATTGTTTCAAACCAACTACTATCAATAAAATTCAACTACTTTTAAAATGGTAAATTACAGATTTATTTAATTTTACAATATCGTATGTGTGTGATTTGTTAAGGTGTACATAATAAGGCATTAGTTACGCTAGATTTAAACTTATTCTAGTCTGAACCAAAAAGACTGTGTGTGCAATGATGGAGAGCGGCCAAACCCCGACTGAGTTATTGGCATATTCAGATATTTTACGTTAGTTGTAGTAGATTTGTTTAGCAGTTAACTATCGTATTTTACGTTACCATTATTGTTAATTAGCGTTTTTTGTTTCGAGTCATTGCCTTAGTTAACATGCGGACTATTTAAACAATGTGTATAGATAGAATATATGAGAGTACTTTATTTTAAATCTACATGGTAGATATTTTTCATCAATATTGTAAAAACAAAGGTTCACGACATTTCACGGAATCTGGAATCTGATATCGTTCTCAGGTGAGAAAAAACATAAACCATTACAAGATTAGTACACAATCTGGACTAAGGCGGTACATAGCAGAAAATAAAATGCTTAAAGCAGCAAAAGAAAATTACAAAATACCAAAGAAAAATAGCCACGCACATATGGAACAAAACACGTTCACAAGTCATATGAGCTTAAGAATAATTGATCCATGTCATTGTTTGTAGGTTTCTTTATTACTTTAAACATATCTGTTTTCAACTCTGTACCAGTTTAGTCTGAAAATTCAACTAATTTTGTTATGTTTTAGGTTCTAGATTACTTGAGTTCCAAATGTGTTTCCAAATGTCAAAACGTCGTGAAACTATGTTTTTACTAATTATTGTGATGGAATATAACCTAAATAAAACCTTAATAAAATTGTTTTGAATATAAACGAGTTTTCGTACAGCAGAGAAGATTACGTGGAAAAAATTAATAATGGTTGGAAAACATTTCTAAACTTTTAGTTATTGAAACATATCTGGAATCGAATGAATGAATTTCCTTAGAGATAGACAACTTCAAACTTAAAACACGGTCAGGATACCATATCAGTAGTATTGGAATGAATTTCTGTACTTACATAAACGTTGCAATGTCAACCCCTCTACATGCTAGGATAACAAGGTATATTTATACATGTACATTCCCTGTTTATATGAGAAAGTAAATAAAACTAGCCAGTAAAACTAACACTTCTGGGTTTTTTTTTAAACCTTAAATCATACACAAAACTGTCAATAACCCTCCAAGTGACTATGACTGTGTTTTTATTTTTATGCAACTCTTCTTAAAATACCAAGTATACACAAAAAACACAAAACATGTCCCCCTTATACCCACTAACCATGAAAGCAAAATAGGTGTCCACTGCAATCCCAATCAAGCCTACAAATGTCGTCAACTTCCACCCAAGCCGGTCACCGTTTATTTAAGGTGGACCCTCCTCTCCACTATACCACACATTTGCAAGCCAAGTTGTGATTGCTCATGGTCTGTATTCGAACCCTTGTCCCTCCGAATGGCTTTAACTGTTGTACTCGTCAGCACAACGGTCTAACCACTACACCATAAAGGACCACCGTCTGAGAAAACACTTACTTGGCTATAAAAGCACACTCTAGTGACAAAATTACGAACTCTATCGTCAGAACAGGAAACTAAACGAGTAGTTGCAAAATATAACGTTAAACAAACAAACTTTAGTCAAAACTATTTAAATCCAAATGTGATTCCAAATCTCAAAACTTCGTAAAATTTTGTTTTTACTAATTATTGTGATTGAAAATGTCCTCAATAAAAGCCTAAATAACATTTGAGAATACTTTTAAAGATAACCGAGTATTCGGGCAGCAGAGAAGATTACGTGGAAGAAATTGATAATGTTTACAACAAAACATTTCTAAACTTTCAGTCATTGAAACATATCTAAAATCGTACTTATATAAAAGTTGCAATGTCGACCCCTCTACATGCTAGGATAACAAGGTATATTTATACGTGTACATTTCCTGTTTATATGAAAAATTAAATAAATATAGCAAGTAAAACTACCACTTATGGTTTTTTTATTATTTAAAAACCTTAAATCATTCCCAAAACTGTCATTACATGTGTCATAAAACACGTGTTGATCTCGAACACATTGCAAGGGTTAAGATTGGATTGCCCATGCCACACAGGATGGGAATACTAATGGCATATTTGACGCGAACGCCTGGAAAACGAGCACCTATCTCGTAAACACAAAATAAACTACCATAAATATGTGGTATCTGTGGACTGACACGTAATATATAAAAAATGTAATATTTATTAAAACTACAGTTACTTAATACAGGGATATCATAAAAGAATGGTGCGTTTTCAAACATGGTTTAAAGAAAAACCAAATTACTTACAGTTAAAGTTGTTTATTCATCTATTTTGTCGTCTCAAACAGTTTTTTTATATAATTAATAAATTTCAATATGTGCGACCTTAGTCGCTCGACAAATGTTCTAATGTTAATCAATTTCTCTCCAAACATTCGCTAACATTTCTTCGGTTATGGTTGTCATTGCTTCATTAATCCTGTTTTTTAAGAAGTTCAGGTTGCGAATTTTTTGTGAATAAAAAATGTTTTTGACGTAACCCCACAATAAAAAATAACAAGGTGTCAGGTCTGGACTCCTTGGAGGCCACAGAATAGGTCCTTGCCGGCCTATCCATCGATCTCCAAATTTTTCGTTCAAAGCGTCCGTCACCAAAGTACTAATGTGTTGGGGAGCACCCTCTTGTTGGAAATTAAGTTGATAAATGTTTTCGAGTTCATTTAGCTGAGGAAAGCAATAATTGACTAACATGTCGAGATACACAACTCCATTAATTGTTCTTTCAGCAAAGAAGAAAGGTTACGCGACTTTTCATCACACCACACCAAAAATTAACTTTAGGCAAATCACGTTGTTTCTCAACAATTGCGTGTGGGTTTTCAGAGCCCCATATTCGTGTATTGTGTCTGTTAACACATTCACTGACATGGGAGGTAGCTACGTTTGTAAAAATTATATCATCTAAGAATTATTCGTTTTCACTTATTCTGTCCAACATTCTAACAGCGAAATTGTTACGGTTTACATTGGATTTCAATTCCTGCAGTATATGGATTTTATTAGGTTTTATAGGGCTTATAAGCAAACTTTTGGGTCTGAGGCTTTCAGAGATACTAATATAACATTCAGAAATGTCCCTACAATCTTCTTATGAACTACTGAAACCGCACCATTCTTTTATGATAAGCCTGTATTTAATAGCTTTGTTGTTTATTTAAATATTCTGTACAGATTCATTGTTTCAAAAATAATTATCCAATTTCTTCAGTAAAAATGTATAGAATATTTTTAGGAACGTGACCCCCCCCCAGATGATACCAACCCTTTTTGAGTGTGTTTTGTTGGGTAATGTGACTCAACACTGCTACAAAGTTTAAAGGTAAACGGCGGAGAAGTAAGGAAGAAACAGATTTTTTTTTATTCTCCATAACAATAACATTAGGAACCATAGAAATCTCCTCACACCGTCAATGAAAGCCTACGCCTGAGGATTTATAGATAATAGTTGATATACGAATGTTATGCTAATTACCTATTTAACGAATCAAACCATTAAAAATCATTTTCCAGTAAATGTAAACTGGTAAAACAGTAAAGGGTGAGAGACTTTAAACCCACCCTGTATATGTTTGAACCAGACATTAAAAAATATAAACCTAAGGTCATAAAAGAATGTGTTGAATATACATGTGTTTACATGGTTCAATGATTTCGTCAAAACAATTCTAATCGATGACTATAGAATTGTATAGGACCTAATTACAATTTAGAAGGTGTGAAGTGTGTTGGTGTTGTATGAACAACATAATTAGGTGAACAATTGTTCTACAGAAATGATATTTCTGGAATTCACTTGTTATTGTTGCCGCCAGAGAAATTCTGTTCAGGAACGCGTCACGATAATGAAATAGTCAGAATTCTTAGACGGGGCGAGGTCATTCCGCCCACTTTGTGGATGAGCTTCGTTGAAAATGTATTTTGAGAACAGCTTTGGTTTACAAAAACTTCAAATAAACATTTTTCCCACTAATAGTTCACAACTAAGTATTGATTCTATTCATATAGGAAATTATTTACGATGTAGATATTTCAATCTTTCCTGATCCAGACAGCAAATAATTTACTAACTGCGTTAGTATAATATATACAGTTCATTGAGTTCTTCCAATTTGAACAATGAGTTTGATGAAAATAATTACATTTTTTGGGGGGAATTCAATATTCGAATTATGAAATTTTAATTTCTAGGAGTACAAAGAAGTCAACTATTGTAGAGGTACAGTATGTCAGAACTGCTCTGGTATAATTTTTTACAGATTCTGTCAGATCCAGACCCTTGTGTTTTTGGTCAACTTCAATTGTAGCTACTTAATCACACTTGTTTCCGCAGGAGAAAACCTTCTCCTATATTTATTTACTCAATTTTTGTGCTTATGGAGTAAGCTAATCCAGCCAATCACATTAGGATTAAATGTTACAGTTGCTAGTAATTTCCATAAAAAAATAAATATAAATTGAATATCAATAACAAATGACTTTTGACACCTTGGTAGATAATCGCCAATGAGTTACCTTGTGTGATATGAAATCTATACCATGAAGTTATATGATCTTTTTAAGATTTCTAAGTAAAAATTTTTCATTTCTTATAAAAAATCCCTAAATGATCCCCTAAAATCCTAATCTTATGAAAAGTCCCTAAATTTTTAAAAAAGATCGTAAAACCTATAAATCATAGTTTATTATTAATAAACCAACTTGATCTAAAGCTATACATAACGACTAAACATGCAATATCATTTGACCTATAGAATCTCTAATAGAGGCCATGAGTACGGTAAGACAATGAGCTGTAACTATTAACTATTTTGTAGGAGTTTCAACCGAGGCTTAAACTCTTTGGTTTTCACCTAAATCATTACTGAAATGCCATAAATATACAGAGTGTTCATTAAAGTCGGGGACAAACTTCAAGGGGTAATAGTACTCATCAAAATAAACAAAAAATTTCTAATAAACATATGTCAAAAATTCCTTCGTTTAGCCGCTAGCCGCCATTTTGTATTTTATACAAAAAACGTTATATATAAATAATTATTTAAGATACAGAATCCAAACTTCGCAAACATATTTAATGGCTAAAGAAAAAAATATTCTCAAATTATCATTAAGTTTGCTCTTATATTTTCAAAATGACGTTGGTTAAAAATATTTCAATTTAAATAACAAAAAACCATTAACTTTAAGTACCGACGCCATTTTGAAAATATAAAAGCAAACTTAATGATACTTTGAGAATATTTTTCTCTTTGGCCAATAAATGTATGTGCAATGTTTGGTTTCTGTATCTTAAATAGTTCTTTATATATAAAGTTTTTGTATAAAATACAAAATGGCGGCTAGCGGCTAAACGAAGGATTTTTCGACATATGTTTATAGAGAATTTTTTGTTTATTTTGATGAGTACTATCACCCCTCGAGGTTTGTCCCCAACTTTAATGAACACCCTGTATAATGGAGAGGATAGTTGAAAAATACCTTCCTAAATAGGAAATCATTGTATCATAGGTTACTCATATTATTTATTTTAAAGATTTACTGAAAAAGTAATTCCGTTTCTAAAAGATAGATACGAAAATGTATAAATTGCCACACTTATCCTTGATTGTTGGTTAACAATACTTTAGTGTAAAAACATAACGAATTAGCAATGTAACAGATTGAGTTATTTCCATAATATATCATGGTGGTGCCAGTGCCGGGGGGGGCACAGTCGAGAATGGTCGTTTTATGTAAAACAAGAGCAATTACCCAGCCCTCAACCTTTCAAGCATTGTTGTCGCTAAGAAATGTGTGGGTTGGGTTTTTGTGCATAAACTAAATATTCAAACAATTACAAATATTAAATGAGACTGTATTAACTTTACTGCTCGTGGGTTTATAAATACAGTATTTTCTTAAATAAATGATAAAAGGTAAACATACTAATATTGATTTTAATTAGAGGGCTGGTTATATGTTTCTTTTTAACTACTAGACTAGGTACATGTTTGGCCAAACTTAGAACAATTTTGTTTTTGAGAGTTCATTACTTTATTTTATTTTTGGTTGTGGTGTTACGGTTAGTTTTTACCGTAGTGGCCTAACTAGGATCGTAAGAACATAATAAATATTGACTTTTAATAATGCTAGCATTTAAATATGAAACAATACACAGATTTTAAAATATTGAAAGTTCATAATGTATCAAAAGAAGAAGTGGCCAACATATTTAACATCACAATTAGATTTAAAACTGTAAGAATAAAATATTATATAAAAAGATGAGTGACAAACAATAAACAAGATCATAATTAATTTTAGAATAAAACGTAAATACCAAAACAATAAAACAACTATTAAATATGTGCAAATTATTAATTGAATTAGAATAAAATTGTTAATTGAATTGTAATAAAACACAAGCTCCAATCAATGAAACAATTTATAAAGATGTGAAAGTTATCAATGAATATTCATGACAACTCGAATACCCAATTTGTTTTATTATTAATTAACTAAGAATAATTATCAAACAATCACCTAACGCAATCAATAAATAGTACATATAGCGTAAACTGAATCAAAACTGAGTTTAAAGACAGAATAAAAATTAAAGATATCGCCCTACCACAAAACTCGGAGGACGAAATATGCCCCTGTGAACTTCAACAGTCAGAACAAGTAGGTAACGTGTCATCATAAAATGACTCTATGTGTGTGTGTAAAATTTCTAACACTGGTATGTGGATAGTGAAATCCAAGTACCAGGTTTTATGTTTGTAAGTGAAACCCAAATTTTAGACAATAATTTGAAAAAGGTTACTATCGTCACAATGGGTAAGTTTAAAGTAAAGTAAAATTTACTCCAAATGGGATAGAATAATAAAAAAAGTTTCATTATAGTGGGTGGTACACCGGTTTCAAGAAAACAATCAGATAAGATCCATTCCAGATTTTCTGAGGTGTTAAACTTAAATATACTAAAAATTGTCATCTACATACGAAAACCTTATTTTTTATACACCGGTAGATAGCTTTAACTTTTTTTGAATGTCAGCAGCTACACAAATAATGGTAGTTAGTTTATAGTAGGATTTTTTGAACAAAATATAAACCAAGGCTATTCAAGATTATATTTCACGGAGTTAATGGACTGTAGTTAATCTTATTTTTTACGATCGCAATCTAGATCGCAATGGTGGCTAAACCTGTATCTGTAATCTGTTCATGAATAAATTTAATAGTGAGATCAAGTAGGCTGTCACTCACGGATATCTTTTTCTCTCTCTACGCATCTGAGACAGAGGTTGATGGACCAGGCTGAGCAGGTGGAAATGATGACAGGCTCCCTGAGATTGTAGCGGCAACAAGGAGACATCCTGTTAAGGACCGACACGGCGCGATGTTCAACACAACCTTTATAAGATAATGTTCATCCGTCAATGTGAATATGTGGTAGCACAGATTACGATAAATGAGAAGTTATTATAATACTCAAAATGGAAAAAAGCTAAAAGTTTGGACTGAGTGCAGGTCAGTACCGCACGGTAGGATATCTTGAGACGAACTGGGGCGGTGACAGAGTCAGCTGAGCCTAAATGGCCTTTGTTTCGTACTAGACTTCAGTAGATAACGCTACCTTATGTTGAGTAGTAACTGCTCACTTATAACTAGCATTGAAATATAATGTAGAACTTATAAACGAAACATCGTAAAAAATACTATGAATGCTGTATATTAATATTTAAGTGTGCAGACTATTTTGAATTATAAGGGGAGCTGTGAAGCCCTATCTCTGTCATGTTAAATTTGTGAACTTTAAGTTCAGTTTTCTCAGACACTATATAAGATATGGAGTTGAAATTTTATATATGTATTTCCATATGTATTTTAAACCTACGGCACTATAAACATTTCATTATCATTTTTAGTTGCTGAATAAAAATTGTTTAACCATTATTATCCTTTAGATTTTTCTACATTCAAATTTTTTTCTCCCCTTATACAACTAATACTTGAATTGCAGAAGATTCGTCAAAAGTACTGAGGGTGGATATATCCGTTTTGGGGTCCCCTGAATCCAAAAAAAGTGGGTTTTGACGTGATGTCTGTCCGTCCGTGTGTCTGTGTGTGTGTGTGTGTGTCTGGATGTGTACAGTGCCACAGCCTACCCCGTTGGTCCGATTTAGATGAAATTTGGCATGTATATATATAGTCACCGTATCTCCAGGCGTTTTTTTCATTTTTTTGAATTTTTTATTTTTAAGGGTAGTTCACCCCTAAAAACCCTTAAAAAACGTGAAAAATCCAATTTTCTCAAAAACGGCTCTAACGATTTTGATTAAAATTTGATAGTTTATAGTGCACAGAGTACTAAATAATTTGACACCACCCGCATGTCTGTAAAAATGACGGTTCAAAAGTTATGGGCTTTTAAATGTCAAAAAAATCAAATTTTTAAATTTTCAGCGAAAACAATAAAAGTAAAGTATAACTTGACTGGTACCATTAAAACCAGCTTAAAAAACTAAACAAATTAGTATTTTGAATTATTTGTCTACGACTAACGGTTCCAGAGAAAAGTTAAATTTACTGTCCACGATAAACGCAGTACGTTGTCTGAAAGCGCCCAATGTTATTCTTATGGAGAATATAAAAAAATCAATTTCTTCCTTACTTTCCAACCGTTTTCCATGAAACTTGGTATGAAGTGTAAGGTCAAATCACCGAACAAAACCAGCTCAAAAAACCCCATACAATTTGAACAATAAATTATTAAATGATATTTAGAATAACTTTGTAGAACATGATAGTTTTATGACGGATTGTCTTTTTTTTAACTAACTTAAGGGAGAAAGTATGTGTCAGTCCACTGGTACCGTTTATTTTCTCAACAACTAATACATTCAATGCAATAGTTCTAGTACTGTAGCTTGGTATTACATAATTTTAGATGCATAACAAATTTCAATTCCCTATTTCTTACAGATCCTGAGAAAAGTGTACCTTTGTACAAAATAAATTGACCATCGGTAAATGAGCTATACAGCGATACTAACATCGAACATTGAGACATACAATATTAATTTATTTAAAAAATATACTTAGGATCATCATATATAAATTCTTAGACCAGTTCCTTAAAGAGGAAGATTCCTCTTTAAAACTACATTCAAAACAGAAAATGTAAAACAAATTGTTTACCCTCCCTTAGCAACACTTTGCTTACGTCAAGCGTTAAAATAATATTTAGGTAATGAAGTATTTGCAGAAAATGGCTGCTCATATTATTTGAAATGATTACGACGAGTCTTAAAACAAATATTTTGATTAAATCCGGGTTTTAGTTTTAATTCACACTTGTTTTCACTGATTAGTGAAGACTTATTTTCAACAAGTCAAACTAAACGTTTCCAACGGAGTCATTGTTTTGTTTAGCAGGCGAGAGCTGAAGAGCAGATCACAGGGTCGTATACGGAATACGAATGGCGTGATTTGTCCCACCAAACGTTTCATACTGGGTTAATGTTCTTTGACATTCTCCAAACGATATATTACTCTAAACTTCAACTCTACATACCGCCGATACATTTCAACATTAATTTATTTCACGTAAAAAACGTTTCGAGTTAATTTGTTAATTTACCTAATATGTAATAAAAAAACTACTCAAATAATAATGTCTTTCACAAAACCAAATTTTCGTTTAGCGGTGAAATTGAAAAGATTTCTCTCTATACATACTACAGATTAAATAAAATAATGAAAACATAATATAATATGCATACCAAACGTCTCAAAAGTCCTTAATCCAATAACTGGTTCATAATCTGGAATGAAAAATTATATTAGGCATATAAGATTTTATATTATAATTTTTCTGCATGATTTCAGACAACATAAAATACATCTGTAATTTTGGAATAGATAGTTTAGTTTTGTGCTATTTTGTAGAAATGTATTTGATCACAACTTTTAAAAATAAAACTTGTTCTAGAACCTTTTTCAGGTACAATATACAATAAGAAATACACAAAATACAAAACAAAATATACAATGAACGATATACACTACACATACAATGCATATTATAAAATAAACAATTTACAATAAGAAATATACAATACACAATATAAACTACATAATGTAAAATTCACAATATACACTACATAATATACAATACACAATATACAATGTACAATGCCTAGTATTACCAATATGAACTACACAAAATATAATGCACAATATACACTACACAATATACACTGCACAATATCAATGCACAACTGCACAATGTGCAATACACAATATGCACAGTATACACTGAACAATATACACAACACAATATGCAAACAAAGCACATAGCAATGCACAACAATATGCAAAACACAACACAATATACACTGAACAATATACAAAGCAGAATATACACGACACAATGCACACACAAATATACAATATGCAAAGAACAATGTACACTGAACAATATAAAGCACAATATACACTGAACAATATGCAAAGCACAATATACACTGAACAATATGTAAAGCACAATAAATCCTGAACAATATGCAAAGAACAATATACACTGAACAATATGCAAAGAACAATATACACTGAACAATATGCAAGGCACAACAAGCGCAAAACACACAACATAAAAAGCACAATATACACTACACAATATACACTGCACAATATACACAACACAATATGCAAAGCACGATATGCACTTCACAATATGCAAAGCACAATATAAACTGAACAATATACAAAACACAATATACACTGAACAATATACAAAACACAATATACACTGAACAATATGCAAAGCACAATAAACACTGAACAATATGCAAAACACAATATACACTGAACAATATGCAAAAGCACAATATACACTGAACAATATGCAAAGAACAATATACACTGAACAATATGCAAAGCACAATATACACTGGACATATGCAAAAGCACAATATACACTAAACGATGAACAATATGCAAAGAACAATAACCACTGAACAATATGCAAAGAACTATATACACTGAACAATATGCAAAGAACGATATACACTGAACAATATGCAAAGAGCAATGTACACTGAATAATATGCAAAGAACAATGTACACTGAACAATATGCAAAGAGCAATGTACACTGAACAATATGCAAAGCACAATATACACTGAACAATATACAAAGCAGAATATACACGACATAATGTGCAAAACACAATATGCACTTCACAATATGCAAAACACATTATACGCTGAACAATATGCAAAGAACAATATACACTGAACAATATCCAGAGTACAATATACACCGGACAATATGCAAAGTACCTTATACCCCGAACAATATGCAAAGCCCAATATACATTACACAATATGAAAAAACAATATGCGCTGTATAATATTTGAAACATAATATACACTACACAATATGCAAAACACAATTTACATAATATGTAAACCCCAATATACACTACACAATATACAATGCACAATATACAATACACTATATGCAAAATGCACAATATTCACTACACAATATACAATGATCAATATACACTGCAAAATGCACAATATACACTACCCAGTACAAAATGTTAATAAGATGTTTTATTAGGAAGGAATATAAATAAATAATATTGAACATATATATTGAATATATTGAACATATATGAATATTGAACAAAATGGCATAAAGTGTTTTACCTTTTCATTTTTTGTTGGCGTTTGTTTTGTTTTTCATGCTAGGATGCCGTAGAACATCCTAAAACTGCTGTTAACATGATATATCAACAATATTAACTAACTATCTTGTTGTTCCTTCCATGTGGCCAAACAATGTTGAGTCTCCTAACAGGTCCGACAAGATGTTTGCTCTGGGCGTTACAGACACCTTGAGAAGACAATCACAGAACCATCAACTAGAGAGAGATTAGCATTAGAAGTTCCAAAACTCAAACACCCTCGGACTAAGTTATACCGTTATCCCATTAATTAACAGTTTGCCGTTTATTTAAAAGAAACCCCTTGAAACTAACACTTGTCTTAAAATATAAATGTGTTGGTAAAATGGAATTACGTAGTTCAAAATTGCTGAGGTAAGGGTATTTGAAAGACCATGGCAATATTTATATAATTCATACAGTTATGAAGGTTGGTTTTTTATACGTTTTTGTTTTGTATAACCTCATTTTTTAAATGTATCACTTTTATGAAAATCGACAGACCTATGTCGATTGTCAGTAAAGCTTTTGTGAAAAAACAGAAAGGGATACTCTAACCATTTTTTGTAAACAATCAATCAACACTAATTGTCATTAGTATTTTAAAATGTATTCACTATAATATTTGAAAAAATAATAGAAAATAAGAATACAAAATATAAAATAAAATAATAAAACATAAGAAAATAAGTAAGTAAAATAAAAATTAAAAAAATGAATGAAATCAAATAAAATAACAAAAGTTTAATAAAAAGAAAATATTAGAAAAACATATACCGAAATGCGTACAATTTTCAATTCTCCATTATATCCTGTTCCATGCATATTTTTAATGTAATGAATACGTTCCAAATTAGGATTCATAGAAAACTCGTTTTATACTTGCTCGATTAGGGTAAAGCAGTAAGGGGTGGCTGAGTAATTATATCGGTGGCCAACGATTAAATTGGGCTTAGCTATTTACACTTTTTAAAAATAGGAGCTTCCTAAACTATTATTTTTTGTGTCAAGTTTAACTACTGTGTTAAACAGACGTGGCTATTTTATACAAACTATTTTGGAAAAATGGTCCTAACCCAAATGAGTGATTCGTACGCCTCACCTCTTGCACCGAAGAAAAAGTCACTATTCTTTAGCTTAGAATTCTTCTTGTTAAGGGAGGAAGGAAGGTTTGCTTTTTAGATCAAAAATTATGAATATAACTCTAACATTTGAGTCTTAGAACTATATTCACTACCGAAACACCGAATAAAATTAAAGATTATTCATACTACAAATTTTAAGTGGCCAACACAATGGAAAAAGGTGTTTATTTTTAAAATATTGGTTGTATAATGTTAGTCTTCTACAAAAAAGGAATTTTCTTCGGTTTACTTTTATATGTATGATGTTTACACAGTCCTAAAGGTGGTACAGTGAAAAACAATTAATATACCTATTAAACTTCATTGTTAATATGTTATCATTTGAAAAACTAGGTATATTCATAAACTTGTTTATTGTATTTAATGAAAGGAATTAAAATGTACTCTCTTATCAAAAACAGATAAGACATGATTCTTAAATGCTTCATTTCTCTAAAAGTACAACAAAAATTACTAAATACTAAAGAACTACAGACTAGGAAGAAAAACTAAAAACTAATAACACTGAACGAAGACCATAATTACTACTAAAGATTAAAAAACTCTTAAAACGTCATTATTTGTTTGACTAATAAAAAATTTATTCCCAAATACCTGAAATATAATAGCTAATAATACGGTTTCTGAATGGATTTACAATAAAAATAAAATCACATTTTAACTTCATAGGCAGTACTTTTACATTGATTTTAAAGGAAAATTTTATAGGAACTGTTAAAGGAATTTGGAATGCTTGATATTGTTATGTGGGAAAAATATTATTCTCTTTTGACATTGTGCCAGTTTTCGTTGCCAGCAGCTTGAGTTCCATTTAACACAACTGACTGAGACCTTGCGATCTAAGACTTAATACAACAACGTTAAACTGTGCCTAATAATATCCATAGAGCTATAGAACTACTATACAATGATAAAAACATTTTGACACAGATATGTCTAAGCTCTAGGGGTTGTTTACAATTTGTGCGATCGTCATTAGGTTAGTGACGTCATATGGTTAGTGACGTCATAGTTTTGTTATATGAGCAGCTGTTTGATGAACTGAAAACATTTCCTTAAGACATTTCTATGATCCAACCTATTTCCTACAGGGAAGTAAATACAATATTTTTTTAATACATTACTTGAAATTAAGACGAACATTCAATAGTAAAACCATTGACAAAAATTCTTAGAAAATCCCTTTCTTTCAAAAACTATAAATTGACAGCGAAGAATCTTGTATTGGAAATAACAACTATTTTGTGATTAAATTATTGTGTTACATTTCATTGCTACCGATTGCTTAAATGAGTCAAGCAATCATTTAAGTAGCTATCACAAAATCGTGTACGGCTTACAGCATAATACACTATAACTGTCTAAATGTAGCTTCTATGAATCCCTATTTTGTCATTTTATCCAATTTTTTCTTGATAGAGTGAGTCAATACCGACCAACCAATTGTATTAATTGATCAAGGCCTATTAAATTGAAAAGAAATAAATAGTATATGCTTAAAATACTTCGTCGTATAGAGCTCTAAAATTCCAAATATTTCAATAATCATCAGACTATATTCGAAATACATAAGATATAGTTATTTATATACTGTTTTACCAAGGGTTAAACACTATTCAGATATTTAATTACAGCATCTACTTAGTTTTTCGTCAAACACCTGAGGCTAAATAAAATTGTAGTTTGTTTTATGTAATGGATATCTCATAGTGGTATTTGATAAAGAAACAACATAAAGTTATTAAGGAAATGCAATAGAACGTTGGTGACTAGAAATTTGTCTAGTTACAAAGACGGAGAAGGTAAGATTATTTTTATTTGTTTCAGTGCAACAAGTATTATATTTATATTAAAAATACGAGTTAAATAATACTCCTAAAATGTACAGAACTTCTTTCTTTATTAAGTAAAGACCCCTCTGACACAGTTATCTTCAAGTGGAAAAAATCTATTTTAAATATATTATTCTCTACTTAGAGCTAGGTGTGATCTAAGACTTATTACACCAATGTTAAACTGTGCTCAATAATATACATACGGTTTTGAAACTACTATACAATGATAAAAACATTTTGACAAGGATATGTTAAAGCTCTGGGGGGATTTTTTCATTTATATTTATATATTTTAAAAATTTCAATACATTTTGAAAATACAGATGTTGGACTTCTAAAATACTTTATATACAATATGAAGGTAGGCAAATTTCAAATTATGTTTGATAACTTTAACGAAAAAACTTATTTAATTTTTTATGATTTTACATTTGACCACAAATTGAAAAAAAATTAATAAAACATGTCGGTAAAAATTCATGCTCTATTTTAATGCATACCTCTTTTTAATGTTTTTTTTATTCAAATTGAATTTTTAACAAAATCTTATTGAAATCATGATAAACTTAACACAAGGATACTTCGTTTATAAGACGTGCTATCTTAGAGTAATCCAAAAACATTTTTGTCGTTAAACTGTTTACTGTGTGATGGTGAAATCGACAAAGTGTGAAACAACAGCGATGAACTAAGCCCAACGGAGTCGGTTATTGGACCTGCCGCTATCTGGCGTTGATGCTGCGAAATACGCCATTTGTCACCGTGCCAGCCCATTTGACACCTCACCATATCTCACCGCACCGCCGCTGTAAAATGATTTTCTCCATGAATGATTTATAAAGAGCCAACCTACCATTTAGGTGTTTTGTCAAGTAGTTTCATGAAGCTGTGATAGATTGTTTATTGCGTTCTAATACCCATAAAGCCTATTCGTGTATATTTAAATGTTTGTTTTTAAAATAAAGTAAACAGTGTGACGGATTTAGTCGCTGAAATACTGATGATTCCAATTATATTTAATCAGGTCTGTCTAAATATTACTGTATAGGCTTTCTCTTTCCCTGATTTGATGGGTCCGTCATGGGAGTTAGTTCAGTTAAAATAAAATTACCAGTATGCCAAAAAGAGAAACTTGAGCTACTTCAGGTTTTCCTGACAAAATTTTGAAATTCAAAGGTGAGAGACAACGTAGTTTAAAAACAAAAATAATTGTAGATATGAACTCGACTTATTTTATAGTTTACCTGAACGAAATGTTACACCAACTTCCAACCAACCTGATTATGTAAAACTAGCTGTTTTATTAATACAAGTTAATAAATACAGAATTGTACGTGATTGAATTGTAGTATACTAGTCATTGTAGTATAGTACTGTAGTGTAGTATAGTATGTAGTATTGTAGTAATTAGTAAATTTTTAAAATAGTACAGGTTATTGGTTCTTGGGAAAATGGTTTAAATATCAATGATAAGCAGTTGGTAAAATGTTTCTTCACCCCTCTAGAATTTTACCAAGCAACGCCACTGCATAGTTTTTATCATCGTAGGTGTGTTATTTCCCATCAGTGCAGTCCGTATCAGACTGACGTATCTCTTTGATATTTTCACCTGACACGGCCTGTGCAAATTACGTTAATTGATCACATGTTCAGTGACACCTAGAAAACATGTCTACCTCTACGTATGTAAAACAGTGTTTTAGCGAAAAATTACTTTTACATTTTCAAGTCCAAAAAAAACCTTCTCCGAATGTTATAGATTGAAAAAAGGTCTCATCTACTAAGATTCACCCCATTAACAAGGCCACCCACAAAGGTGCTCTTGTTTTCTTCAATAACCGTTACAAAAATACTTGGTTTAGCGTTACATAAAAACAGGTACACATATAGAAATATATTATAATAAAACCCGTTTCGGCTTTTCTGAGCTGTTAGACGTGAAAGTAACAAAAATGGCATCATTCCAATCAACGTAAAGATAAATCTATAGTATTATTTATATGGATTATGTTTGTGATGTTTTATATATATGCCTATATAGGAAACGATAATGATTTCCCCTAATTGTTATCAGGACCTAATACCATTGAACAGGTTTCATTAACGTCACACAGTATGTAAATCAACGCACACCTCACCGCCAATATCCGCTGATGGGTGTTCAATATCCAGTCGACGTTTGTCACAAAATTGACATTTTGATAGGAAAATACGATAAACTTTATACGTGAAAAAGTTTCATTTGTAAACATGTTAGGGGGGGAAAAATTAGTACTATTTTTTGTAAATAAGCAATAAAAAGGCAATTTTCAGAAAAGAAACGCAGTTTATGGGTTAAGGAGGCAAAATATGAAAAAATGTCAAAGGACCAAAGTTGTAGGTTTTAAAAAGTTAACGGGGGAAGGGGCCCTCCGTTTTCCGATAGGACCTTTCCTTAAAGTTATATAGCCGAAAAATTAAAATTTTTTTTGAAAAAGTTTAAGATTTTTTTGGGGTATTTTTTGTAGAAATTTTAATATATATTTCTCTTGTGTCGTAGAGATCATTATGTTATAAAATTGGTAGGCGGTGATCAAAATTGGTGGAAGTTGAGTAATAGATATATTTTCAAATTCTGAAGAGTAATTATAATCAGATTTTTGAGCGAAAAAGTGAAACCCTGCATTTCACTAAATAAACCCAATGCATTTGATATGGGAAAATTTTAACATTTTTTCCCCGGGTCGTAATGTGAAATTGTTATATTTGACAGTTTTCCTGTTGGTTGTGGATCTGAAGGAAGGTCCGTGCGAAATTTCAAGTGTCTAGCACTGCTAGAAGTGGGTTAGAAGTAGCATCCCTAGTAAGTTGCACAAGTCATACAAAGAGCCATCCAGAACTTAAGGAAAAACAACTAAATTTCCCATATTTAATAGGTTTTCATTTAATCGTTAAAGTTCTTTTAAAGTTATTACGTTTTCCTTTTAGGGATGATTAGAGTGAGGTTTTTACAAAATATTAGTACTCTATGTACTGTAATAACATAATAAGGTAGGGAAGAAAAAAAATTAAAAAATATTTTTTTTGGAATGAAGGAAATAAGTTACGATAAAAAGTCATATTGACAAAGATATAGATCTTCAAAAATACATATGGTAAGGTACTCTTAGTTTTTGAAGACATCTCGTTCAAGAGATATATGAAAGAACCAAAAATATTTTATATTTTTTTAAGTCATAAAAAGTTAAAAACTAAGATACTCTATATAAGGTCTGTGCCAAATTAAAAGTTCCTACCCCTTCTAGAAGTGGGCTAGAATTAAGCGCACAAAAAACCCTCTGTTTTTATTGGACCTTTCGTTTAAAATATATAGCCGAAAAACAAAGTTTTTTTTTAATTTTAAGATTTTGTTTTAGGGTAGTAAAATTTGTAATTAGAAAATCTGATGATTCAATTACTAATAATGAAAAAAATGAATAAAAATTAGTACTATTTTTTGGACATTATTAAGGTATTTGATAGTGTGCGCCGCTTAATCTTATTAGACATGTTGTTCGAGTATAACTATGGAATATGAGGTGCTGCACAGAGTTGGAAACATTCTTGACGGGTAGAACTCAGTGTGTAAAAAAGGATGAATGTTGGAGTGAATGGGATGTAATCAAACATGGAGTAGCACATGGGACAGTTCTAGGCCCAATTATTTTTTTTTAATATGTGAGCTCATTGGATGTATTCTTCCCTTAAAAATATTTTTTGAGTATACACCAATTTGAAACATAAACAGACACTGGATTTTTTAATCAACAAAAATTTTATTTAATTTGATTAAGTTCAAACGAACTATATTTTTTCGATGGTGGGACCCCAAAACGGAAGAAAATTCTATCCCTTTAGTAGTATTTTTAAGAATATCTAAACTGTTTATAAATAACGCAAAACTATGACATTTAGCTAAACATGTAGCAGTCTTTAAACATGTAGTTTCAAAGTACATTAGAAATTTACGTCAGCAGAAATGAATTAACCAACTGTTTTAATGACGTACATGTTAGCCTTGGTTCGAATGTTGCAATGTTGATGGTTATAAATAATCACAACTCGTTCACCGTATTTTTACAGTTCATATTATATATTTTTTCTAGTTATCAGTAAATTGTTTATGATTGAGTCCTCGTTTATAACCATCATATAAATTGGCTAATATTGTGTCGCTTAATAATGTATAGGCCTACTACTTTAATTCAATGTTTAACCAGTTTTGTTCATTGTATTCTACGCATAGTAAGATATATTTTGTGTGATTTTGTTAGAATCACTACGAAAAACGTGAAAGAAAAACAATAATGTAAAATTTTTTCTTTCATGATTTTCATAGCAACATTAATTTCTTTAAATTAAAAACTGTTATTGTTTTAAACTAAAATTTAATGAAACTTTACTTTCTGAAACAGGTCCGAAGTGTAAATATTTCAGTACAACTGGCCCAGTGTTTTCATGTAACATGTACATGTGTTTTGTAACATGTGTAAAACATGTGTTTTCCGTTCGAAATGCATGGGAGCCCATTAAAATTTTTCTTACCTTAAAAAGTAAAAACTTTAAATACACGCCATTTCGAAACGAAAACAAATAATGGATTTATTTTATTTACTTTATTAACGAGCTTTTGGTTGTATAAATAAGTTGATCACTTATTTTAAAGTTATAATTTCTTTAATGACTTAGGGACACATGGTAAATAAAAACTGATGGATCTGTGGGTATATTACAGTGGGGTGTTGGCAATTTTCGAGACCCAAATTTGAATTTGATTTGGTTGATGATGTCATAGTTTGGCTAGAAGAACAGCTGTTTAGATGAACTGAAAACATTCCTTTTAGACATGTCCATAACCTAACCTATTTATCACAGGGAAGTAAATTCAAACATATTTTACGTAATTTTTTAATTGATGAAGTATTTTTTAATTTTCTTTCATTTTTTAAGGAACTAAACTATGACACTTGTAAAATTCTCTTAGAAACTCGCTGAATATGAAATACAAATAGTAGTTAAGCTAAAATAACTATTTTAGTTTTAAGCTCCAGTTAAACTCTATTCTAAGCCTCACAGATACAGCAGTCCACGGCAATCGCCACCCACGCCATGAATGCATTTCTGCTGTTCAGGTTTTCCTCTATCAATCTGTGTCAGCTCCGCTACCTTCATCATGCGATGTTTCGTGTTTCAGATAAAACAGTAAGGATATTTTATTCTAGTTACTCATTTTAATTTCCATAGTTCTGTTAAACTATTTTCTACTTTGCGCCATTATCATTCAATCGAGAAAGCCATTATTTCAGAAATTTGTATAACTTACTGAAACATTTTTCCAGTCACTTTTCCCAAGATCCATCAAATAAAATTGACAAATATTTAAATTATTATTTGCATTCCTAGATAAACAAAATCAAATAAACTTTATTTTTAAGGGCTAGGTACCCAAATGGTAAAATAATAACTGATTTGTTAATTCCTTCTTAGAAATTCATTATTAGTAATAGAGGATTTATTTTATTTAAATTTTTATTGTGGATTTTCCATCACGATTTTATGCAAAACGAAAAAATGATTTGTTAAGTTAGTTCACCAAAAAGCTGTATAGTTCTCCTACATGCAAGCTGATTGTCTACCTATCATCTACGCCAATGCAAGGCACACTGTGTTCACGTTACCATCACGAGAGTCAAAGGCTCTAAAATCTGACTTTAGCCTTAAAAAAAGACAAATCTGTGAACATTCTAAGGTGAGTATTAATAACAGTTAATTACGATTTGTTCAATAGAATCTACAAAAATTTGTTACTGATAAGACCAACTGATTAATTTTCCAAGATCAGAAATAATATTCTAATGAAATTTGGCTGGACATAGTATCAAACCATAATATATCAATCCTAAGAATAAATAAAAGAGCCACTGATAATAAATTGACATTCACTAGTAAAAGTTCAGTAAAGGACATAATGCAGATTCCATCGTCTAAAAATGTAATGTAATAACATTATACATTAGGGAAGTAAAAACTTCCTATTGAGAAATAGCTTAGATTATGGATATAAAAGGGGATAATTTCAGTTCCTCTAAACAGCTGTACATATAATCATAACCATAACCGTATGACGTCACTACAGTTACATTTTTCTCGTTGCGATTTTTGTCTTTGTGAAAATTGCACTCCCTGAGCTTAGATATATCCATGTCAAAAAGAAAAAAGAACTTTTTGGCTAAGTTAGTAATGAAAATTGTCATAGCTCTCAACAAGAAATCTCGAATGTCAAATTTAATCCACGAGTTGCTGCTAGCATTCATTTATTTTAAGGACCTAAAGTTTTTGATATATAATGCAAAGGTTTTCAGTTTGAGAGAAATCAAGTCGTCGTATTATAGCTCGATACTAGACTAAGACTAGATCCAGCTGAGTTGTACAATTCATATTCCTGAAACACAACTCAGCGAGTATTTGGGAATAAGAATGACAATCCTTTTATTTCGTACTAGCTGACCCGGCGAACTTCGTAACGCCTGACAATAAATACGTGTTAACTTTCAGATTGGCCTGTTCTGAAGTCGTAGAGCATGACGGCTTCGTTGTGAAAAATTAGATATTCTGGGTTGCGGCATAGTTAATAACAATACTGAAACGATAAGACATATTAATAATATTACCACAAAACAAAGAAATCTATTGATTCACAATTTTTCTAATCCAACCTAAAACCAAACAAAACCTAACTGTAATACGGCTTTTATAGGAAAGATGTAATACAGCAGATTATTATAACAAACGTAATATGTATAAACACCGTAATTATTTTTTATTTTTCCGACATAATTATAAATACGTGACTTTTAATCAGACAGAAAATAAAAAATATCAATACGTAATCCCCAAAAACCGTAAACTATTAACGTGGTGAATAAATCTGTTCATTTTGTACAGTGCACATTTACTTCATAGTTTTACATCAATGAATGATTCAGATGGCATTGGATAGTAAAGCTTATTGCTAATGGAAAATAAAACAACAGCTGTAGCTTAAGAAATCATATGTTTTTATTGTAGAACATTTGTAAACAAACTTAGTCCCCAGGTTAACTAAATTACATGACTTTTTTATAAGGTTAACATTAGAAATTTAAAACGCTATAAAATGGAAACTAACTGAATTTATGGAAACTTTATATGCCCAAAGCATGATCGGAGCAGAGACGAATCCAAAAAATCAAAGATCATTAAAATCGGTCCAGCCGTTCTCGAGTTATAATGCGTGTAACTAACACGACTTTGTTTTATATATTTAGATAACCACTGTTCATTACATGAATATTGGCTCAAACCCATTAGAGTTATACAGTATACAAAATGATAATTTCAAAGCATTTAGACATTTATTTCGTAAAAAAAATGTATTTTATATGAAAATTAAAATATTGGAACACCATTTTATCTTAATAGAATTTTAGAAGCTGTTCATTGTTGCACATCCATATAAAGATAACGCTTAATATGTGTTTAACATACTTTGCATGTAATCTACGGTAAAATAAAAATACTCTATATAATTTTGCTCTAAAATCAAAGCTATATGTGTACCATTCTCTACAACTATTGTCGTTTCATATTTCAAGAATTTTATTACGTTCAAATATTGTTGGACTGTAAAATAGCCTAATAAAAACACATTATTTTACCCTAATTAGGTAGTAATTAAATTATTATTTTCATATATATAATCATTCTTTGTTTGTAGTTTAGGTTTGTTTAGCAAAACAATTTAAACACTCTTGCTTCAAGAATCAATAGTCACCTAAAGTTAGCTTATAGTACCTTCATCTTCAATTCGATTCAGAATATATAAGACGGAAGATGTTGTGACCTAATTTTAGCAAAGAAAAGCCAATGCGACAAACATTTTTAAACTAGTAATCAAAATGTTTATAAAACTTATAGAAAAATGTTTGTATCTACTTCCCTGTGGGAAATAGGTTAGATCATGGATATGTCTAAAGTAAATGTTTTCCGTTCATATGAATAGCTGTGCTTGTGTTTCAAATGTTGGTCTTACGAATTGCTAACCCCCCCCACCAGAGCTAAGACATACCCATGTGAAAACAGTGTTTTTATACTTGTCTTCAAATTAAAATATCCCTTTCCTACTTGAAATATTGCCTTATTTAGCAGGAATTACTGTTAAAGCTCAAAACTAATTACACTCGTATACAGAGATTAGTAAGGAGATTTGCTGTGGTTGATTAGTCCTATCCATGGTCGTATCACATGAGGGACGACCTGCCCTTGTCTGACAGGTGAATAATATATTCAGAATATAATTGTCACTTATACAAAGTGATCATTCATAGTGGACTCGATTATACGACACAAGGGTTAAGCTATTGGGTACATTTCCATGTATTTTTTTAACATTAGAATGAATAATCTATGTTTACTTCCCTTTTGTGAATAGCTCAGATCATGGATGAGTCTAAAGGGAATGTTTTCCTCTAAACAGCTGTCCTTGTAACCATATGACGTCACCGTTTCAAGTTTTGGTCTGACAAATTCCCATTACCCCTCTCACCCCAGAGCTAAGACAAATCCATATCAAAATGCAAAAACTTATTCTGTATATTGCTTGGATAATTTTTTATCTTTTTATACACTACGAAAGTTGAAAAGGGTATCCTTTTGTCTGTAACTCTAAATTATGCATTTTAGTTTGTCCAATCCAGTTAGTCGAGTAATTTTTAAACTACTAAACAAATCCAGCGTTAGTGACCTAAAATTTAATTACATTTATAAGTGTTGTGCATTATTGCACCTATTGAACGTTTACAAAAGTTTCTGAAATTTGAGTTAAATAGCGTTATGAAGTATCAGAGGCAGGCATATCCACCTTCCATGGATGCCAAAGCGGTGTCAAAGACACAATCGGGCGATGTGGTTTCATGCAAAACAGTGTAATTAACGCAGGAAACCCACGCCTACAAAACCTTTCCAGTTACTGAAGAGGTGTTGATGTAATCGTTTTAAAATTCTCTTGTATTTCTATTAATAAAATAATGTAAATTCCAAAATTATTTGTTATTTATATTCTATTTATTTTGTACTATACGATATACATACATTTTTATATTGGTTGAACATTTTCAAACTAAAATTCAAATTACCAGCCCCGAACTGCAATTAAACTAAATAGAAGGTATACATATATACCTCAGTCCGTTTGAAATTCAATGTTTTTTCGTTATATGTTTCAACCTACGATATTTTTAAACGACTCCAATTGGAAAATCTGTTGGCGTATACAGGGTGTTTCAGAATTCCCTACCAATACTCTAGGGCATTGTTCCTGGGTAAGAAACATATCTAAATATCATATTTAAATTGTCCGGAAGTCCTTAGTTACTCACACAGCCTCCATTTTGTTTTTTTCACTTATAATTTTTTTCTGAATAATGGTTAAACGTACGGAATTGAAACTTTGCAAAAACATTTATGACAAATAGACAAAGCTACGAATAAATTATGACAATTACTCTAATTCATCAAACAAAATGGCGGTTATTTAAAATTTTGTTTCTGAAATAACTCGTGAACCGTTGATTTAACAGAAAATATACAAGAATAACTTTTTTTAGGTAATGTAATTACAAATTGATTGACACCAAATTGTTTTAAATTAGACAAATATTAACTGAGATATGGCAACTTTAGTGATAGGTGACCGCTAGAGCTTAGTTGCAGTGCATGTCAAAGTATGCGACTAAAGTCTACCACAACAATGCTACAGTCTCCGCCTGCTTTGTATGTTATGTGTAGGTTATTTTAGATTAATTCCAACAAAATAAAATGTCACATAACCCTTTTGGTCTAGGCATAAGTTTAGAATACCTGTAGAGGAACTGACTACAATGAATAAAATAATAACATTTTCAGGCAAGAACAAAATCAGATGATTAGTTTGTAAAAAAGTATTTAGACTTTTACCACAGCTGATATAAAACGTTTGGGAGTTTTGTGTGATTATTAATGACAGTAAGCAGACGGAGGCTGTTGCATTGTTGTGACAGACTTTAGTCGCATACTTTGACATGCACTGCAACTAAGCTCTAGCGGTCACCTATCACTAAAGCTGCCATATCTCAGTTAATATTTGTTTAATTTAAAACAATTTGGCGTCAATCAATTTGTAATTACATTCCCTAAACAAAGTTATTCTTGTAAATGATTCACGAATTATTTGAGAAACAAAATTTCAAATGGCCGCCATTTTGTTTTTTGAATTTGAGAAATTATCATGATTTTTTGTAGTTTTGTCTTGTTGTCATAATGTTTTATGCAAAGTTTCAATTCCGTACGTTTAACCATTATTCAGGAAAAACTATAAAAGGAAAAAACATAATGGAGGCTGTGTGAGTAACTAAGGACTTCCGGACAATTTAAATATGATATTTAGATATGTTTCTTACCCAGGAACAATGCCCTTGAGTATTGGTAGGGAATTCTAAAACACCCTGTATAACAACAATAACAAATATTTTATCAGATTCATTTAGAATCATGAACTCCAGTAAATCAAATTATATTTTCAACGCCCTTCTCCGTGAAGACTTACCTACCTCAGCACCACTGATAACACAGATAAGGACTTGATTTGAACTTTCCTGACAGTCTGTTCTCAGCGGAGTTGTGTTAGTGACAGGTGTCTTATTTTAATTAATACTAGCAGCAAACCCGTCCTTTGTACAGGTTGCAGGATTCAATTTAAAGAAGAAAGATCATCATTCCAAAATAAAAACCTGAAATCCTAAACAAATCAGAACAAAGAAAATGGATCAATACTCATATTTATTTTTAGCATTAATTTACAATTGTCTACAGGTTGTCTGGGACGATGGCGTCGTCCTTTAATCCAGCTACTTCAAGGTCACGAATTGTCGGTGGGTGTAGTGTTCTCTTGAGTGGATTAACGTCCACACTATTGAATACTACGTTAAGACCATCCTCATTACTAGACCAGTTCGTAATTCAGAGGCAGTGGTTTGGACTCCACGTTAAACTGTAGGTTCCTTAGATACGTCATAGACTGTTGAGCTATTAATTAACAGTCCTGTCTAAGGAAAATGTCAGCCTTAGTCAGTAACAAGACTACAAGATCGCACCACAATCATCTGTGTAAGATGAATGTATCATCTCTCATTCATACTTGGGTTAAATTAACTCGTCCTGGACAGGTTGACATTTTAGTAGTGAACTAACTATCCTAGATTTTTAATTACAGTGAGGTTTATCCAGTTTATTAACTACTATAAAATTGTTGTATGTTATTTGTATGATCAGTACAGTAATTCACTAGTTACTCTTTGATTATGCATACACTGGGTTTTAGTTCTGTTTTAAAGTCTCATACACTACAGATATTATATGTTATACAGTGGAAAAGAACGTAAGTAAACTGATCGTAAGAGACGGCTGTAATATAAGTTTTAAGGTGTGAACATTTTTCAATCAACGTGGTTGGTGGGAAATAAAAAAGCTGTAAAATAATCATAACATAAAATAGGATTACACGCCTTTCAGTCATAGTTCTTAAATATTGTAGGTGAGTTAGTATTTTTTGTGTAACCATTTGACTCAGGTATAGTTTTCAGGTTGATGTGACCTAACGACTACATGTATCTGGGACCACCGGCTCACTGCTTCTTTGCGAAACACTGTGGCAGTTTGAGGAAATAACGTAATGTGTTCTCAATGACAATTTTTCATTATGACCAACTAAAAAATTATATAACAACTAGCTGACCCGACGAACTTCTTCGTAACGCCTGACGATAAGTACATGTTAACTTTAAAATTGGCCATGTTCTGAAGTCAAATAGCAATAAGGCTTCATCGTGGAAGGTTATATATTCTGGGTACCGTGGCATAGTGAATAAAAATACTGAAACGATAAGACATATTAATAACATTCCCATAAAACAAATAAATCTGAGTGGATTAATTCACAATTTTAAAATCCAATCCAAACTCAAACCAAACCTAACTGTAATACGGCTCTTATAGGAAAGATATACAACAGCTGATTATTATAATAAACGTAATATGTATACAAACATTGTAATTATTTTTATTTGACTAACATATAATGACTTGAATTTTAATCAGACAGAAAATAAAAGTATAAATACATAATCCCCAAAACCGTAAACTATTAACTTGGCTAATAAAGCTGTTCATTTTGTACAGCACATATTTACTTCATAGTTTTACATTAATGAATGATTCAGATGGCATTGGTTAGTAAAGCCTATTGCTAATGGAAAGTAAACCAATCAGCTGTAGCTAAGAAATCAAATGTTTTCATTGTAGAAAATTTGTAAACAAACTTACTCTCCATAAGGGGAACATTAGAAATTTAAAACGCAATAAAATGGAAACTTATGGGATTTTCGAAAATATTTTTTCACTAAAACCTTCCCTGACATATATAGAGCAACTTCCTAAAATGTTTATGGCGATCTGATGAGTAGTTTGGCAACGCATAAAGGACATACATACATACATTCACTTTTATATATAGAGATTTATTATCAGCTAAATAAAGATCAAGTTTAAGCTGAAGGACGCATCTGAGTGATTGGCCAACTTAGCTTTTTGTTAAGTTAATTACCTCCTATCAAAACCAAATTGCTTAAGATAATCACCCATCAAATCCAATTGCGTCTTTCAAAGTTTCTTAGGAAGTTGATTGGGTGGCCTATGAACTTTTTACTTTTTAGACAATAATACAAACTATAACAAAAATGATACCATAAACTTTTTTGTGTGTGTAATTACGATAACCTTCGTAAACCGATTTGTTAGGAGTATTTAAATATGAGTTTGTTCCATCTGGGAAATATTAGCTATATAACTAATTAATATAGTTATATAGCTTACATTATTATAGGGTGACAGTTAAGTCTAGAACATGATTTTTAAATTTTAAACCACAATAAAAAAATACCAACGTCACTCATGCTTACTGGTGAAATTAACGCACACATTTGTCTAAATACCGACCTGATAACCCCTTTGGGGACGGTCCTCAAGGAGTAAAAAGACAAGGAGACGAAATTTTTCAATATCAGTATAGGTCGAGTTTGGTTTTGAATTGAAAGTCTCACTAAGTAGAATACAACACGCAAACAGAACCTCAAAAGGTAAAGTCATTCGGTAATTTTCTTATGGGGATATCATTGGGGGAACATTGGTACAAAATTTCGATTCTCTGGGGAGTTCCACGGAACCGTTGTAAACACAAATTCTATTTAAGGTGTTCGTAGACAAAATTATTTTTAAAATGTTATTTATGCAACCAGCAGTTATCACAACCTTTATACGGGTTGATAAGTGTTACTAAGAAAAATACTTATTATTATGAACTAAATTCAAAATAGGTAATAAAACTAACAAGTAATTAAAAAGAGCAAATAAATTTTGACCCAGTTATTTAGTGTAATTTAGAAATAGGCTCATAAATTAGAATGTTACGTAAAAAATATGTGTTACGTGTTAGTGACATTATGTTTACATCAAGGAAACATTTTAATATAGTACAATTAAAATAGATTTTAAATCAACGATCAAAGTCAACAAACTAATATTGTTTCCCAGACGTAATTTAGAGTGAATTTATGAATTCAAATACCAATTTATTATTTTTATATACCTGTATATATATATTTTTTTTGTTTTTAGCGAACTTCCCATAGGGAAGAAGCTATTATCGTAGGTCTCTTGGCAAGACTTAATCTCGGTACCATGTTATTTTTTGTCTTTAAGTGCCCAGAGGCCAAACACAATAGTCCTAACTTGATATTCACCTACATGTGGTTGAGATATGCTTAAAACAATAGTTTATGTGTTTATCATGGCAGCTAGCCTGCATACTCCTCCATGTTAATCATATAGAGAATAGACAATCTCCATTATTTATGGACAGATGTTTATGAAATTTGTTGTAAATGTTCAAAACAAAGAATTTTATTCTATAAATGCCCACTTTCAATGTTCCACTCAGCAGCAAACATATAAACTCTTTCCCATGTTAATCGTAATGGAGATAATATAAATAACTCTCATATTTATTGACAGATTTTGATTAAAGTTGTCATATATACTTATTATTATTGTCATATTAAGATTTTTAAATTCGCTGAGTACGCAGGTCTGCTGCGACGGGTGTATTTTATTTATTTAAATTTACTTCTTATCTATCAATAAACGAACTCGATTGAAATAATACCGTATATCCAAAATATTTGGCAACCCGGTATTTACACAAAATAATTGGAAACAGAATGTTTTGATTTCCGGTTCCGACATCACATCCTGCTCCAGCGAGAGCGCTATTGTATTTACACACAGCTGAACTCCTATCTTTGATTGTTTGTTGTTAAAGGTTGGAATTATTTTGATTATAAATGTTCCACGCATTTGACCTCCGACAAAGTTAGGTATTAAAAACCACATATGAAGTGTGGTGTGAGGGTAGTATTTTAAATAAAATCCATCACCTTTTTTTTATCTGTTTTTTTTTTTACCTTCTGAATTTGAATGTATAACTTTTTTGTTACTTACTATGTATATTTTGTCTTTATTTAGTATATAGTTAATTTTATTTTATTGTATTTATTATTGTTTTTAATTACTACAAACTATACAGTGTATCTTCCATGTTTGTATAGGAATGTTAAACTAAACAAAGCCCAAATCGATATAACAAATATAGTTTTCTTAAATTTATATATTTATTATTAATATTATTTTTTTATTCTGTATATCTTATTAATAAAATTTATTCATTGTGCAAAATTATTATTTTAATATAAACTATTTTTTCATAATGTTATTTTTACATACATTTGCCCCATGTTAACACGGTTCATAATTCTTTCAGACATTTACATATGCTGCAAGATTGACGATGTTTTTTTACTCCTCGTTATCTTTGGAGGTTTGTTTGTTAGATTTTGGCAATTATTTTTTATTTAGTCTCACCATTTATTGCTGGTTAGGTTCACAACCCTGTAGTGTATTAGTATGTAGTTACATATTATAAGTACAACTATCAATAAATATAAATCCATCACCATAACTCAGCCATAAACTAAAAAAAATCATTTTGTTAAAATTTATCACGAATTTGTGAATTTGAAAAAATAACTTATTTAGAAGGGTTTAGCTTATATTCATGTAACGATGAGTCAAAAACTATAGTCTAAAAGTGTTTTAAATTTTTACGTTTACGTTGTACAGTATTATTTTCTCGAGGGGAAATGTTCTAATGCACCTCAAGCTGTTTACCACTTCGGAATAACCTATTAAGGTATGAACCTCAAAGTGGAACCTCGTATTTAAAGCTCAATGAACTACAACTCCAATTTAGCCTACTGAGGGAAGATCCAAGATGTTACGGCAAGTTTCTTTCTCTTGAGAACTTTCTCCACGAAGGACGTGATGAGAGTCCAGTTCTCAAGAGATGTCACCATTTTTTCTACTGCGGTCTCCGGCGAAAATTCTCCCATCTCCAGCAGAAGCTGCTCCTTAGAACTGCCCACCGGTCACACCGGAAGAACGTGTGAAAAGCGACATCGTGGACAACGTCCCCGTGAATACAGCTTTTACAACTTATACGTTGTATAAAACTAACTATAACAGCATTATATATATATATATATATATATATATATCCTAATAATAATAATATTCCTATATGCTTAACTCGTGAGGGGTCGCGTCAAAAAGGTTAGTCAGGGGTCACGCAAGGTGGATTCCACCGGCCTGGAAAAAGAATTACAAAAGTCGTATGAACATGTGTTTTCATTGAAGAAAAATTACTCAACGAAGAAAAATATCATAGCATTGTAGGTAGTTTAGTTTCTCTCGATAACTATATATGATTAATAAGTAAATACGAAAATAATGTACCATAACAACAAAATCAAAAAGTATTTTAGTCGTTGTCGTCCTCCCTAGCGGGAGGTTGGTCTTCTGCACAGTTCACGCCAATGAAAATCGTATGCCCTCTGCTTGTATGGGGTTTTCTTGTCCCACTTGGTGCTTACAAGAGGATTGTGGCGATCTGGCTGGCGGAGATCGGTCCGCTTATAGCCCCAGAATATCAACTGTGACAATAGTTTTGAACACTCTCCCAACAACACAGTTCATCCAGCTTCTTGTGAATAGGTTTTTCCTTTGTTTATATAGCGAAAATCTGGTTGTTGCTGAAGAGATTTTTTTACATTTTAACAACCAAACATAACCCAAAAAAATAGTTTCCGTCTCCGGGTTTCCATATCTTTATTTATCAATAATCATATTATTATACAATTACTTAGTTTATTATACTATATTAATGGTTGTGGAGGAGATGAAGTTAGAGACTAAAACAATTTATTCAAGCTGGATCAAAAATACGTGCCTTAAAGAGGAATCGATCTCATTTCCTTTGACGTTTTAGTATTCGATTTTACCGTATGAGCTATCGTGACTGGTGATTTGGGTTATAAACTTAAATCTAGATTATATGTAAAGAGATTTTAAGGCAAAAATAATGTTTTAATTTAATGATACCAATTTTATTTCATTTTCTGCTAGAACACGAAACTCAATAATTATGTTTGCCTAATTTAATAATAGAAACAAATAATTTGTCTATTTTTTAATATATTATTTAAAAAAATGTCACTATTGACTTAGTTGTCTGTTGGGAATTCAATTTCATCTTTCAAAATCTGATTGAGTAGTAAGTTTTGTTAATCTATTTATAGTAACAAAAACAAATATCAAATTATTGTAATCGTCAACTCGTTCTCTTTTCCATGTAGGTTGACAAACAACATACTCTTCATTACTATCACTTTCAAAGATGCTAATTCGTACTGATCTTCTAGCATGTTAGTCCTTTCCATAATAACTTGAAATTAAAACCTAATATAAGAATAAAAATATATAAAATAATGTCAAACTGTGATTTGGTCAAATAAAACCAAAATTACAGTAATGAAGATTTGTATTAACGTACGGCAGACTACTTGCGAATCAACCGGAAACAAACCACTGCCAAATATTCTTATTCTTCCCTTAATTTAAGATTTATGGTTCTAACTGGTAAAATTTGGCCAGTTAGATTCCAACGGCAGATTCCACTCAAGGGCGTGTGGTGAAATCCTATTTCGTCAGTTACGGAACTATCCACAGTTAAAGATGCGTAAACGGCGGATTTCGTTTTTGGTGAAATCGGGACGAAGTATAGCTCCTGTTCAAATTCAGACATCGGTCTCAGTTGCTATCCGGAACGTCCGAAATACAGAACAAATTTATAGTAATTGTTGCAGTTACTTTAACGATTATTTACAATCGAATACTGACTTGGAATTTAAAGTATCATTAAATACCCCCGTCATAGCAGATCTGCGTACTCAGCGTATTTCCAAATCAATAATATAATAATAATATATGACAAGTTTTATAAAAATCTGCCCATAAACATGAAACTTATTTGCCTATTCTCCATAGAGAGATTAACATGGGAAAAAGTGTGCAGGTTAGCTGCTGGGAGGAACACTGAAAGTAGTCTTTCTACCATAAATAGTTTTTATCTTAACACTTATACCAACTTTCATCAACATCTGTCTATAAATAAAGGAGTTTGCTTATTCCCTATATGATTAATATGGGAAAAGAGTATGCAGGTTTGCTGCCATGATAAACACATAAACTATGATTTTTAAGTATAAATGGATAGATCTCAACCACATGAAGCTAAATATCAAGTTTTATCCAAAAATATTGATTAATATGGGAAGTATTAATTTTTCCCTATCCTCTAAAAGATTAACATTGGAGCCCCACAATACAACGTACTGTGTTTAGATTTTTTAATATCTCGGTAACCGTTGGAGATAGAGAAAAACTTTAAGGAACTTAACTGTGTAGTTTTTAAGCTGATTCCAATGGTGAAATATAAAATTAGAAATATTTAAAAATTACATGTGAAAAACGCAAAAACCCCATTTTGGGGTACAAACCCTCCCCCAAACTACCCGTTCCCATTGACCGTTATGTCTGGTTTACGGACTTGTCCGAGCATTTGTAGGAATACACGTCTCTACCGAATTTGGTCTCGATCGGACCATTTTTACGCGACTTATCGTGTTAACAGACACATATATATACATAAATATATATATATATATTTATATGTATATATATACATAAATATATATATATACATAAATATATATATATAAATTTTAACGACTATTGTTTTTGGTCTCTGGACACCTAAAGAAGAAAAAATATCATGGTCCCGGGCTTAACTCTTGCCATGAAACCTACGGTAATAATTTAATTAATTAATTTAATTTACGGTAATAGCTACTTCCCTATGGGAAATTCGCTAAAATGATCTTTTGTGGTCTAGCATACAACAATCATCATATAAATAGGTTTGATCCTAGGAAGAAAAATGAACAACTTTTGGATTTCAACACAGGTATCTAAAACAGTTGTTTTTCAAGCAGTATGACGAAAACTTTCATTTTCGTGATACTTAAAATAATTATGTCACATAGTGTTATGCATATTATATAACAATAGAAGTATTCCTAATGTTAAGTAAAAACTTTGGTTTCATATCGTAAAATAATTTAAACACTTTGAAGCTCATGAAGCTGTTACAATATATTCAGCACCTTGGTGGTGGGGGGGCTGAACGGCCTAGGTAACGCCTTCGTCATGACGGATGACGTGTCGCACCGCCACAATATACGACCACTTACGACGGCTACGATATCATATCTCTAGCCACATGACGTCACTAGCTATGCCGAGACGGCTAAGATATGACTCCACTAACATATTCAAGCCCTGCAATAATACTTACATCTCTCACATGTGTAGTAATTTACATTACATTCAGATATAAGATACTGGCCCATCCAAGTGGGTGCTTTTAGGTAAATATGAGTTACGAATGAATGAGTGTGAGCAGTGAGGTTTGTAAGTATAGTGGAAATGGACCATGGAAATGATACTCAATTTTTATACAATCAGTGGGGCTTTCATGATTGCTACCATCTTGTAAAAGTGTCATTATTCTTGAAAACTTAGCATCAAATAAAATTTCAAACGATTAGATATTTATTGACTATTAAGTTCCAACATATATAATAATAGTTCTCGTCAAAACCAACAACATTTCTTTATAGTAATCAGAGACAATTAATTATCAGACATTTGCATAGCTTTCCACAAAAGATTTAAAAACACAACGAAAAATTTTATAGACCTTAACAATGACTAAGGAATTTAAAATACTAATCAAGAAGAATAAAATTTTCGAAGGAAAAAAATCCACAAAAACAGTTAGTTATAAACTATAATATCATGACTACGTTGCTATGGTAAACGGTTTTGGTTATGTTCAAGTTCTTATTATTACACCTATCTAGAGGTATTATATTTCTCTATGGACACTAAGTAAAATTATTTAAGTAGTAAAAACGGTCGTTTTGTAATCGAGAAATTGATTTAATTTTAAAAATATCTTTATTAAATTTTTCCTTCTTTTAGCACTGAGAGGACAAATTTTCAAAAGAAAGTCAAGTTTCAGTTTTAATGTAAGTTTACCATCATTTATACAAATTTGTTCTCTTATAAGGGAGAATTCACCTCAGTCACACAATAGAAAGACAGATAGATGTATATATTGATCGCGTAACAAACGAAATTCGTAATGGATCATATACAAAAAATGGCAATGAATATGATTACAACTATTTTCTAGATTATTTATGTGCTCGGAGATGAAATAAACAAAACATACATGCACTAAAAACGAAATTGGTTATATCAAAACCAACCAATTTATGACTGTCAAAGAGATTCTTAAAACAAGCTATTGTTACAAAACATTTTTCAACTAATTATGGTTAACATGCGTTTTACATGTTGTTGACAAATAACAGCTGTTTCACTTACAGTGATGAACCAAGATAGCCACAAGACAGTATGAAACCATCATAAAATCGTAAAAGATTTTGCTTAAGATAGAAACTGCAAACTTCATATAATTATTAAGGGGGAACCATGACAAATCGTGGTTGAAGGTGTCGAATCAATACAATTAGCTTATTCAAAAGCATATTCTGCTTTAATTAATTTAGTTTTAAAAGTTTGAAAGTAAGTTACAAAGATGATAGTGTCAGTGAGATAATCCGGCGAACGAAGCGCTCCTGGCGGTTCACATTGTTGTCTAGGATTTCTGTGAATGTCGTCTTCCACCACGAAGTTTGCTACATAATATCCCAGCCGGAATGTTATCTGGTTTGTAATGGTTTTCATTGTAGATCTGTGCCTTGGCTGAACAAACAATAAACTCGATTATTATATGTTATTATTACTCTGATTTTTACTTTCTCCCCTTATACATAGTACTGTATATGGGAAAAGTATTATTTTCGTCAAAATTTTCGAATTTGAGTTAAGAGTGTATGTACCGTTTTTGGGTCCCCTGAATCCAAAAAAGTTGGTTTCGACATAATGCCTGTCCGTCCGTGTGTCTGTGTGTGTTTGTGTGTCTGGATGTGTACAGAGCCACAGCCTAAAACCCTTAAAAAACGAGAAAAGTCCAAATTTCTCAAAAACGGCTCTAACGATTTTGATTAAAATTTCATAGTTTATAGTGCACAGAGTAATAAATAATTTTACACCACTCTCATGTTTGTAAAAAAGACGGTTCAAAAGTTATGGGCTTTTAAATGTCAAAACATTTTTTTTTTATTTTCAGCGAAAACAATGAACTTGACTGGCACCATTGAAACCAGCTTAAAAAACTAAACAAATTTGTATTTTGAATTTTTCGTCTACGACTAACGGTTCCAGAGAAAAGTTAAATTTACTGTTCATGATAAACGCAGTACGTTGTCTGAAAGCGTCCAATGTTATTATTATGCAGAATATAAAAAAATCTATTTCTTCCTTATTTTCAAACCGTTTTTCATGAAATTTGGATTGAAACGAGAGGTCAAATCACTCAACAAAACCAACTCAAAAAAGTTTGGTATTACCGGGTGGGGTCCCCCCCATACAATTCGAACTAATAATTTAACTTTGTCTCTCTTGTTTTTATTTTCAGAAATGGGATGATTACTTTTGAAAAATTAAATTATTAAATGATATTCAGATAAACTTTTAAGGACATGATATTTTTATTACAGATTGTCTTTTTTAAACTTACTTAAGGGAGAAAGTATGTGTCAGTCCACTGATACAGTTTATTTTATTAAATACTCTAATATATATTTTATTAAATGTTCATAAGGAAATATTTATATGATATGATTCTGTCACATAAAACCTTTCCTTCACCTATATTAAAATTTTGTCGTGAAAGCCTTTTTCCTTTTCTTAAGCACTTTTCAAGCTTACATATTGTGACATACGCCAGATTAAGTAAGTATTACGTGAAATATACAAAACTAAACATGAATACAAGAAATGTATAGTTAGTAGTTTAAAAAAACAAAGGATTAAGTTCGATAATGAGATTTTTTAGTATTTAATTCATTGCTGTATGCTAAATTTTATATTTTAAGATTATACTCACACGTCAAAAGTATTGCAAAAATTGATTCTATAAAAAAATGTTTTATTTTTTTAAATATCGTGATAATCTCTTAATCCGGATTAAAACTGTTCAGTTAATTTAATTAAGTTCAATTTTATTTACATCGTGTTCGCAGTAATTGAACAGTGAAATGTTACCCCTTCCATTTACGCCATCTGTCAAATAAACACACTGTCATTTAGCTGACGAGAGATGTGGATCAACTTATGCTTATCTAGACAACCTAAACGCATCAACAAACGTTCAAGTATAATGTCTAAAATTATACATTTATAAGATGCTCAAGGAAATGAGTTATTATTAATTGTGTGGCTAATGTACCTAGACTCTTTGGAAAGAAATACTAAAACAATATTAAAAATTACATTATTTTAGTAAAAGTTGTGAAATAGTAGCCTATATTTTAATTTTCTCCTAAATTCTCATGTTACGTAAACATAATATGGATCGTAGCGATACTGTGTTTGGAATTCAATTAGAATCGTTTATACCTATTTATTTTTTTCGTTTTTGTATACTACTAAGTTATATTGATTGGCAACAAAAGCACATTGTCTTTGCAGATTCAATGTTAATAATTTACAAAAAAGACAAATAAGGTAAATAGTTTTAAAGTATTTAATCAATCCGATAATAGTTGGTAACCACCTTCATCTACTCGAAGTCTATAAATATATGTGGAAAACTATATTGTTGCTCATTGCAGCATGTTGAATTCTATATGATTGATAAGACTTTCTCAGTCCAAATTACACTGTGGCAACATTTTTTGGCTTAATCCTAGGCAATTTTTGTCTTTATAAATTAGTGTAAATTTTCTAAAAATTCCAGACAGCATCTATGGAGTGTAACGATTTAAAATGAAATATATAAGTGGACTGACGCATACTTGTTCTCTTATGTAAATTAAAAAAACACATACCTATAGTAAAAATTTAACATTAATTAAAATTAGTTTACATACCATTTAAAAATTGACCGTTACAAAAAAAATCATGAAATCTCTTGAACAAGAGAAAACAAGATAAAACAATTGTTAGAACGTTTGGAGATAGCCTCTCCCGACCACCACTTTAGTAATAGCTAACGTTTTCAGGTGGGGTTTGTTGGATGATACGTCCCTACATTTCATACCAAGTGTCATGGAAAACGGTTGATTAATAAGTGAGAAATTTATTTGTTAATATTTTCCATAGTAACATTGGGCCTATCAGACTGTGTGCACAATGGACAGTAAATTTAAAATTTCCCTGGAATTATTAGTCATAGACTAATTATTGAAGATACTAACTTGCTTACCTTTTTGAGCTGGTTTTGATTGAGACCGCTATACTATTTTACAAATTTATCGTTTTGCTAGAAAATTAAAAATATTTTTTACAATCAAAAGTAACTTGAAAAACAATGTTGAACCATTAGTGTTCCAGACGTATGAACGGAGTCAGTATTTGGGACTTAAATAACTATAAACCATGAAATTTTAATCAAAAACGTTAGAGCAGATTTAGAAGACAAGTATTTTTCACATTTTAAGGGTCTTAAAATTCTAAAATATAAAATTGTTCTGGTAATATAGGAAATCTAATTTCAAAAAATTGAGCCATTAGTATGCTCTTGGGGTTTGTAAACAGGCAACCAAACTGACTACAGATAAGTCGAAACCACTTTTTTGGACTCAGGAGCCCTCAAGATTGATATATCCACTCTAAACTCAAATTCGAAACGTTTACCAATAAATTACTTACTTTTTATACATTTTACTAGCCAAAGTACCCGTTCTTCGCAAGGGTTAAAGAGGCTGAAAGGTGTAGGCTCTACTGATACATTTAAGTTATTGTTAATTAATTCTTCATTGTTTACAAAATGACAAAACACGAATGACTACAACATTTCAAAGTAACATCTGTCAAATATTGGGAGAGGATAAGGATTAATGTAATAGAGACAGTCGTCGGAAAAAACTTAAAATCTTCCATTCCACTATTTCAAATAATTCGCTAATTTCGATCCAGCAGTTTATCTGAAAAATCAACTTTATTTCTTCTTCTTCCCGAACTGTCAAAATGTAAAGTAAACGGATGTTGACATTAAAAACTGTAAACATTGAATCCCATGGTATTTACAGGAACCATGTCTTCTGCTTCTCGAACTGTCAGATTTTAGTGTTCACAGCTGACATTCAAGTAATAGTTTTATGTTTTCATTCTCTAAAAATGTAAACATTGAAACTTAGGACGTTCACAGGGCGTATCCCGAGAGGATTTTAAGGAAATGAGTATGCCTATGTGTTGCATGAGTTTAAGATCTACTTTTGTGTAAAATTTCAAATCGGTCGGTTCAATATTTTTCGCATTTACTTGCCACAACAAACCCACAAAAAACATACAGTACAACAAGGTACAAACATACCTCTTCTTTATAATATTATAGATGAGGTGAGAAAGTAAAAAGAGGATTTAAACTAAATTAATCCAGGTAGATTCTGTCACCTTAGTACCGTGGTTGAGATACGTCACCATCAGCGGGGATGAACTCCCAACATAAATTTGTCAAGGGTGTCAACATCACTGACACGGGATTCGCTGTGGATTTGTTATGTGAGGATATTATTTAGCTGAACAGTGCGTCACCCTTGTGGGAAATATTGTTGATTTAATGTTTCAGATATGTTTTTCTATATAGATTGACTCATCAAATTCAATATTTAAAATAAATTCAAAAAGTAATCCAGTATCAGATTTAGGAAATACCCACTTTTTAGGGAACTTCTACGGATTTTTTTATTCTTGAGATATGTACTGGTTGAGTTCTTGGAATTGTAAACTTATAAATTCCATAAGTAAAAGAAATTAAACCTATGCTTTATTTATATACAGTTAAATAGTTGTTATTTGGTTGAAGTTTAACGTAATTTAAGCTACGTAAAAATATGCCTGTACTGTTGGACTTACATGTACAGTAAATAAATAAGAATAAGGACGAAATATTTTCCATGTACATGTCTTAGCTCAGGGGGGGTGTTGGTAATTTTAAGATGGAAAATATGTAACAGGTTTCCATCAAAACCACCAGAGCTAGTGTAATGAATTTTTAACATAAAAGAATAAGATCAGCTGTTTAGAAGAAGAAGATATTTTCTTAGGCATATCCATGATCTAACCTATTTCCCACAGGGAAGTTAATACAAACATGTTTTACATGAGCTTTGTCCAATAAATAGCTAAACTAACGCATCAAACAATAAAATCTATCCTTTTAAGAACACCGATAACAGAAGTGAATGAATAATGAGATAAAATCGATTTATAAAGTTTTGATATATTCGGAAACCATATAAAGTTAGATTTTCCTTATGTATGAGATGATAAAACTAAATCGGAAGTAGTAAACAATATAGGGTGGCCACCCTGAGTGTTTTAGGCGCCGAAGAAACAATTTCACTTCCCCCAGGCTGGGAAACCCATTACTTCAAGAAACGTAACAAACAAGAAATCGACGAAGTGCTTTTAAAATAATACTTTTTGATGGAATTCATATTAAATGAGTGATTTTGTTTGATTTTTTAGGAACATTCAATTAATGTATCTTCTTTATTTATAGAATACACTGTGATGACATTTGATAAGTATGATGAAGTAATGATGGTAAGTGATGATAAATTGTACCCTCCTAAGTAGTTTACGATTGAATGTAAATTCACTGATAACGTATATCTACTGCTAAGAGGATATTTCAAAAGTGTCAACGAAGTTATGATAAAATTGTATCTATTTTTAATCTTGAATTATAATTATTTTCAATTTAATTAAAGTTTCTTTTTAAGAAATAATCTAATGTTTTGAAAACAAAGATACAAATTGCAACTAACCAAAAATTACTTTACTTTTAAAGTGAAGTAAAGCTAGAAAGGTCTTACGTCTTTAACAGTCAATGATTGTACTACATAGTTTAGACATCTGATATATTTTTAATCATTTTTTTTAACATCCGTGTACAGATCAAACAGACACACAGTCTGTTACTTTATAGAAAACAATTCCATCTCAAAAACATTACCGTAAAACACCAATCAACAAAGAGAATTTAATTTATTTTTGAAACCTTTCGCAGTGATTAGCTATCCATAGCACCATTACAAGGGTCGAAGTGATGCTATTCGTATAAGCTAAAGATAGTGATTTGAGCGAGTAACAAAAATACATTGACGACCCATGTTATGAATTATATTTTTTGTCAGACAGCACAAAATTATAGGCTAACTACTGTACTAACCAAAGGTTTTGCAGACAAACCAGTTCCTTCCTTCTAGTTCTTGTTAAAAATTAGTTTATTGCCTATTGTATAGATGTTTACTAATAATCGATTATTATTTCGATTCGTTCGTTTTAATAACTTGACAAAGACATAGAGGTATTTTCATCTGTTCTATAATAACGAATACCTGATAATTTTAACATCAGCTGAGTGTTATTCTTCCTTGGATAGGAAATGATTACCTTTGACCCCAAAAATGAAAAACAATAAGCGAAAAAATAGTCGTTTGTGTAGTATTATCTTTACTGCTTAAAGTCTAAAGTTTAAAGATCTAATGCAGTAATATTTACATATAACACTACATGATGTGTAGCTTGACTAATTAAGACCAGATAAGTTCCAATCACCATTACATTTTGTTAGTTAGCTAATGAAATGGCAACCTGCACAGGTATTTTAAGCCAAGTATGAATGAGAAAAATTTTGTGGAGTCTTAGATTGTTACTCATTAAGGCTAATGTTCCTACAATGTTAATTAATAGCACAACAGGATGTTCTTAGACTGGTTTAAGAGAGCCCAACAGCCTCTAAATTACAAACTAGTCTAATTATGAGGATGGTAGTTGTGGATGGACTTACTTACAATATTACGGACATTAATCCACACCAGAGAATATCCCATCCACCGACCATCACTTACGACTATCCACAATTCGTGACTTCAAAGTAGCTGGATTTCATGACACTCCACCATTTCAGTCACCACTTTTCAACCCAATGGCAAAAAGCAGCTGGCCCCTTTCAAAAAATGTAAAAATGGTATAATGACACTGCCCAGGATAAAACTGATGGTTTTCAGCTTATAAAATTAACTATATATGATGCAACGCATACTTTCTTCCTTGAAACATAGCATTTTAAAACATATAATCATATCGAATAAGCCTTTATTTATGCACAACATTTACGGAATTGGCATATCGATTCTTTGCGGACATTTTCCATCACGATATTATGTAAAACAAAGTTTCACAACGTTTCAAACTGGAATCTGCCCCGTTCATGAACTGCATATCTAAAACATAGCACATTAACATATAATCCAGACCAAGCACGGTTTCAAAAAAATGTAAAAGTTTAAGATGACAACTGCCAAACGAACCATACATTAAAATTACACACAAGAAACCAAACATCTGATCGTCAGGAGACTCAAAAAATGTCGCAAAACATAGTCTAAATAATATTCATCCACATAACATTGATTTCAAACAAATGAGAATTGGCATATTTTATCTTTTGCTTATCATTATCGTTAGTAAAACTTTTACACTATTAAAACAAATATCAATTAATTACCTATTAAGAATATTTTTTAAAAAATGCTCATTTCTCGGTTACCGGTATTGAGATACAGAGTAAAATAAAATTACATAAATATAAAAAATAAAAGGATGAATTGTAGCAACTAATATTAAAAGTTAAAAAGGAATATGTAAATGTAAGGGCAGGTGAGAAAACCTGCGTCGGAAAAAATACTAAGATTTATAAAACTTTTGTATTATTAAAATGTTTACCAAATGAAATTTACCAATATTTATATAATCATGAAATTCTTAAACACCAATGTATTGTAAGTTAAAGAACTTAGTACTTGATACAAAATTCATCCTCCTTCTACGTAGCAACACTTTCTGAGAGTTTTATTGACTTAAATCAGAGTAACTAAAATTATTTCTTCACACACAGTTTTTATAGGGAGAGGAAATAAATACCCCCGTCGCAGCAGACCTGCGTACTTAGCGAATTTACAAATCAATATAATAATATAATAATAATAATATATGACAAGCTTGATCAAGTCAGTGCAAAAGATACAAAAGTACAAAGATCAGTACACCATCAGTGCTGCCAATCTTACAGTTTGATAGTATATTATTCTTAATTTACTAAACATGGTGGTTGATAGTTTTTTATCTTGAGACAGAAATGTTAAAATGTCATTGCAAACCAATTTTTATAGGGGCAAAGCTCTATAATGCCCAGAAAAAACAATAATCAATTAAAAAACAGGTTTCATACTTAGTTGGTTCATGAAGATGTTAATAATAATTTTTAACTATGAACTATGAACTATGAATACTATAATTGGCTGTAAGGAAATTAAAATAAAAAATATAATTTTAAAGAATCAAAGACAATTTCTTTAAGGTTCATTGAAGGTAGATTTACCATTTAGGAATTGATTGTTTGGTGATAGATTTTCCACAAAAATATCAATAATTCTTTGACTCTTCAGTATGCATTGGGATCATATGGTTTAGTTTACCTGCTTTTAAAATCAAATAAAAACATTTGATTGTTTACAGTCAGTCTTATAATCTGACATTTTCTGTTTATAAGTTATAAAATTAACATTCCATATTTTATTAGGTATAGTGTATGTCCAACACTTTAATGATATCAGACAAATATTTAATCACAAGTTAAAGAAATAGGATGTGTGTATAAAATTAAATAAGAAACTTAGAATTGTTGATATTTTTTGTTTAATTTATCATCAAACAAGAAAGGAAGATGATCGTTATTGGTTGGCTCATTCATCTTGTACTATTGGCTATGTTTATTGCAGGTGCTGTTCTTGAAGTGATAGTTACACTACAATATTGGAAAAGGCAACATGACAAAACCAAAAGTAAAATTTCTGTAAGACCAGAACTAAAAGAAAAGACTTCCATCTTGCACCCAGAAGTAACCCCATGAAAAGCATTAGTTTAATGGAAGGACCAGAAAAGACTTACTGTACATTATACTTTGTACAAATCAACTTTTGAATCAACTTACACCTAAGAATGGAAAAAGGAAAAAGTAAAAAATATAATAGATAAAACAAATTTAATTTCTTTCTACTTGAACTGATTTAAAGGTAGTGATCCTCTTTATTTTACTTATATCAATCAAAACTTAAATATTATTGATACGTTCAAAACAATTTCGGTTTATTATTTAACATTTATCTCTAAAAAATGCATTTGGGCTTTCTTCCGTCAAAACAATAAGCTAACTAAACATACAAAGGATTATGACAGCTAGAGTGGGGGATATCATGGTACAGAGGTCATCACAATCGGCCTATTATTTCACTTTTATTGGCCAATCCGATGGCATGTTTTTCATGAACAGTCAGAGAAACCTGGAAGTCATTACGATTGTTCGACAAAAACATAAAATTTATCAATGGCAAAAAGTGGGAAAAGGTGATTTCATTTAGCGGGCAAATAAATATATATATGGAACGAATAGTCACGATTTAAGAACTCTTGGTCAAATGATGTTTCTACGTTTTTTATGACTTGTGCTGAATACAAAGGTAATTTTAGGGCTATTATTTTTGTTAAGAAAGAAGGCGTAAGTATTTACAACACGATGAAAACAATGGATGTACTGACATGCGGGGAGGACTTGTTGAGTTCAGTGTCGATTGTGAGAGACGGGTGGGGCTCATCAGTGCGAATTTTCATTGTTGATGTGAACAAGATTTGCAAGATGGATGTGTTTGATTTGAAGAAGTTCAAAGTCAACAAACCAAATATAACATAAAACATTCCCAAAATAATTGATGTTTGACCTCACTATGTGGGGCAAGCAACCGGACCTGTTCACGCAGTTCACTAAACTGCCAATAGGGCATGTCTTATAGCCAAGTAAGCGCTTTCTACTCCTGAGCACAGTGGCTGTATTGGTTAAAACGCTACACTGACGACTGTCACGTATAATGGCTAAAAAGCCATTCAGAAGTACTGGGGTTCGAATCCCGACCATGAGCAATCCCAATTTGGCTTGTAAATATGTGGTAGAGTGGAGAGGAGGGCCCACCTTAAACAAACGGTGACCGGCTTGGGTGGAAGTTTACGGCATTTGTAGGCGTAGTTGGGATTGAAGTGGACACCTGTTTTGCTTTTGTGGTTAGTGATTATAAGGGGGAGGCATGTTTTACGTTTTTTTGTTTATACTTAATATTTCAAGAAGATATAAGTAATTATTTTTCTGTTACAGTTAAAAGTAAAAAGCTTGCCACTTCTAGGGTTAATAAATATTTTTTTGTTCCCTAATTTTCTATAAAAAATTTAAAATTTCATAACTATTAGAGTCAGGAGATGGTTAGCACACTGCACAAATTTGATATCACCTCTATACAGCATTGACGAGTGCTGTATAGAGGTGATGTGACCATAGAAACATAATAATACCAGCTGTAAGCCTGTCCTCTGTAAGGTTTGTACGATTTAGTTGGGAATCTCAGGTATCTCTTGGTATCTCAGGGTCGTTATTGGTTTCAAGGTCTAACCTAATAAAATACCATTATTTGATTTCAAAACATTAAATTAGTCAATTTGAATTTAAGTTTTTAGGCAATAGTGAATTTAAGCAGATACTAATTAATAATTATAGGGATGGAAAATAAGAGGATATCCTAGCTAGACCAGCCTACTTGATTAGATAAGGATTGGATTTGATAAAGAATCAAGAAATTATCATATTAATTATAAATGTCCTATTTCAAGAGCCTTTTTTCTTCTACTACTGAATACAATTATTTATCTTTCAGTTCAATTGAAAATTGCAAGTTTTAATTTAACCCTATCCTTTCTAGTTTTGAAATAATATTCACTAACGATGATTTCTTCTTTTATATAATTCATGATTTAACTTTATGGACCCTTTAATTTACTAGGGCGTTTTAACTTAAAATAATACCCCCGTTGCAGCAGACCTGTGTACTCAGCGAATTTCCACATCAATAACATAATGATGATAATATTTGACAAGTTTTATCATTATCTGTCGATGAATATGAGTTATTTGCCTATTCTCTATAAGATTAGCATGGGAAAGAGTATGCAGGTTTGCTGCTGTGAGGAACGCTGAAAGTAGGTGATTCTAGCGTAAACACCTTATATTTTGACCATTTATATTAAGTTTCGTCTACATCTGTCTACAAATAAAGGAGTTTACCTAATCTCTATATGATTAACATGGGAAACGAATATGCAGGTTAGCTGCCATGGTAAACACATAAATATTATTTTTAAGCATAAATGGGTAGATAACAACCATATGAAGCATAATATCAAGTTTTATCCTAAAATATTGGTTAATAAGTTGAACATTAATTTTTGTTTATTCTTTATAAGATCAACATTGGGGCCCCAAAATACAGTGTACTGTGTTTAGATTTGTTAATATCTCGGTAACCGTTGGAGATGAAAAAAAACTTTAGGGGACTAAATTGTGTAAAATTAAAAAAAATTAAAATATATACCACCTCGTGTTATTTTTAAAAGGCAACAAAATTTAAAAAAATATGTTGGTGAGACCCAAAATACAAAATTCTAGGCCTAATGAACTTTGTAATGTCAAGAATAGTTGTAAACCATGCCACAAACCTCGATGTGGTATTTGAAAAATTATGTGTGAATCTACTGAATTTAAAAGTAGAGTGACAAATAAAGTTTACCCGATAGTTGGTGGATCAACTTGTGAATCCCATAATGTGGTTTACCAACTATCGTGCAAACATTGTCAAAAAGAATATCTAGTTCAAAGATCTAACTCCTTACTAGTTAGAATGACAGGCCACCGTTTTGATCTGGTTCATAAAGATTTACGAAAGCCAATTTTCAATCATGCAACTCGCCACAACCAAAATTTTGAGGGCTGTTATAAACTTAAAGCCCTCCACAAAATTCCACCACATCAAAACCTTAAAAGAAACCAACTTATTTTAAGAAATTCAGAATTGGCACACCAGTTGGTTTTAAAATCAAAAAACCCTACAGGATTAAATCTCAGACAGTTTATTACTTATATAAATAAATGACTTAACTCAACTGCCTAAAACCATATGATTTTAAAATTTTAACATGGATATGTCTTAGTTCTGGGGGGGTGTTGGCGATTTTTAAGATGGAAAACATGTAACAGGTTTCCATAGAAACTACCAAATCTATTGTATTGAATTTTTAATATAAAAGAATAAGAACAGCTGTTTAGATGATCTGAGACCATTCCCTTTAGACATATCCATGATCTAACCTATTTCCCACAGGGAAGTAAATACAAACATTTTTTATTATAAACTTTTCCTTAAATTTGTTTATGTTTTATTTTGTTTTTATGTTATACACAGTCACTATTTCTATTTGCTTGAAAACGTTTTTTTTTAATTAAAACGATTTTAAAGTAGTAAAAACACAATAAATAAAACTAAAAACACATAAAATCCATAAACTACTAAACTAATAAACTACATAAATTTTAACGACTATTGTTTTTGGTCTCTGGCACCTAAAGACGAATGAATAACATGGTCCCGGGCTTAAGTCTTACCATGAGACCTACGGTAATAGCTTCTTCCCTACGGAAAATTCGCTAAAAGTGAAGGTTGGATTACTTTATAATATTATCCCTCAGTTTTGGAGTTGTCTCATCACGCGTGAGTCCCTGAACACAAACTCACCTCAGATCCAAAGGCGGATGATGAAATTTGTCAACACCCCTGGCGCCAGTTGATTAGAAAACCTTATCTTGGGACCGACACCAGCCTGGATGAGGTGAGGCAATGTTACTACAGCGAGATGTATTCAGACACCTCTCTATACAAACTTAGCACCAAAAATCTTGCATGCATTAATTTAAATTTACTGTATGCAGAGAACTTTCAACCAAATTTTGAGGGGTCGTACCTAGGTAAGAAAAAATTTTAAAATATCACATTTTCTGGAAATCATCAGTTACCTACAAATCCACGATATTAGTTATTTTTTCCAAAAGTTAGTTTTAAAAACTTTTTAAGTACAGTTTTTTTAATGGCATACATTTTGATAGCAACGAGAGGCAAATCCAATTTTATTCTAACGCACAAATCAAAATGGAGGCAATTTCAAAATAAGTTAAAATAAGGAAAACTTTATCACGTTCTATTTATATCTTATAATAGCAACCCTTTTAGACAATAGAAACATAACGATAGAAAATAATGGTTAGGATTCTATCCGAAATTCATCCAGTTCTGATATGACACGTCTACTCATTTTATTTAATTACTCTTTTAACCTTTGCAGTCGATGTTGCTGCCAGTGTCTTCTTATATTATGGATTTCCTTCATGATTTGAGCAGGTAGATGGTACAAATCAGTGAATTTAATTAAATGCAGTTTTAATCAAATTCTAGGTTAACCCATGATAGGGAATTCATATTGAGCGGCGAAGTCAGGTTTGTCTTGTATTGAGCCTTATCTTTCAGCAGATCCTGGCATGATGGGCATCCTCTGTAATTTGCACTGTAATTAGTAAGTACCCTGGTATGCCTATGTTTCAAACAAATAGATATTTTAAATATTTACTTTCTATCAGTACTTTCCAAACAAAAATTATATAATACATTTCTGAACTTTTAGATGAATAAATACGTATCGGTACATAAGTGGTGGAAGTGGGCCATAAAAAAGAAGAAAAAATCAGTATGATTAATTATCAAAGACAAACGTTAATGTTTTATTAGATTTATTTCTAATTCAATATTTACATTATGATTGTAACGTGTAGACCTAACCTATAAAGCTGGATCATTGGAGACACCACGGAGCTTGCAGTCAAGTTTTTTAAGATCAAAGATGAAAACAATAATATATCCTCCTACATAAAGTGGCAATCGATGTCTTAAGAGTTTTCTGAAACATCCTTTTTGGCTACCCCTTGAGAAAAGAGTATGTTCACTTAACAACTATAAAGATTTTTTAGCCTTTTCTTGATCGGAAAAGATCTTTGTAAAGAAAAACATAGCTAGAGCTTGAAGTTTATTAAGGCTAAAGATTTTATTAATTTTTACTAAAGTAAACAAAGATTTTTCAGCTACCGGGTGCAGGGTTATTAATATTAAATGTTAAGATCATCCTGTAATAGTGTGACAGAAAGTTAAAAACCCATCATTATTTTACAAAAACCTTGATTATGCATATGCATCTTCAATTATAAATTCAACTCACACAGCTTGTGACTCTAACTATGCAGATTGGATGACGGAACACTAAGGCTAATACCTGCTGACAGCTGAACCGGCTCAATATCCAGGTATCTAACAGACAGGTGGCAGCCGCTCTTGATTCAAAACAATATTCAAATCAAATCTAATCTTTTATTTGCACATTAGATTTATATAATATCATGTAACAAATATCATGCATTGTCAATATTTAACATAATAAAACCAAACATGGTTTGGTTTTATTTTGGTTTTACCAAACATTTTGGTTTTACCAAAATTAGCTACCACAGGCTAGCGTATGTGACAATGGTTACCTCTGGCTAGCCCATGTGACCGTGGTTACCTCTGGCTAGCCTATGTTACCATGTTTAACTCTTGCCAGCCCATGTGACCTTGGTTACCTCTGGCTAGCCTATGTTACCATGTTTAGCTCTTGCTAGCCTATATGATCATGGTTACCTCTGGCTAGCCCATGTGACCTTGGTTACCTCTGGCTAGTCTATGTTACCATGTTTAGCTCTTGCTAGCCTATATGATCATGGTTACCTCTGGCTAGCCCATGTGACCGTGGTTACCTCTGGCTAGCCCATGTGACCTTGGTTACCTCTGGCTAGCCTATGTTACCATGTTTAGCTCTTGCTAGCCTATATGATCATGGTTACCTCTGGCTAGCCCATGTGACCGTGGTTACCTCTGGCTAGCCCATGTGACGTGGTTACCTCTGGCTAGCCCATGTGACCATGGTTACCTCTGGCTAGCCCATGTGACCATGGTTACCTCTGACAAGCCTATGTGACCGTGGTTACCTCTGGCTAGCCCATGTGACCATGGTTACCTCTGGCAAGCCTATGTGACCGTGGTTACCTCTGGCTAGCCTATGTGACCGTGGTTACCTCTAGCTAGCCTATGTTACCATGTTTAGCTCTTGCTAGCCTATATGATCATGGTTACCTCTGGCTAGCCCATGTGACCGTGGTTACCTCTGGCTAGCCCATGTGACGTGGTTACCTCTGGCTAGCCCATGTGACCATGGTTACCTCTGGCTAGCCCATGTGACCATGGTTACCTCTGACAAGCCTATGTGACCGTGGTTACCTCTGGCTAGCCCATGTGACCATGGTTACCTCTGGCAAGCCTATGTGACCGTGGTTACCACTGGCTAGCCTATGTGACCGTGGTTACCTCTGGCTAGCCCATGTGACCGTGGTTACCTCTAGCTAGCCTATGTTACCATGTTTAGCTCTTGCTAGCCTATGTGACCGTGGCTACCTCTGGCTAACCCATGTGACCGTGGCTACCTCTGGCTAGCCCATGTGACCGTGGTTACCTCTAGCTTGCCTATGTTACCATGTTTAGCTCTTGCTGGCCCATGTGGTAATGGTTACCTCTGGCTAGCCCATGTGGCAATGATTACCTCTGGTTAGCCTATGTGACCGTGGTTACCTCTGGCTAGCCCATGTGACCATGGTAACTTCTGGCTAGCCCATGTGACCGTGGTTACCTCTGGCTATCTTATGTTACCATGTTTAGCTCTTGCTAGCCTATATGATCTGGCTAGCCCATGTGACCGTGGTTACCTCTTGCTAGCCCATGTGACCATAGTTACCTCTGGCAAGCCTATGTTACCATGTTTAGCTCTTGCTAGCCTATGTGACCATGGCTACCTCTGGCTAGCCCATGTGACCGTGGTTACCTCTGGCTAGCCCATGTGACCGTGGTTACCTCTAGCTAGCCTATGTTACCATGTTTAGCTCTTGCTGGCCCATGTGGCAATGGTTACCTCTGGCTAGCCCATGTGGTAATGGTTACCTCTGGTTAGCCTATGTGACCGTGGTTACCTCTGGCTAGCCCATGTGACCGTGGTTACCTCTGGCTATCCTATTTTACCATGTTTAGCTCTTGCTAGCCTATATGATCTGGCTAGCCCATGTGACCTTGGTTACCTCTGGCTAGCGCATGTGACCTTGGTTACCTCTGGCTAGCCCATGTGACCGTGGTTACCTCTGGCTAGCCCATGTGACCGTGGTTACCTCTAGCTAGCCTATGTTACCATGTTTAGCTCTTGCTAGCCTATGTGACCATGGCTACCTCTGGCTAGCCCATGTGACCGTGGTTACCTCTAGCTAGCCTATGTTACCATGTTTAGCTCTTGCTGGCCCATGTGGCAATGGTTACCTCTGGCTAGCCCATGTGGTAATGGTTACCTCTGATTAGCCTATGTGACCGTGGTTACCTCTAGCTAGCCCATGTGACCATGGTAACTTCTGGCTAGCCCATGTGACCGTGGTTACCTCTGGCTATCCTATTTTACCATGTTTAGCTCTTGCTAGCTAATATGATCATGGTTACCTCTGGCTAGCCCATGTGACCTTGGTTATCTCTGGCTAGCCTATGTTACCGTATTTAGCTCTTGCTAGCCTTTATGATCATAGTTACCTCTGGCTAGCCCATGTGACCTTGGTTACCTCTGGCTAGCCTATGTTACCATGCTGCTACTGTACATTGGTGTCTTAAATACTTCGCATAGGCCTAGACTCTTGGTAAAAAGTAAGTTTCGTGTAACCTTCTGGCCAAGGTCTGATGTTAGAGTTTTCAGGTCGCACTACTGCCTCTAACGTGACCTAACGACTACTTATGTAGCCGGGACCAACGGCTTAACGTGCCTTCCGAAGCACGGTGGCAGTCTGAGAAATTAAATTTCATGTGTCATGACCGGGAATTGAACCCGGGTTTTTTGGGTGGTAGGCCAGTACTCTACCCACTCAGCTATGACTGCCACTCTATGACTCACAGCTATGACTATGACTCTTGGTAGAGGCCATAGTCATAATCATAATCTATGGATATGTATATCATAAAAGGACAGATTGCAATGCAAGGACTATTGTAATGGTTTGATCAGTTTAAAGTTAAAGCTTTAATGTGAAACCCACTTTAAAGTTCGTTATTACTGTTCCTCGCCATTTAGAAACTATTAAACTAGTTGCAGAGCTACGTTGCTCTATATGTTGCCATCTATAACGACTTATACTACTTAACTTATGAGGAAGACTTACTGTAATGCACTTTTATCTGAGAAAAAATAGTGAATTTTGTCCTAGACTCCTCTCCAAACATAGTATGTGATTTAATGAGCTCAATACTATAAAATAAATACTATAAAATAATTTAACTGGCTGGGTGGTGTAGTGGTTATAATACCCGCCTTCAAAACTGAAGGTCACCGGATCGAATCCCGCAAGGGTCGAATCTGGACCCAGTCGCCATTTGTCATTGGGCTACTAATTAATGATGCTTCCTAACAACAGGTCGACGTTAGGTAGTAACAAGACCGGGGTTTGGACCGTTCCCCATCAAAACGTTAAAAATGCCACTGGCGTAGAAATACACAAAATAAAAATAATAATAATAAAATAATAATAAACGTATATACTCCAGATGAACATACGTGGGCTCTTGTTGAGTATCTGTTCTTATTCATAATAATTTTACTAACAAAACTTTTAAACAATTTTATTGTAGGTGCGAAAAATACATTTGAGCGTGTAATACTACGTGAGCAGAAACATTATTTTGAAAATACAAAATATAATTGCAAAACCACAAGTTGAGAAATGTGTTTGACTCCTGAAACTTCAGTTTGTTAAAATATAAAGCGAGAATATGAAACAGTGAGCAATAGTGTTTACAAAAACATTTGCAGATGTTATATTTACGAATACATTAACTACGAAAATATCTAAAATTATCTGTTTCATGATAACCTAAACATAATTATAAATTACCACTCAATGATTTTTATGAATTAGCTTATAAATAATTAGACCATCTGCGCATTTAAACAACCCAAAATGCTCAACATATTGTCTTCTCCAGACAATAGGATTGGCTGATTAGATCTTGAAAGAACGTCAAACTTCAAGATAAAACATTAACCTGATTAGATAAGAAATTGAAGTTACAATAAGAAGATTTTAATTAATTAAAACATCATTTTCACCTTTTTTTGTTCTCTAAAAACAATTTGAAGTTTAAAATATTTTTGATATTTGTAGTACAAAACATTTACCCTCGAAAATTATTTGAAAGTAGGCCTAATGTGTTGAGTCATGAAGAAATATATGAGATTTTTAGGTAACTCATTCACGAGACTCGTCAATTTATGAAAACCCAACATGATAAAACTTATCAAGCAATATGCTACATATTTTTCCAATTATGGGGAGCTTGCATTACTTAAACTATATAGCTTAACCAAAATTCAAAAGTAAAACAAAAGATTTAAAAAGGGGTTATAAAATTCGTATTAATATCCGAATCCAATTTGGTACCTGTATCAATAAGTTGGGCTAGATTGTATCAATATTTCAACAAGATTCGATGACTAAACAATTTAAAGATGGTGATTTGCTCATTCTATTGAAACCCATTCAAAAATATTTTAAAATTATATTTGCAGGATGTCTTTGAATGGCCCAAACCTAATAATTGCTACTTCTGAATTGAATATTATAATAAACTGTACATTGTACACCGATACTTTTTAAAAGTCAGTCAACGAGTATTGTTGTTGTCAACTGTATTGTTGTAGAATGCTCTTTAGAAGTGCAACATAAACAGCTGGAGGACCCAGAGATTTACTGGCATTTAGCGATAAACCAGACAGTCCAAGGGGAGCCAGAGCTTGAGTTTGGTTTCGTGTTTATCGTTCGTTTTACAGCCGTCTACAGCGCCACTGTCGACCGCTTGCATTAACGTGCCTACATTTTATGGTTTCGTCATAATTTTTCATGTAAATCATGCCTATGAAAATATATATTTTTGAGATCCTCGTAAAATCCACATATTCTGAGTTTTATAGATGCTTTCCTTAAGAAACGAAACAACTTAAAGTACAGTTGGGTGGGTGAGTGTCTCTGTAGATAGTGTGGCTGACTCCAAACCTGAGACTTTGATGGCCGTGGTTTGGACTCAGGAATTTGATTTTTTATCAGTACTGACTTATTATTCATGTACTTATTACAACTCTTTTTTTGCTTGAGATTGCTTTTATGAAATTTATTGTTGTTTAAAGGCTTGTTATGGCGGTATGGTAAGTGTTTTCCCTAGAATCGATTTCAAAATCAAAATTTATTGTCAGCTAGGAAGTGATTTTTTCTTGATGTTTAGCATTTTACACAACATCACAAACTTTACTTGACATATATCGAGATACCAGTTTTAATTTTTACAACCTATGCTCTTGTCCTAATCTAACTCCTTCCCTAAATCCCACCTCTCTCTTACTCCCATAACTCCTCCTAAACTCGTAATTCCCCCTAGTCAAATTTTTAACCTAACCCTCCTAGCTCTAGGAAAACATATACCATACTGCTATAATAAGCCTTTATATGAGTTTACGGTTTACTCGTATTTTGTGTATATTGTCGCCAACAACATTTTCTTACGTTTTGGTAAGGAAATGTTAATTTTAAACCGTGTACACGCCCTTATCTTTGTTTACTCTCCCCAAATGATCTATAATCTATGTGGGTGGGCAAAGTTTAAGTAAAAGAATCAGCCTGCATAGTTGTTTATAAAATATTGTTAAGTTCCAAGTAATGACATTGACAATTCATTATTAACATGAGTCAATTAATTTTAAAATTTATGTCTTAGCTCTAGGGGGGTGTTGGTGATTTTTAAGATGAAAATATTTAACAGGTTTCCATAGAAACTACCAGGGCATTGTATTGAATTTTTAATATAAAAGAATAAGAACAGCTGTTTTGATGAACTGAAAACATTCCCTTTAGACATATCCATGATCCAACCTATTTCCACAGGAAGTAAACACATTCACAGGAAGTAAATATATACACTTTTAGTTTCGAAAGCCACCATTTCTTTTTATTTTGTCTTAAGACGATTTTCTTGCTGCCTAATGATTTTTTTAACTAGGGTTTAAAGTCCAAAACAGAATGTAAAACCTTTCATAATATTTTATTTTGGTGAAGACTTGTTCAATCAAATTTGTGTTTTAAATTCTAGCTAAATTATAGGAGGTAAACATTGTTTGTTTGTTTATAGGACGAGTGAGTTTGGAAGTTTAGAAAACACCATTCGACGACGTATTTTTTGGGAAAATAGTATGATCAGCTTCACTAAAAATGGACCGAAAGCCTCGCAAAGCTTAACCTAAAACCAATATTTTCAACTTATGACTTTTTGGAGCTAACATCCTATTTTATTAATCTTTCACCTGTCACATCTGTTTGTGGCATCTGTGTAACTGTGTTTGCATAGTAATAAGCTTAGTTATGCAGAATGACGAAATTATATCTTATAACATTCGACGCTTTTAATGAAAAATACTGTTAAACAGTTTAATAACGTCATGACGTGTTAAAATTAACAAATGGATTATGTTTCATCTGATACAACTAGTTTTACGTAAAATTTAAATAAATTATAAAATTATCTATTAATTTTTTATCTAATGTAAATACAATTTTTTGATTTCAGACACATTTTGAACTATAGATTATTTACAAGTATCATTTAAATAAATAGTAAACAAATAGCCTATTTCATTATGTTTTGTGTGTCAAGATTTTATCTAGCCTGAAAGTATTTCATGAGTAGGCTTATTTTGGTGTTTGTCAAAATTAAGTAAATATGTTGTGTAAAACGATACGATACCATGTTAGGAATTTAGTAAAACCGATACCTAAATGTTAGGAATTTAGTAAAACTTGCTCATATTGTAAAACATCAATTATTAAAATTTTACAATTATCATCACATTAAATGTTTTAACGAAAAGCAGGAGAAAAAATTTTATGATATCTACCTGAAAATAAATTAATCAAGAAAGAATATTTCAAAGTCTAGACATTCAGATGACAGAGGTTAAAGTGGTATATAAAACCGTTAGGAGCTCGGCTATAAAGTGCCGTTGTGTTCGAAAGGAAATAAAAACAGTAATAAATAGAGTGTAGAAAATTCTTTCACCATTCATCTGTAATTTTATAAGTCTATAAACTCTATTCTTTAAGATATTATTTTAGTGTAAGCTTTTTGTTTGGTTTAAAATGATATTTTTAACCTCAACTGCCCATCACAGCACTATGTCGACTTTGACTCACTGGTCCCCTGAGTTACCGTGCCGTTTATTAGTTCATTTCTTAAGGAAAAGTGATTCACATGACTCATATGGTGACAATTAAGCCCGGGACCATGATAGAAGTTCATAACTTATAAAAGTCATAGTAAATTATTTTAACAAATTTTACCAGTTATACATATTTAGTACGGTAATTTAAAGTTAGTGCTAAATAATTAAACGAAATATTTATTTATATTTACGTTTTTTTGACGACTTTAGATGGATATTTTGTAATAATAAGTAGTTTGCTTCTTACAGCTTAATTGTAAACCCATAAAAATATATCTAAATAATCTTATACACAAAAGCTATTATTTATGTCTCTTTTAGTGAATTGCCCAAAGGAAATAGCTATTACCGTAGGTCTAATGGCAGTACTTAAGACCATGTTACTTTTTCGTTTTGAGATGCCTAGCGACCAAAGACATTAGTCGTAAAAATTTTACATATACACACGCGTGCGTGCGTGTGCGCGCGCGTGTGTGTGCGCGCGCGCGTGTGTGTGTGTATGTGTGTGTGTGTGTTTTCATAAACATGATAACTCTCGTAAAAAGGCCCAATCAAGATCAAATTTGGTAGAGACGGGTATTCCTCAGACTGTGTGTAATCGGACGAGTTCGTAATCCAGATATATTGGTCAATCGTAGCAGTTAGTTTGGGGAGGTTGTGCCCAGAAAGATTATTTTAAGGGTTATCCATATGTAATTAAAAAATTTAAATTTAATTTTTTAACCTTAGAATCAGCTCAAAAAACTACACAGTTTGGTAGGAAAAATGTATTTACTTCCCTACGAGAAATAGGTTGGATAATGAATATCTAAAGGGAATGTTTTTTTTTAGTTCATCAGAACAGCTGTTCTTATTCTTTTATATTGAAAAATCAATACAATAGCTCTGGTTGTTTCAATGGAAACCTGTTACATGTTTTCCATATTAAAAATCACCAACCTCTCCCCCCCCAGAACTAAGACATATCCATGTCAAAATTAATATTTAACAAATTAATATGTATATCTTTTGATAAAACTTAACTATTTAGCTTCATGTGGTTAGATCCATCCATTTATGATTGATAAGTATAGTTTATTTGTTTATACTGCTAACCTGTGTACTCTTTTTCCTTATCATATAGAGAATAGGCAAACATTTTTTATTTATGGACAGATGTTGATGAAACTTGGTATACTGGTGGAAATAAAAATAACTAATGGTAAAAATGCATACTTTCATTGTTCCTCACTGCAGCAAACCAACATACCTTTCCCCTTGCTAATGGAGAATAGGGAAATTACTTTCATATTAATTGACAGATATAGATCAAACTTGTCATATATTATTATTACTATTAGATTATTGATTAATAAATTGGCTGAGTACACAGATCTGCTGTGACGGGGGTATTTAATCATAAAATCGTAAGAGTTTACACATGTGAATATGCCATATGTGTATACACCTTGATAGTCAATCATTTTTAACGAGCGCAGTTCACAGATTAATGCCAATGTTGAGGTCCCTCGTTAACATAAATTGGCAATTATGTTCCTAGTGGTTTGCATCAGCGTTCTAATCATCCAACTTCAATAACAGAATGTTTTAGCTACCTCTAGTAAAGAAGATAAAGTAGTCACAGTTTCGCACCTAACCTATCATTATTTATTATGAATCTAGTTTATTTATTTTGTAATACAGAAAAATAATACTAAAGTATCGTCAATTCATAATTTTAGCTACAATTTTGTATAAATGAACTAAAATATTCTATCATATTGAAATGAATTCGCTTCGTATTTTTATATCGCATTTGAAAAATCATCTCAGATTAAAAGCACTTTTTAACTATATCTTGTAAATGAGTAATAGCCTTTGAGGGCCTAAGAGCTTTGTTTAGCTGTAACAATGATTAAAATGAAATTATTTAGTTGGTTATATAAAGAATCAATGAAAATTAAATATCCAAATTCATTTTAGGCATATTATTTTTCAGCGAGTGGTAGTATATTTTATCAATACTTTGTCCGCCCTCATATATTAAAGTTAGATAGTTACTGAAATGGCAACCCGGCCAGATAGATATTTTAAGCCAAGTATGAATGAGAAATGAGTGGAATATGATTGTGGCGCGATTTTGTAGTCCTGTTACTCACTAAGGCTGAAATGTTTTTTTTATTGGAAGGGACGGATTACTCCCAAGGTACTTCAGCCGTAACAGCTTTTTGCACACCCCTGTGTGGGTTGCGGCATTATCACATAGTGAAAGCCATTAATGATTGGCGGGATTTGAACCCGGGACCTTGGGCACCAAAGCCCCGCGCTCTACTCCTAGACCAGCGCGCTCCCCTGGTTGACACGTTTCTTGGACAGAAATTTTAATTAATAGCCCAACAGTCAATGGCATATCTAAGGTATCTACAGTTTAACGTGGAGTCTAAACCACTGCCTCTGAATTACAAGCTGGTCTAATTATGAGGATGGTATTAGCGGATGGACTTAGTATTCAGTTGTGGTGGACGGTAATCCACACCAGAGAGAATATCTCACCCACCGACCATCGTTCATAACTATCCATAATTCGTGGCCTCTAAGCTGGATTACAGGACATGTCACCGTCCCAGTCCAAACCTTATGCCCATAAAGCTATGAACATTGGACGAATGATGAGAAGAAATGGGTAGAACGGCGCAGTAATATGGGGACATTGTTGAAATAAAAACGTGAATGGCAACTTTGACTTATAAACAATGTTATTTGTGAATCAGGTTCGGAATCTGACACGAAACCAACTCAGTCACTGATTAAAATATAATATACTCGTCAAAATATAGACTTTGGGTTTGTTGCATTGTAGAAAACTTGAAAAATAATTTTATGTTGACTGTATGAGTACAATTCTTCTACATAAATGTTTGTTTGAAATCATGAGTTATTTTTATTCTTTGTTTGCCATACAATACTTAAAAAGTATTCAACTGAAAATAAATATTTAGAGAAGAATAAAGTAAAATTCATTTATATATTTATAGATGTATTAAACAAAGCTATGTTGCGTTCCAAAACCTGTTATTCGCAAATCACACCTTATTATAGTTGCATTATATTTCTTGATATTTGATTTACTTAGCTATATCAAACCACCCAGACAAGATTTAGGAATTGTATCTCATGTATCAAGTTTTAATACCACACTTTAAACTACAATGTTTTTGCTTTTACAAATGTGATGCATTCTAAGTAATACTATAGTAAATCAATATAAAATTAGTTCCTACAAGATAATATATCTTCAATAGAATTAGTTTTGATCGAAATAAGTTACCCGGAATAAAATGAAAATTTCTTTTGTGAACATAACTCGGCATGGCGTAGTGTCGGTTACGTTCAGTCCACCATTTGTAACATTGCCAAGTCATTTGACACCTCCCATGCATCATATTGGCTCGGAACCATTTCAGTGGGAATACTTTAAAACTTGTCTAATTTTTTTATGTAAACCCCTTTATCACCTATCAACCTGTGCAAAAATACAAATTCTCAATAAATTATGTTCAATTCGTTATTAGATTGCAGAGTCACCTATGTGAAAGCGTTGCTACATAAGATTCACTTACAGCAAACCGTACATGAATGGTAACGGATCAAAAACAAAAAAAACGATACCCATGTGAACTAGTGGTAAAGTAACATCAAAATTACTTACATCAGCAATCAGCTGATATAATATAGCGTCCTTTGCTGACGGGGGTATGACCAATCATAAGCTGAAGGCGTGGTCTTGTGGAGGTATGATTGGTGATTAGGTAAAATTTTGTGTTCGATAAAATAGAGGGTGAACCCATATCACGAGGGGTAGAAGAAATCTGGAGAGACGAGTTAGGAAGAGAACTTCGAGGGGTCAAATGCTGCTCTGAATTGAGTAGGGTCATAGTCTGCTGTGTAGTAGAAAGGTCCTGCGAACGCCTAAGACCACCATCTTCAAGAATCCCCAACTACCTGGAGAAGAGACCTTCAACTACGGCGGGGTGACGTTTATGGCGAGGTCATCCATCACTCCATCAGCGCAGACCCCTAAGGGAGTAGATGAGATGGCATACCCCGGCTTCATCCGACGCACACCTCAAGAGAGAAAATGTTGCGGCGTCCAACAGCCCCCCATTTTTCCAATATGGCCGCCATTCCTCAAAATGGCTGATTTCTTTGATAACATTGATATAACATTTTAATGGTAAACATCGACCATTGAAAAGTAAACAAACCTCATAACAAATGAAACAAAACTTCAAGTCCTCGTAGCTTCTAAACCATTTTAAAACTCCCAATAACAAAAATGTTATATTTTAGTGGGTAGAATCAAAAAATAAATAAAATACAGGATTACAGGACGCCGCCACCGTCCCAGTCCATATCCTGTATTGTCATGTGGATACACAGAAAATTTAAAAAAAATAAACAAAAATAAATTCAAAAATCAATAAACACCCTCCCAACAAATATACTAAAATTTATACAAAAAAATAAGTACAAAAATATTAAAATTTATGTATAGAAGATTTTTTGCAAAATAAATATAAAATAAAAAATTTTGTAAATTAAATGAATTTATAATAAATTTTATTTATTGATGTAACGCAGGAAATTGCTAACGTTAAGCAACGAACTCTTGCTAAAACTTATAAAAACAAGTTAATTAAAAAAAAAAATTTTATAAATAAAATTTAAACAAAAACCTAAACAAAAAAAAAATTAAATATAATTATTACTTTAAATTACTTAAACATACTTATAACTAAATCGAAGTAAGGGTTAAGAACGAGTCCAACCAACCAATTTATTTCTTATAAAAGTTTCTCCATCATCACTTGTAACTTTTTACCGGTACAATCCATTTAAATTCCATAACTTAACAATAAGAATAATGATTTTAAAAGCTAAAAAAAAATAATTACTTTACACATATTACTTACATTAAAAAAAATAAAAAAATATAACTTACAATAAAAAAATATATAAAATAAATAAAAAGAAATAAATAAAATAAATGAGTAAGTAATTAGTTTAGAGAGTATCAAATTAAGTAAGTAAGGAAGTAACAAGCTAACTATTCCATTAAGTTTAAGTTTGTGACTAGGTAAACCGTACTCCAGTTAGATTATTTTGGTCCAATTAACTTAAGTCATTGATTTATGCCAAGAATTTACCTTTCAGAAATTTACCTAAAATATGTCGTTTTAGCCCCATAAGAACAATGTTTATTTTGTGTCACTTCACGTGGTGACTGGATAGTCGTACAAAATGATTGAGGTGTCAAATAAAAAATAAAATGATTATCTGGACATTATAATTTCTTTAATTTTTATTTCTGGGAAAATGCATTTAGAACTCGATTAAATCGAATAGCTAAAAATTAATTATATTTTAGTGATAACAATTTCGTTTTAATTGAAATTTTGATTCCCTAGATAACCACGTCACCTTTAATTTTACACCTCAACCATAGTTTTAGGACTATTGAGTGGTCAGTAGGGTTGTCACAAAACCAAGATTGTTCTTTTGGGACTAAAATACAAGATGGCAGAGGTAGGCCTTCTAGAGACTCTTAATTCAACCAATTTCAATTCTTAAGTATACAAGTATCCAAGAAACCATAAATAAATTATCTCTCTGATAAATGAAGAAAAATTAACTACGCTTTGTAATTTTTTAGGAGTAATGAAAAAAGTACTTATTTGTTGAATGTTTATTTGCCCGCACTATTGAATACTGCGTTAATCCGTAAAGACCATCCTCATAATTAGACCAATTCGTAATTCAGAAGCCGTGGTTCGGATTCCACGTTAAACTGTAGGTCCATTAGTTGGCATCGGCTGTTGGGCTATTAATTAACAGTCCTGTCCAAGGAACATGTCAGCCTCAGTCAGTAACAAGACTACAATATCGCACCACAATCAACCTGCATTCATTCCTCATTCATACTTGGCTTAAAATACCTACCTGGGTAGGTCGCCATTTTGGTGGCACTTACGCAACTATTTTGAAACCTATGTGTCAACCCATGGCAATTTGCACTATATTCAATTTAACACAAACAAATAGCATGCCTCACCTCTTAAAAATAAATAGGTTATTGCCATTTTAGCAGTTGCAAGTTTATAGTGTCTTGATGTATGTATAAAAATATAATAATTTATTTATTATAAGACCTATAATGTGAGCAAACGTTCAGTCCAATACTATCTCCTTAAACAGGATTCATTCTCAAAAGAAACAAGTAGACATCAGTTTTGAAAGAACACAAAACTGATGCCTACTTGTTGGACCAGTGGTATTTAATAATTTTTGGAGTTGTTTGGAAATGATGTATACACAGATAGTAGTAAAGTTTTTAAGCACAAAGTATTACAATATGTCTTGAACTGTAGTGCATGTTGTTTATTTGTTGAATGGTGTAAAATGCTATTTATTTGCATATTATTAGCATTTTTGCCAAAGATTTGATAGTACGTGTTTTTCCAAAGCTATACATAGGAAATTGAGTCAAATGCACGAAAATAAGTAGAAAACCCAAAATTTAAGATGGCAGATGTTGTGAGGTTTACAAAATATAAACATGTGTTTAGTAAGGGGTATACACCCTATTGGATGGGTGCAGAAGTAAAGAAAACAAGACCTATTATTGGTGATAGAGGTTATATAACAAGAGGTGGATTTTGTAAGACGAAAAATATAAGGATATTTATTTAGTGGAGAAAGTAATTAAACAGAAAGGAGAGTTGTATGTCAAGGGGTAAGGATTTCTGAGTAGGTCATGGATTAATAATAATAATATAGTGAGATAGATGGACACTATAGCAAAAATTAATAGTCATGCTAGGTGCAAGTGTTGAGGGTGATGTTGATGCTGGGGTGAGTCTCGCAGCAGTGACTCTTGCCACGGCAAGCTAGGGGTCTCCAACCCAGCATGCATGCATGAGATGCATGCTTTGTGAAATTTGTTTCATAAATATGATGTTATATAATAGCAGGCAGTAGATTGGATATGAATAAGGGTAGCATTTTACCAAGAAAAACTAAATATACAAAAATTGCACTGTTGCACTTACGTCTGGGATTAAACCCTCAGTTCTCTCATCTACTAACATCAAAATGAAGAATACAGTTTTTAGGGAGAAAACAGATTGTTGTAAATCAAAAATTAAGAAATTTTATTTTTTGTTTCTATGTATATACAGCTGCTAAAAATAAAAAAAATTACGGGTAGCGAATCCCTTTAAATTTTTTTTATAAGTTTAAAACACTTGTTGTGTGTTTAAATACACAGAAATAGCTCAATACAACTCACACATGCCATGATGCAGATGAGGATAGGTAGTATAGAAGTTTCTATTTATAACACTTACATCCACTGTGTCTTTATCATTTCCATACCAAGTTATGACGTACTCAACAAACAGTTTACATTTGATCTCCGACTCTGCTAAGCCCTGCGGATCCATTGCGAGACTTGCCAAATATCCGTTGCCAAATATTGGTTTTCTATTCCTTATTGTGTGCTCTAAACTTTCAATAAAAACACCATTACTGGAAGATTTCTTTGAAAAGTCTCAGCGAAACAATGAATAGTGTATTTCCATATAATGGGTATCCTTACAGTGTAAATAACCCTCAGTAGAAGAGATATTTATATTTACTAACTATAACGATATATTAGTTTATATCACTTACTATCTTCGTATAGTATTATACCATATTTTTAGATTATAGATTGTTTAAAAAAATAACACCTCTTGTTAACCGAAGCGACCAAAGAAGACAGAACAAATCGATGTCCGAAGTCGAACGATTCGATTCTTGAATCGAAGTCGTACGAGACGAATAAGATACCTGGTTGTCTTGTTGACTGAAAAATGGAATATAAGGTGTATCCAGATATGAACATCCGGTTTTCATATTTTACGAACTCTTTCCAAATATCCTGGTGGTGATTGAAGAACGGGCCGACTTTTCAATATTACTTTTTGTTATATACATATTTTTAAGATTAATTGAGCATCTTAAGCCTAAACCGTACCTTGCCTGCCCACATACACTACAGATTGTGCGTGGAACGTTCATTCTAGTTCCCATATTCAAAAACGTAACTAAATGACAATTTTTTTTGCAAATGATATAAGACATTTGATGCAAGATTTTCCACTCAATTTAACTATCAACCAGTCATAGACACCTGGTAATTTATAATGCTGACTAAAAATTGTTAACCCCTTTTTTGAAATTTATCAAATATTTCTGTTGAAAATATATTTATTATTATTTTACAAGCTCCTGCGACAAATGATTAAATCCTTGTGTCTATTCTTTAGATTAAGTCATTAAAAGTTTCGCTAAAAATGTTCTATTAATGTAGGTCAAACCAGTACTGAAACTTTTAATATACGGACGTTTCGGTGGTTAATAAAGTTTAGTGAATCAAAGGAATCAACAAACCTGCCTCTTGGTTTTTTGTAAATGTAAACAAGTCAAGTATGCATTAATTAGTATAGACATCAGCTGACAGCATTTAGCTACAGGTAGAAAGATTGGCAAACCTCATAATGCAAAATGAATACAATAAAATATTAGATGTATAGTATTTGTGTTGTACTAAGGTATTGAGGCCCTCCAGAAATTTCACGAAAAATGTAAAGCTCTTCTAGGTTTTGGGAATTTATAGTTAAATGTTTATAAAACGTTATGTGTCAATAAGGAATAATCTATAATATTATAAAGAAGAGGTGGTTTCTGTATGTTTATTTTTTGTTGTTTTGTGGGTTTGTTGTGGCAAGTGAACGCAAAATACTGAACAAACAGTTGAAATTTTACACAAAGACAGATCTTAAACTCGTAGGCATAATCATTTCCTAAAATCAGGGCTACGCCTGTGAACGTCCTAAGTTTCAATGTTTACATTTTTGAAAAATGAAAAATCATAAATACTTGAATGTCAACAGCTGTGAACACTAAAATTTGACAGTTCGAGAAAAGAGACATGGTTGCTGTAAATACCTGGGATTCAATGTTTACAGTTTTTAATGTCAACATCCGTTTACTTTACATTTTGACAGTTCAAGTGAAATAAAGTTAATTTTTACACATTGCTGGAAAAGTGAATTATTAGTTCGAAATAGTGGAAGTTAGATTTTTAATTTTCCGATGTGCCTCTTTTTACGTTAATGCATCTTCCATATACATATGTTTACTTTGTCATGTTAAGTTGTTCTTAAAAATTTTGCCATTTTGTAAACAATAAAGAATTAATTATCAATAACTTAAATGTATCTGTAGAGCCTACACCTCTCTGCCTTTTTTACCCGTGCGAAGAACGGGTACTTTGGCTAGTAATCAATAAATAGAAAGACTTCAAAATACTTATTTTTCATGTTGTAAAAATTATGGAATTTTTTCCCAAACCCCTACGAAAATATAGGGGTAAGATTTGATACAGTTCAAACAGTCAGTATCGTTAAAATCATATTGACAGATAATCAGGGTTGACTGATAATTAATTAATTGCATATTTGACAATTCATCCCATATTTGTAACAAAAGAAAAACTTTATACATGCAATAAGACAAGTCGCATCAGAACAATACCATTATGATCTAATATCTAAACTAGTTTTGACAGTCACCCCATTGTTTGACTTCGGAGACTTCATCTGAGTTGACATACTTGCTGATGTGTGCAGATTGTGTTGTATTGTGCATTAAATCAAGAGCGAACAGTGTTCTTTAGGCTATGATGTTATTTTAATTACTTATGTAGGCCTAGTTTTCTCTTAAAATATTACCAAGTAGTTGATCAAAAGTTTTGTTCTTTTGAAATATGTTCAAAACGCTCATTTGCAGTTAACTAAACTGATGTCTTTCTGGAAATCCATTATCCGTTGCAAAATCATTCACCTGATCACCTGAATTTCTGACTTATTTATGTCATTCAGGTGACGTTTTCTAAAAGATTCGATTTTGTTGGCTTTAGTTTTTAAGGCCATACGAATATACTCTTTACTTATACAATATTTGGCTCAAAACACTTGAATAAGTTACATTTTCAGAAGGGTAATGATTAAGATTATTAAGGAAGGAAGGTAATTAAGGAAGGAGTTAAGGTAATTCAGAAGCAAGAGAGTTTTTTTTTAATTAATAAACATAATTCAAATTTTCAAGAACGATACATTTTTATATCAAATCCAACAACAGTAAAATCTGTTTTAAATTCAAACCTTCTGAAAGATGGCATTATTAGTCAACAGTTGTCTATTCCACCAATCATAGACTACTTGAGATTTGTGTAGGTGTGACCAAGCTGTCTCTTGCTGCTTACCGAGGACAGAAAAACTGTTTACCATTGACAAAGATAGACATCAAAGATAGAAAATAACTTTTTTGAATTCAGGGGGCCTCAAAACGGATATGTCTTCTCTCAAATCAAATTCAAAAATTTGACAAACACGGAATTTTCTACAGTTTAACGTTGAGTCCAAACCACTGCCTCTGAAATACGAACTGGTCTAATGATGAGGATGGTCTTTGCGGATTAACGTAGTGTACAATAGTGCGGACGTTAATCCACACCAGTGAACACTACATCCACCGACCATCGCTCACAACTATCCACAATTCTTGTCCTCCATGTAGCTGGATTAGAGGACACGCCACGAAAAAAATCATCAAATTTGCACAGACGATTTTCAATCACCCAATCTGGGATTGTGGTATGGAAGCTTGTGCTTTCCAGATATCTAACATGATCAGCAAGGTGATTGAACAGTTTTATTCCTGAAACCGGATATGACCTTGCTCTTTTATCAGTCCTGAACTTAAGAATACACGCTTAGCACTAAACCTAGTGTTATAATTGTGAACTGAACTAGTTACAAAACACGTCACATAACACACACGTAATTAGGAGTGTATAACATATGTTTAAAATTTCTAAGTTTTATACTCACGGTATTAAGACCAAAAAATAAAAAATAAAAATAAATAATTTTTTTAATAAAACTATAAAAATAATAACATTTGTGTTAAAAGTGATGACGAAAATTTTAAACTCATTCTTCCCTTTCTATAGTCACATATCTTTGTATCAGAGGAACGAATTATTTTCCTTGATGCAGCAAAACAACCAATTTTCTCTTTAATAAAAGTTAGCCCAATAACTCTTCGTGCTGACAAGTTACTGCTCTGTTTGGACGTGTTTCCAATTTTTATGCAAGAATAACTTAACTCTATGCATAACTTAAACATAAAGATATGTGCTTGTATAGTTTGTGTTATATTCAATGAAAGTTATGATTATTTATGTACGGAAATGCGTATTATTTAGTTTCTTTTGTAAATTAAATAAAGTTCATACAAGTACTGAATTTCAGTGTCCTTTAAGATAATTTATTTTTTCCAAAATTTATCTGATGGTTTACTATATAAATGGGGATTTTATAAGTCTAAATAAACCAAAATTACAAATCTCATTGAATGTACTGTAACACATTGTTTTGCTCCTAGTATTAGGCAAAAATTAATAATTTTCTATAAACTTTAAGTACAGTAGCATATGCAATTTAAAAGAATTTATAATACGTGCATATTATTTTTTCAGGGCTAACAAAACTACGAAACATTTCAGAAATAAAAATCTTATTTTAACTACATTTGAAATGTTTGTAACGTGTTTTAAGTTCTTGGTTATTGGCAGTTCTTAAGGCAGAAAACAAATTATTACATTCTATTTTTAATAGCATTTAGAAAACCATTAGAAGGTAAAGTAATTATTAAATATTAATTTTTAATAAAATCATATACTTTAAGTAAGCAATAAAACCTTAGAAAGTTATATTTATAACAAATATTTTTATAACAAAAGTTATAATTTCAGTAATAAGACAAAATTAGAATATATATTTTTTAAATAAATGTCTTCAAAATGTCTTTCTATTTATCTGCACTTTATTAAATTTGACTATTATTAGATATTTGTTGTTTATTTATATTTAAAAATTTGTATTTTGATACAATAAGATGATATTACCTGATAATTTATGTTTAATGAAATGTATTTAAGAAAAGTTTATGATTTAGGTAGGTCAAGTACTTAACTAAATGCTTTAACTTACGAGCATTATTATGTTTTGTAGTTGCGTTTAAAAATAATAATACATAACCATTTAATATTAGAATTGTTTCTCTTCTATACGTGTATATCTATTTATCCATGTATTTTACACGTATTTTATAATTATGTTTTCCAAAAGAATATTGTAACGGGTTTCAAAATATTGTCCACAATTTTTGAATAGTTTAAAATCTATTGTTACGACAAATAAGGAATGATAAACGTAAAGAGCATGTTTAAGTTTTTGAAAGCAAGTTTAGTTTTCTATGAATGAAATGAATGATAGAAAATAACTATATGGGGTCACATTTTACAATGGTACAAGTGCAAAATAATTTCTTGAACGATAAACGCAAGGTGACTGGAATATATAGTTATTATATATTGATTATTTATTGGAATATATATCTTATGTTCGTTCCTTCGTATTTTGCTTATCACGTTTGTTGAGGGTGAAACTTGCACCAGTAAATCACTTGGTGCTATGGAGGCGCAAGCAGTAGAGATGCCCCCCCTTGTTGCCAAACCTAATTTGCTGAATGCCGATTTAGTTTGATTAGTTTTGACTAATTTCCATCGACAAAATTACGCTACATATAACACCTAAGAGTTTAATTAAGCCAAAGTTAATATTAACGTGATAGACGTAATAGTTAAAATATCAAATTATCTAGGTGTTTATTTAATTTTCAACAATGACAATCAATTATCACCCTAGCTACAGTCAATAAAACACCTTCTACGTATTCATATTTGCATTTTTTTATGCAAAAAACAGCTGATACTCTGCTAACAAACTTATGATGGCCAACTGATTATCTTACTTCCTATTCATGAAAACTATTATAACTATTACGAAAATGTGTAAAAAAATAAATAAAATATAATAGTGTAAAGGAAAATTGGTAGGGTTAAGCTCGTAGACTAGGCAAATTTATCAACCTTAGGAAAAGAAGTTTTATAACAGTGGGTCGGTGGGTGTTCTCTTGTGTGGATTAATTTCCACACTATTGAATACTACGTTAATCCGCAAAGAACATCCTCATTACTAGACCAGTTTATAATTCAGAGGCATTGGTTCAGACTCCACGTTAAACCGTAGCTCTCTTAGATATGCCATTGACTGCTAGACTATTAATTAACAGTTCTGTATAAGGAACATTTCAGTCTTAAGTAACATGACTACAAGATCGCGCCACAATCATCCTACACTCATTTCTCATTCATACTTTGATTAAAATATCTACCTAAGTAGTTTGTCATTTCTGTTAAAAATATAAAGTACTAGCTAAAGTACCCGTTCTTCGCACGGGTTAAAAAGGCTGAGAGGTGTAGGCTCTATTGATACATTTAAGTTATTGTTAATTAATTCTTTATTGGTTACAAAATGACAAAACACGAGTGTCTGCAACATGACAAAGTAACATCTGTCAAATATTGGGAGAGGATAAGGATTAACGTAATAGAGACAGTCATCGGAAAAAAACTTAAAATCTACCATTCCACTATTTCGAATAATTCACCAATTTCGATCTAGCAGTTTATCTGAAAAATCAACTTTATTTCTTCTTATTCTCGAACTGAAAAAATATAGTGCAAACAGATGTTGTCATTAGAAAATGTAAACATTGAAACCTAGGACGGTCACGACAGTTCTTTCAACTTCTTCTTCTTCCCGAACTGTCAAATTTTAGTGTTCTCAGCTGTTGACATTCAAGTAATGTTATGTTTTCATTATTTGAAAATGTAAACATTGAAAGTTAGGACGTTCATGGGGCGTAGCCCGAGGGGAGTTTCAGGAAATTACTATGCCTATGTGTTGCATGAGTTTAAGATCTACCTTTGTGTAAAATTTCATACCAATCGGTTCAGTATTTTTCGCGTTTACTTGCCACAACAAACCCACAAACAAACATACAGACACAACCTCTTCTTTATAATATTATAGATTATAGATTAAATTTATGGACAAAACTCTTATTTTATTCATATAGATAAATGAACAATTATTTTAAGAAATTATCTTGTTTTACCATATGTTATTTTATAGTTATAAGATAAGGCCCAGAATGTTGTATGATGTTTTTGGGTGGTTTAATCAAGCGGGGATGGAGCTAAGCTTCGGCGAGCAGCCAATCAGAGAGCCGCCCCTGGGGCCGAGAGACGCTTGTTACGTCTGTAATGAACATACAAGTAATGAACACAGCACCGGTGGTCCAACTAAACCATATCCTCGTACAGTATATGTAAATAATTTAGCAAATGTTGAATAATTTTAGCAAAGCATTGCTTGGAAACATTAGCCCTGCGTAGTTACGTCCATTGGCAAGCCTGAACCGCAATTATGGAAAACGTTTCTAGTGTAAGCAAAATGGCATCCAACTATATTAGTATACAGCAATCATCTGACTGGGAAAGGTAAAACTTCAATTATTATGAACATTTTTTAACCAAAACATTTGCACAATATTGTGAACATATGATATCGAAGTTTTACTAGGTTTTTAGGATTCGGACATACATATTCGTCCAACTTTTATTTATGTTTATCTACGACCATTGTAAAAATAACCAATAAAGATACTGAAACTATCTTAATTAATGGCTCATTATTAAACATAAATTGAAAACCGTCGCATTATGAGTTCAAAACAATACAAGTTCTAGATCAATCAGAGCTAAGCATATGAGGAAAGTAATATCAATAAGGATATAATTAAATACAAAATGTCCTTATTTATCCATAAATATAGTGCATTTTAGTGGCTAAGAGATAATTTCAAAAAATTATGTTGTAATTAACCACCTGAAATTAACTACCTGTGAAATATACACTTTCGTACAAAAAAAGAAACCAGTTTTTTTAAATTGAAAAGTGAAAAAAGTGTATTCATTTTCGAAAAAAAGTTTTAATAACGAATTTTGATGACATATACAATCCTTGTTTTCAAAGTCTGACGAATAGTTATAGTTGATTTTTTGTTTATTTTGATGAGTACTATCACCCCTCGAAGTTTTTCCCCGACTTTAGTATCAAGAAGGAAAGTCCTTACTGTGTTCCTTTGTACATATTTTTCCTTGACAATACGCATAAAAAATCTGTAATGACCAGTTTGGCCACCCTTCTCTGAATTTTTAAGAAGAACAGGCCAAAATAACAGGCCTGGAACAATAAGTCAAAAATGTAGGGTAGCATTTTTTTTAATATCTGTTTAGTTTAGCCATAATCCGCCAATTTTTTATATTTGTTATTCAAAAAATATTTGCGATATTTTTAAGAAACATGGCAAAAATATTTAGTTCTAAAGTAATTTACATGAAAATTTTACTTTCCAAATTTCAAAATGGCGGCCATTTGAATTTTCAATGTAATTTTTACAAAGATTGGTACCTATATAAAATGTTTACAAGATACATTTTTTTAATACAAAAAACACGAATTATTAAAATTGGTTCATAAGTAAAAGTTGTGTTTATTTTATTATTTTAGCTTGAAATTAATCAATTACATTACATAAACTATTGCATTATTAATATATATTTAAAAAATTTAACATAAATAACAAATTATTTTGCTACCGTATTTATTAATTGTTGTTAAAACACCTTGGTATAATGATGACCTTGCTTTTCTCAGAAATGATCTTGAGTTGGTTTGGCACTGGAAATGTATCACTTAACAGTTTTACACGTAGCAACATATATGATGCATACAAATTCTATCAATAGATTAAAAGTAGGCTAATTGACAAATTTATTTTGAAAAATATTAAATAACTTTTCCATTCATTTTTTCATATTTTAACGTTTTTACGTAAAACTATAAAATTACCATAATAATCAAATTTTCATCTATTTTAATTGAATGTAGAGGTCAACAAATGATTGTTTATTGTTAGATAACAAACAGTTAACGAAGAAAAAAGCTGAAATAACAACGACGCAAAAAACGACGAGTCTGTAACAATAACGAAGCCTGTTACAACACTGATTAGGATGTGTAATCAATGGTTCTAGTGGACCAAAGTTGTTTCAGATTGATTGGATTTTTCGTTTCCATACTGGGATTAGGATTAATCTATAATTTGACATTTGTTTTTAACTTTTTTAACAACTCTTTGTTTTTTCACACGTAGTTGTTTAGTAGTATTTTGTAATAGTTGTATTTAGAGCCTGCTTTTCCTCGTACAAATTGCTGAAATATTAATACCAGATGGTTGGTTTTATTTGATTGCCACAAAATTTATTTATAAGAGTAGTCTAATCATTAAAACTAAACACTCATTTAAATTACAAAGCCTTATATAACAATAATGTGAATGTGTTCTGGTGAATATCAAAATATAGGTCACTATTTTAGTACGTTTTTATGACCTCAGACTCTTACATATCAGGTAATCCATTTTTAAGTTGTCTCTGGTTTGAACAAAAAGGGGCATATTCAAACTCAATATGAATCATTATCAATATTTTAGGTAGTCAAATTTTAAGGTTAGTAGGCCAACGTCGGTTTGAGAAGTCATTTCCTTAGATGTAAAACGTGTTATGGATTAATCCCAATTTCTCTCTAAACTGTTAGTGTCTCACTTTAGGAATATGCCATCGTGTATTAAAGGAAGGCAACAAATATAAACCTCTTAATTGTTGGTAAGTTGTTGAAATTACATCTTCACGACTGGGAGAGGTTAGAAATACGAATAAATACCTATTCCTCCTAACTCCATGACTTCCATTTAAAACAGCTATAAATTTAAGAAAAATGTTTAAAAGGAGTTATTTTCCCCTTTTCTATTTTTTACCAAATTTGTTTTTAGGGCCTAATTACTTTTTCCCATTTATTGAGGAATGGTCAATATAAAATCAAATTTGTGTTTGAGTTTAGCTAAACACGATATTTAAGTCGTATAGAAAAATGTCTCAACTATCAATCACCTTATTGCGGTCACTACTAACGGGACAATGCAATAAACCACACTTGCGTTTACTAAACCCTCGGCAGTAAAAGAGGCCGGTCCCAAGTAGCAGGACGGGCCACATTGATCGTGCGTGACAGTGGCATCTTTTAACGCATTGCAACCAGTGACGAAAGAAAATACTTTAATACTTTTAACTGAAATGGTGAACCACCCAGGTAGGTATTTTAAGCCAAGTATGAATGAGGAATGAATGTAGGATGATTGTGGCACGATCTTGTAGTCTTGTTACTGACTAAGGCTGACATGTTCCTTAGACAGGACTGTTAATTAATAGCCCAACAGCCGATGGCAACTAAGGGACCTACAGTTTAACGTGGAATCCGAACCACGACCTCTGAACTACGAATTGGTCTAGTTACGAGGATGGCCTTTGCGGATTAACGCAGTATTCAATAGTGCGGACGTTAATCCACACAAGAGAACACTACATCCACCGACCATCTTTCACAACTATCCACAATTCGTGACCTCCAAGTAGCTGGATTACAGGACGTCGCCACCGTCCCAGTCAAAGATAATATTAGATATGACCAGAACATTTTGCAGCTTCCAAAGACGCTAATATGGAGTGTCGCACATGTATGATATACACAAGAGCAGAAACACGATGCCCGTGCCCGTCTTACCAGATAAAGGTATAAGTTAGAACCCCAAGTTAAGCTAGCAAAGGCATTGGAATCTTTTCATGTATTTTTTGCAAATATTTAATATGTTATTTGAATTTTCGTCCGTCAGTCAGTTTGTTTCTGTTTAAGACTAAACGATGCATATGTGTTCTTCTTCTCCGTAAAAAGGAAGAGCACCCAAAACGTTGAATCCCACTTGTCTATTACCATTCGGAAAAGGGTTATGTTTACTAACTTAAAAACCCAGTTTCTAGCAATTAAATGTTTCTATTTACTTTCCTGTGGTAAACAGGTTATATCATGGATGATATGTCTAAAGAGAATGTTTCCAGTTCTTCTAAACAGCTGTTCTTATTCTTATATATCAAAAATTCAATACAATTCCTCTAGTAGTTCATTTGGAAAGCTGTTCCAAATGAAAGCTGTTCCAGCTTTTTAGAAAGCTGGAAAAGAAACAAACAGTTCTTTGTTTCTTTTCAATCACAGCAGTTAAAAGCAGTTAGCAGTTAAAATTAAAATCAATATTTGTTTGTTTATTTGTTGTTATTTGTTTTTGGTCATTGATTTTAAGCCTATTTAACAACTATACTATATTAAATGTTATTTTTTCTAATTTAAATTAATTGTAAATTGATGCTAAATAATCAAGCTGAGAATGTATTTGTTCTTTGTACAATATTGATTGATTTTAGATTTTAGGTTTATATTTTATCATGATAATGGGTTTAATAGTAATAAATAATTAACACCTTTACAATAAAAAAATTATTATTTTTTTACATCGATAACTGATTTTAAAATTATACTATATTAAAGTTTTACCTTGACGTAAAATCAAGAATAGTCAATAATCAGGTACAAATGTAATCTAATTTATCTAATTGTATAATAATGTTAAATATTTAAGTTGAGAATTTACTTTTTCTTTTGTGTTTATTTGTTTAGGATTTCAGATTTTAATTTTGTCATGTAATTAGTATATTTTCTCATAATACTGAATCCTACAAACTGTTCAACAGCCACGCTTTCTGCTGGTGGATTAATATAATTAACTACAACCCTTGTTGCATAAACAACCTAAGTTCTTTAATAGGTGTATATTGAAGGAAGCAGGATATGTTCCGTGCTGCAAGGGAGAGTTTCCCAAATACAATTCCAGTTCGGCTTCGAGCCGATTGACAGCGAAAGCGTGTCGGATATTGAAAACCGGCGCTTGTCTTGAAACGGATATTGACTTTTGTAATGGAATGTTTTGTAAAAAAAAATTAAAAATTATACATAAATATACATAAATATACAATTAATATCTATACTTTGATATTAACTTTAATCAATGTCTAAATTGGTATTGGTTAGATAAAAACTTTATATTTAAAACGTCCTTCACTTGTTCTATACGGAATATCTATCGACGCATCGGTTAAAAAGTTTTATCCATCATTACCATAATGTTTACCCTCCAGGTGCTAACATCTCACAGTGAGAATGTCAGTGATATGTGCAATTGTATAGCACTATCGAAGTCAAAAATTACTGTCACGGTGCTGCCATCTGCGAGCTAATACATGCAACTACTATTTATTCTATTCTGTTTTGAGTTATTTTATTTTCCGCTATCTGCTAAAATGCATTGTAAATTTTATTGGTTTTTGTAGTAGTGGTTAGACTGCTGTGCTGAGGGGGACAGTTTTAGTGGGGACGAGTTCGAATCGACCATGAGCAATCCCATTGGTTGCAAATGTGGTATAGTTGAGGGCCCACCTTAAATAATAGTAGTTTATTAATATTATTTGGTGATTTATAAGCATTTTGTTTTTTGGTATTTATGAAGAGTTTTTTTAAAAATTTAAATAGTCATAGCACTTGGAGGGTTAAAGGTAATTTGTAATTATTTTTATAATGTCTCTTTTACAAAGATTCTCAAAAATTCCATTTTATAGAAATAAAGTCAATAATTATTATTAAAACCTCAAAAGGAGATATATCATAGAAAACTAGTAGTTTTAATGCGCTATCTGCTAATATCAATAGTAGTTTTTTTATTGTTTTCAACTTTATTTTGACAAGAATATTGAAGTCCAAGCCACTAGGGCTAAATCAGTTTGTTTGTGCTCAGGCATTGTGTATGTGACTATTGTTACTATGCATTTTTGAAAATTTTTACTGATTCAAAACTGTTTTCAGTTTTACACTGAATTATATACTAATCTAATCATGTTATAGGTTTCAGCTCACTTGAGAACGGTACCAGATTCTAGATCCCGAAACGTCGAGAAATTTTGTTATACTATCATCATGGAAATCGTATACAAAATAATTGAGAATATTAATGATGAATTCATACCAAGGTTGTGAAATAATTAAGAATACCGTCTGTGTTCCGGGTTCAGATAAGAAGGGTTGATTAGGTTGAGCCTGAGGCGGGGTTGTATGCATGGATAGGGTGACCTAATTAACCGAGAGCCACAGTCTCGGTATATTAGTAATCAGGAGGTGAAACCTTACTGACACCTATATACTACTTATACAGGCTACAGTATATCTTGACTGGGACGGTGGTGTCCTGTAATCCAACTCCTTGGAGGTCCCGAAATGTGGATAGTGGTGAGAGATGCTCAGTGGTTGTAGTGTGAATACTACGTTAATCAGCAAAGACCATCCTCATAATTAGACCAATTCGTAATTCAGAAGAGGTGGTTCGGATTCCACGTTATTGTAGGTCCATTAGTTGTCATCGGCTGTTTGGCTATTAACTAACAGACCTGTCTAAGAAACATTTCAGCCTTAGTCAGTAACAAGACTACAAGATCGCACCACAATTATCTTACACTCAATCCTTATTCATACTTCGATTAAAATACAGTACCTACATTGTCATATGGTTGCCATTTCAATCATATAATCTAATATAAAACTAAACACTCATTTAAACTACAAAGCCTACATAACAATAATGTGAATGTGTTATAGTGAATAATATTGAAAGTACCTGGTGACCGAGCTTTGCTCGTATAGAATAAGACATTTATTATAAAAATTAATTAGAAAAATTAAAACACATTTATTACTCAATGAAAACATTTATGTGGATGGAACTCGCGGCCTATAGTTCTTGAGGCCGATACGCTACAACTCGGCTACGACGTTAGTCAATTGAGCGATGTTGTTTAACGTCTTTTAGCCAAAGCCGATCATTTACTGTTTAATTATCCATACCGTTATTATTAGCCTGTGATCAACTGATTTTGTTATAAACGGAATGAGAATTGAAAAGCAAAAGAGAAATTTAATTTACATCAATTAATTGGTTTGTTACAGTGGCTTCAAGCAATACAACGAATACGTTTTCTATCAAAACACGGAAGATTTTGGAAATACTTTTTTCTGCTTTTATTTTGCACAGCTATGTTATCCTTAAGTTTTTACAAATTGTTTAGTAACCTGATAATTTTGCATTTATTTAATTCATAAAATAAATATTAATGCATAACCTCTATATTGTTCCCTGCAGTATTCAATCAAGAACTGTCAAACGGTTATAAACAGCTGTTTTGGTTTGTATTGTTTACATTTTATTCTCCATAAGCGTAATGTTAAATTTTTAGATTTTAAACTTAATATTACAGTAAAACACGAATTTTCCTGGACATTAGACCTATCTAGAACTTATTTTCTACTAGGAAATTAGTTATTTCCAAAATTTAAAGAAATTCCTCGGTGCCGTTTTCGAGATCCGTGTGCAAATATATATATACAAACCTTGCTCGTATTAAAGTATTGGATATAGGTATTTATTGTAATACATTTTTATGACCTCAGACTCTGAAATATCAGGTAACCCATTTTTAAGTTGTCTCTGGTTTGAACAAAAAATGGGCATATTCAGACCCAATATGAATCATTATCAATATTTTAGGTAGTCAAATCTTATAAATTATTCCTGTCTATGTAACATGCCAGCCTCAGTTATCAAGACTACAGGATCGCGTCACAATCATCTTACACTAATTCATGTGTAAATTTTGTTTCACAAATTTTAAAACGTTAAAATAAATTGCATTTAAATACAACAATCAGTGGAATACATCTATTCAAATCAATTACCAAAAAAAACATTGTACATGAAATTAAAACTAAACTCAAATGTTCACTCTTGTTACGAAAATGAAACAGCCCCAGTTGCCAGGATCTTGTAAATAAGGAAAAGTAAATGTTTAACATGAAAGAATGAGAAGGCCAATAATGCTTTACAGTCGCCGCTTTGTGTGTTGTCAATGTTGTGTTTGACTTTGTTTGATTTGACTCTGTGATGGGGTTAAGTAATACATTCTCTAGAGAACGTTATTAGTTTTAGGAACAAATAGGTTGTACTAGCAGTACGTCCGTCTTTTGTACGGTTTGTACGATTCAGTGTTAATGAAGCAAGAAACTTATAGTCAGAATAGAATATTAACCTAAAATTTTAACAAATAAGTAAAAGAAAAATATAATTTCCAGCTCAAGTATTTAGCATTAATTTACAATTGGATATATTCGAAAATTTGAATCGAAATTAAAATTTATTATATATCAATAAGACATTTTAATTTTAATCTACTTTAAGTTTGAAATAGTTTTAAAATTAATGATAAAAGTAATTAATATTTATTTTAATTTAACAGCTGATGGTAGTAGTATTTCAATTAACTTCTTATGTAAAACATATAGTATAATAATTCAGTCTTAAACATTTTTGTACAGAAATATCATCCAACGCACCGATTTCATTAACTAATGTCGTTAGAAAGATTCCATCCTGTTTGTTTAAAATTTAAAATTTAATGTTGTATTTATAGTGAAAAGTCAAAAAAGGTTTTCCATAAGTAATACATTGAAAATGGGTTTCTACAAATTTCTTATTTGAGGGAATTTAAAATTTCTTTCAGAATATTACCTTCCACTTTAGTAGACTTCCTTACCGTTTAAAAATTATTTATAAAAAACCAAAGCTACTACCAGTTTATTTGCGTAACAAATATATTGAATCTGAGATATTTTTGTTCAAGTATGTACAATTAAATCTAGAATTCTACTGGACCAATTTCAATAGTTAATGCGTTGTTATATAGCTTTATCCATGTATATTTTCAGAAAAATGTGAAAGTTTCTTATTTTTAGGATTTATAAAGAAAAAGTAAAAAAAACATTTTCTTTTTTAAAGCTGTTAAGTATGTTTGCCGGTATTTTTCGTCTGATCATTTGAAACACGTGTTATTATTTTAACAGGTGATTGTTGTTTTGTTATTTACTTGATTTTTTATTACATTTATTGTTATTTACACAAATGTACCATTGATCTTTAAAAGTCGGCGATTTCCTATAAAATTAGTATTTGGTATAATTATAAATAAATCACAAGGCCTGAATTTTGATAAAGTTGTTGTCTACCTACCAGCACTAGTATTTAGCCACGGACAATCGTATATTGCACTGTACCTTGGAACAGTTTAAATCTCGAAAACGACTTCAGCACTGAGGAAGAGGTCATTTTATAACACGAAAATATTACATTCCTCAGTATTAATTATTTGTTGAGAATTCGATAATAACCTAAAAGCGTTTCTTAATTAAGCTACAAACCATTGGAGCTTGTCTGTTACGTGAGATGAGAGAGGCTGGGTTAGTTCCAGGCCAGCGGGTCGTGTGACCCTGTCGTAGCACAGCGTCAGACCTTCCTGGCAACAATAGACCTCCTGATACTGACAACTCTGATAATCTTACAGACAAGGCGCGTCCTCCCACGCAGAAGCAATTCTACTGCAAATTGTCTTACAATTAATTGTGTTTCCTTGTTGAATTTTACTACTAAACTAAATCTGACTTAGATTCCCTCAAACTGTATGAAATAAATGAATTAATCTATATAAATAAACCAGAATCCCTTTTTTGACGTGACTCCATAACTCAAGAACGAGTGCTGCAAATTGAACGATTCTTTTTTGTGTTCCTTTAATGTTCATAATGTTTGTATGAAAGAAATCTTTTAATCCACCCAACTATTATTTAGTAAAATGACTAAAAATTTGTAATAAATGCCTTTAAACTGTGGGATACAAAAGAAATAATTTCCAATTACAAATAAACTATGATGATTAAATATATCAATCAAATACATTTCATGAAACATAACGTGCTTCGTATTTAGTGAAACGTATTCCCTTTGTAAGAAAAGGGTTTATATTTATAATACGTGTACAAATAAAGCATTAATAAATAATTTTAGGGACAATGTTCTCCTGTAGTTTTATCCCAAACCATTAAAAATGTATCCGCTAAATGGCAGCACCTGATATTTGAAAATGTCCAATGTTATTTGGTTTGATCATATGTAATCAATACTAAGATTTGGAAGAGTTGAAAAAATGTATGTGTTTATTTGTTTACATTTTGGTTTTGACATGGATATGTCTTAGCTTGAGGGTAGTGTTGGCGATTTGTAAGATAGATAATATGTAATAGGTTTCTATAGAAACCACCAGAGCTATTGTTTTGAATTTTTAATCCAAAAGAATAAAAACAGCTGTTTTTATTAATTATTTAATTATTTAATTTTCCACATGGAAGTTAATAAAAAAATATTTTGGCAAGGTTTTACAAATTGTACTTAGTTTACTTAGTTAAGAACCAAGATAAAAAGTGTTCGTCTCTAGGCTTCTGTACGTCCCCACAAACAAAAATCTCTAAAAAAACATTTTTTCCGATTCAGGAGGACCTAACATCTAGGCTTCTGCAAATACCCACACACACGGACAGACATCACTCTGAAACATTTTCATCGAAGGAGTGAGGGTGCACTATAATAGATATATCCACCAGAAACTCAAATTCTAAAATGCTGACGAAAACAAAGTTTTCTCCTTATACTTACATATAGGGATAGAAAGTAAAATAAATGTATGTTTGCATGTCCTGTATGTGTTGCCAAACTATTTATCCAATCGCCATGAAATTTTAGAATGTTGCTCTATATTGTTTGCGGGAAGGTTTTGGTGAAAAAATTTCAAAAACTCCATAAGTCTCCATTTTATAGCGTTTTAAATTTCTAAGATTAACCTTATGGGGAATAAGGTTTCTACAAATTGCAATAGTTATATTTTTCCTTGTGGTGCTTTGACAGTAAACTTAGTTGTATGCATAATCCTAATATTACTTTTTATAGTTACTGTATTTATTTAAATTCTAGCAGTAACCCCGTCCTTTGTACGAATTGTAGGATTCAGTAAAAGAAGAAAGATGGATATTAATTTGACAGCTGTTTGTTTTTCTTTCTATTAAATTATAAACTACAGAGACAGCTGATTATTACCTGTAGTTGATTCATTGAAAACTGAAAGCAAAACACGACTATTATCGTGTAAAAAGTGGGTTTTTAAATACAAGGTATTTACTTTCCAAGGGACAGCGGACAATTTCAAGCATTTAAAACCCTTCTCTGGAATGTAGAGAATTCATGAAATAAGTTTCATTGTTATCAGTTCCCCGTTTTTTCGGAGAGGACGGCGTAAAATGCCTCCTGCATCGTCACCGACAAATAGACAGACAAACACAAATTGAGATAAAACTTATTTTGACTTCAGTAACGCATGAAAACTAAAAATAACTAAAAATTAATAAATCTGAGCAATGTGCAGACAAAACTCTAATTATATTTATTTATTTGTATCGTTATAGATACTCGTTTAACCCGAAATAATGTTTTGGAGATAGTCATTTTGAATCCAGTATAGTATTCACCAATTAGGACTACTTTAATTAATATTTTTATTAATAAAATAGGAAACATAGTTTTAAGAGTTTAATTGTAAGCGACATGTTTCGACTCTTAGGTCAATAATGACCTAAGACCTAAAATGACCTAAAATGAACAATAATGACCTAAAAGTCGAAACATGTCGCTAACAATTAAACTTTTAAAAGGGTACTATGTTTCTTATGTCATTATGTCATTAATAATAATTTTAGAAATAATAATTTTTCAGTACGTTAACTACTTTTATTTATTTTTTATACTCATACAATACTAAACATTCACTTGTAAATCTGTTGCTCTATCACAATTTACTGGTCAAGAGAGTAGAGGAAGCATTAAAAATTTAATCTTTACAAACTTGTTTGAATTCTTTATTTGTTTACTAAATTTCAATAACAACTAAACTAAATGCATTTTAAAGTAATTTTACTGGAACTCATTGTGATGAGCTGTATAGGTATAGTACTTTTATCAATTAACTTCTAGCACAAAGTTAAATTTGGTATAATTAAAACTCCCCTATTATAACCCCACTCCCTACCTAATATAGCCCTCTTGGACTAATGATAATTAAATAAAAACTTTTGTTGTCTTAATGTTATTCCATGTTATCGAATTGTGAACAAAACGAGTTTGAAAAGCTCTTGACAAACAACTTAGTAAAAATGTTTCGTAAATGCTTTGAGCAGTATTCAATTAGACTCTTATTATATTTACAACGCTATCCAACAAAATAATTGAGTTACTGTATCTCCAGTTCTAGGAAATACCCGGGCTGTAATTCAGCGGATATCATCACTCATATTTGCGTACATGTTGAAGCAGCTAAATGCATTTGCTGAACAAATATTAGAACTCCTTCTAATGCTGTCAGTGAATTGTTTCACAATTGAATATTCCTCATTACGCATTGAAAAATCATTGTTATAATTAAATGCTTTTTACGTGATAAGCTTACATGTTTTTTGTTTAGACTTTTTAATTATTTAAATGAAAAATGTCTTGCAGTTATATTCCAAAACTATTACAATTTTTTTAATATTTCGCAGTTAAATTATCAGTCCTGACATAAATCATTATAATGCTCAACATTCAACGTCCTAACGAGCTAACCCTTTAGTGACGTCGTATTTTTATATCTTCATTGTCATCATTTAACTTCTTATTCAACGATTTATCATTTCTCAGGTTTTAAAAATGTTTCTTACACTCAAAAAACATCTGGTAATACATTTATTTATCTTCAAAATCATTTAGCACAATGAACTTCAACGTAAAGATATGACAACTACTATCTGAACGCTTGATGAATTCTATAAGCATTGTAGAACTGTATATAGAATAGTTATTATTCAAAAACAACAAAACTTAAATTGAATTTTATTGAAATATATGATTTATGAATAAAATTATAAGTTTTAATAATAAAAATTACCAAGCGTTTGACAAATGTGAGGAATGAGGAAAAACTGAGATGCAACTGTAATATCCGAGCAAGGATCAAGGAACAGGATTAAATTAAATTAGCATTTGAAATAGCAACCTACCCAAATAGGTATATTAAGCCAAGTATGAATAAGAAATGAGTGTAAGATTAATGTTGCGCGATCTTATAGTCTTGTTACTGACTAAGGCTGACATGTTCCTTAGACATGATTGTTAATTAAGAGCTCAATAGCCAATGACATCTAAGAAACCTACAGTTTAACGTGGGTTCTGAACCAATTTTAACTCTGAATAATTACGAACTGGTCAAATTACGAGGATAGTATTTACGGATAAACGTAGTATTCAATAGTACGGACGTTTATCCACACAAGAGAACACTACACTCTCCGTCCATCGCTCATAACTATCCACAATTCGTGAGCTACAAGTATCAGGATTACAGGATACGTCACCGTCCTAGCTTCAGTTACACCATCCTAGGAGCAAGTAACTGACTCAGCTCTGTAGTCCTAATGGCTATTAACTAAGCCACCATATCAACTAATTGATTACAGTACCTAATTAATAATTTTAATGTCTTTGGTTTGATTCCAAGAATCTAAAGTGAGAGTCAAGGGCAGGTGTATTTAAATTTATTTATATCAGCTGATTCAGCTGATTTTAATATTTTTTACTGTTAGTTGTTTACATTTCTCCTTTGTTCAGATTTTATGTTTTACCTTTCTTGTATTATTATAATCAAAAGCTATTTTTTATTTTAAGGTATAATTGGAATAAGGTAGGGTTTATTCGATGGTAAATAATTAATAATGAGCTGTAAACATGCACTAAAGAGTTGTTTATCTTATCAAAGGCCAGAAGTTGTTTTAAATCAAGGATAGTCGTTAACTGTCGTAACAATAAAAATAATAATTGTAAAATAATTAATATTGAAACTCTATTAACATCTAGCAATCATTTCACGAGTTATAATCTAACGGAAATAATATTTTAGTTATATTTTAAATCAAGTTAATCCATCTAAAAAAATTATTATTTTTTTAATATTATTTTGAAAACAATAAAGTTTGATGATCCACGTAAAACACTATTGCATTGGAATATTCGTAAATCGTACAGTGTTAAACCTGCCTTGTAAGAATCTCTGAGTTGATTTATTCAAAGTGACCAGTGTGACATCTTGCCTATAGTCAGCATCTCGGTGGGACCTTAGGAAATATCCAGTCAAATATATTCATTCTTGTGTTTTGTAACATGTAAAAATATTGTGAGGAATCCTATTCAAAATTTGGCTGTATTAAACATTTAGTCCAACTATAAACTTGGATTTTAAAAGGAAGAATAAATTATATATTAATATTTTTTTGGAAAATAAAGTTTGTTTGAAAAAAACCTACAATATTTTCATTTTTATTTATAAACATAAAATATGTGCTTTCTGCATAATACCAAAATAATTTTAAAAAATTCCGTTATTATTGCATAAAAATGTATTTTCTTCCACCTATTATGTAAAACCGTACTTTACTCTCTAGAATAGGGGCACTAAAGTAATCCTTTTAGTACCAAGGGAGGAAAAGTATGTAGTATGAATATATTTGACTGGATATTTCCTAAGGTCCCACCGAGATGCTGACTATAGGCAAGATGTCACACTGGTCACTTTGAATAAATCAACTCAGAGATTCTTACAAGGCAGGTTTAACACTGTACGATTTACGAATATTTCAATGCAATAGTGGTTTACGTTGATCATAAAATTTTATTGTTTTCAAAATAATATTATACAAATTTATAATTTTTTTAGATGGATTAACTTGATTTAAAATATAACTAAAATATTATTTCCGTTAGATTATAACTCGTGAAATGATTGCTAGATGTTAATAAAGTTTCAATATTAATTATTTTACAATTATTATTTTTATTGTTACGACAGTTAACGACTGTCCTTGATTTAAAACAACTTCTGGCCTTTGATAAGATAAACAACTCTTATAACATATCCTGGTACAATAGGTTTTCTAACTCTCTACAAATATTCTGAGATTTTATTCCGTAGTCAGTACAAAATCTATTAGGCCTATTATTTGTTATTTGTGTATTTCTACGCCAGAGGTATTTTTTAACGTTTTGATGGGGAACGGTCCAAACCCATCAAAATTAAAAGTAAAATTTTGAAATTCGGCATAGCTAAAAAAGTCAATTTTGTAAAATCTTTATAAGAATACCATTTATAAGTTTATCCTTCCTAAACATTTTAAACAGCCACCACTTTGAAATTAAACGTTGAAATCTGATTTCAACATTTTATTGCAAAACAATTATAATTTTTTTGCTAAATATTTTAAAGTAGCAGGGCCTTCAAGATAAAGGTGAAAAATAGTGTATAACAAAGTTCAAGAATTCATTTCCAATAGTTTTTGAGTTAATACAAAATCTCCATGCTAGCGAACATACGGACGTCCGTCTTTCCTTAAGCTATATTTTATATAACTAATCTCTCTTTCTTAAGACACTTTATCCATAAAATTAGTTGGCTGATGGATTGATTGAGTTAAGAGTCTGCATCAGTGATAGGCATCTTGAATTTTAGTCCCGTAAGGGCAATGTTAAATTCTGGCGGAACATACCTTCTCTTTGGCGTTGTCGTGGCGTTAATTATCAAAGTATCAATGTAAAACTTTGGAAGTACATTGATGAGATGTGGCTCAAGAGCATGACCTTTTCAATATGTCCAATATGTTCAAAAATGTAACTTGATATAGAAACAAAACAAACAAACCAAATTTTCAAAAACAAAATATTCATGGATTTTTGTTTTTATATCAAGTTAAATATGTGAATATATTGAAAAGGTCATGCCCTTGAGCCACATCTCATCAATGTACTTCCAAAGTTTTACATCGATACTTTGATAATTAACGCCACTACAGACGCCAAAGTGAAGGTATGTTCCGCCAGAATTTAACATTGCTCTAACGGGACTAAAATCCAAGATGGCTACCACTGATGCAGACTCTTAAGGGGTTGGACTCCAGGTCCACCTTATGGCTTATTGTGTTCCCAATTGGCGCTAGATGGGTAAGCCGATTCCTGTATCTTCCACGAGGCTCAGGAGCTGTTTCCCTAGCGTCAAATGCCTCACCCGGCTGTTCAAAACCGAAGAGGGCCTTTCTCCTTGCCCCCAATCTGTCACAGTCTAGGATACATGCTTGGTTGTGTCCAAATAGCTTTTGCATAGCCTGCATTCTGGTTCTCGAATGATCCTCAGAGTGAGTAGATGTTTCCTGTAATGGTCGTGTCCAGTGATTAGAACAATGACCCACCTAACCTGTACTCTGCTTGACCTCAACAGTCAATGAGTGAAAGATGAAGACGGTCTGGGGAGAAGCTTCTTACTAAATTGCCCAATAATTAGTTAGTTTTACACAGTCATTTTTCGAACAAATCTAAATATGAAACATCTCACATAAAATAACGTCTCAAAACTCAATATTTATCTATCATCAACTGGAATATTTTACCCCAAATTTGAATCCTCCGAATCAATGGACGCATTTTAATATATTATTTACGTAGAAAGTACCTTTATGAAATGCAAGGAACACTTAACCAGTTTCGATCTTAATTTAAGCTTTGTGGCTTTGGCAATACACGATATGTGTTATATAGGTATTTACATATATATTTCATACATTTATTTTACAATGATCTATTAAACAATAGACATTAGTATATTTATCAAGTTTCAATCCGTCACACTCCTATTACATTCCAGTAAATTCCAGACCAATCCAATAACGGCAGTGACGTCATGACAGCTGTCACGTGATCGGCTGAATTTCCCCCTCAAATTGAACCAAAGTTAATAACACTAGTTTATTGTGATTTCAAATTATATCAAAATAACATTTAAGTCTGACTCTGTATCAACATATTGTCAGTTATATTAACCATTTCTTAAATTTTACGCTACATTTTGTTTATCATAATTCGCATACTGGATTGATTCGAATTTATAACTAAAAGTCTGTCCGGATAATTGTTTACAATAACTCAACTCCAATATATTCCACACTTCAGTTACTATTTGGGACTTAAATTATGAATAAACAAGCAATATTAAGGCCTGCCTAGCCTAAACTGTATAGTTTACTATGAAGGTAGGTTACCTGTGGGAAACGTTAATTTATCGTCGACAAAACAGTGCTCTGTGGAGTTAAGTTCGGGGACCTTTTCCGTTAATTCGCCACCACCAGCTTTTTACCTTAGAATTCCATTTATTCACCACCAATACTATTTATACTTAAAGTAGATTTAATATTAAACATTTTAGAGTATAAATTATTTAAGGACTAGCAGGTTAGGTTAGGTTAGGCTAGGTAAAGTTAGGTTAGGTTAGATTAGTTTAGGTGTACCATTTTCGGACCATTTTTACGAGAGTTATCGTGTTCACAGACACATAATATACATATATGTATATAAAAAAATTTAATAAGTATAGGTTTTGGTCTCTAGGCACCTAAAGACAAAAAAATAACATGGTCCCGGGCTTAAGTCTTACCTTGAGACCTACAGTAATAGCCTCTTCCCTATGGGAAATTCGCTAAAATCAACGTAACTAGAAATCAAAGTACCCAAGAATCAACGAATCTTCATTTTAACGTATGTACGTATAAATACATTGTCAATCTAATTGAATATAACAAAATGATTGAATATATAGCTTAAACTTCTCATTAGATTAATACGATATTAGGTAGAACATAAAACATTTCAACAAAATATTTTTTTTATTCCTTTGTTGAGAAATAACAATTAGATAGGTTTAATAGATTCAATTTAACTAATTATGTACGGTAACATAAAGCTCAAGAATAATAATAATACTGCAAGCTCTTTGAATCTCATTAGAAACAGTTCTCGTTTGTCTGGCAGAGCATTTACAATTATATTTTATGAATTAAGTTCTCTGAATTCTTGAATACTGAACTTCTGAAAACTTTACTTTCTTTGAAATGCATTTTATAAACGTAATAGTTTCTAGTCTACTAAGCATGCTTGTTATTTCTTACTTATTTCGTTTAAATATTTATTTAAACAATATAAAACCAACACGTGTACTGATGAGAATCTTTGCCATCCAAGATTTTGCAGGCCTTGTGTTGACGTAAGATACGATCGTACCCCTCATTATGCATTATTATGTCTGTCAGCATATTCTAGACTATAAGGTTTTGCATGCTATTGAGGCGATGAAACCTTGTCTTTGTAAACGGAAATAATTTTAAATACCCCCGTCGCAGCAGACCTGCGTACTCAGCGAATTTCCAAATCAATAATTTAATATATGACAAGTTTTATAAAAATATGTCCATAAACATGAGAATTTTTTGCCTATTCTCCATAAGATTAACATAGGAAAGAGTGTGCAGATTAGCTGCTCTGAGGAACACTGAAAGAAGTCATTTCTACCATTAATAATTTTTTTATCTTAACATTTACACCAACTTTCATCAACATCTGTCCATAAATAAAGGAGTTTGCCTATTCCTTATACAATTAATATGGGAAAAGAGTATGCAGGTTTGCTGCCATGATAAACACATAAACTATGATTTTTAAGCATAAATGGATAGATCTCATCCACTTGAAGCTAAATATCGAGTTTTATCAAAAAATATTGATTAATATGGGAAATATTAATTTTTCCCTATCCTCCATAAGATTAACATTGGAGCCCCATAATACAACGTACTGTGTTTAGATTTTTTAATATCTCGGTAACCGTTGGAGATAGAGAAAAACTTTAAGGAACATAATTGTGTAGTTTTTTAAGCTGATTCCAATGGTGAAATATAAAATTAGAAGGTTTTAAAAATTACATGTGAAAAACTCAAAAAACCCCATTTTGGGGTACAAAACCCCCCCAAACTACCCGTTCCCATTGACCGATATGTCTGGTTTACGAACTCGTCCGAGCATTTGTAGGAATACACGTCTCTACCAAATTTGGTCTTGATCGGACCATTTTTACGAGAGTTATCGTGCTAACGGACACATATATTACATTATTCGAAGAAGGCAGTTCGAATCATTTTTGGCCTCCACTTGTAGAGACATTTTCAGGGACAACAACATCTTAACGTTCCCGTCAATCTACATTTTCAACTGCTTGGCATTTTTTAAGAATAACCCAGATCTCTTTCCAAAACAGCCTCCTTCAAGATTCAACATACGAAATCTTAATATCTTATCCGTTCCTCAGCACAAAACCACGTTTTTCAGTATCTAACATTGTTTTCCTCGATCAAGTTCTCTCAAGACCTCCCAATCGCCTTAAAAAAACAGGAGTTATTGTATTTAAGAGAAATCTTAAAGCCCTACTAGTTAGGAAAGAATTTTTACAGTTTGAACGAATATTATTCAAGCAATATACCTATAGAAATAATTTCTTTATCATATTTCAATGTAAATACTGAATTGTATTCTGCTCTATTGTATAACAATGCTTTTAAACAAATATGACAATTGTTATGAACTTAATGTTTTCTGACAATAAAGAAGTTTGAGATTTGAATCCAGTGGCCTGATACTCTTGTCAAAGGAGCTCGGAATTGGTTCAGTTCGGAATTGGTTCAGTCCGAAACTCAAGCAGTGCTTACCCTGAAAGGCTGCCATTTTCCAAAATTTGTTATGCCATTAAAAATATCTTAGTTTAAAATTGATGCAAGAAGTATTTCTCTAAATCAGCTTTTATATTTTTTATGATAAAAACAAAAATCCAAACCAGCTAAAAGGCCCATTGAAGATATCGATTATGCATTCATAAATGTAAACTTGTGTTACACATGCAAATGACGTATTACTGCCGGAGTATTGTAAGTTGCCTCGGGAGGGTGTTTTGCATTGGTAACACTCATTATATCTGTAACACCATATCTGTAGAATACCACTATCGGTATTTTCTTTACACACACGATTTCTCTACGGATAAAAAAATGTTTGTATTTACTTCCCTTTAGTAAGGTTAGATCATCGATACGTCTAAAGGGAATGTTTTCAGTTCATCTAAGCAGGTGTTCTTATAACCAAGCTGTAACATCACTAGCCATATGACGTCATTTTTTCAAATTTTTGTCGCGCAAATTGCCAACACCCCCATAGAACTAAGACGTACCCATGTTAAAAACTGATATGCAAAATACGAGTAGATACAATCAAATTTATTGTACCATCTGGATTTATAATCTGTATCCTTTAGAATCCAGGTTTAACTTGCAGCATTTACATAGCTTTTTAAACTCTGATTGTATAGATTTCAATTTTAAATTTTTTTTACTTTAAATGTTTTAAATATTTTTTATACAGAGCGGTAGTTTTGATTGCTTTGGTTTTATGCATGTTTTACAAGTAGAACCGAAATTTGAAACATAAGAACATTTTGACTTGGATAAGACCAACCTCTGTGGAGTGTTAGCAGATTTTTGTAACAAAAAATGTTTATAACGCAAAAAGTGCAGCGGACCTAACCTATTTCCCACAGAGAAGTAGATACAATAATTTAATTAATTGGCTGAAGTTAACTGAATCAGCTGATTCAGGTTGTTTTTATTTTTCATAGTACAATTAATTAGTAAATGAAGAAAGCTTTCTTTTTAGGTCTGTAAAAGAAACACTTTCAAGATTAGTTATATTTATTTTTGTTTAATTTAACACAAACGTTATGAAGAGTAGACCAATTTAGTTGGGTTTATCTTTTTTATAGTTTTTAAATACCTTTATTTAAACCATGTAAAGTGCTTACATAGTAAACGTAATAAATTTGTTTTAATTTATCTAATTAATTTAATTAACACATGTATTATTATAACCAAGCATTATTATTGAAAACTTATTTAGAAAAATGTGATATACAAAATATTCTATAAAAACACGAAAACCATGTGATGTTGAATTTATAATGAAACAAATGAACATGTGTAGACATAAATTAAATAACTTATGGCATATAGAAGTCCTTGTAAAAACTAATAAAATATTTTCTTTAAAAAGTGTAAGAAACATTCAAACGGTTTTTGATCATCTTGATGGCAAAGCTTACAAACTGACCTCAAACAAGATTCAGAGATTGTATGAATAAAACATCCCCGAATGGGAAATGTATTTTCTGACAAAATCGTCTGAGATGCTTAGCTCTGGAACTGTAAAAGTTTATAAATTGGAAAAATGGTTTGATAAATCACAATTTTGTAACCACAAAATGTAAACTAGATGCATATTTTTCAACTTTCATAAATGTACAATTGAGTAAGGTTTTAAATTTTAAGTAAAAATATGAGTAATAACTTAAAACAGAATTTTAGAGTAAAATTTGATTGAATGTTTTTGTATATTATACCACTTAAATACGATATATTTTTGATATTAAGGGCAGCCCGTCCCCATAAGGACGTAATGTAACTTATGTACTTATATTTTTAGAAATAATATGAGCTGATGAAAGAATTTTGTGTTGCTTGTTTTAAAGCTCATAAACTAGATCACTAAATTACGTATTTAAACTATGGATGTTATTTAAGATTATTAGAATTTTATGAAAAACAATTGAATATTAAACTCTTCTTTAATTTTTTTTTATTTTGTCTCTTAGAGTTATAGTATGTAACTAGTATCTAGTCCCTATACTTATTTATGGAACTAGATAGTTGTATGCAATACATTGTGTAAAAGGTTAAATGATTAACAGTTTTTGAGAGAGAAATCATTTTTTGAAAGTAGACTTGAGAAAAATTGGTCAAATGATCTTGGAAACTGACGGTTGAACTGACTTTTATTACCTACTAGCCAAAGTACCCGTTCTTCGCACGGGTTAAAAAGGCTGAAAGGTGTTGGCTCTTCTGATACATTTAAGTTATTGTTAATTAATTCTTCATTGTTTACAAAATGACAAAACAGGAGTGTCTACAACATTTCAAAGTAACATATGTCAAATATTGGGAGAGGATAAGGATTAATGTAATAGAGACAGTCGTCGGCAAAAAAAATTAAAATGTACCATTCCACTATTTCAAATAATTCACTAATTTCGATCCAGCAGTTTATCTGAAAAATCAACTTTATTTCTTCTTCTTCTTCCCGAACTGTCAAAATATAGTGCAAACGGATGTTGTCATTAGAAAATGTAAACATTGAAACCTAGGACGGTCACGGCAGCTCTTTCTTCTTCTTCTTCCCGAACTGTCAAATTTTAGTGTTCACAGCTGTTGACATTCAAGTAACTTTATGTTTTCATTCTTTGAAAATATAAACATTGAAATTTAGGACGTTCATGGGGCGTAGCCCGAGGGGATTTAAAGGGAACTAATATTTCTTTGTGTTGCATGAGTTTAAGATCTACCTTTCTGTAAAATTTCAAACCGGTCGGTTCAGTATTTTTCGCATTTACTTGCCACAACAAACCCACAAACAAACATACAGAAACCACCTCTTCTTTATAATATTATAGATTATATTTACGTATTAAAATTGCGGTTAATGCATTAACGGAACGATGAAGGATGAGTTGATGACGTCGATCTATCATCTCGAGAGGAAATGACGTTTCGCTACTGCAGCCGGTTATTCTGTTATACCTGTATGTGTATAGTGGTTTGTTTCAAGTACAAACCTCATTCCATCTTAGCTCTGGGAGGGGGGGGAGTGTTAGCAATTTGTAACAAAAAAATTTTAAACACAAGAACAGCTATGTTATTTCGATTTTTATTGCGGAAATATTTTCATCACGATTTTATGTAAAAAAGTTTCACGACGTTTCTGGATCTGGAATCTGATCTCGTCCTCAGTTGAACCAATATCCAAAATATAACAAAATTAACACATAATCCAGACAAAGCCGGTATAAAGCTGAAACATAAATATTTAAAGTAGTCAAAAAACTTACAATCCATTCAATAACCATTACATATGTAAGAATCATAACACTCGTCCACTCGTCACGGAGACTCAAGGTTGTCTTTGAGTATCCCGGAACGTTGTGAAACTTTGTTTTGCATAAAATCGTGATGAAAACATTTCCGCAATAAAAATCTAAATAACATAAATCCACCATCACCAATGATGAATTTCAAATAAAGAACATGAACAGGTGTTTAGATGAACTGGAAACATTCCTTTTAGACATATTCATGATCTATGCTATTTTCCACAGGGAAGTAAATGCAAAAATATTCATTCGTACGTTGCAAAGAATTATGGTATATTTAGTTTTATATCCTATGTTATATATCCTTAAAAATTAAAATTTCAGTTTCTCAGACTATTTGTGAAGCTAAAGAAGGCATTTGTGTTCGTCTTCCCTAAAAAAAGCTTAATGTGATGAAACGTTTGACATGGATATGTCACCTCCCGCACAAAGTGCAGTGGAGGTATTCAGATACCTTTTCCATAGAAACTACCACAGCTATTGTATTGAAATTTCAGTTATAAGAACAGCTGCTCAGATTAACTGAAAACATTCCCTTTAGAAATTTTTATGATCTAACTAATTTTCCCAGAGGGAAGTAAAATGATAAATACATTTATTTCATCATTCTATACCTTTTAGAGAAGGTTTTTGTGCACTTTAAACTGGCCTGGATCTTACTGTAAAAAGTGTAGAGTATGAGTTCTATCAATCCAGTTTTTCGTGATATTATACACGTTTTAATTACGTTTTGGGTACCTACTCATAATGCGATTTGTTAAATTGATTAAACAGAGAGAAATAAATAACTAGATGTCGAAATAAAGTGAATAGTAATTTTGTTTTAAACCTGTTTAAAATTATACAGGACCTATGTTAAAATTTCTTTGAACATTGCTAATTTTGTTATGTTACAAACTCTTATAATTAAATCTAATCAATCTAATTAAAATGTTCTGTTAAATAATTTAATAGATATTTTGTTTTGATAGAAGTATGTCTTAGATCTGACGGAGTACTGACAATCCATCAAACCAAAATTTAAAACTAAGACATAATACAGTTATTAGGATAGGTGTTTTTTCAACAGGGAAGTAAATAAAACCTTTTTTGCTTAATATCTTTTTTACTGGTTTCATCATAGTAATAGATATCTTGCTTTTTGAACTGTGAGTGTATTGTTAAATAACTTTATAAATGTAACTTTATAGTTTATGACAAACTGTTAAAAAACTTAATTGAAAATTTTATAGGAATGAATACAAAATTATATTAAGAAAATATTTGTCATATATTTTCAATGAAGAATTTGTGTAGTATAATTATAACTACATACTAAGTTTTCATGTCAATAAAAAGAAAGCATCAGTAAAAATACAGCACTTTACGTTGATAGATCCGAACCTAAGGGTTTGATAGAATCCATTCTCTCAATCAGACTGAGAGCCTGGGTTTTTAGATCAACCTTCGCCGTAAGCTATCTTCCTCCAGACAGAACTCTTTGAAGCTATGGGGATTATAAATTGCATTCGATTTTGAAATGGTATATTCTGGCAACAATCCTTTTTATAATTTTATCTGAAATGGCCACCTATACAGGTAGATATTTTAAACCACTGATGAATCGTAACCGAGTGTAAGAGAATTGCAAAATCTCTGTTCCTGACTAAGGCTAACATGTTCCTCAGACAGGATTTTTAATTAATATCCCATTGGTCCACAGCATCTAAGGTTCATACAGTTTAAAACATAGATTACGAACCACTTTTGCTTCTGAATTACAAACTAGTATAATTATAAGGAAACACAAAACTCAAGTAGTGACAGTGGTTCTAGAAAGCCGAACTTATTGTTTTTGTTTAGGTCTTACTTTTTACATAAGACTGTACTGTATGAGACTGGGAATATGGCGTCGTCCTGTAATCCAGCTACTTGGAGGTCACGAATTGTGGATAGCGATGGTCAGTCGGTGTAGTGTTCTCATGTGTGGATTAACGTCCGCACTATTTAATACTACGTTAATCATAAAAAACCATAGTCATAAAATCATAGTTAGACCAGTTCGTAATTCAGAGGCCGTGGTTCGGATTCTACGTTAAACTGTAGGTCCATTAATTGCCATCGGCTGTGGGGCGATTAATTAACAGTCCTGTCTTAGGAACATGTCAGCCTTAGTCAGTAACAAGACTACAAGATCGCGCTACAATCATCTTACACTCAATCCTCATTCATAATAAAAACCCTACATTATAGTATTCAATATTCAACATTATTCAATATTATACAATATTATGGGTATGGTCGCCATTTCAATAATCGAATCTAATCTAATACACAGACATTGGTTCGGACTAGTTAAACTGTAGGTCCCTTAGCTATATCATCGGCTGTTGGGTTATTAACTATCAGTTCTGTCTAAGGAACATGTCAGCCTTATTCAGTAACAATACTACAGTATCGCGCCACCATCATCCCACACTTATTATCACTCGTAGGTTGCCATTTCAGGAACTAACTATCTAGCCCGTTCCTTGTACGAATTTTATTTACCTGAAATGTAAATAAGCAGAAAACAAAACAAGTAAATACGAAGGAAAATTGATCCTTTTTTAATTATATAAATTAATGAGTACAGTAAGATTTGTACATTTTAAAATAGGCTTGAATTCAATGATTAATTTAACAAACTAATGTTGATTTTATTTAGACAGTTGTTTATTTTTTTCTGTGAAATCGCTTTAAAGATCACAAGTTCAGTACAACATACGAAAAATTTAATTTGTATCACTCAAATACAGATTTTTTTAAGAATTTCCAAAAACCTTTTGCAAAAGGTATAATATTGAAAATAATTTTCATTACTGTGAGTTTTCACAGATAAGAGTTACAAACCTTTTTCAGCGTTATAGAAGATACAAAAATTTTTAATACACAATTCTCTTATGTACTGGTATTGGAAAAATTATTTTTTAGTATTGGAAAAATGTTTAAGATAAGATACCTTTGATAGGGGCAAGCGTGTTAGCTACCCGCATATGCTGAACATGCTGGTGGTGACCACTCCTCATATGACGTATAAACGAATTTATTTCAAATAGCTCTAAACGATAATCATTTTGTTGTCATGATGTTTTAAAAACGTTTCATGAAACTTAAATATGAATTAATTATAGATAAATAATCTTAACGTTCTTAATAACTGACGTTGTCTCGTTTACCAAAAATAATACTAATAACATATTGTAATAGTAGAATTTTTAGGATTCAAAAACTCTTGGTGATTACTCAGTCCTAATTCATTAAAACGTACTAGGACCTACTATCAGTAGGTGCTTCAGTGAAAACTGAAAACGAAATGCGACTAATATCGTGTAAAAAGTGGGTTTTTAAATGCTCGTTATTTATTTTTCAAGGAATGGCATAGGATTTCAAGTATGGAAACCCCTTCTCTGGACTGTACAGGATGCATAAAATAAGTTTCATTGTTATCAGTTTTCCCGTTTTTTCTCTGAGAACTCGACGTAAAATGCCACCTGGAGCGTCACAGACAGGCACAAAATGAGATAAAACTTGTTTCGGCTTCTTTGACACACGAAACGTAAAAATAACTAAAACGTTAATACCGCTGACCTATATACAGACAAAACTCTAATTTTATTTATACTTATATGTTATAATTTCAAATGAAAATCCCCAGTTTAAAATTGTTGCCTCAGGCTCTGATAATCCCACGTCTCGCTATCTTTGTCCATTCGCTCTGTCTACCAATGTCTGATCTATCGAAGCATCTCCGAACTCCATTGACTTAAACCACTTGTAGTTATAGCTTTTCCATGAAAGAATAAAATTGAAATTCCATTAATGGAGATTTTAGCATAAATTAATGTAATATAAATCCAAAATATCCCCTTCCAGGAAATTATTTATATTTTAGACAAATATATTTTTACGTGCTTAACCATTTTTTAACTTAACCAAAGATCACCACTTTATAGAATGAATTAATATATATCTTTATAAGGATCACCTACAACTATTGGGAAAATTTAGAAACGAAAAATCAATAACAATTATTCTTTTAAACCTGACCTTGAACCCTAAAGTTTTTTAACTGAATCAATGTAGTTGTTGCGCCCATGGGAGCACTGAAGACAACTTTCGCTTGTTACAAAGTCACCACCGTTTCCGTTTAAACTTTGATGAAACAGCAAACACTGTCAAAGTATATGTAATATACATTGTCAAGTGGCGTCGCCCTGTAATCCAGCTACTTTGAGGTCACGAATTGTAGATAGTTGTGAGCGATGGTTAGGTGTGAATTAACGTCCGCACTATTGAATACTTCTTTAATCCGCGAAGACAATCCTAATAATCAAACGAGTTCGTAATTTAGAGTCAGTGGTTCGGAGTGCACATTAAACTGTATTTCCCTTATATATATGCCATTGTCTTTTGGGCTATTTATTATTTTTTAAGGGACATGTCAGCCTCAGTCAGAAACAAGACTATTGTTTCATATCGCGCACACTTCCTCTTTTCCAAAATGTGAATACCACCTCTTGATACGTTTTATATCAGGTGAGGGCCTTTAAAATAATTGCTCAAAAAGTCTTTGATATGTAATGGATAAAAGAGTCTCATGGAACCAAAGAATATTCCATGATTTTTCTTGTAAACTTACTATTGTTCACTTTTTCGTTTAAACTTTATTTTAACGATATTATAGTAAATAATCTGGTCTTAGGTGTAACTAATATAATTTTCATCAAACTCACTCAAAGGAAATTCAAATTAGTAATGAGTAGCATTGATAGTTGTTCCCGCACAACAAAGCATAAAATTTGGGCACTTTATGGACACCCGGTAGTATCAAAAAAGTTCTTCAAGTATCATCCATTAATCTTTGTTTGTTCCCCAGAGACGTTTTAATAGAGGAATCACAGCGTATTATTTAACACAAATTTAAATGAGAATGCTAGGATTTGAACCCAAGAGCGTCTTGCATCGAAGTCCAAGGAGCTCTCCACTGGACTAGCAGCACACCCAAATTCATTTAGCATAATTAAAAAATATATATTTTAAATAATCTCATAAATCTAATTTTTAGGAGAGAGCAAAAATCCTTTTATTACCCATTATCTCGCATTTCTACCCACAGAGACACCTTCTCTGCAGATGTATCACGAAAAGATTTAAGTGAGCCACAGGAAAGAATGAAAATACTTGTTTATTGAGGTGAAATTAGGGCCATTTCGTCTTTCCTTACTTTTGAACTTCTAAACAAATACGTAGTAATAAGTAACAAAAAATTAACATTAATAACAAAAAATGTGATTAGTCAAAAAATACAACATTTTAAAATATTTAGGTAAATATATTTTATTAATTTCCTTACTCATAGATACACTATGTCTTAATGGAATGTTTTCAGTTCCTCTAAACACCTGTTCTTATAACCATATGACGTCACCGTTTAAAATTTTAATTTGACGGATTGCCAATATCCTACTGGAGCTAAGACATATCCATGCCAAAATTTAAATAAATAAAAAAATAACTAACTTAACATTCCATTCCCTCACTCATTCACACCACCTACTATAGCCAGGCCTAACGCAAGCCTTCCTGGCACGCCCTGGTCGGCGGTCATACGGTCGAGGAAGCACTTTTCAGTGCTCTACAGCCTGAGCGGTTTATATTAATTTAATATCTTTGGAGAAGAAATTCCAAAAATAACAAGCTGAAACAGTAAAAGATAGATTGTAAATTGTTTTTCTATGTCGGGGAATACAAATATTTAACGAGCAAGAGTATTTCTTGAACCTCTGTTAAAAAATCAAAGTTTTCAGCTAAATAACGTTAGTTATCAGGTCTGATTGGTGATTAAGTTACTTCACTATCTCTGCTTCTAATGCCGACAGGCTATCCACGGAGCCACTAACTTGCTCAATTTGTCGACTGGCATAACACATTCCGTCTGACTGCGAGTTCGACCTAAGACGTAATTTTACTCAAAGAGAATCTCATCAAACGCAATAATAATTATTTAGGCAGCTGATCAAAAGCTGAAGCACCTAACACTCTAAGCATATCGGATTGGTGGAATAGTCACTTTCGAGTATATATTTGAATATTTCACTTGTTATATAATTATTGGTTGAATCTTTTTTTTGAAAAAGGTGATACAGTATTCTGATTAAAAATATCTGTCATATATTATTTTTATTATGGGTACGATACTCATTACTTTGAAATATTCGAAATTTCACGTGTAATATTCTACATAAGATTGAGAATTACATAGTCATTGCTGTATATAGCAATTTGTATCTTGTTCTTGATTTTGTCGTATTTTTTATAAACAAATGCTAATTTAAAAAAAAAATAAAAAAGTATCGTTATAGTCCAGTAACCGTGATGGGTTAAAAGCAACACCTTTTCCTTCGAGGAAAATACTGTTGATGAACAGGTGGTATTTCACTCCTAGATTTAATCACTACATCATCCCATTCAGTTGTTCCGTTTCAGTGCGTATGATTTCTTTCATATATTTGGAAGATTTAAATTTTACACTTTAACATTTTTCAGATATCAAAAGTTCAGTAGATTGGTAATTTATAATTTTAAATATTTATTTTTTATTGGCTAAAATGCTTGTAACGAATTCATTTACTTCTTCCAATAATATCTATACAATTGCAGGATTTGAGCCACTGCTCATCTCTGGAAATGTATCATATATATTTGTTCCAGTCGTTTCCCTGTTTTTTACATCCATATACAGTGGAAGAAGGCATTGAAATGATAAATGATTAAATGACACTAAACAAAAATGTGGCATAAAACATCTTTAGATTTGCATGACGTCAAAGTTTAGCTTGACTAGCACACATATGAGTTTTTCCTCACCAAAAGGCTATGTAACTAATGACGCTACAGAAGCTTATTGACCTTAATTCACCAAACAGACGCATGGGAGTGGAGTATTGAAGTATTTAAAAAAATTAAATAATAATAATACTGATATGACGTTTTGGTCAAGTTTTTAGTAATTAATTAATGATACTTTAATCATTTTGGTTAGAAATTCTATTATTATGCCTGATTTTTGGTTTGGTAACACCTCGTAACCCAGGTGTTGCAGTTCAAATCCGGACCCAGTTGCAACCTTTAATTTTGACATCAATCCTTCTTCACCTATGGATTAAAAAATATTGGTTTCAAGTAATAGCAATACCGTTACCACTGTTTCCTATCTGAACATTAATACTACTTATATGGCATTACGTTTTGAGGGTATATTAAGTAATCAAGTAATTCTAATATTATTTAGGATGGATATATTACACCTGGTTTTTCGATAAGTATTTACAAGGTCAGGACGTAGACTGTCCATGCCGTTTCCAAATAATATTAATTGGCATCGTCATTTAGAATAAGATAGTTTTTATTTGCTTGTGGAGTTGCTTTCAAAACCCCAAATAACCTTGTAACACACATTCCATGTTGCCATAAAGGATTAAACTCCACAATCAGCTGATATTCACCTAGGTATCGCTTATCACTAGAGCCTTTGCCGTCACGAAATGCTTCATTCGTCATTGAGGGCTCAATACAACCGTCTTAGAAAGCGCTTTTCTCTTTTTTGCAAGTAGTAGAAAATACGTTATGCACGGTGTGTAGGACTCTCACCCACTAAAGCTCCGAACACATTATCAAGGCTAGACCCTGTTCGTTGGCTCAAAAGTAATTACTCCAGAAAGTAATCAGTCGCTAAAGCTGATCAAGATCGGATTTCTTGGCCATTACTTCATCCTTAATGTTAACGTTAACATCCTTAACGTTCCACCTGATTCCAAGTCTTAACCCAACGAAGCATTACCTCTAATACAGTGTTCGGGTCGAAAGACCCGACCTCGAGCAGAAGTGAAGTTTGCTGCGCTTGCCACCTGCCACAGGCGAAGATGGTGTGCTCTACGGAGTCAGGGACATCTGCACAGTATATAAAATTAGGGCTGCTTGTCTTTCCAATCTTGTTGAGGAACTTTTGGAAGAACTCGTGACCAGAAAGAAACTGAGTCAGGTAGTACCACCTCGACATGCTTCCACTCAATCCATATGAGGATATCAGGTATTAATCTCGCCGTTTATCGATTCCTCTGCCTCCCAGCTGGTCTGCTACTCAGCAAGCGTGTTCTCACGTTTCTCAGCGGTGACAGTTGCCCTGTCTGTCTCAAAACTCTGCCGGTACATCACCTGGTACGGACCAAAAGATGCATTAAATACACTCTAATGGTGGTTGAGCACACTCCTTGAGATAGTTCAAGTATGCATGTAGTAAGTATGTTCAAGATGGTGGGAGCACGTCTGAAGACAACACTGACTATCAAGCTCACTAAATTGAACTCTATTTAATTTTCTTATACTTTATACTTTTAATTGAAATGGCGACCTACCCAGGCAGGTATTTTAAGCCAAGTATGAATGAGAAATGAATGTAGGATGATTGTGGCGCGATCTTGTAGTCTTGTTACTGACTAAGGCTGACATGTTCCTTAGACAGGACTGTTAATTAATAGCCCAACAGCCGATGGCAACTAATGGACCTACAGTTTAACGTGGAATCCGAACCACGGCCTCTGAATTACGAATTGGTATAATTATAAGGATGGTCTTTGCGGATTAACGCAGTATTCAATAGTGCGGACGTTAATCCACAAAAGAGAACACTACATCCACGTAAATACGTAAATATTTGTAAATACGTCGTGAACTAAATTTTTCCTCTTCTGGAATCAAACTAAAAAGTTTTCATTTAAATTCCTTTAAACATACGATAGTTAAGCTTGTGATTATTTGTTATTTGTGGCGTTACCACCGTAAACCCAAATGACCTTGTGCAATACTCCATGTTGCAATAAAGACTTGAACTCCACAACACACCAGCTGATATTCCCTTGGCAACGCTTCTCTCGAGAACCCTTCCCGCCAGAAAGTCAATGTTTGCCGGCGGATGTTGGTCGAGGGCTCACAGTGGCCCTGTTAGGCCGGATTGAATCTGAGAGCCTACGAGTATGTCTTGATTCACAATTGTTATCTCATTCCTCCAAGGATCTAAAACTTGTGCACAGTAATAATTTTTAATAAAATTTCTATAATAAAACTGTCAAAAAATTGATTTTTTCCTGTTTTCATGATTAATTCGCAGTTAATGTTCTATTTAATACACAAAATTCTTTGTTTCATTTTTTACTTCTTTACATTTTGTTAAAAATATTTCAGGTAAGTTCAGAGTATTTTTGAGAGGGCTTTTTATTATACTATACTACAATTTTTCACCTCTTATGATAGTTGTTACATTAGCTTTGAACTCAGTGCCTTCAGATGTGTCCATGAGTTAATAAAAAAATCACAGCTTAAATTTCCATTATGATTTTTAAAATACAGCTAAACTACAGAAACTAAAACTCTAATTAACTTCGCAGAAACCTCTGAGATTTTCATTATTGGGCTAAGTTATGTTTATATAAATTTTAATGCTACTTTCGTTCATTTATATCAATAAGGGAAATATATGTATACCCAAAACACCAACAATAAATGTAATCAATTATAAATATTCTGATATAGTTTAAAGGTTAAGTAAAATAACTTCTAAAAGACAATATACTCGTTTTTTTAAAAGAACGCTACTTTTCTCAGCAGTTTTTGTAATCTCTGAAAGCCGTTTATGATTTATTTTCACAATTTCATAATTTTCAATGAATTTGATATTCATACAAATAAAAACATATACTGTAATAAAATAAGTTTGGTTTAAATGAAATTGTAAATTTATTTTGACTTCAGTCCATTATGTAAACTATATTTAGGCCTATACCATTTGAACAATTTAATAAAACCTAATTTATATAAAGCTTATTTAGTATCCAATAATTTATTATAGTACCATGATCGTAAAAACTGAGGAAAAATACAACAATCACCCATAAAAGACTAAAATTTAAATGAAAGAGATCAAATTTGTGACCCTTTTTAGCTGAGTGCCACCTTAAGGCATTCTAATTTAATGTTTACAAATACAAAACGTGTTCTGTATCATGAGTTTGTCGGAGTCATGACATTTTATTTCAAAATTGATAGTTTTATGCAAATTAAACACCTCGATGTGGATTTAATTTTACAAATCACTTATAATTCAGAAGTTGTTTACTGTCGTTTGGAACTTTTATATTTAAAGAGTTAATCAAAGCTGTCTCATAATGTGCGTGTTGCTGATTGAAGTATTCCATGAAGAAGCTAATAACATTTTTCCAAGGAAACGAGTCTCGAGTAGTGGGTGGAGGGGGGAACACCTCAGGCTGAGGTCTCTCATCTCTCATGTGGTAAGATGGAAAATATTCATGACCACCATCTCTCCTAAACTCTCGTTCTGTTGTTCACTGTACAGTAGGAACTCTCATCTCGGCACGGTGTGGACATTGAGGTTTTCGAGTTTGGAGTTTGTTGAACTCTAGCGAACTTGAGTTATACACACGGTTTTGTAATTAGACACATATATTACTGTTCTTATACCTTAAATCAGTTACTTTAGAGTATATAGTCTGTATACAGTAACTTGGCCGATGGACCTTGGATTACCTGGGCCCCGGCCGAGGGTCGGCCATAAGTCCCCTCCTTCTTCGCTCAGATTTTCTGCAACGAGTCACATATTGGTGATACCTCTATATTAATAAACTATCTAAACGACTCCGAATTTTAATTTTAACTTGGATATGTCTTAGCTCTAGGGGGTGTTGGCGATTTGTAAGATGGATATTGTGTTGAATTTTTAATATAAAAGAATAAGAACAGCTGTTTAGATGAACTGAAATCATTCCCTTTAGACATATCCATGATCTAAACTATTTCCAACAGGGAAGTAAATACAAACATTTTTATATTCATGATATTTCTGGAAAGTTCAAATTGAAATAAGAAAAATGATATCAAATACTATTATTGTTTTCTATGTAAATTCTGCTCGTTATGTTAGATATTTTATTACTCTAAAAAACAACATTTTGTATTTTAATTCATTTTAAGTACATTTTGTTACATTTTTAGTTAGTTAGGGTTTATGTCAATTGTGTTTATACAAAAGTACCGTTAATATGAACTGTGTTTTATTAAAGCAAGAATATTTTGTACAACCAATACGAGTACATTGACGCTATTGTAGTTTTTGATTAAGTAATTTTTAATATTCAAGTTTATTCACACTTTAATCATAAATGACTTTAATAACTATAGATGGATAGATTATAGTTCTGCATATGTAAACTTTATAGGTAAATATTTTAGTAGAAACAGTATTTATTTGGAGAATACTATCGTGTACGATATACTTTTTCTTCCGGAAATATGAGAAAATAAAAATTCCGAGTGGTTTTAAAAGTTTATTAATGTAGTGGTATCACAAGTGACTCATTGCAGACAAGCTGAGCGAGGAAGGAGGGGATTTATGGCTGCCCACGGCCGGGTCCAGGTAGCCGAAGGTCCATCGGCCAAGTTACTGTTTACAGACTATACACTAATACTTGATATATTGATTAAGTGTTTAGTGGAAAAAACAGAAATTAAGTGGGAATTAACGTTTAAAGAAATCATTAAATGTGTATTAAACAATGTACAGTGAAAAAACATTGGAAGGTACAATTTAAGAATGTCAAAAAATTGGGCTGACACAAAATTGACAGATAGAACCGCACATCTAAGTTTGTTTATCTATAGTTGTGTCAAGATTAAGAGACTGTCAAGTGTTTGAGTGTCGAGTTCGAGAAAGTTTACTGGAAATTAAAAATTAGGTAAAAGTTTTGATTAAACTCCCGATTCAGATTATGTGTAAGGTTTTTGACAATGGGTTTATTTAAATAGTTAAGATTCTTTAACCCTCCAACGGTTTTACCGTCGATTAATCGACGCCACCGCCGGTCGTCGAAGGTTCACCGTCGATCAATCGACGGTAGGTAAGCTTTTACAAAAAGCAATGGTGTGAATACATTTTCGGTTAAAACTACATTGAATATAGTATCGTTGTTTTCTACAGATCATACGCTTTCCGCCGAGGTATGTTTCGTTTTGCTTACTCTATGCGTCAGAATTCTTTGTTAGTTAAAACATCGGTCTTCAGTTGCGCGGTTATGTCGCTTTGTTTACAATGGTTGCGTTACACGTTCTCGTCGCGTTTGTTTGGTGTTCTGATGTTAATTTCACCATTTTAAAATTGATAGCAGTGACTTAAGTGTATAAAACTATATATTTTTATTTTACTTATTAAATTTTGAAAAACTTGGCTATCTTCAATTTTTGACTGGTATTTATTTGCTGTGTTTTGTGGGGGAGCAAACTTTGAAAAATCTTTTGAAAAAAATTTTTTATCAATTTCAATTGGATACATCCATCAAAACCAAGATAAAAATAAAACATGTTACTATTATCTTATAGATAATTTAATGTAGATTAAAATGGTGTATAATATGTTATAGTTACTATATTTTTACTATTTTATATGAAATTTTTTGTAAAACCATGCAAAAGCGCAGGAGGTGAACCTCAAGGGGTCAAATAGTGAACCGTTGGAGGGTTAAATGTATTTCAGATTTTTAATGTTTGAGAACTCTTTTCTTAACTAAGTGAAAAGAGTAATAAATATAAATATATAAATACCATTTTAATAAAACAAAGTAAATATATTTTTCTACGTCTGCCAGAGAAAGCGATTTTTGCGTTTGAAATGCGACGCAACACAGCTTATTTCCGTAATCATTTTACTTTCCACACTTTACTTTGTCTACTGTGTATTTACTTTGCGCACTCCAGTGTTATAACATCAGAACACAAAAGGTTAATAAAACAGTATGCACGTCCTATCTGGGTAAATATTGTTAAGCTGCAGGTACAAAGTTGGCAGCACTGGATATAAACATCTGATCCATTACTGTGTAGTTTCCAGTTAACATAAACAAACATATCGTGTAAAACCATACAAACTACCGTAGGCAGGTTTACGTTCACTTCACTAGATAGGTTTTAATATTGTGGTAATACAAAATATGTTTTTACTGTTATTATGTTGACCATCATAAATATGAATCAGTAATACTGTAGCATACATAGTATTTGTATAAATGTTTGGCAAACGTGGGGAAAATTCCATACGCATTTCAAGTGCAAAGTGTTCCTACTGCATTTGAAAGAAACTATTCCACACAAACCTTAAACAAGTATTTATTCTCTTGAGTGCGGTAAAGCAACATATTACGAACTCGTTGCATAAATTACCATTTCTTTGCATAATACAGGTTTTTTTATTGACAGACTGAAGGAGAAAAACATACCAGAATCATAGTGTATTTTCAGATGGAATAATAAAATACCCCCGTTGCAGCAGACCTGCGTACTCAGTGAATTTCCAAATCAATAGTATAATAATAATAATATATAACAAGTTTAATAATTATCAATCGATAATAAGAGTTATTTGCCTATTCTCCATAAGATTAACGTAGGAAAGAGTATACAGGTTTGCTACTGTGAGGAACACTGAAAATAAATGTTTTTAGCGTAAAAAGCTTTATTTTGACCATTTATACCTAGTTTCATCAACATCTGTCGATAAATAAGTAAATTCGCCTATTCTCCATAAGATTAACATGGGAAAAGAGTATGCAGGTTAGCGGCCATGATAAACTCATAAACTATGATTTTTAAGCATAAATGACCAACCATAAATCAAGTTTCATAAAAAATATACATTGACAAGTGAAATATTATTTTTTCCTTATCCCCCATAAGATTAACATTGGAGCCCTAAAATACAACGTACTGTGTTTAGATTTTTTGTAGTTGACCACTAAGTTATCATTAAGGATTGACCATTAAGTTGTTATGAAACATTTTAAATTAGTTTCCGGGAGAAGCCCATTAGATTTAATTACTTTACTTAGGTTTCAACAATTTTAGAACCCTATTCCATAAACTAGTTAAGAGCGATAAAAACCTATGACTTAAATATATTTTTTAACATTATATTTAAAGAAAACCTCCACACTCTACATAGTGTAGTGCACTGACAAATTCTATAGCAATTCTACGTCTACCATTTTATATATAAAGATAATGGTTACAGAAACACAATATTTTTTAAGTATTTAATTTCTTGGAACATTTGTTTCATGCTAGTTTACAGGTTTTACATCTATAAATCGTGTCCATTAAAATAACGCCACTAATCATGAATTTACTATTATTGTATAAACTAGCCCAGTTTAACTCATAATTCCCCTGTAAAATAACAATTTGGTAACCTCATTGTGGTTACAAGCATTCTAGAAGGTAGAGGTTGAACCTAAGTAGCAATATTACTCTATGTAATCTAGCTGAGTATTCAGCCTCTATGGAAGCCACTTCCCAATGCAAATGTTTCTCGTTCTTCTCCCACTTCTCCCAAATTACAATACCGTTGAACATTTTCCCCTTTTTGTCTTATACTTTGTATATCCTAAAAAGATTTATCATTAAAGTGTTTTGTAAATTGATTACGAAGGTATTTTTAATAAAATTTTCTTTTCAAGAAAGTTTTCAAAATTATTTTATTACTAATATGATGATGACGTTCTTTCTTAATCCTACATTAACCGAAATTATCTGTGGTTGTGTTTCTCAACCACAGTCATGTACTGGTTGCTATTTCAAAATTAAAGTATTCAATAATTACTGTTATTTAATAATAGTGTCAATTTCTGTTATTTTGTCACAGAAAAAAATTTGTTCAAAAGGCAGTTTATTGGATCAGCTGTGTAAGTATTTTTTTATATTTTTATATTATTTTTCTCTCAGTTTTTCCTCCCCTAACAATTAAACATTTCTGTTGTTCTTTTTTATTATTTAACAGTAGGTACTGGGATACCGAGCTTTTCTCGGATAGAACAGAACGTGTATTAGATAAGATTATTAGAGACATTATAACACATTGTTTTTAAATTTCTATGATAATCGGGTTGTTGTATGAAAGCATTTAAGGAGCATTAGATTTATAGTTTAAAACTTCGTTCCATACTTCTTTAGGGGTGTTTTATCGCTCGCACCACCTTAAGATCAGCTTCAAAAAAGGTTAATAATGACAACATGGAGGTTTTGAAGTGCTGTAGGACGAAACCCAGATTTTCCAGCGTTGAGTTCTGCTTTAATCAATTTGTGATGGCCAAATAACCCGTTTTACAAAAAAATTCATAAATCTTTGGACAGAAAGAAATGTCCGTACAGTGCTAGTTTACAATAAGATATAAGACTAATTAATACTTTTACATTAGTATCCAGTAGGCTATCGCCCTACACCCTAAATTTAAATAATCTGAACATTGTAATAAACATGTTGAAGGTCTGGTAACTATATAACAACGTTGTAATGGTCTCGTCTCCCTCAGGCCACACTGACGCTTGCACCAGTAATATATTAAAACGCTATCTCCTGGTAACAAAAGAGCCTAAATGGACCTTTGTCCACCCAAATTGCTTTTACAGCTAGCCTGCCATAAATGATAAAATATACTGTGAAATATTTTAAATACGTATATGCACTTATACATAGGATTTACATGGTGACAGAATAATGATTTTATTGAGTATTCTAGTGTGTTTGAACAATATTTATGCTAATTTAAGAACATTCGTTTAAACTAACTATGTTTAGAAAATGTTTTCTGTGAAGTAGTTATTAAAAGTATATTGCATTTTCTTCCATTTAGGAAATAGCTTCGATCATGAATATGCCTGAGGGGAATGTTTTAAGTTCCTCTAAACAGTCCTTATAACTTTATTACTTCACTAACCATATATCATCTGACAGATTGCCAATACGCCACCAAGGGCTAAGACATATCCATGTAAAGTTGAAAGTACAAAAATATATACGAGCTAAAAGTTGGTTTTCAAATCTTATTTTATGTTTATTTCAAAAACTGGCCTAGCATTAAAAACGTTCCTAGTGTGATTCAGCCTATTCTACGGGAGAATAGTTTTAATAATTTTAGTAAAAAGAACGACACAATTAGTCAAAGGTTTTTGCAAGTCTATAGTATTTAGACGATAGTGGAGGGTGATCAGAAGGAGTGCGTTGTCAATGCCATTTTAGTTACCACGAAGATTTGTCGTAGTCTCAAGTAAGTATTGTGAGTTTTTCGTTTCAGACGTATTAAGTTAAGAGAGATTCTTTCGTTACGATTAAGTAGAAATTACGCAAGCTTTCTAAAGTAGTTTGTAAAGGTAAGATGCCATCCATACCGCAACCCTGCTCTGGGTAAAGAACTTTAGAAAGATTCGTTCCATTCTCAAACAAGACACCAAGGGCATTTAGGTCAGTTGGAATGCCAGAAAACTTGTGAGTGGGTGAGATAATCCGTTTCAATCATTCGTTGTGAAAAGCTTTGACGATTATCAAAGTCCCGAAGGTTAATTTTTTGAATATTTTCAATTTTATACTGTTAGAAGTGTAACTCATTGTGGGAAATTTTATCAGTGATGGATCTACAATCCCAAAGGGCATCTGCTTGTCTTAGTGCAGGAAGGTGCGGCCTGGTCAACATTGCTTCTCTCACTTTTTCCACCTTTTTCGAATATCGTAAGTAACCTCAAATTCTTTTGGGCTTTTTTAGAGTTTAACCGAAGAGTCCAAGTCTAAAGTTTCATCATGGAATTCTTTTGAGGAATTATTGGCATATTTCCTTTAAGGCCCATATTAAAATGTTTGCAAATTTTCTGCTTTGTGGTAACTAAAAACCTCCAAATTCAAAAAACGGATTAATGATATACGCACGCCTTCTAGGCCGCCACTCCGTGGCAACAAAAATGACATCAATTAGCCATGAGAACAAGCTTCCCACGTAAATGAGTGTTGCCTATTTTTTAATTAATACTAGATCCAACTGAACACACGGTTGATTTACAGCAAAATTCCAGTCTGTCTGATAAAGAAAATCAGTAAACAAATACTAAAAATAACCCATATAATAACCAATTTTGTATAACCCCAATAAACTACATCATACAACATTGCTGTACATAATTTAACATTTTTTGTACGTGATACAAGTTACAAGTAAAAGCTACAAGCAAAAAACAATATATTTTATCTAAGTATTTTAAATTCGCATCTAAGATCACCCAGTGGCAATCTTAGATGCGAATTTAAAATACTAGATGCCATCATCAGATTAATGATGGCATCATTAATCTGAGATGACAATTTGAGATGCAAATCTGAGTGGCATCTCAGATTGCCACTGGGCAATCTTAAACGCACGTTAAGCCAATTGTTCCTAACTAAATTAGTAGTCGATAGTAGATAAGCAAAGGCACTATTGGCCAGAAGAACTTGACAAGAAGATTACACAAATATTTTAATACAATAAGTGTAAATTAAGTAAAAAATGTTGGAAATTAAGGTAGGCTACGAGCAAAATAAATCGACTATCTTAAAGAACATAATTTTAACGTTTAGATTCGATTAGATTAGATTATTGAAATGGCGACCATATTTGTTGTAGGTATCATAAATATGGTTTGTCGTAATTTTTCAAATTTTTCGTGTAACCCTTTAGAGTTACAGGGTGATTTTTTCGCAAATTTAACGTTTTTTCATGCAAAGAGTGTGGGAAAAGTATTGATAATTTTGTGCTGAAATGTTGGGAACGTGGATGAAATTTTAAAAAGAGAAAAAAAATCTTGTACAACAAAAGTGATTTTTAAAGCAACATTTTTTATCCAATAATCTTATGAAATATGTCATTTTGGAGGTCTAAAATCTACAAAAAACATAATTTATTATCTTAAACAGGTCAGTCAGGAAGCTTGCATGAAACAATCACATATATGCGTAACTAATAAGTGACACTAGCGCCGACCTAGCGGATTTCAGTTTCAGTTCGCTGCTCGTACCGCCTTAGTTAACTTACGAAGAAATCCAAGCAAAGTATCAATTTCAAATTGAATAAATATAGAATTATTATATATAAAACATTTAAAGCTTTCACGTAAATAATATTTGTTGTTACTGGTGATGAAATGTTTTCGTCACAATTCTGATTCCCTACCGTAGAAGACTATTGCCTCCTCTCCATACGACTGCACTTATTGAGCACCGCAGTGGCTGGAATCGAATTCACTCCCCTCAAAACGAGGTAACCCAATGGGTCATAAACGCCAGGGGGGTATAAACGGGGGGGGCTTGACTCAGGACGTTTCCCTTCTGCTTTATCACTCAGATGACATTCCCTTTATTATTTTCAATCATTCTGTTTATTTATAGGAATTTTGTTTCATTTTATATGAAGAATAATAATTAAAATGGTTACGACTGTATATTTGCCCAAGTAAAATAAGTCGTTGATAGTGTTTGTTAGTCTTTGAAGTGTTGAAAATTGACTTTTTAAGTTTCAGACTGACGGTTACTAAATTAATGGAAGGCTAACATATATTTAACATAACGTAGGGTAACGTTACTGAAAATATACTGTATACTCGCTAACCATTTAGAACCTATACAAAAAATAACTCAAAAGTTAAAACACAAAAATTATACATCCAAAGTGAGCAAATTTATGTAATTTACAGTTTTTTTGCCTTTTTTTAAAGATTTGAGCTTCGATTTTTTATATGAAGTTATGGAACAGTATAGATAATAGATTTTAAATTTAAATTCATCCTAAAATGTGTCAAAGCTATATATCAGTGCTAATGTGAATGGACCTTTACTAATAAATTAATATGCCTAAATTACTTGAAGTCTAAGATACATATTTTAATTGCTCCCAACCTTTTTCTAATTAGTGTTGTTTAGTTAATTTCTCTAAAAAAACAAACTGCAGTTCTATATTTTATAAAAGCTAAATATATATAGCAAAGTACCCGTTCTTCGCACGGGCTAAAAAGGCTGAAAGGTGTAGGCTCTATTAATACATTTAAGGTATTGTTAATTAATTTCTTCATTGTTTACAAAATGACAAAACAGGAGTGTCTACAACATTTCAAAGTAACATATGTCAAATATTGGGAGAGGATAAGGATTAATGTAATAGAGACAGTCGTCGGAAAAAACTTAAAATCTACCATTCCGCTATTTCAAATAATTCACTAATTTCGATCCAGCAGTTTATCTAAAAAAATCAACTTTATTTCTTCTTCTTCCGAACTGTCAAAATATAATGCAAACAAATGTTGTCATTCGAAAATGTAAACATTGAAACCTAGGAGGTCAGGCAGCTCTTTCTTCTTCTTTCCTTCTTCTCGAACTGTCAAGTTTTAGTATTCACAGCTGTTGACATTCAAGTAATTTTATGTTTTCATTCTCTAAAAATGTAAACATTGAAACTTAGGACGTTCACAGGGCGTAGCCCGAGAGGATTTTAAGGAAATGAGTATGCCTATGTGTTGCATGAGTTTAAGATCTACCTTTGCCTAAAATTTCAAACCGGTCGGTTCAGTATTTTTCGCATTCACTTGCCACAAAAAATGACAAACAAATACAAACCCACAAATATTAAAAAAATAGATATCTTTATAAATATGCAATTGATTTTTCTTATTAAAGGGAAAATGTAATAAAACATTTGATTGGAATTGTTTCCAAATAATTTTTAGGATATACCTTCAGCTAATAACACCAAATTACGATTTATAAAAATAATAATAATTATTAAAGCAAGTGGACTCCGATACCTAAAATAACCTGACCTATTAATTTTTACTATTTGTATTTTTATAACCATATTGGGCTACACTCTATGTTTTCTTGCATTTTAACTAAATTAATTTTCACAATTATAAAGATGATCCTTGTTCAAAATTGGTTACAAATTGCACGGAGAATACGACAGATGTATTCACACTCTATGGAAACCCTTTAACAGAAAATTTTTGAGACAGAAATTTATTTTCACTCGAGCATAATTTCTTTCCGCTGCCGTAGAGTTTCATTAGCGAAATCTGATTGTGGCGAGCTTTACCTAAGACACCGGAACAATTCTGAGAACAATTTCGTAAATTTAGCTCTGTTCCTGGGACAAATGGAAAGTCATATCAAAATTAGGATTTTGCATGCATTTGAATCTTTAAAGAGTTTGCTCTTACTGAGATAACTTATTTATTATTTTATGTTAGAATATCTCGTACGATAACTCTCGTAAAAATGATCCGATCGAGACCAAATTGGGTAGAGATGTGTATTCATTTCTACATTCATTCTGGGAATTCGTTATCCAGACATATCGGTCAATCGGTAGTTTGGGGAGGTTGTGTAAAGGTTTTTTGTTTTTTGTATTTTTCATTTGTAATTTTAAAATAATTTAAATGTTACCTTATTCGATTAGAATCAGCTCAAAAAACTACGCAATTTAGTACGTAAAATTCATATTACATTTAAAATCTATATTTTTGGGTGAAACTTGGTAATTTAGCTTTGAGTGTTTGAGATCCATCCATATATGCTTAAAAATTACGTGTTTATTATGCCAGATAACATGCATACTCTTTTCCCATGTTAATCATATCAAAGAGAATAGTCAAACTAATTTCTCGATGGACATATCTCGATGAAACTTCATATAAATGGCAAAAAATATATTGTGATAGAAACCTACTTTCAGTATTCCTCACAGCACCAAACCTGCATACTCATTTCCATGTTAATCTTATCGAGAATAGGCAAACTATTATATTTATCGTTAGATTTTGATAAAACAATATTTTTGGAGATTTAGAAATTTTCTGACGGGTATTTTTTTTTATTTTTTAACCAACGCAACATTAAAATGTGTCTAGAACAAACCTTACCTATTTTTAAGTAAGATTCTTTTCTTGCTAAACTTCTAACCTTTAGGCCTATCCCGCGGCGAAGCCTTAAAATATTTTTTCACTGGACATGTTAGATATTTAGCAGTGACTTAAGATTCACTAGAGTTGCTTAAATTTTTAAATTACTATTGGTAGCATCATTTTATTTTTTTCATTATTTTCGCTAAAGGTTTACAGGTATTTGTTTTTGTATCAAAACAGTAGATTCAACGATTTTTTCTAAAATGATTTTAATTTTATTAATTGTATGACAACCTTTTGGATTTTCTAGGATAGTCGATATTAGGATATATTCTCAGTAAAATCATCGCTGTACTATGATCACCACCAGTAAATGTTAAATACTTAAGAATTGTATAATACATTACGTATAACTAATCATAAACCTAACGTAGTTTTTCATAAAACTTATGGAAAATCTTTTTCTGCATTCAAGGCTTAAAAATAACTTCCTCAGATTACATTATTCTCGACTCAGCCATTCAGTTTCTAGGTTTACAACTGTAAATGATAAGCCTTTATTACAGCTGCCTTCATAAAACTTTAAATGAAGATTTTTACAAGCCCCGTACTAAATTTGTTTTGTAAATGAACATTGTATCAACAATATTTTACGTACTTTTGCTGCTCAAAATTTGGAATCAGGTTAATCATTAGTTATGTTTCATAATAACAAGAGGCAAAAAGAATAATCGGGTTGAGTTGATTTCACTCAATTTAAAGAATATTAATGACCTTATTGAACCTTTGAAGGTCTTTCTTGACTGACTGTTACTATTTTTAATGTAACCCTTTGCCAGCACCTCGGAGTTATGATCTTTGTAGAAAATGTTCATGTCAGACTCTAGATAAAAAATGTACTATTTTATAGATAGTTGGCGTATTTTTATTTAAATACTAAAGTAAAACGTTTTTCCACCAATACCAAAATATTATTTTCAGTGGTCATAAAATCAGGAAAATGGATTCTATTTCTCATCTCAAATCTTATGAATGACTATTGTTAGTTAGTTAGAGGAGCTACTAAAATGGTGACTTACCCAAGTAGGTATTTTGGTATTTTAAGTATGAATGAGAAATGAGTTTAAGATGATTGTGATCTTGTAGTTTTGTTACTCACTAAGGCTGACATGTTCCCAAGACAGAACTGTTAATTAATAGCCCAACAGTTAATGGCATACCTAAGGGATCTACAGTTTAACTTGGAGTCCGAACCAATGCCTATGAACTACGAACTGGTCTAATTATGAGGATAGTCTTTGTGAATTATCGTATTATTCAAACCAGATTGCAGCCTTTTAGGTGATCGGCAAGCTTAATACTTTTTTTCATAAATTAGTGAATGAGTAGATTTTCCTTTGATAGGTGGTGATTCTAACGAATGCCTACATCAGCTACATACTTGATAACGAAGTTATACTGCGGACAGTCAAGGGGTGAGCGCCTTGCTCACTTTTCATTTTTCTACAAAACATAGAGTTCGTAATATGTAGGACCAACAGTTTAACGTGGAATTCGAATCACCACTTCTGAATTACGAACTGGTCTAATATGAGGCTGGTTTGCGGATTAATGTAGTATTCAATAGTGCGGACGTTAACTACACAATAGAACACTACAACCACCGCCATCGCTCACAACTATCCACAATTCGTGACCTCCAAGTAGCTGGATTACAGGACAAACCACCGTCCCAGTCTCTAGGATTAAAACCAATAGAAGCTTCAAGGGCACTCATAAATGGAGTTAAACCTTATAACATATGGTTGGAAAATAATAATAAACAATAGTCAGGATTCAATTACATGTGTTTATATGAACCTTATGACTTAACTTAAATGTGACCATGAAGCTTTTATTGATTTTAATTATAGTATAATTATGGTTTTTTAATAACGATGGTTAGTAGTTTTAATAGCGTCCTGTATTTTAAAACAAATAATTGAAAATTAAATCCTTATATATAAAATTGAAGTATTTGTCGTTGTCTGTCTGTCCTTTATGCGTTGCCAACTACTCATCCGATATGAAATTTTAGGAAGTTGCTCTATATGTGTCAAGGTTTTAGTGAAAAAATATTTTCGAAAATCCCATAAGTTTCCATTTTATGGCGTTTTAAATTTCTAATGTTAACCTTATGGAGAGTAAGTTTGTTTACAAATTGTCTACAATGAAAACATTTGATTTCTTAGCTACAGCTGATTGGTTTACTTTCCATTAGCAATACCGTATGCTTTACTATCCAATGCCATCTGAATCATTCATTAATGTTAAACTATGAAGTAAATGTGTACTGTAAAAAATGAACAGCTTTAATCACCACGTTAATAGTTAACGGTTTTAGGGGATTATGTATTTATATTTTTATATTCTGTCTGATTAATTAAAGTCATGTGTTTATATGATAATTACAATGTTTATATTATTACGTTTATTATAATAATCAGCTATTGTATATCTTTCCTATAAAAGCCGTATTACAGTTAGGTTTCGTTTGGGTTTGGATTGGATTTGAAAATTGTGAATTAATCCACTCAGATTTATTTGTTTTATGGGAATGATATTAATATGTTTTATCGTTTCAGTATTGTTATTCACTATGCAGCGACCCAGAATATATAACCTTTCACAATGAAGCCGTATTGCTATTCGACTTCAGAACATGGAAATCTTAAAGTTAACATGTGTTTACTGTGAGGCGTTACGAAGTTCGCCGGGTCAGCTAGTCTATATATAAAATTGAATGTATGTCTGTCTGTCTGTCTGTCCTTTATGCGTTGCCAAACTACTCATCCGATCGCCATGAAATTTTAGGAAGTTGCTCTATATGTGTCCGGGAAGGTTTTAGTGAAAAAATATTTTCGAAAACCCCATAAGTTTCCATTTTATGGCGTTTTAAATTTCTAATGTTAACCTTATGGAGAGTAAGTTTGTTTACAAATTTGTCTACAATGAAAACATTTGATTTCTTAGCTACAGCTGATTGGTTTACTTTCCATTAGCAATACCGTATGCTTTACTATCCAATGCCATCTGAATCATTCATTAATGTTAAACTATGAAGTAAATGTGTACTGTAAAAAATGAACAGCTTTATTCACCACGTTAATAGTTAACGGTTTTGGGGATTTTGTATTTATATTTTTATTTTCTGTCTGATTAAAGTCACGTGTTTATATGATAATTACAATGTTTATATTATTACGTTTTTTATAATAATCAGCTGTTGTATATCTTTCCTATAAAAGCCGTATTACAGTTAGGTTTCGTTTGGGTTTGGATTGGATTTGAAAATTGTGAATTAATCCACTCGGATTTATTTGTTTTATGGGAATGATATTAATATGTTTTATCGTTTCAGTATTGTTTATTCACTATGCAGCGAAAATATATAAATTTCACAATGAAGCCGTATTGCTATTGACTTCTGAACATGGAAATCTAAGTTAACATGTGTTTTTTACTACATTAACCGTACTATTATTAATAAAAAAGTCAACAGTGAAGATTTTTTCAGTTTTTTTTTTACTAAATTATGTTTTTTAGTTTTGTCTAAATTAAAGGTATATATTAAACAAAAATGGTTAATAATATTTTTGAATTTTAGCACTAAATCTTTATCAAGGCTTAAATACATTATTGCGCGCTAATGTATACATAACAAAAGTGACTTTCATATCTTTTCACAATGATACAAATACACTTAGTATGATCAAAATCTAATTTCATTTAATGTGTTATTTCTTGAGCAGCTCTCACCCCCTAGTAAATTTTTTATAAAGAGGTTTCATTAAAGTTAGTTTTTGCTCAATGTATCGCTATATATACCAACTTTAGCTTATAAAAAAAGACTTATTTCCAAAAAATATACCATTTTTATAAAAAAATGTGTTTCTGGACATAATGTAAGACTATGTTTCTTACGTAAAATTTTGTCAGACAGCTCGAATGGAGTATAATATTTAGAACATATTTCGCTGTTAAAACATTCGTCATTATATTGTTGAAATTGAACTGAACCTCTGTTCCAGACTGTGCGGTTGGTTACTTTTGAAAATGATATGTCTTAGCTTATTTTTGGTAATTTGCGCGACAAATTTGAAACAATCATTTGGTTAGTGAATGTTGGTATTAAGAAAACTGTTTATGAACTAAATCTTCCTTTACTTATGTGATCTTTTTCAAGTCAAGTAAATACAAATTTTTGTCAACAGTACTGAAAAGATTTTAATGTTCTTAAGCGTTTTGTGTTTTTACAAATTTATAACGTTATATATGACTAAACGGCTCTTTAAATATCTAAATTTGATGAAGGTGTTTTAACACCGGAAAATGGTCTAAATATTGAACATATTTAGCACTATTATATGCCTTAGTCAGTAACAAGACTACATGATCGCGCCATAATCATCTTACACTCAATTCTCATTCATACTTGGTTGGCTTAAAATACCTACCTTGTAGTATGATCGCCATTTCAATAATCTAATCTAATCTAATTAATTATACTTGAGCTGTCTGACAGAATTTCTTCGTTATACTGTCAAAATAGTAAAAGATGTTGTCATTATGTAGCATGATAAACGTTGAAAGCTTAGATTATAAGCCTTTTATTTTTCTTCTTCAAATATTTAGAGAAAAATTGTTTAGTCAAAATGTTGAATTTAAGTAAGTTATGTTTTTTTTCTAAAAATCTTTATCATTAAAGTTCATTATCTAGAAATTTTACTAAATATCAATATGCCTATGAATTTAAGGGTATTTAAGATCTAGTTAAAAATTGTCACCGTCGGTTTAAGTATTTTTCATTTATTTATATTTACTTTTTACAACACCCAACAAACCAGAATATATTCTTAATATTAATATTATAGATAATAGTACTAGAATTTTGTTATCTAAGTTGTACAAGTTATTTCTATATTCTATAAAGTCATGGCGTATGTAAAATATGAAATGATTTAAACTTTCCCGTGGCAGAGGTCCACCACCTTTATTAACTGTAGAGCCCACAGGTGTGCCAACCCTGCTAATAAGTGCGTTAAGCTAATGTTGGCAGGACTGAGGTGGGTTTTAGGGACAACAAACTGTTTCCACTTTCTCCCCCTGATAAAAATTAAACAAATATGTTTATTTTACTTTAAGATCAAACTTCATTATTAAAAGTATTTTTCATAGTTTATGTGATGTTTCCTTAACTCAGTACAAAGAGCCGAGCCTAGTTTAGATGGATAATAATGTGTCTAAGATCTGTTAATTAGCTAAATTATAGCACATTTATTATGTTTTCAATGTATAAGCAGGGCTCGTTCCGGAGGTCTTCCACGTTTAATTTTTAATTAAAAAAGTTATTATTAAAAGGTTTTGACAGTTAAAACATTTGTAAAAATATTTATATTTACTTGCCTGGGCGAAATAGGTTAGATCATGGACATGCCTTATAGAGATTGTTTTCAGTTAATATTATCAGCTGTTATTATTACAAAATTTAATACAAGAGCTCTGGTAGCTTCGTAGGAAACGGGATCCATACACTTCCGCTGCATTTTTTGTTATAAAATTTTGAGTTACCCAAATCTGCTAACACCCCCCCCACAAAGCTTAGACATACCCATGTCAAATAATTATCACAATTAAATTATAAAGTATTCTTTATTCTTTATAAATATAATATATAAAACTTCTAAATAAAGAATTTATATTCTTTAAACGTTTACAAAACTAAATACATAACCATAAACTTTCACCTATTGAAAGTATTGGCGAATCACAGCTTGAGGATGCTTTATGAGTGATCAATTAGCAATACAGTAACTAAGAAATTTGCATATTGCAACACTGTAAAAATCAATAATCTATTTTTTTCCTTATTATAAAAAGCATACTAACAAAAATACTAATATTTAAACTAAGTTCTATGATTTATTTTAAATTTTCTTTGCTTCTTATTAAAATACTAATCCACAAAACACAAACATGCTGATTATTACCACTAATTAAAAGCAAAAAAGTGACTGCAATCCAATTAACTACAAATGGTCAGTTTACACCCAAGCTGGTATTTATTTCATGGGACCTCCACTCAATATACCACAATTTGAAGGTAAATGTTGCTCATGGTCATTCGAACTCTCTTTGAATTACTTCAAATTTTTGTACACAACGGTCACCAGAACACCAATTTACTTCCTTGGGGAAATAGGTTAGTTCATGGACATGCCTTATAGAGATTGTTTTCAGTTCATATTATCAGCTGTTCTTTTAACCAAATTTAATACAAGAGCTCTGGTAGATTCGTAGGAAACGGGATCTAAGCACTTCTGCTGCAATTTTTGTTATAAAATTTGCATCACAAAAATCTGCAAACAACCCCCCCACCCAGAGCTTAGACATACCCATGTCAAATAATTATGCAAAAAATTTAACTATTCTTTATAAGGTTTTCTATGAAATTAAACCAATCTAAATAATAGTATATATTCTTTAAAACGTTTATTTCACAATTAACATAAAAGTAATAACATTTTATTGCTAACGCTTCTCCCCTTAGTTTCTTTGCCATCTTTGTTATATAGCATTACTTTACAACTAAATAGATTCGAACATGTATACCATTATTGAAATGAGTTATACGTAAAAATGATTTTTTCATATAGTATGATTACGAAATAGGTTTAAAATCAATGATCATATAAACTAACTAATATTGATTTTAATTTGACGGATGTTTGTTTTTCTTTCTATTTAATCATTAAACTACAAAGACAGCTGATTATTACCAGTATGTGATTCATTGATAATTGAAATCGGAATGCGACTTATACCACGTAAAAAATGGATTTTCATTTTTCGATATTTACTTTTCAAGAGACGGTGGACAATTTCAAGCTTTGAAAACCCCTCTCTGGAATGTAAAGAATGCTTGAAAAAAGTTTCATTGTTATCAGTTCTCCCGTTTTTTACGGAAAAGACGCCAAAAATGCTTCCTGGAGCGTCACAGACGGACACGAATTGAGATAAGACTTATCTCGGCTTCTCTAACGCACGAAACGTAAAAAACTAAATAATGAATAACTCTGAGCAATTATCAAACGAAACGCTAGTTTTATTTTTTTAGATTATATTTATCTATGAGAATCCCACCTCCTGGTGGGTATTTTAAAGTGAATATACTCGTACAAGTGATGGGTTAAGAATGAATCATATAATAACTCTGTTAGTGAAAAAAACAGCTGATTAAATTTCCGAGATCATTGTTGATCGAACTCACATGTCTATTGGCAGCTGAGTCCAGTGCCGAGCTTTCAAGAAATTGCCTCAGGATTACGTTCAGAAAAGTTTTGTCATATAATGATAAAACTTATTTTTTATTTATTTCACTCAATAAATTAACTATAAAATATGTCAGTAGGGCCTAGTCACTTTTCTGTTACTTCTACAAAATTATTTAACAATAAGTAGTGCCCTGCTGATTGTAGAGGTAGAAGGATACTAATTTACGTACAGTAAAATGACCGACCGTATTTCACTAACAATTCTATTATATTTTCTTCACTGTGTTTTTATATTTATTATTGAAAGCTACAAATAGTAATATTAAACGCAGAGTTCTCAGTAAAGTCTTATTCTTGGATAAGTATATACAAAATATGATAAATGTGTTTATTGAAATACATTTTCAAAACTAAAGAATGAGTTGTATGTAAGGTGAATTTCATATTCCAGGTCGTCGCCCAGATGTTTGAGGCATTGTAGTTTATTAATATATTCAAATGCGACCCAGATGAGCTGGATTTTCCCGCGCGACGCTTAGGTCACTCAACAATGCTGTTTTGTATTTTCACTCGACTAAGGCATTTTAAGTATTCAAGGGTACAGTCTAGATCTCTGCCCTCTAACCGGGTGACGGCAAAATCTTTTATTCCTAACACTAATTCTCTATGAAATTTCACTACCATTTACAATACTGTATTATACAATGTTGTGTATGAACCTGTGCTTTAACTGAAGCTTGAGAAAAACAGTTAAGGTTAATAAGAGAAATATTTTGTCCAAACGATCCAGGAAATATTTGAAATTAGCTCATCTTGTCACAAATAGTTATGATACATCCCATCCCATTTGCTTTCTAACAACGTAAAAAAATCTAGTTTTGACTACGTATTTCTACTGTTATAAACATATTTTCTCTTCTACACTCTCAAGTATAAACTGTCACCTAAAAATTTACATTTAACCCTCCAAGTGCTAACATCTCACATCTCACTGTTAGGTGTCAGCGAGGTGCAATTGTATGGCGCTATCGAAGTTAACAATTACCGTCACGGTGCTGCCATCTGCGAGCTCATACATGCAACTACTCGTGTAGTTTCCTGATCTGCTGCTTGAGTTCGTTAGTTTGCCGCTAGTGTATTCTTTCATAGCCAATTAAGCACTTTCTCAGCCGGTGGTTCTTGGTGTTCTGGTTAGACCGTTGTGCTGACGAGGACAATGGTTGAAGTAATTCGGAGGAAGAGAGTTCGAATCCCGACCATGAGCAATCCCAATTTACCTTTCAAATGTGTGGTATAGTGGAGTGGAGGTCCCACCTGAAATAAACTGTTACCAGCTTGGGTGTAAACTGACGGCTTTTGTAGCCTTAATTGGGATTGCAGTGGACACCTGTTTTGCTTTTATGGTTAGTGGTTATAAGTGAGGCATGTTTTGTGTTTTTTGTGGATTCTTAGTATTTTAATAAGAATTGCATTAAGAAAATTTAAAATAAAGTCATGGAACTTGGGGTAAATTATCAATATTTTTGTTGGTATGCTTTTTTATAAGGTAAGGAAAGGAAAGAAGTAATTTTTATTGATTTTTACAAAGTGTTGCAATAGGGCAAATTTCTTAGCATTACTTGTATTGCTAATTGATCACTCAACTTAAAGCATCCTCAAGCGTGTGATTCGCCAATACGTTCCCTCCAATAGGTGACTTCACAGTTTTATGGTGGCCATATGTATTTCAGTTTCCTGTCGAAACCGTTGCTATAGAAACACCCTTCCATCATAAATTCTTGTGGAATTTATCGAAGTCTTTATATACTGTACACTGATTCGTATCAAAGTACCCGTCCTTCGTACGGGTACTTTAGCTTAAGTTTGAGAGAGGTTACCTTTTATCTTCGGCATGGAATAAATGTTCTTCATCATAAAAATTGGATTACGAAAAAATGCTTTATTTTAAGTATTCACATTAAGATCTGTATTTACTAATAGTATTTTATACTGAAAACAACCTCAAAAATGTATAAACACGGATGTCTCCAACGTAACAAAGTACCACAACTGTTAAGTAATATTGGGAAAGGATAAGGAACAACATAATAGAGACAGACATCGGGAGAAAACATAAAATCTACCATTTTCGGAAATTGTAATTCCAATCCAACAGTTTATCTGTAAAAATTAACTTTCATTCTTCTTCTTCCTAGGGTGTAAAAAGTAGTGTAAACAGATGATGAAATTAAAAACTATAAAAATTGAAACCTAGGACATTTACAGCAACTGTGTCTTCTGCTTCCCGAGATGTTAAATTAGTGTCCACAGCTGTTGACATTCAAGTTATAAAATAATTAAGTTTGCGGGGGGTAGCCAGAGAGCATTTTAAGGAAATGAATATGCCTATGAGTTGCATGAGTTTGAGATGTACCTTTGTGTAACATTTCAAACTCTTAGGATCAGTATTTTTAGCGTTTACTTTCCATAACAAACAAACAAACCAACATACAGAAATCACTTCTTCTTTATAATATAATAAATTATTTTGCGATTTGATATATTAAATTTAATTAATGAAGGCGTAACAAAAAATTTGTATTATACTGCACAAAACGAGGAGTTTAGGAGATCTATATTTTATTTTTTATTGTTTGTGGGTAAGTTTAAAGTAAACAAATACCTTCTCCATAGGGTATAGTAGATAAACAGTAAATAAATGTTTCAAACCTGTTGGTGCCATTAACAAACAATGCGTTACAAAAATACTTTGTTTTTAGCGTTAATGAAAGACAGAAAGATAGAAATAGAGATAACACACATCAGCATTTCTGGGCTTTGAAACTGAAAAATAACCAATATTATCATAATCCAAGCAATCTATACAAAGGCTTATTTTATTTATATAGATGATTTAAAACGACATCTTGAATTAATTGTTCTTATAGAGACACAAGTTTCATAAACACTAAAATGAACTATTTTGAGACGAATATTCGTAACACCCTTACAAGAGTTATCTCGTTTACTAAATACGTAAAACTAAAATACTAAAATACTAAATACTAAAAATAAAACTTACATCATTATTTATAAATTATATTATTTTCTACTACATGTACTTGCCGATATCCAACTTTATAAGGGAAGGATTTGAAATTTATAGCAGTAAAATATTAATATATACATATTTCCAAAACTGCGCATTGGTAATAGTCTACACCATTGAAACCTTTTACCCGAATAATTGCAGATCATTAATTATTTCAGGAGACCAACCGCTTCCCTGTTAAAAGAAGGGGTGCATTTATTATTAACAGCCTTTCACCAGACACCGTGGATTCAAAGGTTTCCTTGTTTCAGGAGTATCCAACATAACAAAAAATAATTCTAATTTTATACTTATATTTGTACAAATCAAAATTCTTAGATTAGGTTATTTTATTTTAATATATACGCTATATAATATTAATTCCAAACAAAGTCATTTCGAATTAATTTTTATTTAACTGATTCTTAGTCTCCAAGGTTTACACAGTCTTATAACCTCTCAGTTTATTTTGAATGATATAAAAACTCATATATTGTCAATAAAAACTCGGGAAACTTTTGTAGTCTTTTAAAATGAACATTAAAGAGTTCAATAATACTACAGAGGATATATCAGAAGAACTAAACGGAATGATAATATCTGGATTTTAGTTCTCTGACAGTCAAACTTGTTGATTTTGAGTAGACAGAGAGGTTATTGTCAGTATGATAAGGCACGCGTATTGTTAGTCCAAACTCAGACACGGAATTTGACTTTGGGATTTCACGAACATAATAGCTCCATTTATCCGCGGTCAGTGAGGCAAATATGTGTGAAATGCTAAAACAAACACCTGTGTGTTGTGTCAGGGAAGCCTGTTCAATGTTCTATGACGTGAGACAGAATGACCGACATTCAACAATCTATAAACAATTTAGAAACAGTTTTCAGATAAATGCGTGTAAACTTCTAAACAAATAGTTTCAAAAAGGTCATTAAATATAAGATTATTGACATATAGCCTATATGACTAGGCTTGGGGAGAAGGAAGGGAAATTTGCGAGATGCAAAAAGTACAAAGGAAGTGACGTTATTAATTATTTGACTGGATTTTTTTTATATTTCATAAGTGATGGAGCTACTTAGCTTATGAAGTTTTGAAGCACTGAAGTTAGCTTATGAAGTTTTTTTAAATAATATATGGACATGGATTTATGTGTTAGCTCTGGGGGTGTGTTGGCGATTTTTAAGATGAAAAATATGTAACAGGTTTCCATAGAAACTACCAGGACTATTGTATTTATTTTTTAGTACAAAAGAATAAGAACAGCTGTTTAGATCAAGTGAAAACATTCCATTTAGACATATCCATGATCTAACATATTTCCCACAGGGAAGTAAACACAGACACTTTTTATAGGCTATTTACTAGAGAAACTTAGATGCTAATTTGGAACATATTTTATTTAAAATCGGTGGGTGTAGTGTTCTCTTGTGTGGATTGACCATCCTCATAATTAGACCAGTTCGTAATTCAATCCAATACTATAATACGACCAAGGTTTGTATATATATATATATTATATAATTCAATAAAAACCAATATACATATGGATAAAACTGTCTAATATTCGGTCTTAAAAATCGCGAGTTAATAATTCATTTGTTAGTCAAATAATAATATAGTCTAAAATCCACAAACACAAATTTTATTAATTAAAATTAATTTTTATAATAAGTACAAACGAAAAATAAAATATATAATAAACAAAAATTAGTAATACAATAAACATAAATATAACAATGGTATTTAGAGTTGAAAATAGTAAGACAAAATAGGCTAATAAAACTTACAATTTGAATTTATAAAACAATTATCAAACATAAAACACAAAAATATGAATTAATAAAAGTACTTAAATGATACAATGATAATATAACATGGCAGTATCAATCGTTTTAGTGGGACAATAATTAACAAAAAGTAAAATCAAATTGTTGAACAATAAAAATCTTTCGTGGTACTTCAACTTGAATATTAATGAAGAATAAATGTGATGTTTTCATAATATTACAGAGCTTTGTTAGTTGCCGAGACAATGATTTCATTTGTCAGAGTCTTTAATTGATGGCCTATATATAAAATACAGATCATAAATAACAATTGATCTAAAATACTATTCGTTTATAGGCAATATAAACTATTATTATGAATTGTATTAAATTCTTAGATTTATTTGTCATAAATAGAAACTCGGTATTTTTAAAAACTAATATGTTGAGGAAACACACAATTAAATTTATAATTAATTCGTCGTGAATTATTTCCAGTAACGTCCTAGTAAAGGCACACTACGATTTTTTTCTAAAAGACATAACTTTATATTAATTTTAACTTACTTCCACGATTCTGCAAAAATTCATCTTAAAAGGTTTACCCGAATTAATATTCCACGATAGTCTAATAATTAAAAGTTTGTTGAGCAAGATTCTTCAAACTTAAATAATTTCCTTTGTTAAACTTATAAAAGACATTTTAAGGGTAAGATATTAGTTTTACGTGGACATTTTTTATCAACGAATTAATCATAACTTTGTGTTACATTTGTTATTAATATATTTGACTGCTACTTTTAATTACAAGATAGGCATTAAAATTATAAACTATCTTTATAGCACTTTTTACGAAACAAATAGAATTGAAAGTCTTACTTTCTAAATTAAATATGTATTTTAAATATAAAACCTATTGAAAATATAATTAGGACATTATATTTCAGATGTTTCCATTAATCTTTTGGTCTTCCTATATTAGCGTTCGATTATGATAACTGGTAGAAGCAGAGACAGTTGGGAATATAAATAAAAAACATAGGACATAAGAAAATAGACTAATCTATAACATTTAGTTTTTAGTGTCGAATGACGAATTCCAATATCTAATTACAAATATAATTGTTTTACAAAATCTAGTTTACTACTTTCGATTCTTTGATGGTTTTAGTTTTCCGCATCATCCCTACCTTGTGTGTTTCTACAAACCATATTGTACTTTCAAATATAAAAGAAACAACTGATGATTCATGAATTTAAATTCATGATATATATAGTTTAAAATCAAGGAAACTTTTGTAAAATATACAAGTGTCTGTAATGCCCAGCACCAAATTAATTAAAGATTTCCCGATAGAGGCCTTAAAATTACACACTTACCTATATGTGTGCCATTTTTTATTTTATAAAGAAGCTATTAGTGTCTCATAATGTTAAGCCAAACCATGTTATTTTTCTTCTTTAGGTGCCCAGAGACCAAAAACAATAGTCGTTAAAAAATTTATATATATAAAAATATATATGTGTCTGTGAACACGATAACTCTCGTAAAAAAGGTCCGATCGAGGCCAAATTTGGTAGAGACGTGTATTCCTACAAATGCTCGGACGAGTTCGTAAACCAGACATATCGGTCAATAACGTAGTTTTTGTACCCCAAAATGGGGTTTTTTGCGTTTTTCACAAGTAGTTTCTTCAAATTTCTAATTTTATATTTCACCATTGCATTTAGCTTAAAAAACTACACAATTAAGTCCTTAAAGTTTTTCTCTATCTTCAACGGTTACCGAGATATAAAAAAATCTAAACACAGTACGTTGTATTTTTGAGGCTCCAATGTAATCTTATGGAGGATTAAAAAAAAATTTTTCACTTATTATCTAATATTTTTGGATGAAACTTGATATTTAGCTTCATGTGGTTGAGATCCATACATTTGTGCTAAAAATCATAGTTTATGTGTTTATCATGGCAGCAAACCTGCATACTCTTTTCCCATGTTAATCATATGGAGATTAGCAAACTCCTATATTTATGGACAGATGTTGATGAAAGTTGGTATAAATGTTAAAATAAAATTTTGATGGTATAAATGGCTACTTTCAGTGTTCCTCACAGCAGCAAACCTACTCACTCTTTCCCATTTTAATCTTATGGAGAATAGGCAAAAATTCTCATGTTTATCGACAGATTTTGTCCAAACTTGTCATATATTATTATTAATTATATAGATATTGGAAATCTGAGTACCACTGTACTATTTTTATTTTACAAAATATTTTATGTCAGTCATTTTTCAATTGATTGTTTTTGAAACTTAGAATGTGTCTTTAAATAGTAACGGTCCTATTTAGAAAAAAATATCACCGTCATTATGTATTTTTTTTAATAGCGGTCATTTCAATGTTTGAAAAAAAACTTAAAATGGTTGACTATTTAAAAATAGATAGGTGCTTATACAACGAAGACTTGGTACTTTTTTCAAAAGAATCTTTATTGTTCCTACACCATTACTATGCCAACTTATACAATTAATTATGTGTGTGTACAAGTACCATCGCCGCCCCGATTAGTTGGGCCGGCCGAGTGCCCACCATTACGTAGGCAACTTATTAAGTAGTACAGTAACTCTTACTCACATAACAGTAGTAATACCCCCGTCACAGCATACCTGCGTACTCAGCAAATTTATAAATCAATAATATAATAATAATATGTGACAAGTTTTATCAATATCTGTCGATAATTAAATATAAGAGTTATTTGCCTAATCTCCTTAAGATTAACTAGGGAAATAGTATTGAAATTAGGCATTTCTAGCGAAAAAATTTTTATTTTGACCACTTATACCAAGTTTCATCAACATCTGTCCATAAATAAAGGAGTTTTCCTATTCTCTATGATTAACATGGGAAAGACTATGCAGGTTAGCTGTCATGATAAACACTTAAACTATGATTTTTAAGTATAAATGGATAGATCTCAACCACATGGAGGTAAAAACCAAGTTTAATCCAAAAATATTTATTGATAAGTGAAATATTAATTTTTCCTTATCATCCATAAGATTAACATTGGTGCCCCAAAATACAACGTACTGCGTTTAGATAGTAAAAACTTAACCGCTTGAGATAGAGAAAAGCTTTAAGGAACTAAATTGTGTAGTTTTAAGCTGATTCTAATGGTAAAAGATTAAAATTTTTAATTACATATGAAAAACACTAACCCCAATATTTGAGTACAAACCCCCCTCAAATTACCCGTTCCGGTTGACCGATATGTCTGGATTACGAACTCGTCCGAGTAAACTAAAAAGTTAAATACTAACTTTTATTTAAAATAATTTTCATAATAATCAACTGTTTAAAACTGGTTTAAATTATTAGAATTTCTTATTAAATTGCCACCACTTTGAAATTAAAAGTTTAAGATCGTTGATATTTTTCTCGAATTGGGTCCCTACTATTTAAAGATCCATTGAGACGTAAAATATTTTTTATTCTATAAAATTAATATTTTTGAAACATTATTACTAAACAACAGTAATGAATTTAACATTAATAGAGTGACAGTAATATTCGTATCACTGGGCCGGTGTAAAGGCTTACATCCACCCGCATATTATTTGGGGCAGATGCTGGTCATTACAGCCCTCAGAACATACACAGCTATAGAATATATGTATAGGATGTTAGGTAATTTTAAATAAACTTATAACCTGGAAGATAGTACTATATTTAATCAAACCTTGTTTAAGGTGTTTGATAATTTACTGCGAAAAACTTTATTTATTTATGAACACGAACGCATATTTAAAAATAAAGTGACGCGATTCACATGTCTGTAAAAATGACTGATCAAAAACTATGGAATTTTAAATGTCAAAAAACCAATTTTATACGTTTTCCGCAAAAACTATAAAGTTAAAGTATAATTTAACTACCACCATTAAAATTATCTTAAAAAGCTAAACATATTAGTGTTTTTAATTATTGCTCTAGGACCACGGTTCCAGAGAAAAGGTAAATTTACTGCCCATAGTAAACACAGTACGTTGTCTGAGAACGCCCAATGTTATTCTTATGGAGAATATTAAAAATTAATTACTACCTTATTCACAATAACGTCACAACTAAACTCACTCTAAAGGCTTGGTATTACAGGGTGTGAGTTATGCCCCGAAAAATGTCTAACAATAATTTAACTTGTTTTATTGAGAAAATGTGTGCCAGTCCCTTGATACCGTTTATTCTTTCAACGCTAGGGGAGTCAGAGAGTGATTACAAATGTTTTTGGGTTGCGGTCCAAACCCAAATGGGTATCTCTCAAATGGGTAGGCTAGCAAGTGTGTAATTAGTGGCTAATGTTTTATATTTATAATCAGTTATAAATTATTTTACTCAATCTTTACGAAACACAATTTACGTAATCTTCCAGGCCTGAGTCGACGAGATGATTGGTAACTTGGTTAACTATAAATTAGTTTGTTCATTATCGAATGCCTCAATTGAACGCATATCCTTTGATCAAAATTGCACCTTTGATCACATTACAGTCATCACATCGGGCTAAACAGCATCAAGCCAGGTCGCAGTAATATTACGTTCATGTTATTGAGATAAGTGAACTTTCTTGTGTTTTGTAAACTTGTTACTTCATTATATTAATTGGATAGGATACTATTGGAGGGGATTGGCTGTTTTTTGTGTGTAAACGATAGAAATAATTTATATATACTTCCCTGTAGGAAATAGGCTAGGTCATTGAAATGTCTAAAGAGAATGTTTTCAGTTCATCTAAACAGCTGTTCTTAATATTTTATATTGAAAATTCAATACAACAGCTCTGGTAGTTTTTATGAAAACCTGTTACATATTTTCCATCTAAAAACTCTCCAAACCCCCCTCCCCCCCAGAGCTTAGACATATCCATGTCAATTGATTAATTTTACTCCTATGTTGAAATTGTGGGGTTGAAATAGTAAAAAATATTTATTGAAAACAATTTAATATATATTTTTAAATGAGTTTTTAAGGTACTTCGTTTAATGGATGTTTTCTGAACCTTAAAATCGAAACGAGTCGTATATTTAAAAACGAATTGATAAATAACCTTTTTTGACCTTATTTCAAACATTTGAAAATGTATTTATCAACAACAATACAATACTTAAGTTTTATACAAGAGAAAAAAATCTAGTTATTAAACTCCCCAAAAACTCATTTTTTACTGTAAAAATGAGATCTTAAATATATTAAATACTATAGGGCTATTAGATTTAATACCAACAGCTTCACCTAAATTAATCCCCCTTTATAATACAGGTCTGTATTTACGAATTCATCCAAACAAATTAAATTGTATACATTAAAAAATAACTTTTTTCGAAGTGTAGGTTGAATAGAGGCTGTTCAGGGCGTTTTTTAAGCCGAAGATAGCTTAGGCTTACTTCATCAGGTATTTCAAGGATGAAAACGATTTGTTTCATACAAAGGTCGTTAAATTTGAATGATTAAAATTAAAAACTTAAAAATAAAAAACAAACAATTACTTTTGTTTTAAAATTTATATCCGTTAATGTCTTAATGAAGAAGGCTGAAACTACGTATGACTGAAAATACTTAAATTGCAAATGATAAGGTAGTTTAAGCTCTTCATTGTTTATTCTCTGCCATCCCTAGGTTTCATCAAAATAAAAAAAACTTAACATTATTCATATACCAATTATTATATTGATATGTAAAAAGGTTATTAGACTACTCATTGGGGAAAGCAATGATGTTAAACTATATAAATAATATTATAGATAAAATATTATGATTTTATGTTAATTTTTACATTTAAAAAAGGAAAAATCAAAAGGTTTTTATCTAAATTATTGTTGTATATCTGTATCCCTATAACTTTGAAGAGGTATTTTATAACGCCTCTCCCTGGAAACGGGAGCACCCACCCTGATGAACTTTATATTAATTTTACCAAGCATGTGTTCTATTTACGTTAGAATTAAAATAACCAGATGTCAAACTAAAATCAGTTTTAGTACAGTAGTTTAGCTGAGACATTATTTTTCATTTTTATTAATTTGTTTTTTAGTTATTTTGATTTTAGGAAATATTTAGCCATACCAAGTACCTTTTTTCATTAAAAAAAGGTAATACAACCCGAACAAAGTTTAGGCTAAATGCTATGATAACTAAAAGTTAGGAATTTTAATTATTAAATAGCCCTGACAACTATTAATATTGTTCAAAACTATTACCCTAGTAAACTGCCTTGAGGTGTCAATTATTTTAAAATTAGGCGCGCCACAATTTTCATGTCTTAACTTTGTGATTTTTTAAGTGTACAAATGTGAATATGTGTTTGACTACTATCATGACATCCCCTGGATAATTGGCTTCAATATGCTGCTAAAGATGGACCCATCATAGGTTTGAAACGCGTACTGAGTAAAATTTGAAAATAGTTGGCACCACAAGAGGGTTTACTCAGGTAAATAACTTTGAATCATAAGAATTTAAACCTGCTCACATAGTTGGAGATAGGTATACCAATTAAGGGTTTATGTGGAGATTCCGCGTGAAACGAGATAACAAGGGAGATTCACACCAGCGAGGAGTTGGTCCAAGTCCTGCAGAGCAATTATAACTCTTAATGAGATTAGGAAAGAGGCCGTCTGTTCTCCACTACATGAGGGTTCTGTGTCGACCCCAGGGATCCGTTAATGTCTTGACAAAGAAATCTCCACATTACGACTAACTTCTAGCTGTTAAACTGCGTGAGGATTTTTCTTCTAGGTAAAGGAAGATAAATTGACGTTTTACATCAGTATTTCTAGTTCACTGTATTTTAAACAAATCGTTAAACCATGAGATGACCGATTTTAGTTTATGTAGGAATAATAAAAGCTTTTATTCTCTTAGTAAAAGATGTTTACACACATACAAATACAAAAATAAATAAAATTAATCTTGCCAGATCAGACTAAAATAAAAACTGTAAAATTCAAAGAACAAAATCTTCAAGATACTAGATTTTAACAAAATTTATAAAAGAAATAGCCTGGTTTAACTTAGTAAAAAAATACAAATATAAAGCATGTGTAGAGGTTCCAAATAATTATTTTAATTTTAAAATAAATTTAAATCAGCAATAGATTTTTTTGCCAATGGCAGGCTTAGCTTAAGCTATGCAACCTCGAAGTACACTATTTTTATGGAATTCCCAACTAAATTTTGTGGCCATCACGGGGATCAATTGTGGGAAAATTACATAATATGAATTTAACAAAAGAAAATAAAAGCCTCTGACTCTTCATCAAAAATAACTGCTGCGCAAGTATAAACATATTTGTGTATAATCTAAATGTAAAAATCTAAGGACAATAACAAATATTTATTAATAAATATTTGCGTAGTGATCTCTAAAACGTATGCACGTTTTCCCTGATTTCCCATCAATAACTAGTTTCTGTTATTTAAGAGTCTGCATCAGTGGTAGCCATCTTGGATTTTAGTCCCGTAAGAGCAATGTTAAATTCTGGCGCCTATATCTCTTTGACCTATTGTCTTAACGGAAGAGGTGTCAAATTAAAGGTATTACAGTCCTCCAGGGCACCACCTTACAGAACTTATTTCTTTCGCTCTCAATAAAAAAATAATAATAATTTATTTTGTAAAATATTCCCGTTTTTTTATTTTTGTTTTTATATCAAGTTAAATTTTTGAACATATTAAAATGTCATGCCCTTCAGCCACATCTCATCAATGTACTTCCAAAGTTTTACATTGATACTTTGATAATTAACGCCACTACAGACGCCAAAGTGAAGGTATGTTTCGCCAGAATTTGACATTGCACTGATGCAGACTCTTAAATTGTTATTGAATACATTTTCCATCAATTAAACAAACACAAAGTTTTACGACAAAGTTTCTTTCGTCCTCAAGCGAGCTAAAACCAAAAACATGACAAGATTAGTACCTAGATAATCCGAACTTGGTCGGAAAAATGGCAAATAAAAAAATGTATGCAACAACAATCTAAATAGCATGAACCTATCATCGTAAACAATGAATTTAAAACAAAGCACAAGTTTCTGAATAAAATATAAAATCTAGTAAGGTTTTATAGCTAGAAAAATACTTTTAAAAATTAAAATTGACACTTGATATTATGTAGATCAGTATAAAACTAAACAAAGCATACAACAACATTTTAGTAAACTTAATCTACTTCACTGGCCTACAATTTCGTTCTTTACAAGAATAATGGTTTATTTTTATGTAAAGTTTCGTATAAATATACAAAATTAATAAACACACGTTTACATATTGTTTTTGTTTCAAAAACCATTATTAATAAGAAATATTTTAAATATTCTAATAATATTATAATTTTATTCACTAAATAGAAGGTTCACACGTACACTCTCTATCTGCCGGGTTAGTATTTTTACTACACGTGTTTGTGAAAACCCACAATACTTACCCAGGCTTGACCTAAAAGCAACTGCTACTGTAACCCTAATCAAAGCCTAAATACCCAAACATCTTAGTTACTATCACAAACATCATCAGCCAATGACAATCAAGGACCCATGACTGTTTGTGATGTCTCTTTGATTGATTAAGGTCAATACCAGCCATCTGCATACCGACGTGTTCCTAGCACAAACGGACTCCAAATACTGACACTGAAAGATAATGTACTCTAGCGTTAAATAGAGAGATTTATACCCAAAAAAAGAAAGATTTATAAAGATTTACACTCGAAGTTTAGGCATTTAACATCACTTCTATGCATTTTTGTATTTCCCCATATGCAATACCCGTATTGTATGCCTAAAATTATGCCTAACCACACAAAAATTAAAAAATTATAAATGAAAATACCTTTTGTAAGGATAACAGAATAAACCTGATTTTCAAGTGATTCCTTTCCATGAACAAGTGTACTATAATGGCCAGTCATTTGCTAATAATATCAATATAAGGGTAGCCTTTGGTTCCACCAAAAATTTTTTCAATATTAATTTCTTTTTTGCTTTTGCTCACCATTAAAAATTGAGCATACCTAAAAACTTACGTCTTCCAACACCACTTAATATATTTACACTAATAATGTAATTATATATAAACGGTAAATATATACAAAAGGTGTTGAATTGGCAATTGCATCTCAGTATGGAGGAATGAAAAACCAGAAAGATTAAACGTTGCAAAACACTTGCTGAAAAAGGGCATAATCTATCAAAAATCTATGAATATCTTAAGACCATCAAGACTTCTAAAAAATAAAATTGGATGAATGCATGGGAAGAGTTATGAAAAAATTGTAAAAAATAAAGAAAATAAATTAACAAGTACACTTTGATTCTACAGGAACGTATAGAAATCTGTTTCCGGAATTCAGCCAGCCAATAAACGCTACATCCGACGCCATGACTGGGAATTCTGGCAGCCAATAGTATTTAAGCAGGGACGCCATTTTGTTTCTCTCAGTCTTTGTTTGGACCTGATGATGTCAGGTGTGACTAGACGAAATCGATCGCCAATTAAATACCTTTTGTATATATTTACCATTTGTATATAATTAGAATATAAGTGTAAATATATTAAGTAATGTTGAAAGACGTGAGTTTTTACTTCATCCTATAATAACACCAACTCCTATAATGCTAATTAAGAATTTATTATAAAAGTTAATAATAGGGAAATTATATTTGTAGGTGCGCGTGTGTGTATTTATGTGTATTAGTTATTTATTCATTCAACTGTTTCTACCAACATACATTGTTCTTGTTCTAACTATACAGCATGGTACATTGAACATAATTAGAAGACATAATGAATCTAACCATATGTTTATCAAACCATGAACTGTTATATGAACCGTTTCATAACACGTTACTTGGCGTAACTAATTGGCGTTTGACGTCGTAACAATCGTTAACAAGCTGTTTATCAGGTGATATTGCTTGAAAATTAGTGTATATTATGTTGTTATTACTGAGAATAGAAATAGTAGCTCATACAAAAATCCTCTTTGCTTTCTGTCCTTAATGTAAAGTTGGGTAATAATATAATGAAATACCCCCGTCGCAGCAGACCTGCGTACTCAGCGAATTTACAAATCAATAATATAATAATAATAACATATGACAAGTTTTATAAAAATCTGTCCATAAACATGAGAATTATTAGTCTATTCTTCATAAGATTGACATGGGAAAGAGTATGCAGGTTTGCTGCTGTGAGGAACACTGAAAGTAGGTGATTCTACCATAAATAATTTTTATTTTTAACATTTATACCAAATTTCATCAACATCTGTCCATAAATAAAGGAGTTTGCCTATTCCCTATATGATTAACATGGGAAAAGAGTTTGCAGGTTTGCTGCCATGATAAACACATAAACTATGATTTTTAAGAATAAACGGGTGGGTATCAACAACATGAAGGTAAAACCAAAATATTGATTGATATGGGAATATAATTTTTTTTCCGACGACTGTCCTATTACATTAATTAACATTGGAGCCCCAAATACAACGTACTTTGAAATGTTTAGACACTCGTGTTTTAATATCTCGGTAACCGTTGGAGATAGAGAAAAACTTTAAGGAACTAAATTATGTAGTTTTTTAAGCTAATTCTAATGGTGAAAGATAAAATTTGAAATTTTTAAAATTTTTATGGGAAAAAGGCAAAAACCCATTTTTGGAGTACAAAGCCCCTCAAACTACCCCTTCCGATAGACCGATATGTCTGGATTACAAACTTGTCCGAGCTATTGCAGGAATACACGTTTCTACCAAATTTGGTCTCGATCAGACCACTTTTACGAGAGTTATCGTGTTCACAGACACATTTCACGAATCGCTTGCATCGTATCATCATGTTAGATTTTACTTTTGGTTCTATTTATTAAACTTTCCCAGTTTCTATGCACCTTCATTTTGTGTTTTCATCGTATACAATATAAATCTTTTGTAAACATGGTCATTTTTTCCTCTGTTAAATGTTATTCTTTTTACCCCTGTAATTTATTTATTTACAATTTAATTGTTTACAACAGAGAAATAAAATCTCCAATAACAGTAAACAATATTATAACGAAATGACAACTCAAACAGCACTCTCGTATAGTGTCCATCTTCTTGTTCACTTGCTAAAATTAAAATGAACTAAAAATAAAACAATAATAATAATAATGTAGTAATAATGATTAATTTCTAGTAAATTCAAAATCATTCAAATTGCAAAGAAATGCATTGCAGTTAAATTAGTTAAAATCTAAATAAATTTAATTACAGTAGTAGAAATTGTCTTTAAGGGTGAAGTAGATAGTACCTAGACTAAAGTTGAAATAAGTATATTTTTTTAAATAGTTTTTGCAATTATTAGATAATTTGTAAAGTAATTCTTCTTCTTGGTAGGACTAAAATGAATTTATTTTGCCTCTCAACACATGTATTAACATTCTCATTTTATTAAAATATGACGATAAGTTTTGTTATAGATTTCATGAAATATATATCTTTGTAGAGACGAAGGCGTACCAACTGCTCCAATATAAACTTATATCACCGCGGGTGGCCGATATGCTGACGCAGTTGCTACACCTGCGGCTCTTCTGATAAACTCGCCTTAGTCGTAACACTTACGCAGCTTCTAATTTGAATAATTGTTGTGAATTTCTACCACTGTGTCGTACGTGAAGTTTCGGTATTGACAGCTTAATTTTAAGACTGGTGAGAGCTTTTACATTGCATATTAAAACAGAAATAAATTTCTTAGTGTTGACAAGGCTGTTTATCTGAGCTACATCACTCAAAATATAGGTATAAGAATATCAGAAAACGTTTTTAATTTTATTTCAATTTTTATGATACCTCATACAGGCCAACACTTATGGCATTGCCAGTGGTTTTTACTCCCGTGCATGAGTATTAAATTATTTTGAGTCACTTTATCTGTGTCTCCTTCAAACCGATTTCCTTGTTTAAATGTTGCATCCAACACTATATTTTCAATTCATCAGTCATGCTATACCTCACTTCGTGGATTTTGCTCTGAGGGGCAATTAATTAATTGTCAGTAACACATTTTGCTATCAACATACCGGTTTTTTCCACATACGTTTTTGTTAATGTGGAAAATATATAGCTATCTTGTAGGCTTCACTTTGCCTTGTCGACTTTAACATCAAATCAAATGATTTATTGCTTGGAAACATTGATACAATGCAGTAGATTGGAAACCACAGCTTAGCGTAGAAACATTAAGTCGAATCAAGGTCTAAATGGCATTTTGATACATAGCAAAAATGGTCATGATGTTCAACAACACAATAATTCATTAAATAATGCTGATTTTTACAACTGAAATGAGAAACACAACTGAACTTGAAATGTCACAATATTAATTATTTAAAAGTTTACAAAATTATCAAAGTTTAGAATTATGTACGTACATGTATTTTAGTATATGTTAGAGATCCTAACGTGTTATGCATGTGGAGAATCTTTTAGCATTCAGTTTTAAATTTCACCGTACTTCTGTAAAATGGACGTTTTAGTACGAGTAAATATATGTTTAGTAGATCGTAGACCTAAAATATTCCACTGATGTTCGCTTTAAAAAATAGTAAAATTATTTTGACATGGATATGTCTTAGCTCTAAGGGGGTTTGTTGGCGATTTTTAAGATGGAAAATATGTAACAGGTTTCCATAGAAACCACCAAAGTATTGAATTTTTATATAAAATAATAAAAACAGCTGTTTAGATGAAGTGAAAACATTACCTTCAGACATATCTAAACTACCTAACACATCTAACCTTCAGACCATGATCTAACCTATTTCCCACAGGGAAGTAAATATAAACATTTTTATTCTAGTCTTTAACAAACACAAAGGTGACGTACGATCATTTTAATAATGATTATGGATGGAATTACATACTAAGCTATTTGTAAAGTTGGAAGTCACTCTGTATCAAATTTTACAATTGTTAACTAGGTATCAAAAATGATTTATTGATTCAAGCTATTCTTTTTACAATTTAGCAACTATTCAAACGTTAATATTTTACAAAAGGTCGGGGAGTATTGTTGCTAGTTTATTTGATGAAAACAGTACTTACTAGAAATTAGGTCTTTCAAAAGAAATTTAAACATGATGAAATCAACCAAAATGAAAGCTTCGAAGGTTTAGCACTTTTGAACGCTTTCAGACGGCATTACTGGTAGTGAAAGAGCCTCAAGGAAGTAAGAGAGAGCGATATTAGTGTAGTGGTTCCAGCTTGTCTGTCACTCAGACGGACGAGAAGCGCATCGGCTCTACTCACAATCCTTAATTTATTTTTCTTCCCTGAAACCAGTAGAGTGCTATTTATTTCTTATTTAAAGAGTAAGTATCAGGGGACCAATCGTTGATCGGTGGAATATATAAAAGTAGGTGTAAAATTAACTCAAAAAACAGGATACTCATAGAAATTTAATTTACATCAGTTAAAAAAATAAATTTTTAACAAAATATTTAGTGATAGTGTTCCATCAATTTATCCTTAAAATCAAAATTTTTGGGTTTATTATGTCTGTTTACCTGCATACTCTTTTTCCATGTTAATCATATAAAGAAGAAGCTAAAGAGTATTAAGGAGTAAATTACTCGTAATTGTGACATTTTTAATATAATACAGAAGATGGAATGTTTCTATAATAAATAAGAGTACCTGGTGACCGAGCTTTGCTCGGATAGAATAAGACATGTTTTTACAAGTTAATTAGCAAAATTAAAACAAATTTACTGCTCAATGAAAACATTTATGTGGTTTAAATAAAACCGTTTTCATACCCCTTAATTAATATGGCATAAATACTGAACAAAAATATAGCCCTCGGGTGGGGATCGATCACGCGATCTTGCGTACGTGAGATCTGAGCGCTACTAACTGAGCTACGGCGTCAGCCGAGTTGTCGTCGTCATTTAAGAGTTTTTGGCCAACCTCAATTGTTTTAGCTAATCTTATACTGAATGTAAATTTCCATACAGTTTGTTATTATTATCCTGTGATCAACTGATTTTGCTAGAAAAGGAATGAGGATTGAAAAGCAAAAGATAAATTTAATTTACACCAGTTAATTGGTTTGTTACAGTGGCTTCAAGCAATAGAATGAATACGTTTTCTTTCAAAACACAAAATATTTTGGAAATAATTTTCTCTGCTTTTATTTCGCACAGTTATTTTACCCTTTAGTTTTTACAAATTATTTAGTAATTTGCTAATTTTTCATTTATTACATACATAAAATAAATATTAATGCAAAACCTCTATTCACATATTGTTTGCCACCATCTTCAATCAACAACTGTCAGATGTTTACGAACAGATACGAACAGATGTTTTGATTTGTATTGTTTACATTTTGATTCTTCCATAAGCATAATGTTAAATTTTTATATTTTAAACTTAATATTACAAGAAAACAAGAATTTTCCTGGACATTAGACCTATCTAGAACTTATTTTCTACTCAGAAATTAGTTATTTCCAAAATTTAAAGAAAATCCTTAGTGCCGTTTTCGAGATCCGTGTGCAAATATATATATATATATATATATATATATATATATATACAAACCTTGCTCGTATTATAGTATTGGATAGTAACAATTATAAATAATTAACTAACAACAATCAAAATTTTAAATAACGAATATCCAACGATAATATAAATTACAAGCAATAATTTAAATAATTTATAACAAACAACAATAAAATAACAAATCATAAAACACAACTTTAAATAACAAGATTAAAATAATGAATAGTTAACACAATGAATTATTAAATTGTGGTTGTATTAATTAAAAAAGATATGGACAATTTTGACAGTAAACAATAGTACAATAAATAATGTATTTTATTCATACAAAAAATTTTGTTGTTAACAGTTTTCAATTGTATACAAAAATTTTAATAATTTCATAAACAATCATTTATAATAATACATAAGTTTTTACAAAAATTTTGTCAAAGTATTTTTATTATTATAATTTTATAAAATAATATTATAATATAAAAATCAAATAATATAATTATAAAAATTTAAAGAAAAAAGAATAATAAAATACTATAACAATATGTAAGAAAAAAAAAGTAAATATAATAACATTGAAGTATAAAACAATAGGATAAAGTAATAATTAAGAAAAAAAGTAAACAAAATTGAAATACTATTTATATAAATTAAAAAAGAAAATAATTTTGGTATAACAATAAACACAATTTTATAAAATTAAGAAATTAATTAAGTTATTTAAGTTTTTTTTTGTTTTTCATACTATAAATATAATTACTTCATTGAGTATACGAAATTTGGTAACAATTGCAAAACAAAGAATATTTAAATATAAAATTATATGATAATCTATAGATTTTATTCCTTTAAAAGACTCATGAAAAGATTTGAATAAACACTAACTTTGAACGATCAAAAGAGACCGATTGACTTTGCCCAACTCGATCTCTTGGATGACCAATCAAAAGAAACAAATTTGGTTTAAAGTTGTCCCTTTTGCATTATATTCATTGAACAGTCTTTCGTTCGTTCTGTTTTTATTCTCAACTGTTATCATAGCATTTCTTTTAGGTTTAAATATTTTTTCAAATTGACAAATATACTAAAACACCCTCGTCACAGCAGACCTGTGTAACAGAGAATTTCCATATCAATCAATATGTGAAAATTCCAGATCAATATGAAAAAAATAGTACATGACAAGTTTAATCCATATCTGAAAATAAATAAGGGAGTTTACCTATTCTCCATAAGATTAACACGTGAGAGAGTATGCAGGTTTTCTGCTGTGAGGAACATTGAAAGTAGTCATTTTTACCATTGAAAATTTTTATTTTGACTATTTACCAAGATTTATCATTATCGGTCCATAAATGAAGGAGCTTATCTATTCTCTATATGATTAACATGGGTAAAGAGGATGCAGGTTATCTTCCATGATAAACACATAAACTATAGTTTTTAAGAATAAATGGGTGGATCTCAACCACATGAAGCTAAATGTCTAATAGTAAGTTTCATCCAAAAACATAGGTTAAAAGTGAAATTTTATATTTTTCCTCCTAAATATTAATTAACATTGGAACCCCCAAAATATAACGTACTTAGTTTTATTTGTTTTAATATCACGGTAACCATTGGAGATAGAGCAAAATTTTAATGTAGTTGCTTTAAATAGTTGTAATATTTGAATTGTTTTAAACTTTCCACATTCTTAATCTACATAAATTAATGACTTTAAAGTCTGCTGTAGAGGTTGTATGTGTTCTATGTGTGCGGACTATACGATTTCAAATTATCTTCAAAAATAGCCTAAAATATCGTGTGAAGATAACAACAGAAATGTAAACATTGATGACAACTTTGTATAACCTCAAATTTTGTAGTCTAACTAATCTGATGATAAGACGGTTATTTCCACAGTGTGATGAAAATAGGTGTTCATTACAAGGGACGAAAGTGTCTTTTGCTACCTAATTATATTTCCTTATTGCAAAACACAATAATTGCGTGCCAAAAAGAACCACTTTTGCCCATATTATGAAAACTTCTATTTCATCACAATACTATAATATCACATGTTTTAGCTGTATACATATGAGAAAATTCATAAAATACATTGTTTACTACGCAATGGGAATGTTCACTATGACGATAATTAAACAATTTTATTAGTTTTGAGATTTTCTTGTGTAGTTGTTGTTATTTTAATAAAGATATACTATAATTTCCGTTTTTATTTATTTTTAATTAGCTAAAGTACCCGTTTTTCGCACGATTAAAAATTAAGAGAGGTATACTGATACATTTAAATTATTGTTAATTGATTTTTTACTGTTTGTAAAATGACAAAACACGAGTGTCTACACCTGTCAAAAAACAAAAACAAAAACTGTGAAAGTAACACCTGTCAAATATTGGGAAAGGATCAGGATTAACGTAATAGAGATAGGCAGAAGAAGAAAACTATAGTTCCAATATTTTGACCACTAATTTCGATCCAGCAGTTTAAACAACTGTTTTAACAAGTAGTGTTCACAGCAGTTGACATTGAAAATATTTTATGTTTTTATTCTTTGAAAATATAAACATTGAAACTTAGGACGTTCACGGGACGCAGCCTGAGGTTCTATTAAGGAAATGAATACGCCAATGTGTTGCATGAGTTTAATATCTACCTTTGTGTAAAATTTCAAACCGGTCAGTTCAGTATTTTTGCGTTTACTTGCCACAACAAAAATCCCAGAAACCACCTCTTCTTTGTAATACTATAGATAATTAGTCTTGTAGTGTATCAAAGAATCGTGTTTCTTCTTTTTCCTTCTTCTAACATGTCATATCAATACAAATACCGCACATTTCTCGCCACATTTCTGTTTCGCCGAGTGGTAATGGCCAATTCCATTCCAGTTATAAAAGTTGCTAACGTTATTTGCCCAATAACTCTTCGTCTAGACGGAGACGGGAGACGACCAGTTCCCATCCATCTTGTGCTGCCTCATCGCCCTGCCCTGCCTTGTGGTTTGTATGCCTACATACCTGTTTCCACTGGAAGGGCTTATCTTTAATTTTACCAATTCATAATTTTTAAGGTTTGTCTTTTTAGTACTGAATAGCTGTATACTTTTAGCGAATTTCCCATAGGGAAGAAGCTATTACCGTAGGTCTCATGGCAAGACCATGAGACCAAAAACCTCACCTGATGACCTGATGGCCTGGGACCATGTTATTTTTTCTTCTTTAGGTGCCCAGAGACCAAAAACAATAGTCGTTAAAGTTTTTATATATGTGTATCTGTGAACACGATAACTCTCGTAAAAATATTCCGATAGAGACCAAATTTGGTAGAATCGTGTATTCTTACATTTGCTCGGACGATTTCGTAATCCAGACATATCGGTCAATCGGAAGGATTTTTTGGAGATTTTTCCTCCATAAATGGGGTTTTGAAATTTTTACACGTAGTTTTTAAAATTTTCTAATTTTATCTTTTACCATTAGAATCAGCTTTAAAAACTACACAATTTAGTTTCTCAAAGTTTTTCTCTATCTCCAACGGTTAACGAGATATTAATAAATCTAAACACAGTACGTTGTGTTTTTGAGGCTCCAATGTTAATCTTGTGGAGGATAAGGAAAATTAATATTTCACTTATTAACCAATATTTTTGGATAAAACTTTATATTTAGCTTTATGTGGTTGTGGTTCATCAATTTATGCTAAAAAATCATGGTTTAAGTGTTTATCATGGCAGCAAACCTAAAAAAAATAATAACTGTTGTAAATACTAATTTTAAAAATCTGAAAAGAAAGAGAACGCTGATTTTCTGGAGAAATCAGCGTAAAAACAAGTCTTAAGTAAACGATCCTTATGTAATTTGTTTTTCAGAGTCGTGAACTGGGATTTCCAGTTTTTTCTAAAAAATGAAAAAACACAATCAATTCAAACTAGGGTGAGTGAACCAGTGAATAGCCGTTTCGTATAAAATAAAAACATATAAGCTTTACCTTTTGCCAAGTCTATCACAAATGGTCTTAACATTAACTTTGGAGTCTGATTTTAACCCTCCCTGCCACTGGTTCAAAAAGAACGTACCCAATATCTATTTGGAACACAATTTAAATTAAGTGTTCCACCCAGACATCCTCAAGTTCCCCATAATAGCGTGTCGTACAAACAAGATGTTAGCTGTATTTTTTATTGTTCTTTTATTATTGATTGGAACTTCAATGTTTAAAATGTAATTGACAGTGAATATTCATAGTGAACAATTCTGTACTCATTTTGATACAAAAATCTCAACCGGCAATTAAATTATACAGTTGGTTATTTATTGGATCTAAACTATTGGTATAACCAGTATATGGCCATTACGGTCTTTCACTAGATTTTCTTTGAAAGTTTTGGAAACAATATTTTCAGACAGATTGAGTGCGCGGAAACACTAAAAAGCCTCAGAAATAATTTGGATACAATGAATCTAAAATTGACTTGGCCTTAATGTTGACAGAAATTTACTAGATGAACAGTGGTCAGTGTTGTTAATATACAGGGTGTCCCGCTGTAACTCTGTGAACATCTTTACAGGCTACTCAATGGGGAAGAATGGGATTGATACAATTTATAAATGCGATGTAACATCTGTCTGTCAGTGTGTATGGATTTTATTTCATACGAATCTTAATATCTCAAAAACCAATGATAAATTAAATAATACAATTTTGTAAGATTCAGCTTGGTTTGAATTTTATTTTTGTACAACTTTCAGTTCTGAAAACTTTAAACCAGTGGGTAACTTCTCACGTTAAACCACGTTCAATTTAAAAATTTTAAGAGCCTATAAAATATTTTTAAAACTTGAAGATAGTATATTTATTTTTAATTCCAAGCTTTATTATCTGAAAAAATATATGTCTAAAATAATACATGCAGTGAATATTTTTACGAATTAATTTTATCAATATTAACAAAAATGTAATCAAACATTCTTCTAGTTGTGTGAATGATGTTTAAATGTTTACCAATTTTAACAGCCATTCACTAGTATAATCATGCAAAATATTCGGTATTCTGATAACAATGAAAGACCGGTCATTACTGGAGGAAATATTAACTGGTGCAAGGATTGTAAGATAAATTTTATTTTATTAAAAAAACTGTAAAACGTAATTGTATTAGTAAGTACAGAAAAATACGGTCAATATGTTTAAACTATTCCCTATTCTGTAGTAAAAATACCTGTTTTACCATGTAAGATTCAAGTGGAAACTCAACCTTAAATGGTCATTCACTGATACACCTACCCTACGTCGAAATAATCTTTTCAAAAACTGAAGCCTCTATTTAATTAAGTTTAAAACTCTTGAATCATTCAATTTTCAACATTTTTTTACATTATTCCATTTAAAGCATTTTTAAGATTTATTTTTAGAAAATGATATGTATAATTTTATTTAAATATAGAAATAGTTTAAACGTTACAGGAATAAAGTTGTAGAAATTATTTTATTTTTTAAATGGAAATCACTTAAATTGAAGCACACAGTGACCATGATAAAGTAAAAACTCATTAGTAAGGTTGGCACCGCTGCGGGGTTAATGGATTTAGATGTGAAGCATGTGTTTGTTCGTCATGAAATAAACCTCAATGGATATTAATTAGAGTAAGTTTTAATAACTCCTCTTTTATATTATCCTTTCAACATAAAATATTATTTACATATTTTTAACAACATGTTTCTGAAAACCCTTAAAAGGGTTAGAATAAAACCACCGATCATGATGTAAATCTGTTTGGCATTATAAATAAAATCAATCTTTGTCCTAATAACTAATAACATTTTACATGTCCTTACTAGTAAAAAAGTTGTTAATCAATTCTACAATCTTGATTATTTGAGCAACAAATTCTTCCTAAACCCAGTACAACCCCCCCCTTTGGATTACTGGAGAAAAATGATGATATTATAGTTTATTAAGACCATGGATATATTTTTATTTGTTTGTATAAAAAAATGTTTCTCACAACTTATTCTGGCCTCCTAACAAAAAACACATTTTTCGAAACACAATATTCATTCAACATTCGATTTTTTCCCTTTTTTAGTTAAAATATTTTTAAATAAAAACTGCATTTTAAACACAACATCTAAATCTTATCTGTAAAAATCATGATTTCTGTTTAATTATAATGACTTTTTTGTACTGCGAAAACTTAAATAATTTTTCATTAACATTTTTTCTGTCCATATTTATGTTTATCACTCACTAAAAATTATTTAAAAATAAATAAATTTTATTTTAATTTAATTCAATTCTACATTTAAAGTTATATATATAAAACACGCAGATATTAATGGCTAAGCAGTATAAATAACAGTAAACATAAACAATGAAAATAAACATGTAAACAAACAAAATAAACACAAGAACTCAAAGTAGCCAAACCAATGGGCGTGAAATAAACCCAGATACGATTCTTATTAATTTTTGTATTATGTTATGGATGTAATTCATAACGCACGTTATTATATGTACTTTTTTTATGTAGCTAAGTAATATACAAACTTAACTATGGAATCCTGTGAAAACTAAATTATAATTACATAAAACAAATTAATCTTTTTTTTTCTTGGAAATATAAATATTTTTTTTCTGAATATTTGTCATTATTTTGCTTTTACTACAGTATGTAGCCAATCCCTACAGTAAAAAAATTAATGAATATCTCAATTCTAACTTGACTTTTGGATGTATGCATAGCAACCGGATTTTACAAAAAACGAACCACCTGTGAGGTTTAAGTTAGGGTAGAAGGGAAATTTTTAGGTATTTCAATTATGTTATATTTTTTAAGTAAAAAATTAAAGAAACATGACTATTTATTTTGGTGAGTGCCCCTTAAAGGAAATGAGATGGCAAAATATCAGCCAAGCTGATGTCACTCTTCTGTATATTTATTCTCTGTTTAAAATATTTTATGAAAGAAAATTATTCATGCCAAGAAAATTGACCAAAACACATCAAAATAAACCCAACATCAAATCAAAATTATAATATATTAACAAGATTTATTTGTTTATTTCACAAAATGTAGTTTGCCCATATCTTTCAAAAATCCCTCCTGTTTAGGATTTATGCTGTAAACGTTGAAAATTGTAATAATTGTGTAATAATGTTTCTACTTTCCTGTCAGACCCTGGGGAATCAAGAAATCAATGTTACGAAGATAATATCAAAATTAAAAGTTGAATTTTCAATCTTGGTTACATTAGTTTATAATATGGACCTGAACATTTTGGACACAATATTTTATTCATCGTTTCAAATAGTTATTTATGATATAAAATAACGTTTGCAGTGTAAATACTTCTGAAAATATTGTTGATGGACCAACTTCATTCAAACTAAAAGTCATAATCCAATTGGGATCACGTTCCTATATCCCTTAGTTTTTCATTTCAAATTATTCGCCCAATAAAGTCTTTATTTTCCAGCGAGAACAATTGAAAAATTACGCCCTTCAAGTTTACAAAATAGAATTTTAATTTATAGAACTCGCCTCAATAATTGTTTACCTAACAACACTTGAAAACCAATTTGAACTTTACAGACGATCCCTCTCAAAGTTCAACGTGAAGAATTGAAGGGCTTCAGGCCTGGGAGTTATTGGGGTCAAGCTATTCGGTTTGTGATATGATGACAATCATCTTCAATCCAATCGAGCTTATTCTAATTGACTATCTGGTCATAATTCATCTCTTCTCTAACAATAAGAGTTTAAGTTTAGCTATGTTTTTTAATATTTTGAAGTTTTTACATTCAAACCCTTATATAATCTCTTTAAACGTTTATGGAGGGATTATTTCCTCTCAGAAAGTTCAATTCTAAACATTGATAAAAACACCCCAGGCCCCCAAAATCAAATTTTTTTAGTAATATTCACTGATTTATTAATTCTAATTCTTCATAGCATTACAAAACAGGATATATAGTTAATCTAGTATAGTTTTTTAATAGTATATCCAAAGGTTTTTCTATTTAGAAATATTCAATTCTTTTTATTAGGTATTTAACTTCAAAGAACCCCTAACCACACATACCTAACTTAACGTTTTCATTCATATTTTTAAGTTTTTAGATTTCTATTATAAACTTATTAATAAATAGAGTAAATGTTTAAATGTGTTATTATTTTTAAACAATTAAACAATTAAAAAACATGACCGTACCACACTTTATCTCGAAAAAACTTTGCTAGTAATGTTTATCTATTATTGCTATTGTGTTTTTCAATTTTTTAATACTGTTTGGATTTTTTATTTAGATTAGAATTATTGAAATGGCAACCTACCCAGGTAGGTATTTTAAGTAAATTAAGTATAAATGAAAATGAGTAGGATTATGTGGCGCGATCTTGTAGTCTTGTTACTGATTAAGGCTGCATTTCTTAGAAGGACTGTTAATTAATAGCCCAACAGCCGATGACAACTAATACAGTTTAAGGTGGAATCCGAACCACGGCCTCTGAACTATGAACTGGTCTAATTATGAGGATGGTCTTTGCGGATTAACGTAGTATTTTAATAGTGCGATAATCCACACACGAGAACACCACACCCACCAACCATCGCTCATAACTATCCACAATTGACCTCCAAGTAGCTGGATTACAGGATAAGACCATCATGGCAATTTCAAATTGTAACACAGCCTCCAAACAGGCTGTGCCTTGGAGGAATGCTCTTATTTCTCTTCATACTGAAGGTCCGACTTGGCATATCATATATTCATATAGTAATTAGATTAACCTTTATAGATCTGTTGTACCAATAATTTAATGCGTGTAATTAATTGGAGAAATAAATTATTCTTATTCTTAAAATTCCTAAAAAGCCTAAAAAAGTTAAAGCTATTCCAATAGGAACAACAATACATATATAAAAATCATGAGGTGCAAAGCCTGGTTTTCGAAAAAAAATCAAATACTTTCTGCTCTATTAATGAATGTTCTCAAAAAACACACTCGTGTATATTTCTTTATTCACATACAACAATCAATTAGTTTATGTTTAAGTGATATTATTTTAAAGCCACGTATAAAAGCCATAATTCGTAGAGCTTGATGATGAGGACCAGTTTTGCCAACTGTTTTTGGCAGCGTTAATCTCAGCTGAGACCCACAGGTGTGCCAACAAAACTAATGAGTTTGTTTGGGTAACTGTGGACACACTGAATCCTTTATAAGCCAAAGAGAACACGAGCATTCTATACATACGGAATTGTTAGGTCTCTATTTTCTATCACACCATTGGATTTATACAGCATATAAGCGAAAACAATTATATGTGTTGTTAGATAAGTTATACAAAACAGTGAATATTTATTGTAGATGAAAAAAGAAATATAATTATACTTTATTCACATGCTTTTAACTTTTTTTATTTCATTCTTTAACACCTCATACTAACTAATATTTTCCTTTCATACGTTTTTTTAATATTTTATTATTTACCAAAATACTTAAAAATCTATACAAATTATTATTAAAGTAAAACAGGATATATAGTTAATCTAGTATAGTTTTTTAATAGTATATCCAAAGGTTTTTCTATTTAGAAATATTCAATTCTTTTTATTAGGTATTTAACTTCAAAGAACCCCTCTAACAAACACATACCTAACTTACAAAAACTTTTCCATTCATATTTTTAGTTTTTAGTCTTCAAAAATATTATAATATTGGAATTTTTACAAAAATACCTCGTTTTTTGGCCTCAGTTTAGATCAATAAATTAACTATTACCATATATAGAAATAAAACTTTAAAAATAAATGCTTATCGTGATGTTATTTTAATACATTAAAAGAAGTTTTGGTGATTATCTTTTGGAAAAAGTGTTATCTCTGAAATATTTGGTATACTCATACTTCACTCATAGTATCATAGAATTATGATGGTTTGTAGTAGACGTTTTGAGTTCAATATTGTGTTTCTATTGCTTTTTTACTGGATTGCATTCCTTATTTTTGTTTTGTATTTAATATTATGGAAGATTGTTTGTTAATTTCATGTTACAATTGTTTTTATCTATAATATTATAAAGAAGAGGTGGTTTCTGTATGTTTGTTTGTGGGTTTGTGGGTTTGTTTGTGGGTTTGTTGTGGCAAGTAAATGCGAAAAATACTGAACCGACCGGTTTGAAATTTTACACAAAGGTAGATCTTAAACTCATGCAACACATATGCATACCCATTTCCTTAAAATCCTCTCGGGCTACGCCCTGTGAACGTCCTAAGTTTCAATGTTTACATTTTTAGAGAATGAAAACATAAAATTACTTGAATGTCAACAGCTGTGAATACTAAAATTTGACAGTTCGAGAAGAAGGAGAAGAAGAAGAAGAAAGAGCTGCCGTGACCGTCCTAGGTTTCAATGTTTACATTTTCTAATGACAACATCCGTTTGCACAATATTTTGACGGTTCGGGAAGAAGAAGAAATAAAGTTGATTTTTTCAGATAAACTGCTGGATCGAAATTAGTGAATTATTTGAAATAGTGGAATGGTAGATTTTAAGTTTTTCCCGACGACTGTCTCTATTACATTAATCCTTATCCTCTCCCAATATTTGACAGATGTTACTTTGAAATGTTGTAGACACTCGTGTTTTGTCATTTTGTAAACAATGAAGAATTAATTAACAATAACTTAAATGTATCAGTAGAGCCTACACCTTTCAGCCTTTTTAACCCGTGCGAAGAACGGGTACTTTGGCTAGTATGTTTATACTATTATTGCATATACGTGTGGTGTTTTCAACATTGTTTTAAGAACTGTTTGGATTTTTATTTTAGATTTAGATTATTGAAATGGCAACCTACCCAGGTAGGTATTTTAAGCCAATTAAGTATAAATGAGAAATGAGTGTAGGATTATTGTGGCGCTATCTTGTAGTCTTGTTACTGATTAAGGCTGACATGTTCCTTAGACAGGACTGTTAATTAATAGCCCAACAGCCGATGACAACTAAGGGACCTACAGTTTAACGTGGAATCCGAACCACGGCCTCTGAATTACGAACTGGTCTAATTATGAGGATAGCCTTTGCGGATTAACGTAGTATTTAATAGTGCGGACGTTAATCCACACACGAGAACACCACACCCACCGACCATCGCTCATAACTATCCACAATTCGTGACCTCCAAGTAGCTGGATTACAGGATGACGCCACCATCCCATGGCAATTTCAAGTTGTAACATAGCCTCCAAACAGGCTGTGCCTTGGAGGAATGCTCTTATTTCTCTTCACACTGAAGGTCCGACTTGGCATCTCATATATTCATTAGTAATTAGATTAACCTTTATAGATCTGTGTACCAATAATGTAATGCGTGTAATTAATTGGAGAAATAAATTATTCTTATTCTTAAAATTCCTAAAAAGCCTAAAAAAGTTAAAACTATTCCAATAGGAACAACAATACATATATAAAAATCATGAGGTGCAAAGCCCTGGTTTCTCGAAAAAAAATCAAATACTTTACTGCTCTATTAATGAACATGTTCTCAAAAATTACACACTCGTGTATATTTCTTTATTCACATACAACAATCAATTAGTTATCATGTTTAAGTGATATTATTTTAAAGCAACGTATAAAAGCCATAATTCGTAGAGCTTGATGATGAGGACCAGTTTTGCCAACTGTTTTTGGCAGCGTTAATCTCAGCTGAGACCCACAGGTGTGCCAACAAAACTAATGAGTTTGTTTGGGTAACTGTGGACACACTGAATCCTTTATAAGCCAAAGAGAACACGAGCATTCTATACATACGGAATTGTTAGAACTCTATTTTCTATCACACCATTGGATTTATAAGGCATATAAGCGTATAAAATTATAATATATAGTTATACAAAACAGTGAATATTTATCGTAGATGAAATAAGAACAATAATTAATTATACTTTATTCACACGCTTTTTACTTTTTTCATTTCATTCTTTAACACCTCATACTAACTAATATTTTCCTTATCATTTCGTACGTTTTTTAATATTTTATATCTGTTTATTTACCATTAGAGTAGACCTAAAAATCTATACAGTATATTATCTTAAAGTTTTTCAAGAGATGTATATTTCTACATTTACTCGGACGAGTTCGTGATCCAGATATATCGATTAATCAGACCGGGTAGTTTGGGGGGGGGGAGTTTACCACGAAAAAAGTTTTTGCGTTTTTCATAAGTAATTTAAAAATATTAAATTGTACCTACCATTAGAATCAGCTAAAAACTACGCAATTTAGTAGGTTTTACTCTAGCTCCAATGGTTACCGAGATATTACACAATCTAAACACAGAACGTTGTATTTTAGAAATAATAAGTAATACTTCACTTTTAACCTATGTTTTGGATGAAATCGGGTATTTGGCTTCATATGGTTAAGATCCGTCCATTTGTGCTTAAAAATCATAGTTTATGTGATTATAATAGCAGCTAACCTGCATACTCTTTCCCCATGTTAATCATATATGGAATGGGCAAACTCGTTCTGTATGGACAGAAGTTAATAAAACCTGGTATATGGTCAAAATAAAACTTTTTTATGGTAAAAATGCCTACTTTCAATGTTCCTCACTGCAGCAAACCTGAGTAATCTTTCCCATGATATTCTTATGAGGAGTAGGCAAACGCTTATTATCGACACTTGATCAAACTTTTCATTTATTTTTATCGTCATATTATGGATTTGGAAATTTGCTGAGTACGTAGGTCTGCTGTGACGGAGGTATGACGGAGGTGTTAAAAGGTGTCTAACAAAATTTATTCCACATACTAAAAGCCACACTACAAAACCAAAAAGAATTACCAGCAAAACTACCAAAGATCAACATTGTCCAATAATATATTAAAATCTGTTTAAAAAGTGTGAAATCATCGTTAATATTAGTTATTAAGAAGCTGAAAACCAGAAATCTTCTTTATTTTATAAAATCAAATCAGCAGCTTCATAGTAAACCAGTGCAATATCTGGGAATGTTTACTGAGCAAACATGATACACAGACGGTATTGTGCAAAGCTGCAGCTCTGGAGCTCAAATATTAGCAAGCTACATGAGCAAGATAGTTCCGATTAAACATGCCAATTAATAGGCAAGCATATTGAACTAACTAATATATCAGATAATTAAAATATTTTTCGCCATACTGCTTTAAATCAGCTGTTTTAGATACATATGTTGAAGAGCAAAAGTCGTTTTTTCTTCATAGGAACCTATTATTATAACGATTTTTTTAGTCCTAGGCCGTAAAAGATCATTGTTCATAATACTTTTGATTCGAGGTCAGCATTCGATTGTAAATAATCGATAACTGCAATAATAACTATCGTTTGTTTTGTATATTTTGAACGTTCCAGATATTGATTTTTAAGCTCCTGATTGGTTGCAGGAATCAAGAAAGAACTGCTACAACGTAAGTAACACAACAGCTGATTAGTATAAAGTGACAAAATAGTCGACAATTATTGATACTAAATCAGGTAATAATTTATGTTTTACAGGTTGTTTCATTTTATTTGCAGTATGACGAAACATATAGTTTATCACACGGGCCAAAATTGGCTTTTTATATGTATACTCGCACATTTAACAGCCTCGGCTGTTAAACTACCAAAAACGGACGTTTTTGGTCCTAATGATGAAACATATACATACTATCCGACCACTACTTGTTTATTTATGAAGCGATTTTGAGGATTTATAGTTTTGCACTAAGGTTCTACTGGCTGGATGCTGTATTGGTTATTATACCCACCTCATAATCTGAAGGTCGTCGGTGCTATCCTGAGCACAATATTGATACAATGTTATGATGGTTTGATACATTAACCCTAGTGGCTTTGACCATTGGGCTCTTAATTAAAGTTTACCATTTGAAATTACAATCAACCCAGGTAGGTATTTTAATCCAAGTATGAATGAGAAATGAGTGTAAGATCCGCGCTGCGGCTTTTCAGACTATCAATTCCTGGGCTAGGGATTGTCATAAGAAAAGATGGGTTGAACTTTCCCTGCATAGAGTGAGTAAGCTTAATCTTTGTTCTCCATCTCGTAAAGTTGCAAAGAGGTTCCTGAAACTTGGCAGGAAGGATGCCAAATTTGTCACAAGTATCGTCACTGGTCACGGTAATCTGAGGAAGCACCAACTTTCTTATGGGGGTCTTCAACGGCGACCCTCTGTGTAGGAAATGTCATCTGCAGGAGAAAACTGCGGATCATCTACTCTTTGATTGTATAGAGCTGGTAGAGGTAAGGTCCTCCACTCTGGGCAATTTGGTAAGGGATAGTTTTCTGCCTCCTGACGAGCTCGTCGACAGGTTGCTGCAGTTTTCTAGGTCTCTTCATCTAGAAGATTCATGATTCTCAAGGAAAGAGAATTTTTAGGGGTGCGCAAAAAGCCGCTACGGCTGAAGCGCCTTGGGAAAATCCGCCCCTTCGAATAAATGAATGAATCTTCATCTTCAGAATGAGTGTAAGATTAGTGTGACGTGATCTTGTAGTCTTGTTACTGACTAAGGCTGGCATGTTCCCTGTACAGGACTGTTAATTAATAGCCCAATAGATAATGGCATCCAAGGGAACTACAGTAAACGTGGGTTCCGAAACAATTTTGCCTCTGATTTACGAACTAGTCTAATTATGAGGATGTTTTTTGTGAATGAACGTATTATTTAACAGTGCGGATGTTAATCACATCCACTGACCATCGCACATAACTATACACAATTCCTGACTTCTAAGTAGACGAATTACAGGATACTTAACCGTCCCAAAGAAAAGATTTTGGCAAATGAATCATTGGCAGTATCAAGGCTACAGGTTAACTAGTCCATTAAACTCACCACCCTCAATCTTCACTCATATTCAACATGAATTATTACACATTAAGTATTTTTTAACCACTGACGGTAGTTGTAGTGGTCGTAGTTTCACTTCATAGTCTAGACCACCGATTCCATCGTGAGAAAAATCTTGACACTATTTTGTGATGGTTGTCTTTGACCGGTCAACCCAATCGCCTTTGACCATACTAACCACTAGGTTAGAAGTTATGATTCTAGTAAATGAATCAACTGATTTTTTAGTAACAAAGCTAAATTTCGTAAAATTCATTACATTTATCACAATCGCCCTTCTCACATTTTTCACTTTCACACAGCAACAGACGCACGTATGCAGACAAACGGAGAAACGTTCACCATGTGATTAAATGTAAACATCTGCATGCAGACGTCGGCAGACATACGGACGTCTGTGTGCGTTGCAACATCTAATCACATGGTGAACGATTTTCCTCCTTTCGTGCGTCTGTTGCTGTGTGCGTTGGCCCTGATGCCCACGAGGTTTGGGTCGGTGTCCCAAGTAAAAAAGTAAGAATAAATTTTATCCTAATTTATTTCCTTTTTTGCAACTGATTTACCCTAATTTAAACTTTTTCTTTCAAGGGGAGCCATTTTATATGCTAGTGATAAATGAGTAGAATATAGTAAATACAATAACGAATTTATTCCTACTTAAATAATTAATTGACTATTTTTTAATAGTCAAAGATAGACAGTAACACTTACTAAAAGTAAGTAATTTTTTTGGAAAGTAATTTTTCCAAAGTTTATAACAGTAAACTGTAGAAAATTACTTTTAGTTAAAACGTTTAATTTGTTTAGGTTTTAAATAAACATAATGTTATATTACTAAATGTATATTTTTCAATAGAATTAAATAACTTTCGAGTTTAGTTATTTGTTTGAATGAAAATGCAGATGACGTTTTGTTTCAGTCCACATATTTAGTTTCAGTGGAGTTTGTTTTTAATCAGAATACTCCATGCTTTTGTTTCATATTTTATATTTATGTATAAATTCATATTGGCTACAAGAACGGACTAGTTTTGTTGCTGATATTGCATGTATACTCGTCATGAATAGGTGTTGGATGTGGTTTAACTTGTTCTAAATTAAAACTATTCTATCATTCATTCCAAAGGTATTATGAAAATAGTTTCCGTTTCACTGGAATGATATGGCGAGGAAGTGCAGGCTTAGTGATTGGTAAGGATGAGGACAAGGTCTGGTTTGGTTAAAAAAACATACGTGAGTGAATCGTGAGCGATGGTGGGTGGGTGTAGTGTTCTGTCTGGGTGATTTGACATAACGAACTAAATTAAATATCAAGAAATATAATGCAACTATAAATAAAGTTTAAATTGCGAATAACAGTTTTTGGAACGTAACATAACTTTGTTTAATACATATATAAATATAAAAATGAGTTTGACTTTATTCTTCTTAAATGTTTATTTTCAGTTGAATCCTTTTTTAAGTATTGTATGGCAAACAACGAATAAAAATAACTCATGATTTTGAACAAACATAATTATAAAAGATTGATACTCTACAGTCAGCATAAATGTATTTTTCAAATGTTCTACAGTACAACAACCCCAAAGTCTATATTTTGACGAGTATATTATATTTTAATCAGTGACTGAGTTGGTTTCGCGTCGGATTCCGAACCTGATTCACAAATAACATTGTTTAGACGTCAAAGTTGCCATTCACGTTTTTATTTCAACAATGTCCCCATATTACTGCGTCGGTCTACCCATTTCTTCTCGTCATTCGTCCAATGTTCATAGCTTTATGGGCATAAGGTTTGGACTGGGACGGTGGCGTGTCCTGTAATCCAGCTTACTTAGAGGCCACGAATTATGGATAGTTATGAGCGATGGTCGGTGGATGAGATATTCTCTCTGGTGTGGATTACCGTCCACCACAACTGAATACTAAGTCCATCCGCAGATAGCATTCTCACAATTAGACTAGTTCGTAATTCAGAGGCAGTAGTTCGGACTCCTCGTTGAACTATAGGTCCCTTAGCTATGCCATTGACTGTTGGGCTATTAATTAACAGTCCTGTCTAAGGAACATATCAGCCTTAGTCAGTAACAAGACTACAACATCCTACAATCATTTCTCATTCATACTTGGCTTAAAATACCTACCTTGTAGTATGGTCGCTTCTATTTTAAACAACTTTCTATATTAAACCCACGATGTTGAACTCTTTTTTTAATTATTTTTACTTACATAACTTTGTCATCTATAGAATCAATTTAGAGGATTGTTCCTGAACTGCCTAGAAATTTTTCGCTATTTTCACATGCTATACCCAAGAAAAGCATAAATGGATCATATCTCAATTTCTATAACGCTGAACTAGGTTTTCTGTAATATTTCCCCGTGTAAACAGTAGCACAGCACCCACTATGATGAAACCTCATATTATTCCTTACTTCCTTATTCCTCACAATTTTCATTATTCTATACCTTTAGAGGAAGAGGTTTTTACTTTAAACTGGACAGCTCCCAATTAAATTAAAGTAATAAGCTTTAAAAAACCTACTTTTGAGCAAAATTAATAACATTTTTCCTACGTTTAACCAAACATGCGATATATTAAAGCTATTTGACTGAAAGGAATAACCAGCTGTCAAATTAAAATTAGTGTTCAAAATTGTTCCATATTGAAATGATTATGTAAACCAAATTTTACTAATGGTACACATTTTCTAATTAAATGAAATCTAAAATTTGTTCGAAACGGTTGAATTGGTTATGTTCCCCTTTTTATTTCGTTTGGTTACTTATTTAGATATCAGAAAAATTATTAATAGTAATAAATGTCTTACTTATTAACTCTGCTCAAAGACTTGTTGCTAGTATTTAATAAAAGTACTTTAATTATTAACTTTAGGGTCAGTAAGAAAATTTTACTCCGTATCTTTTCCCGGAACCCATTCAAAATTACGCGCATTCTTTTTTTAGAATCCAGCTATAAAGTGTGTTCAAAGAAAATGAAAGTATAGTTTCAGTGGGATCAAGCTAAATAAAAGAGAATCATCTCTAGTCGGTCATAAACCGTAGAAACAGCACTGACAATATCTCAAGGCTTAAGCCCGATGCCAAAGTTGTATTTATTTGTCGACCTAACCTGATCTCGAGAGAGATCCTTAAGAGTGTCATAAAACTGAGGCTAAACCATGAACAAACTGAGTAAGTTAATAAGTAAATGAAGTCGTGTTTCCATCCTAGAAGAAGGGGTGATTTATTTTAGCCTACAGCATCAAACACACAGCCTGAGAATTTAATGAAAAAATTATTGTTAAATACATTGGTAATTAAGACTGTTTTTGCTCTAATGCTACAGGGTTTTTCAACTGATAATTGCATATTCACTCAAAACAATTATTAGTTAGATTTTTATCATGGTAATTTTCCATCACGAATTTAAGTTTCACGACGTTGCGGGATGTGGAATCTGATCCCGTCCTCAGGTGAGCTGGTACCTAAAACATAACACAAATATTAGGGGCCTACATAATCCGGACTGACTGGGACGGTGGCGGCGTCCTGTAATCCAGCTACTTGGAGGTCACGAACTGTGGATAGTTGTGAGAGATGGTCGGTGGATGTAGTGTTCTCTTGTGTGGATTAACGTCCGCACTATTGAATACTACGTTAATCCGCAAATACCATCCTCATAATTAGACCAATTCGTAATTCAGAGGTCGTGGTTCGGATTCCACGTTAAACTGTAGGTCCATTAGTTGCCATCGGCTGTTGGGCTATTAATTAACAGTCCTGTCTAAGGAACATGTCAGCCTTAGTCAGTAACAAGACTACAAGATCGCGCCACAATCATCCTACATTCATCACTCATTCATACTTGGCTTAAAATACCTACCTGGGTAGGTCGCCATTTCAGTTAAAAGTATAAGTATAAAACTAAAAACAAAAAGTCACAAGCAGACAAAAAACTTACAAACAATACCATTCACTAACAATTACGCACACAAAAAACAAAAGACGTCCACTCATCACGAAGATTCAAAGACAGCTGAATAGGAGAGGGCGTGTCCCCCGGAACCGGAAACAAAATGGCCGCGGCATTTTGCGCTTTTTATATGCAATTTAAAAGTCTTTCCTTAATTTTATCTTTTACCATTAGTATCGGCTGAAAAAGCTACACAATTTAGTAGGTAAAAGTTTTGCTCTATCTCCAACGGTTACCGAGATATTAAAAAACTAAACGCCGTACGTTGTAATTTAGGCCTCCAATGTTAAATCTTATGGAGGATAAGGAAAAATTAATATTTCACTTATCAAGTTATATTTTTGGATGAAACCTGGTATTTAGCTTCATGTCGTTGAGATCCATCCATTTATACTTAAAAACAATAGTTTATGTGTTTATCATGGCAGCTAACCTGCATACTTTTTTCCCATATTAATCATATAAATATAGGCAATCTCTTTTACTTATGAAAATATATTGGTGAAAATTGGTATATATGGATAGTATTTCATGGTAAAATTGCCTACTTTCAGTGTTCCTCTCAGCAGCAATCCTGCATACTCTTTCCCATGTTAGTCTTATGGAGAATAGGCAAACTTTCGTTGGTATTGCAGTTGAGATGTAACCAAATCCAAAGTATAGTTTCTTCTCGGCGAGGCTAAGCGAGGGTAGTTTTCTTGCTTGGAGGCTTGATTAACTCTGAGGTCCGCAGAGGGCTGACCGCTTAACACACTAACTACCCCACCACGACCGCGACCTAAACCACCCCCCCACATCGCACGGCATGGAGTCGACCAACTAATCTTACTGGAACGGATTATTACAAAGAAGTGTTCTTATACCATTTCTCTTACAAGGTAGTAACATAATGAGGGTTCTCTAATCTTTTTGTTACAAGCCTACGGGCTCTATAGACAAAACAATAACTTCTTTGTTTTAAATTCACAATTGGTCATGTAAAACAAAGTTTCACGACGTTTTGAGATCTGGAATCTGATCCTGTCCTCAGGTGAGCTAGAACCTAAATTATTACACAATTAATACATAATCTGGACTAAGACGGTATAAAGGTGAAAACAAAATAGAAGGCATTAAAAAAAACTTATAAACTCGTCACTCACCTCAAAGGCTTTGAGTGTGTAGGTTTTTCGATAGCTTTAAACGTATTTGTTTTCAGCTTTATATTAAGTTAGTCCAGATTATGTAGGGATTTATGTATAATTATGTGTCCGTATTATGTATCGTGTTATGTTTTAGGTTCTAGCTCACATGAGGACGGGATCAGATATAAAATACCGAAACGTCGTGTAACTTTTTTACTTAAATCGTGATGGAAAATACCCGAAAGAAAAATCTAAATAATAAAACAATAACGAATTCACAAATACCAACTTTATTAATGCAAGCAATACAAATACAATTAAAAAAATAATTATATATATTCTCATTCCATGACATTAAACACTGTTACAATTTGAGGCTTCCTTGTATTTGCACTTTTTCCTTCGTATACAAAATACGCATCAATGTGTTAAACCATTTCCTGATCTTGGAAACTTAAATAATTCGGTCAAATGTTCATAACTTTCATCAAGTAAAACGTTCAACATAGAGTACAAAATGGAATCATAATTTTTCTGATACCACGATTTTATGTCATAAATATTTTACAACACCTAATATTAAGTATTAAAACCAGAAATGTGTTTTTTACATAAACAAAATATTTTAAATTTATTATGTAGGCTATATATTTTTGTTAAATTATTAAGAACTGCAATACAGTATTACTATACTTATTGAATCAAAATAGATAATTATAATTAAAAACAAGAATAATTATTGATAGTTTTATAGACTTTCTCTGTTCAAAGGCATCAAAATAGTGCTATGTAGGCTGTATTGTAAATCGCGACTTTTCTTATGATTTCTTCACAATCCACCCCTTGGCGTGGGAACGTGTTATGTTATGACAAGGCTCATCTCAAACCTTTACCGAGACCATCACGAAACGTCAAGATGAACAGGAAGAAATTCATCGGAAGGAAAACGTATTTTTCTGTGCGTCTTGGTAAGATACTTTGTTATACCCCAATGTTAATGAGATGAGATGTTTATTTGTCATAGTTTACATGGTTACATGCATAGACAGTCAATTAGTATCTTACAGACTACATAGTGCTGCCTTTAATCAAAATTAAATGGTCTATCCAATAAACAAATAAATACAAAATACCCAGTCAATGTAATTACATGCAGAAGTAGCATGACATGACTAGAAAAAGCATTAATTAGAAATATGGCAAAATGAATAAAAAATCATTCATTAATAAATAAATCAAATAACGTATAGAATAATTTATGTGATTCATGCATTTTGTAGCCTACATAGTTACATAGAATTTAATACATTATCTGGCAGATCAAAATATTCATTAATATTATACATTGGATTATTTACTAAAAATTAATGCACTTTAATCTTAAATAATCTAAAACCTAACCTAGTCACAGCCTGAGGGCTATCTATCTATATAGATCCGAGATCTATATCCGATCTATATAGATCAAAGAGGGATCCTAATGCCCATGACAACATGCCCTGACCTAGTTTCTCAAGGCGCGCCCGAGGTACATCTATTTTCGTACATTATTTCTTTGGTTATACTTATTACTATTTTCAAATGTAAACAATAAAAGTTGATAAATATACAAATTAATTATAGTCATTATTTTTAATTTTTTTTAAATGGTCTACAATGTGACAGCCTATCGGTTTACATTAATGTTCGTACAATCCTTTTCTGTACTAAAAGTACCTCTTGAATTTTACCTGAGCTTCCATAGAAAATTAAACCATAACATGCAAGGGACTGAAAAAGAGCAAAATATGATGACTTGATATAGGTAATAGGCACATAATGTATTAATCTAGTAAATAAGAAAACAACTCTAGAAAGTCGATTTGTCAAATTAAGGGTATTTGTGTAAGTAAGGGATATTTTTTTTAATATAGATGGTGTTTTCCACGTGTTCCGCCATTAGGATTTCTTCAACGTCTAAAACAAAAGTGGCAGTCATAGCTGAGTGGGTAGAGTACTGGCCTTCCACCCAAAAACCCGGGTTCAATTCCCGGTCATGACACATGAAATTTAATTTCTCAGACTGCCACCGTGCTTCGGAAGGCACGTTAAGCCGTTGGTCCCGGCTACATAAGTAGTCGTTAGGTCACGTTAGAGGCAGTAGTGCGACCTGAAAACTCTAACATTAGACCTTGGCCAGAAGGTTACACGGAACTTAACTTAACGTCTAAAAGTTAACTTTAAATAGGGAACATAACCTTTTTTACTTTCTCCCCGTACGTAAAGTACATATATGGAGAAAGTATTGTTTTCGTCAAAAATTTTCGAAATTGAGTTGAGAGTCGATATATCCGTTTTGGAGTCCCCTTATAGATAAGATATATCCATGATATTATTTCCCACAGGGAAGTAAATAGAAACATTTTTATACATATATATGTATGTATGTGCTGTGGACACGATAACTCTCGTAAAAATGATCCGATCGAGACCAAATTCGGTAGAGATTCCTACATTTACTCGGACGAGTTCGTAATCCCGATATATCGATTAATCGGAAGGCGTATTTTTGGGGGTTTATGTACCCCATAAATGTTTTTTTTTAATTTTCACATGTGGTTTTTAAAAGTTTCAAATTTTATCTTTTACTATTAGAATCAGCTAAAAAATTACACAATTTAGTTCCTAAAAGTTTTTTTTCTTTCTTTAACGGTTACCGTACCGATATGTTAAAAATCTAAACACGGTACATTGTATTTTTAGGCTCCAATGTTAATCTTATGGAGAATTAATAGTTTTTGATGAATCTTGGTATTAAGCTGCATGAAATTAGGATCCATCCATTTATGCAAAAAAATCATAGCTTATTATTTCCTCACAGCAGCAAACCTGCACACTCTTCCCCATGTTAATCTTATGGAAAATAGTCAAACTCCTTTGTTTATGGACTGATATTGATAAAACATGGTAGCCTATATGGTAAAAATAAAAATAGTTTGTTGTAAAAATGCCTACTTTCAGTGTTCCTCACAGCAGCAAACCTTCATACTCTTTCTCATGTTAATCTTGTGAAGAATAGGAAAACTCACTTACTTATTACGAATATAGATCAAACCTGTTGTATATTATTATTGATTTGGAAATTTTCTGAGTACGCAGGTCTGCTTCGACGGGGGTGTTTAAAGTTTACTGTCATATGTGTAATTTAAAAGAACCTATTAGTGGCACTGTCGCAAAACACCCTGTACATAGGAAAAATAAATCTAAAGTTGTAATATTGTTTTGTCCTAGATCTATAACAGATTGTGTTAAATACAACATCAGGATTAGAGCATTGGACTATTTGGCGATGTTAAGCTAGGTTTACACTAAGTATCAGAGCTCTATGTAGCACAACTATAATACAGCTCTGATTCAGATGTATTTTTGATGGTAGCAGAGCTGTATAAGCTCGTTTCTGTCTATCCAGCTCTATGCCGCTAATGCTATGCAGTTGATATGGTTTTAAGTGGAATATGGAAGCATATTAGGGAGGAATACGTTATCTATAATATTATAAAGAATAGGTGGTTTCTGTATGTTTGTTTGTTTGTGGGTTTGTTGTGGCAAGTAAACGCAAAAAATACTGAACCAAACAGTTTGAAATTTTACACAAAGGTAGATCTTAAACTCATGCAACACATAGGCATACTCATTTCCTTAAAATCCTCTTGGGCTACGCCCTGTGAACGTCCTAAGTTTCAATGTTTACATTTTTAGAGAATGAAAACATAAAATTACTTGAATGTCAACAGCTGTGAACACTAAAATATGACAGTTCGGGAAGAAGAAGAAGAAAGAGCTGCCGTGACCGTCCTAGGTTTCAATGTTTACATTTTCTAATGACAAAATCCGTTTGCACTATATTTTGACATTTCGGGAAGAAGAAGAAATAAAGTTGATTTTTCAGATAAACTGCTGGATCGAAATTAGTGAATTATTTGAAATAGTGGAATGGTAGATTTTAAGTTTTTTTCCGACGACTGTCTCTATTTCATTATTCCTTATCCTCTAACAATATTTGACAGATGTTACTTTGAAATGTTGTAGACACTCGTGTTTTGTCATTTTGTAAACAATGAAGAATTAATTAACAATAACTTAAATGTATGAGTAGAGCCTACACCTTTCAGCTTTTTTTAACCCGTGCGAAGAACGGGTACTTTGGCTAGTCATGAATAAAAATAAATACCAGTCCCTATAATAATGAACTGTTCCACATTAAAATAATTAGCAGCTATAATGTTGTAAGCTAGACCTTTTTAGCGAATTTTCCATAGAGAAGAAGCTCTTACCGTAGGACTCATGGCAAGACTTAAGCCCGGAACCATGTTATTTTTTTCGTTTTGAGGTGCCCAGAGACCAAAAACAATAGTCGTTAAAATTTATAATGATAAAAAGGTGAAATTGAGACAAAATTTGGTGTATTCCTACATTCACTTGGACAAGTTTGTAAACTAGAAATATCGGTTAATCGGAAGAGGTACTCTGGAGGGGGTTTTGTACCCAAAAAATATTTTTTGCGCTTTTCACGTGTAATTTTTCAAAATTTCAAATGTTATCTTTTACAATTAGAATAAAAAAACTACACAATTTAGTTTGTTAAAAGTGTTTCTCTATCTCTAACGGTTACCGAGATATTAAAAAACTAAACACAGTACATTTTATAATATCTAAACAATTAATATTTCCCTTAATAACCGATATTTTTAGATGAAGTTTTTATTTAGCTTCATGTGGTTGGAACTCATCCAGTTATTCTTAAAAATCATTTAAACTCCTTTATTTATGGACGGATGTTGATGATATTTCGTATAAATGGTCAAAATAAAAATTGGTCATGCTAGAAATGCCTACTTTCAGTGTTCCTCACTGCAGCAAGCCTGTATATTCTTTCCCCATGTTATTCTTATGGAGAATAGGCAAACTAATTTATTACGGATATTGATTAAAGCTGTTATATATTGTTATTGATTTGGAAATTCGCTGAGTACGCAGGTCTGCTACGATGGGGTATTTATAGTCGTATTTATAGTTGTAAATGTAACTGTAAATGATTGATTCGTCTTCCCTGAGCCATCTTTCCAAATGAATTTAGGGATAAACTTCTTTAGATCCCGGTGGAATGAGGCTTGAAGTAAAAACTCTCATTCGTCTCCACCTTTCATTGGCTCTTGTACACGGCGCTGAACCTATATTTTTAGTTGACGTTTTTCAAACCCTTTTGCAAAAAATGTTTAATATTTCTTTTATAAAATTTATTTTTATATTATATGAATATTATATTATACTTATAAATAGTTTATGAACAGAATGCCCCATTAGTTTTAGCTTTATTGATAATCAAATGCAAATGTTTTTATGAAAAATAAATTTTAATGAACTATTTCATAGCTAGCGATGTATAAATTTCTCGACTCTCAACTTAAATTAAAAAATGTTGACGAAAGCATTACTTTTTCCCATATACTGTGTATAAGGGGATAAAGTTAAAATAAGCTATCTAGAACCTGGATCCGAGCAATATTAGACATATTTTTCTAAATGTTTATACAGAACGTGAAATAAAATACCCCCGTCGCAGCAGACCTGCGTACTCAGCGAATTTCCAGAGCAATAATATAATGATAATAATATATGACAAGTTTTACCAATATCTGTTGATAAACAACGGAATTATTTCCCTATTCTCCATAAGATTAACATGGGAAAGAATATGCAGGTTTGCTGCTGTGAGTAACACTGAAAGTAGTCATTTATACCATAAATAATTTTCATCTTAACATTTATACCAACTTTCATCAACATCTGTCCATAAATAAAGGAGTTTGCCTATTCTCTATATGATTAATATGGGAAAAGAGTATGCAGGTTTGATGCCATGAAAAAACACGTAAACTATGATTTTTATGCATAAATGGATCGATCTCAACCACATGAAGCTAAATATCAAGTTTTATCCAAAAATATTGATTAATATGGGAAATATTAATTTTTCCCTATCCTCCTTAAGATTAACATTGGAGCCCCACAATACAATGTACTGTGTTTAGATTTTTTAATATCTCGGTAACCGTTGGAGATAGAGAAAAACTTTAAGGAACTTAATTGTGTAGACTTTTAAGCTGATTGCAATGGTGAAATATAAAATTAGAGAATTTTAAAAATTATATGTGAAAAGCGCAAAAAAACCCATTTTAGGGTACAAAACCCCCCCAAACTACCCGTTCCCATTGATCGATATGTCTGGTTTACGAACTCGTCCGAGCATTTGTAGGAATACATGTCTCTACCAAATTTGGTCTTGATCGGACCATTTTTACGAGAGTTATCGTGTTCACAGACACACACACACACACACACACACACACACACATATATATATATATATATATATATACATATATATAAATTTTAACGTCTATTGTTTTTAGACTCTGGGCACCTATAAACGAACAAATAACATGGTCCCGGGCTTAAGTTTTACCATGAGACCTACGGTAATAGCTTCTTCCCTATGGGAAATTCGCTAAAAGACGTGATTTAATAGAACGAACTTCAGCTTTCAAATTAAAATCAATTTTAGTTTGTTTAGGTGTAGTCTTAACATATAATAAATTTTAATAATAAGACAAATTTAATTATTTAATTTAATTTATCTATTGTTAAACTAATGCTAAATAATTGATTTTTTACTAATAATGGTCAGAATTTATTTAAAATTTCAGGTTTATATTTTGTCATGGTAATTAGTATATTGGTAACACTGAATCATGCAATCCGTACAAAGGACGGACTTATTACTATAGTTAATGTATAATTTTAAGCACCGGAAATTGGCCAAGTAGAGGTTTGTAGATTGTAGTTACGGGGTATTTACCATTATTGTTGGGAGGGTAAATTCAACAACTCATTATCTTATTAACTTCCACTTCCACCAGCTGCTAGGCCTACCACCACTCCGCCCCTCATCCATTCTCTCGCCACATGTTTTCCCTCAGACCTGAGAGGTCATTCATAACCTTTGTTTACGTCGGCTGGAAGCGTCAAGATTGATGACGTCAGTCTGCTCTCTGCCTCTCTTTGTTCTGACGGTGAAATGTGAGATATTGGACAAATAACGTCTTCATAAGAGAGAAAAATTGGTCCAGGATGCTGAGGCAAGAATGCTCAAATTGGCCAACAGTATTTCATACCTGTCAGCGAGTAATTTTATTGATTAGTTTGTTAGAATGAAATCTCCAAAGGTATGCGTGTTTCTTTAGTTTAAAATTTTGTGTCAATTATTTTAAATGAATGTGGAACATTTTAAACAAACACTAGCAGTTAACCCGTCATTTATGTGTTATCATCACAAAATATGAACCTAAAATATAAAACAAAGGAAAAATGCATTATCAGCTCAATATTTTATAACATAAATTTGATCATATCCAGTGTTGCCAACTTCATTCCTGCTTAAACAACGTTTATCAGGCTAAGTGCATGCTGTTTTAATATTTTGTGTTTTGAAGTTAAAATAAACGGTATCAGTGAACTGCATATACTTTCTCCCTTAAGTAAATTTAAAAACTACCTTAATTTAACGACGAAATTTAAAACAAGAGAGACTAAGTTAAATTAATTGTTCAAATTGTATGGGGGAAACCCCCCACCCCACCCCCGGTAATATCAACTTTTTTTGAGTTGGTTTTGTTGGGTGATTTGACCATACGCTTCATACCAAGTTTTTTTTTAATAAGGAAGAAATTTATTTTTTTAGTATTCTCCGTAAGAATAACATTGGGTGCTTGCAAACAACGTACTGCATTTATCAGGGATAGTAAATATTTTAAACTTTTCTGGAACAGTTAGTCGTAGATAAATAATTAAAAATACTAATTTGTTTAGTTTTTATAAGCTGATTTCAATGGTGCCAGTCAAGTTATACTTTACTTTTATTGTTTTTGCTGAAAATTTAAAAATTTGATTTTTTACATTTAAAAGCCCATAACTTTTGAACCGTCATTTTTATAGACATTCGGGTGGTGTCAAATTATTTAGTACTCTGTGCACTATAAACCATGATATTTAATCAAAATAGTTATAGAGCCGTTCTTGAGAAATTTGGATTTTTCACGGTTTTTAAGGGTGTTCAGGGGGAACTACCCTTAAAAATCAAAAAACGCCTGGAGATTTTCACCGTATCTCCAGGCGTTTTTTCATATACGTGCCAAATTTAATCTAAATCGGACCAATGGGGTGGGCTGTGGCTCTGTACAAATCCAGACACACACACACACACACACACACACACACACACAGACAGACAGCCACACGGACAGACAGACATCACGTCGAAACCCACTTTTTTGGATCAGGTGACCCTAAAAGGATATATCCACCCTCAACTCAAATTCGAAAATTTTCTCATATAAAATACTTTCTTCATATACTATGTATAAGGGGAAAAGTAAAAGCAGTTTTCAGTAAAATGAATACGGAATTACCTGTTTTGTGTCGCATTCTGAGTGCGAAAACAAATCATGGTTTTTTTGTGTGTCCCTTACTCTTTAGTCATTTTCAGAGCACTAATTAAATTATTACGAGTCGAATCCCTAGTGCACGCCTTAACACTAATCTATAAAATGAACCATCATGTTTTGAACTTTATATCTTAAAATTCCGAGCGTGAGACACGGCAATCTCGGGCGTGAGACCCAGGAGGAGAGGTTTCTCCTATTTTGGCCCCAAGATCTACTATGACCTCACCTTGGCCCTAAAACAGCTTGAAGTCCTAGCCTTCAGGGACAAATTAAAACAGAGGTTGACATGTAAATAGATAATAGTTGAGTTTGTACATATTTTTACTAAAATTAAAGGTTAAAATACCTGTAGTGCTGTCGGTGATCCTAACACCACAGGTATTTTAACCTTTAATTTTAGTAAAATCAGTGATTCGGAGGCAATGGTCAAAACACATTTTTAGTTGCCATCTTAGTATATACTGTATTTGTAATTGAATTTCTGTATTTTGCCTTGAGTAGCACGGAAAATCAATTTTTTAATTGAGAGGCTTAAATAAGGCATTTTATAAAATTTATAAAATACCCACAGAGCTTACTTACCTTACCTATGAGGCCAGCAAATAAAAAGCCTCCATTTTCCATCCAATCAATTTCTGACTTCAACTTTTCTATATCTCCTTGCACCTGGTCCTACCATCTTCTTTGTCTGGTACTTGCAATCGATTTCCTCAAGGTAGATTTTCTGGTACCATTCTCAGGATTGAGTCTTTTTACATCACCACCGCAATATCAGACTTATTATTTGGGCTATTATGTCTGGATCAGTACATGATTCGTTTGTTTTTCTAATCCTCCATATAACATTCACATTAATGGAATGTGGAAAATTAATTGTAGGTGTTTGTTATTTTTCATTTTCAAGAACTATTATTTTATTTACATAATTTTGTGGCCCTTTGTTTATGTTCAGGTTTCAGTTGTAACTATACCAGTTGTATTACAGTCTTGTATAATATCGATTAAGTTTTCTTTGACAGAACTCTTAATTTTCAGCAGTGACTTAAGAGCCCATTAATATTTATTCCCAAGAAATAATCCAACATTTATCTCTATATCTTCTTTATTTTTTTATCTACGGAAACTTCTAAGGCCCAGTCCTATGTGGGCGACGCGATCTGAGCAATATGAGTGACCCGATCCTAGCAACATTTGAAGATTAAAATCAGTTTGTCTTTGGTTGCGGTTAAGCGTCCTACATGAGCAAACCCAGCGACCGCATCGATCTCAGTGACTATGGGAAAGAAGAAGACATGAAATGTGTGGGTGACCTGTGGAGTTGATAAACCTAATTGAGTGCATAATAACTTCTTCTGCAACTCCTGCATCATGTCTATTGAAGAAATAATAGAAGGCTGTGTAGAAACATTCGTCCTTGTGCAAAATGAGGCACGCAAACTACCACAATAGGCTGATGAATGAACATAGGCTACTTGGATCAATCTAGCAAATGAACTTTAACTAACAAGTAAGGATTTTCCACACTTTGTTTAAACTTCCTCCATACTTGTTAATGATTAAAACCAGCTAAGCCATTAATTTCATATTTCATTACAGTAGAACCTCGCTAATCCGTCACCTGCAGGACCGGGGGTACGGTCGGAACAACAAAAAGGTTGGATTATCAGAGGAACTCGTATATTAACATAAAAACAAACTTAAACTGTATTTCGAACAAAGAATATTGCATCAAGATTTTATAAAAAGCTACTGTACTGATGAACGCTACAGAAAGCCTAAAACATTAAATAAATACACACATATACACACTCACAATGTCACCTGTCGATGCGTCATCGACAGGTTTCAACTTGAACGGAGTTACGAAGTAAACAAATGCTGTAAATTTCCGCTAGCGTGGTCGGACTAAGCGAGGAGAATGCCGCCGAGGACAAATTAGCGGAAGACTGTTGTGCCGACGGGCACTCGGACCAACTGAGGAGTCGGACCATCGGAGGTCGGACTATCGAGGTAATTCATTCATTAATTTCATTAGTGTCATTAATTTATATATATTTTACCAGCTATATATTATTCTTTTGATAGCATAATGACACTGAAGGATCTGGTCGCCAGCATCGCTGAGATCGTTCAGATCACGAGTCCACGTAGGACCAACAGTTTGGACGCCCAGATTGCATCACCCAGATTGTGTCGCTCCCATTGAACTAAGTAAGGAGTGATCTAAATCAGAGGGAGAAAGGTAAATAAATAACAATAGGCAATTCTTAACATAAATAAAGTCTTATTGTGGATTTTGTAAGAAAAGTAAAACAAGTACTCCTTGTCACAATTATTGATGACAGAATACAAAATATTGTTACAGAATAACATCAATGAAAATGGTTGAATAAGGTGAGATATTGTAAAATCATAAATTAAAGCTAAAAGCTAATCAGATTATTTATTATGTAATTTCCAGTCGCCATATGACAACTGTACTGAATGCAGGAGGTAGGTTCGCTGTCAAACTTTCCACCAAAACCATTTGCAAGATGGTTATTCTTTTCATTGACAGCAAAGAAAACACATAACACTATCATGATCTTTAATGCTTAACAATAATATACAAATGACATTAGAATAACTATAGTTAATCAAAAAAGAAATGATTTGATTAAATTAAACATATTGATCCAAAAATATTTGTTGAGTCACTAAAATTTACAAATGGTTCATAGAAAATATCACAATGGTAAAAAATGTTAAATAAATACAATGATCCTCTCTGATAAATAAATATTCAGTACATATTAGTATGCTAATCAAAATATTATCCTAGTCACTTTGTGAGTTGATCGTACATCTAAAATACATAAATAGTGCAATAACATGATAAATAATTATGCAGGAATATTATGAAAGGCTCGGCACTCGACTATGTACTAATGAGTACTGATGCTTTACACCAAAACTATATAACTCACACAATAATAATTAATCAATAAAATGATTTAATATAACCAATAATCAACAATAAGAAAAAAAAGGATGCAACAATTATCTCCAGACAGTTGTACAAAAATAATTAGCATTCTACTGTATTCTAAACTGGCAGTAATAACATTCTCTCATAAAAATCCTTTAATACAGAATGCCTCGATTAAAGACAAAACAATATATTTTAATTAGTGTTAAAACATGCTCAACTTTATGTGTATCACAGGTACTAAATCCAAACATAGCCATTTGTAGTTAGTTATATTTTCTTTCATAACTGTTTCTTGAACTAACCAGTAAATGCGTTTTCACAACACTTTCCCACAGACTCACAACAATCGGTAAAACTTAAAGTATCACAATTCAGTGTCAAGAGTTTGTCATGTTCGTCACTCCACCACAGCACGGCGTATTGTTCACGAGGTGTTGAGGATGTTTTGCACACGGCTTTGGCTACTTTGACCCCAGGCAGAAATGAAAACACATTACTCAGAGTGTTTCTTAATAAGCGAAAAATTCAATAATACTGGACTTTTCAAGAAAACAATTCAAAACAGATAAAATAGAAATCTGAAATGTTAAAATTGTAAATATAAGTGCCGCAACAACAGCTTCAACAAATCAAACTAAAAATAGGTGAAAATGCAGATTAAGAAATTCATATAACACCAAAACTAACCAGTAAAAACCTAAAAACAATTCTCTGAACCTCATGCACCCTCAAACAGAAGAAAGTAAAATAACCCTTATACTCGACTGTATGAATGTAATTTTCATCAAACATCACAAAAAATTAAACAGTATAAAAAACGGTAAAAAACTAACAGGAGTAAAAAAAATACTATCTTTTTGAATTGAATTATAGTACGATACAAAAGTATACATCCTATTCGTTATGCTACAACATATAGTAAAGAAACACTCTGTATAAATGGGGGAAAGAAAAAAATACATCGATAGCAAAAAGAAAAAATGAGGCACTAAAACGCTCCCTTGGCAAAGGCCTCGATCAGTCGAGGTACGTGTTCGTCGAAACCGATCACGCACAGCATGTTCTGTCCCTCGACATCTTTGTGTGACCGGATATTCCCAGAGAAAGAACAAGTCACGACTCTGTAAAAAATACAAAAAGGTTTAAACACTTATTTCCTGTGAGAAAATAATTTATAAAACTTTGTTTGAATTCGGTGAAAGTATAGCTAACGGAATTTACCCTCTGATAATTTTTTTGCAATAGGCACATACATGGAGCCAAACTTGAAATAAATATAAGGTACTAATACCTCACTCTGAATAAAGATGTTTACTTAAAATAAGTTCTCTTTATACAAAAAAAATTGAAATACCAAACACATCAAACTGTGATAACAGTGGAATAGTGGCTGGTAATTAGCCAGACATCAGTCAGTTTATAGCTACAGCAGTTAACAATTTTTATAATCTTAATATATAAAACAAAGTCGTGTTAGTTACACGCATTATAACTCGAGAACGGCTGGACCGATTTTAATGTTTTTTGATTTTTCGGATTCGTCTCTGCTCCGGTCATGTTTTAGGCATATTCAGTTTCCATAAATTCAATTAGTTTCCATTTTATAGCGTTTTAAATTTCCAATGTTAACCTTATGGGAAATAAGTTTGTTTACAAATTATCTACAATCAAAACAATTGATTTCTAAAGCTACAGCTGTTGTTTTACTTTTCATTAGCAATATGCTTTACTATCCAATGCCATCTGAATCATTCATTAATGTAAAACTGTGAAGTAAATGTGCACTGTACAAAATGAACAGATTTATTCACCACGTTAATAGTTTACGGTTTTTGGGGATTATGTATTTATATTTTTTATTTTCTGTCTGATTAAAAGTCACGTGAATTATGTCGGCCAAATAAAAAATAATTTCAGTGTTTATACATATTACGTTTGTTATAATAATCAGCTGTTGTATATCTTTCCTATAAAAGCCGTATTACAGTTAGGTTTTGTTTGGTTTTAGGTTGGATTAGAAAAATTGATTAATTGGTTTTGTGATAATGTTATTAATATGTCTTATCGTTTCAGTATTGTTATTAACTATACCGCAACTCAGAATATCTAATTTTTCACAAGAAGTCGTAATGCTATTCGACTTCAGAACATGGCCAATCTGAAAGTTAACACGTATTTATTGTTAGGCTAACGCCTAACAAGTTACGAAGTTCGCCGGGTCAGCTAGTTAGTAATAAAGCAGTAAAAACTGAACGTGCAACCTTTTGTCCTATGTAGTGTAATCATGCATTATGAGGTGTATTGTGTAGTGTTGTATTTTGATTTGTGTTTCTATTTCTTTTTTTAATAGCAATCAACTTTGTCTCCAGCTACTTAGAGGCTTTGTCCAGATTTTGTGATAGTATGTTTCATTTTCTTGCTTACTTGTAGACATATTCAGCTTTAGATCTCGAAGCATCGGGTAACTAGTGTGTCACTAAAAAGTGATGAAAACATCTGCAATAATACCCCCAAAAAACACATTATCAGCAATGAAGTGTTAACTCAGCCATCAAAATAACTTTTTTTAAACATCGAGTGTCTTTTTACCCTTACATTTCAGTTAACCAAAATTTAAACGATATAGTATGGTCTATTTATTTAGACTCTCCAAGTTCTCTTGAATTTTTTTCTATTTTATTTACATTATAATGCACGTACTTGGCGTTGGGCTGATTCATCTCGGTCCGGTACTTCTGAATGGCTGGCCGAGTAGCCGAGGTCTGGACCATGTGGTTGCTGAAGATGAGGAACATGTCAACAGGTTTCTTGTTTACTTCGGCCCAGTGGATTGCAGCAGCGACCGATGCTGGTCCAGCCGATGCTCCTTTCTGCGGAAACAGTCAGGTCAGTAGCTGTGTATTCTCATGTACCTCATTCAGATTTAATTGTCACCAGATAATAACTGTATGACAGATTGCTTTCTCAGGGGATTCAGGAATAAACTTCCATAGATTAAGTAACAATCCATCATAACTTAATGTCCTTAACAAGTCATTTACTTGTTAAGGAATTTTTTACCCAGCGACATACGGATCAGTATGCTAGGATTTGTATCTTGCTGGAGTTAGTGTAAGTAATGATTTGGTTAGCCTCTCAAAATAAATCAGCCTTGAGGAGGATTTACCATTATTATAATTGGAGCTCAATGGGTAAACATGTCAACAGGTTTCTTGTTTACCTCGGCCATGCGGCAGCGACCGACGCTGGTCCAGACGAGCATCGTTGCCACTGTCCTGTAATCCAGCTACTTGGAGTGGATAGTGTGGATAGTTGTGATAGATGGTCGGTGGATGTAGTGTTCTCTTGTGTTGATTAACATCCCCACCATTGAATACTAAATTAATCCGCAAAGACTATCCTCATAATTAGACCTATTCATAATTCAGAGGCCTTGGTTCGGATTCCACGTTAAACTGTAGGTCCATTAGGCCATAGGCTGTTGGGTTATTAATGAACAGTCCTGTCTAAGGAACATGTCAGTCTTAGTCAGTAACAAGACTACAAGATCGCACCACAATTATCTTACACTAAACCCTCGTTCATACTTGGCTTAAAATACCTACATTGTAATATGGTTGCCATTTCAATGATCTAATCTAAACACAGACTTTTAAGTCTTAAATTTAATCATTGATAAGCTTCCATTGATTTATCCCGATGTCATTCACGTAGAAGTAAATTATTGCATCCCAAACTAAAAAAATTAGGTGTACCTCAATCAAGGTTTTGTTTTTTTGTGTTTTTCTGGACCTCTCAGCATTTTTAACGTTTTGAAGGGAAACGGGTCAAACCGCGGTCTTGTTAATACCTATTCTCGACTTGTTGTTCATTAACCCATTGGCCACGATTGACAGACATTGCCCGTCATCACTAAGCAGAGCACAAAAGACTGAGGATAGTTGAATCATATCGTTCAATAAATAACATCTGATCTCAAATACCAGATTCAAAAACTGAATATAAACACAGAGTTTCCAAGCTATGTAAACAGTAAGTAGCTCGAGATGTGTTTCTTGATTCCACGGAACTATCCACTTTTGTGAATGAAGTTTTAAATGAAAGTGAGAGTGATGGTGGTGGTTTGGATGATGATCTGTGTGATGTAAATGAAAATAGTGAGTCTGAAAGTAATAACAGTGATAGTGACGACAAGGGCGATGTCAAAACACCTAACTTAGAAAATTAGACCTGGGCAACAGAGGATAACACGGTAAAAAATATCAATTTTATTAGAAATACAGGTATTAATTCAATTGTTCCTAGGGAATAACTAAACAAAGGAGAACTCACCTTCTGCTCATGTAATAACATGCTGTGTCTATAATGGAAGGACAGAAAGGATGTTCCTATGTTGACGACCTACCATGAAAGACCAGATTTTCAGGAAGTGATTCCTCAGAGAGTGAAAATGAAACCATATATTGTTGTCGACTACAGTAAATACATGTGCGGTGTCGATAAAAAAGACCAAAAGCTTTTCTCCTGCGTACTCAGAAATTTAAAATAAGAAATAATTATATGACAAGTTTGGTCAAAATCTGTCGATAAACATGGGAATTATTTGCCTATTCTCCATAAGATTAAAATGGGAAAGAGTGAGTAGGTTTGCTGCTGTGAGGAACACTGAAAGTATACCATCAAAAATTTTATTTTTAACATTTATACCAACTTTTATCAACATCTGTCCATAAATAAAGGAGTTTGCCTAATCTCCATATGATTAACATGGGAAAAGAGTATGCAGGTTTGCTGCCATGATAAACACATAAACTATGATTTTTTAGCACAAATGTATGGATCTAAACCACATGAACCTAAATATCAAGTTTCATCAAAAAATATAAGATAATAAGTGAAAAATTAATTTTTCCTAATCCTCCATAAGATTAACATTGGAGCCTCAAAATACAACGTACTGTGTTTAGATTTTTTTATATCTCGGTAACCATTTAAGATAGAGAAAAACTTTAAGGAACTTAATTGTGTAGTTTTTTAAGCTGATTCCAATGGCGAAATATAAACTTAGAAATTTTTAAAAATTACATGTGAAAAACGCAAAAAATCCCATTTTGGGGTACAAAACCCCCCCAAACTACCCGTTCCCATTGACCGATATGTCTGGTTTACGAACTCGTCCGAGCATTTGTAGGAATACACGTCTCTACCAAATTTGGTCTCGATCGGACCATTTTTACGAGAGTTATCGTGTTCACAGACACATATATATATATATACATATATATATATATATATATATATATATATATACATATATATATATATATATATATAAAAATTTTAACGACTATTGTTTTTGGTCTCTGGGCACCTAAAGAAGAAAAAATAACATGGTCTCGAGCTTAACTCTTGCCATGAGACCTACGGTAATAGCTTCTTCCCTATGGGAAATTCGCTAAAAGACCAAAAGCTTTTCTCTTTCTCCGTGATGCGTAGAAGTGTAAAAGGGTAAGAAATTATTTTTATCCTTTTTGTCATTGCATTGTAATTGAACATAACCTTCTCACCACCAAGAAAATTCATTTATCAGAATTTAGACAATATTGTTGAGCAGACCCTCAAATCAGTTCATCTTCCTGAAAGGCCACCTGGAGGCAGGCCTTCACTCGACTCACCAATGAGGCTTTGGTGTAAGCTGGGGACATTTTATAGAAAAAAATTCTCCTACAAGTAAGGCTAGACCATCTAAATGATGCAAAGTGTGTTTTGATCATGGTAGGCGTTCAGAAACAGTTTACCAGTGCAAGAAGTGTGAAGTTCCTTTACATTCGGAAAATTGTTTTGAAATTTTTCATAAAATCAACAAGTATTAAAAGTGTGCAGAGTAGTTGTGTATAGTGTAAATAGTATGTATAAAATATCAATGGATATGACAAAAAATAAATGTGTTACAACAAAACAGTTACATGTAAGTATGAAAACTTTTCTGCATGTTTACTATGATTGTACAGGTGAATCAGAAAAAAGCCCGTCTCAGGGGTATAATAACTTGGGTAAAACTCAGTCTCCAATGGGTTAATTAATAGCCCAATGACAAATGGCAACTGGGCTCAGATTGACCCTTGCGGGATTCGATCCAGAGACCTTCAGTTTTGAAGGCAGCTACTATAACCACCCAGAGGTAAATAAATTCTATTTACCATTTATCATAAACTATTTCAGCCAAAATACACAGAGAGCACGCTTGGATCCAGTGAAGGGATAAAAATCTTAAATAACTGTCCTCACCACTTGTCATGATAAAGTTCAATACTGGCAAACAATGTAAATCAAAACTTTACTTGTTTTCCTATAAACCTCCTGTAAGTTCCTTAAAATATTTCTATGAATATTTAAAGTTATAAAGATTTTTTTAATCTAATATATGGTGAAATAAGGAAATAAAATTTGTCTTAAATGGAATCTTCCCCAAGATTGCAGCTTCTCCATAGGTAACCTAGACTAGGTAACCATGTCCCACGTGACGTGCTTTGGCTAAGCTCCTAAAAACACTAATAAGAGCCTTTAAAAACGGAGGCTTGCACATAAGAGTAAGGGATTAAAAAAACGTTAACACACATTATCACTTAAAACGAAACATCGGTCGAATTGACCAATCGATAATTTTACTACATAATAGTGGCCAAACTGCTTGACCTTGACGGCTATCACCCCCAGTACCATCCCCCCAAACCCCTCTCCGTAATATTTGGTAATTTCCAATTAGTTGGTGTGACGTTGTCGTATGTATTAGACGCATTGTGTGAATACGGTCGGTCAGATTTACCGTGTGTTTCGCCTACAGGCAGTCAATCGTCGGTCAAATATACCTTGAATTTCGGTAAAAGGTTGTGGTGAATCGCAAAAAACAAAAGAACATCTCATATAAATAAAATAACAGCTAGATTACCCGCTATGAGACCACCAGCTATGGCCTTGGGCAACAATCCTATACGGATTTTTGCCCGAGGCCAGAGCTGGTCGTCTTGGAGCGTGAAGTTTGGAGTTTCATTTTTTTCTGTCACATGATTTTTGCGTAGTAAATATAATTTGTCATTAAATGTTCTAAAACATCATTTGTTACTCATGTGATTGCTAAGTGATATATAAAAACAATAATAAACGCACTAAACACCAATAAAACACAGTAATGGTCAAATTGACCTTGTGTTTCTCTTATAATTTAAAAATTATGTTCCGTTATAAGTGTTATACAAAATGTGATTCATAACTTTTGAAAATATTCACAACAACTCATTAAAATACAATAACTATATAGCTACAAAGTATACTAACCTCACTGAATGTGGTTTCAAACTTGGACAGCTCGGTTTCTTTGCTAAACGAGAGCACTTCGAGTTCTCCTTTGGCTTCAACGAATGTGCCAATCGTAACATTGCTTTCGGGCTCCGTTCTCATCAGACTTAGGCACATAGCGGAGGCTGCTTCTGTAAATGCAAAATCATTACGTGAAATACTACTCTGTTTCCTTCCACAACAGCGAAGCAATAACACCACTAAAACTGAGAAATTACGAGATTCTACTTACCAATAGGAGTAAGATGAATACTTCCGTGACATCTGTCGGTAGCCATCTTGGACCGAGCGTCGACAGCTACGAGGTAACGAAGGTTGGTTGGCTTCTGAAACTACACAGATCATTGATGCAGCTGTATACATTAAAAATTATCAATCACTGAAGTTGAAACCAGTTACTCAAATTTTGAAAATCAATCTTTGAATTTTACATTGACAGCTGACACTGGTCCGGCCTAAAGACCCTCAACCATGCTCGGCTGGCATATGAGTAGAGTTTTGTTTTCAATATTAATGTACAATTTTATGGTTCAATAGTTTTCAAAAATTTGAAAAGTATAAAATATTAAATTCACGAAGCCTGAACATGAGGAAGTCTAACGTTACTGATATACAACTTAACACGTTCGCTACGGACGGTAACGATCGCTGCCACGATGGCCTCTCCATGGTGTGCGCAGCAATGACCGTTGCCGCCATTCCATTGTTGCTTAAATACGTCAGTGATCTGCAAGCACTTCTTCGGTGCCTGTGTTTGTTACTGTGAGGTACATTTCTTTCATTTTTGGCAGTGTCAGTTTTAGATTCACATGCTTCTATTAAAACTAGAGGTCTGCAGGTACCCGAAAATTCGGGTAATTTCGGGTAATTGCGTGAACCCGAGTGGTCGGGCGGGCTCGGCTCGTCTCGAGTTTCCATTCGGGCGGGCTTCTATTAGATGTCGGGTCGGGCGAGTACCGACTACCCGAAAGGCATCGGGTTGTACACAATACCCGAGATGACATTGAAAATAACCCGAGACCCCGGGTAATAACATTTCGTCCAAAATTTCTGACTCACGCCACGTTCACGCAATATTATCAAATACAGATGTTCTCGATCGAGATGTCAAACTTCGAAGTAATTTCTACTGTCTTAATACATTGGATTGCACAACCTCAATGATGTAACCAGGACTTTCGTGAAAATCAGGCAACCAGCCGTCTTCCTGCTGGCTCAAAATTATTGTGCGTTCGCAGCTTATTATCGTATCCACGTGAGGCAGCTTACGCGATCAGGGAACCGTTCCTCCTTTTGACGCAACAAAATAGTCGTACCAGTATGAAGCTCGTATTAGTCCTGTTTCAAATAGTGATTGGAATACCTGTGATTTTTCAATCACAGTGAAAACCTTTTAAACTGTGATTCGTGATTCTTTCAAGTGATTCTTTGTTTTTGCTCTGACAGCTTGTTGACGATGTTATATGACCAATACAGAACTGTGATTTGTCGTAGTGATCTCGCTCTTTCGGGATTTTCACTTAAATAAAATAAAAAAAATCATTATGTTAACGATATAACTGAATAAAGAACATGCATAAGCCGTTTTATTTTTTTAACAATATTTTCTGGATTTCCTCATTAGTGAAACCCCTAAAATCTGAACTGATTGGGACTAAAGCCTTTTCGTCCCGGGAAATAATATTACGCACTTATTTTGACACTGTATTCGAGCGGTAAGCGCCGGGAGACGCGGTGATTTGGGTTATACAGGCTGTGGGTGATTTAATAAATTCATAAGGGCAGTGACCTTGGCGGGTCGAGCCTGTGCTAAAAATAAACCACTCTCCCCCTGCCACCACCCTAACTAACAGGGATGCGTATCGCGTCTTTCTACTGTCTGTGTCTAGTTTAGTGAGCGTTTACCTGCTGATAAGTGGGTATCGCTAACAACAGACGTGGCTTGGAACGTGTGAAGATTTTCTTCACTTGAACAGTTAAAAATAACAGACTTGAAGCGAGAAAAACCTGACTTTGTTAGACCTTAAAAAATAAGTTAAAATTGTTAAGTAATTAAGATAATTTTTAAGTAAAAGTTAATTTTTTAAGTCATTAAATGTTTTTAATTAAAAATAAGAAACCAGGACAATATATAACATAGGTCTAATAAACCCTTGGCTTAGGGTATTAACTCAATACATTTTTTGTGTTTTTTATTCTGCAATTAAATACATCCTTGGTTTCATATATACTTGAGAAAATTATTTCCCATTACAGTTAAACCTCGTTAATCCGGACTAATTGGGGCTCCAAGTCGTCCGGATTAAAACAAATAATCCTAAACGAAGAAAGACAATGATTTTTGGGTACCCCTTGTATATAATGAAACACCTTTTGCAGATAAACTTAAATAGTATGTATATTCTGAATATAAAAATACATATTGTACAAACAGTACATACAGTGGTTACATTTGAACAAAAATATTACGTCCATACAAAAAATGGGACAACAAAAAAAGACAAAATTACTTTGAACATGAAGGTTGAGGTTCGTCCTCAAGTGACTGAACAGGTTTGAAGAAAGGAGTTGAACTTCATTTGCCTTTCTTTTGTGTTAATTTCACAATTAAACAACGCAACTAAAATGTACAATGCAATTGACCTCTGCAACTGACGGCCTGACACGAGCAGGAGAAACACAATCGTGTGACTGAGCTACAATTGGCTGACAGTAACCATGGTAACGGCACGTACGCCTTGCGCTGTGAGCGCCCGTACTCGGCACACGCACACTCACATTGCCGGGCGCAGTCGTACAGTGACGATCACATGCTACTAATCAGCGTTCTGCGCATAAAAACTGCGATCCAATGACTGTCCGGATTAAGCGAAGTCGGTATTCATGGGGTCCGGATTAATGAGGTTTTACTGTATTAATTATTTACAACTTAAATTATAATGAATTATAATTAATTAAATGGATACAACTGTTGGGGTTAATATACCAAACAGAGTACTGTACATATAACGTGTTTAATGACTTTAAGGCCTATATGTGTAAATTAATAAGTTGGTAAATGCAATGATAGGTTTCTGACTTGCATCAATAATGTTTAGTAGATCAATCAAAATTTATTTAAATTAACATTTTGCTTACTAATAAAATTTAAAGCCAACCTGAATTTTAGACTTACAATACCCAAACCCGACCCAAATTTTTTTTTACTTACATACCCGACCCCGACCCGACCCAAATTTTCATTTAGCTTATGATACCTGAACCCGACCCGACCCGGAAAAGTTTTGGTAATCTACTACCTGACCCGAATCCGACCCGACAGTAAAAATCACTACCCACAGACCTCTAATGAAAACATATGTTTATGTAAACATTGTGTATTTGTGAATAGTAAATACTATTATACTGAATCATAGAAAAGACATGTTGCGGCAAAATGGTAAAACATAAAGTTGCCGAGAATGCAACAAGAGAAATATCCATAAAAGGGTCGTTTGGCATTGCACCGAGTGTGAGGACCATCCGGGATTGTGCATCATGCGTTTGGATGACTGGCACAAGTGAACGTAACCCATCAGGGTGGGTTGGCGGTGTTGTAAATAGTATATTTTTATGTTATTGTCATTTCAAGCAGCTGTCTTTAGATTGGTGTCCACAGTGACATCATAAAAATCGGAATAGCAGACTGCTTCTTTTCCCCATGACACTGTAATAAAGCCTAATTTAAGGTATAACAATTGCAAGAGTTGTAGTACTGTACAGTATTTATGGATAATAAATAACTATCGCTGTCCTTTACCTTGTATAGACTTAAAAAGTAGGTCATCAGGGCATTTTTTATTAGTAAATTAGTCTTAGGAGGTTTTCTGGCTGGGGTGATTTTGCTGATGGGATGACTCATCTTCGAAGCAATGTCCAAACAATATCTGAAACCATATCTGTGATTATTGGGAAAAAAATGGTGGAAAAATAATTTTAAAAACAGATATTACAGGATACAACTTAAGATATTGGGGAAATAAGATTGATTTACTGAAAAAAATATTAGATAAGTTTTATTTTTCAATAAAGGTTTCCAAATACAAGGGCTATCCAGAAAAAATATTACGTTTTTGACTATGTGCGGTAGGGGTGGGCTAGCGTCGCCATCTTGGTGTGTATTACACAACTCAATTAGCATCTAACCGTGCTAGTCAAGAGGTTCGTACACGGTCTGTTGAGTTACTGTGGCAGTTTGTAAAATTTTAAGAGTTTGTATTAATTAAAAGAGCCGCGAACTGTGACATGCGTGCAGTAATAAGGTTTCAGAATGCAAAAAACTGTAAACCGAAAGAAATTTATTGGGGGCTTTGTGGAGTCTTTGGGGACAACATTATCACTAAAAATAGTGTGTCAGCAGGTCCAAATGTCCAAAGTCCAAACTAACGTTCAGGACCAAGTGGAAGGCCCAGTTCTTTGAAAAAATTTCCATGTGGAGCTAGGAAATAAACTAGGCTGGGACGGGAAAACCCTAAATTCCCTCGGGAATCAGGTCATTTGGTGGTACACTGATGGCTCCACGACCGAGGAGGGGACGGGTGTAGGGGTCCACCTCCAAGGATCAAAGGATTTGTCCAAGGATCAAATACATGAATCACTGGGGCATTCCCCCAGCATATTTCAGGCTGAAGTCAAGGCCCGTAGAAAGGTGTGTACACTTCAACCTAAGTAGAGGATACATGAGAAGGGAGATTGTTATCCTGTCAAATAGCCAGGCTGCCTTTGGAGCCTTGAGCTCAGCAGCCTTCAGATCTAAGATGGTCTGGAACTGTCTGAAAAGTCTGGACCAGTTCGGGAAGATCAACTAGTTGTCACCACTTTGGGTACCTGGGCACCAAGGTGTTCAGGAGAATGAAGTAGCAGACAAACTGGCGAGAGCAGGGGCAGCACTGTGGGCACCCCCTTTGTAGGTCCGAAGCCAGGTTGTACACTGGAGGACTCCTTTCATAAAAAGAAGCTCAAGGAGGAAAAAAAATGAAGCCAGAGGGAAAGCCTGTACTGATCTTCCGGGATGCTGACAGGCCAAGGAAATGCTTGGATGGCATAATATAAGAAGGTCTGAGACCATGATCAGGCTTAAGAAAAACAATTTAAGGATACTGACAGGTTTTCTAACCAGCCATTGTAGGCTCAGGAGTTATCTGAGTAAGATGGGCATTGTTCAAGAGGGTAAATGTCGCTTCTGTCAATCAGTGACAGTGTCGCAGTGTCAAACACTGAAAGTGCCTACTTTCAGTGTTCCATAAACAGTTTCGATAAGCAGTTTTACCATAAACAATTTTTATTATTTATGGGGTACGAAAAATAAATGCAATTATATTTAATAATGTAACTTAACTCGTAGTCTAAAATAAACAGTCCATTTTAATTTATCGTCATTTAAAATATGCAACAATACTTTTGTTATTTTTAGTTTCTATGGTTTCCTTTAGTTTGAATCCAAGTTAACGGATTTACAGATCTCAATCTTCAACCTCCAGCATAGTCTTCCTGACCAAGTCTCTTCAGGTATGTTATATTTTAAATTGTTTTACTTGGAAGTGGAGCTGTAAAGTAGTTTAATCTTATTATTGTACGCATAAATTCCGTGTCTTTGACAATTTTTAACTAAGTATAAATTATTTTTTTTCTACGTATATTTCCAAGATATACTCTAGTCTTAGAATTCTTGAACTCAAAACAAACAGAATATACAATGAATGTCACTGACTATGTAAGAGATCAATCACTTGATCAACTCCTTAACACCTTTTTCCCAATCCTTCGACTTTCTGCTTAGTGTGATCCTCAAGAATTGAACATTCTGGGATCCTACGAGCTGTCCAGGCTGTGTTAAAGCTAGCTACTGCTTACATGAATCCTCAACTCTGTTGTTACAGGATATTTTTATTATTGTTACTTCACTTAATTGTTCAAAATAATATTGTTTAATTTTAAATTAATTTGATTATTGCCTTTTCTTTTAGGAACAGAAACCTTTAACCTCAAGTTCACCTTGAGACAGCAAATCCAAAGGAATCGCAGCCCTTCACTTTCGCATCAAAAGTCCATACCTCTTTCCAAGGTATGTTACTCATATGTTTTTTAACTCAATTTTTTTCTTATACGCTTTCATAGTTTTTGGAAGTTATTAGTTTGTGTAGTTTATATTTCTATAACCGTTTTAATTATCTCATTTTCTCAGACTTTCCTATGAACGTTGTATTGCTTATAATCATGTAAAGGGTTTAAACATGGTCCTGTTACTTCATAATGGTTCTGTTATACGACTTAGTTACCGTAGAATATAATGAAGGAAGCACTATCAACAATGACCACGATCACTTATGAAGTGATTGTGAAGAGATTATCTATAATAATTATAATAATAGAGCTGATTATTTTGTATTAAAATTTTATTTTTTTATTTTGGGAGATATCGGTTAATTTTTTAGAGGGATTATATTTTTATTCATCACTATTCAGGGATTATATTGGTCAAACTCATAAATTTGAAAATGCCCCAAATGAAGAGCGGTACGATTAGTAACTTAAATGAATATGGTCATGATTCATATACTTGGATTTATTTATACCTTCTGTATTTATAAGAACAATGACTTTACACCAAAATTCAGTTTTGTTACTAAGCTAATAAATGTTTATCTACAGTAGAACCTCGATTATCCGGGGTAATCAGCGGGAGAGGGGGCACGGATGATTAAAATCATGGTTAATCCGAATTAAGAAAATAATTCAAAGTATTCACGTAAATACCGCCCTAGTTTATTATTAATACATCATTAGTTGTCAGCACGCTTTAAACAGATCTTCGTCACTGATAACTTCAAATGCGGGCAATTTGTTATCGCATACAAATTTTATTTACAATTATCTTATTTACAAAGTTTATAAACAACTTAATTTAATTTAAAATATTGCAATATACAGACAAACTAACAGTTAAATTGAAACAATAGATTTAATGAAATGAATTGAAAAACTACACAGTTCAAAACTGTAACTCATCGACAGAATAATCAAAACTGGCAACTAAAAAATCAAGTCAGCTGAGCTGTTGTTCAAACAAAACACGGCTGAGGGGAGGGGTGATGACTCATCGTTTTCTGGCAGTCTCCTTCCTTATCTCTCTTCCTTTGTCCGTCTTCTCTCCCCGCTCACACACATGCGCAGTATCTATTGCGCAATCTAGTGCATGTGTCGTCATGGCCACGGGCCAATCAGATACTGAGTTGTGTTGTGAAAAGCTGTGTAATGAAGGAATATTGATAGTCTGGCGCTTGCTTATTTTGTCAGAATGTTGATCGATATTTTATTTTTCATTCAAGTTCGTGTTTATCTACTCTTTAGTTAATACCCAGAATATTTTCAGTAAAATTATTATAATAATGTTCGGTTTGTTACAAAACTAATTTTACGTTAGTATAGAGTATTATTATCACGTATTTGAGATTTAAAAAGATTTCATGAGAAAATTGACAATGAAAAACTTCTTTTAAAATAATAATAATTTTTTGCCAGTTTTGGACCCCGGTTAACCCGCCGCCCGGTTGATCCACCCCCGGATAATCGAGGTTCTACTGCATTTAAATTATTAATACCTTTTTTCTTTGGCTTATGTTGTTTGTCAACCTGAACTGAGGGTGAATTTTCCAGTCCAAATTGTTTATTAGAGATTTTATTTAGGGTCAAACTAGCCAATTTGAACCAAATATCAATATATTTTATACTTATAACTAAATACGAAGTGGTTTGAAATACATGATTTATTACTGTGAATTTAATCGTTATGTTTATCGAAAGAGAAAAATAATAATACAGCCTCAGGTGTTTTATATAGATTGTTTTAATGCAAACACCATTTGTAAGAGTTTATGGTTAAAGTTATCATTGTTTTAATTTTGTTCTGATAACATTTTTAGGAGGGATTTTTTGAGAAAATATAAAAACTGTTATGACTTATACTATCATAGATTTATTTGAGTTTTTGTTTTATTTCAGAAAACTTAAAAATGCCGTCTCTTTTAGAAATCGCCACGGGCGTAGTTGTTGGGGGGGCAGCACTGGGCGGGGTGGGATATATATTGTATAACCACTTTTATAACAGGGGGGAGGGGGTAGATGAGGTGGAACCGGTTCCAGAGGTAGAGGAGGTGGAACCGGAACCCCCAAGTAGGGACATGCCAGTCCAGACTGAAGAAATAGATAGGGTATTATGCAGGGATACCGGGACAATAACTGACAGGGAGAGCATTTTGCGGCAATTGTGGTACATAGGTAGGGAACTGAGGACTGGTGACGAGCCGCGGCACTTTGTCTGGGATATGTACATACATTGGTTTGACAAAACATCCGGTAAAATGCTTTGCGAAAGGGGAGTGTCCACCCACGACAATAAGGGCACTCAGACGGAATATGTAGAGACAGAATCCCCTAATTAAATTCTATAGTGCCCGCTTTTATGTAAATCCCTTTTATGTATACAAAATTCCGTTTTGTAAATTCTAAATTTTAGCTTACATCGTGGGTGGACCCACATTTTTAAAATTTCACTTTTTTACATAATATTTAGGGCTAGGCGCGAGCTAAATTTGTAGGGAAACAAAAACATAACACCCATTTCGGCCAGATATTGAAAAAAAAGGGGTTTCCAAGTCCGTGGCGATTTCAAAATTTGATGTGTTATGGTGGCGTAGACAGAAAATGGAGGAAGCCCGTACAATTCTCGGCTATAAAAGGTAAGTTTCTAAAATAAATATTTTTCATTTAAAAATTATTAAGTATATGTAATAATTAGATAAAATCTAATAAATTTGCACTTAAAAAATGCAAGGGAAAAAACAAGAACCTGCCATAAATTGCTAATTTAACAGATATAGCAAATATTTATTATTTGTTAATAACGTTGAAGAAAAACTAATGATATTATCTATGAAACCAGAAATAAAAGATTACAATTTGAATAATAATGATATGATTTGATGAAGGTGGAATGAAATGATTGCCAACCACGCTATCCACAAATCCATCGCTGGCTCCTCGGGTGTCAACCACGCCAGGGCAGAGGTGTTCGCAGTCCATCTTCTGCGCCCCAACAGCCGCCAGGGACCGTCGCCAGTCATAGTCGCCTTCGTGTCCCAGTCTTCCAAGGTGGAACAGTTGGAGGATGAGAACAGCTGGAGGGTCGCTTTCACTAAAGATTCGATGCCTCGGGTGTCAACTACGCCAGGGCTGAGGTGTTCGCAGTCCATCTTCTGCCCCCCAACAGCCGCCAGGGACCGTCGCCAGTCATAGTCGCCTTCGTGTCCCAGTCTTCCAAGGTGGAACAGTTGGAGGATGAGAACAGCTGGAGGGTCGCTTTCACTAAAGATTCGATGCCTCGGGTGTCAACTACGCCAGGGCTGAGGTGTTCGCAGTCCATCTTTTCCCCCCAACAGCCGCCAGGGACCGTCGCCAGTCATAGTCGCCTTCGTGTCCCAGTCTTCCAAGGTGGAACAGTTGGAGGATGAGAACAGCTGGAGGGTCGCTTTCACTAAAGATTCGATGCCTCGGGTGTCAACTACGCCAGGGCTGAGGTGTTCGCAGTCCATCTTCTGCCCCCCAACAGCCGCCAGGGACCGTCGCCAGTCATAGTCGCCTTCGTGTCCCAGTTTTCCAAGGTGGAACAGTTGGAGGATGAGAACAGCTGGAGGGTCGCTTTCACTAAAGATTCGATGCCTCGGGTGTCAACTACGCCAGGGCTGAGGTGTTCGCAGTCCATCTTCTGCGCCCCAACAGCCGCCAGGGACCGTCGCCAGTCATAGTCGCCTTCGTGAATCAGTCTTCCAAGGTAGAAGTGTTGGATATTGAGAAGAGCTGGAGGCTTGCTTTCAACTAAAGAGTTGACGCCTCGGGTGTCAACTACGCCAGGGCTGAGGTGTTCGCAGGCCATCGACTGCTAGGGTGAGAGTTAGGTGGAGCTGATCTATGGTGAGAGCGGGGGTCGTCACTGGACCACAGAGAGGAAGGTGTTCGGAAGATGACCACACCGTATCAAACAATTTACCAAAATAAACTTAAAAAGTTAACTTCAGTACCATAACCTGATTATTGTGTTTTAATGAAACTTATTTTGAGGTCAGGGTAATTCTACTTTATATAATAGACTTAAATTAAACTGTAATAGACCAAGTCATTTAAAATGCTTCATACTTCATACTTCTTTTTTAACATCAAAATTCAAATTGAGTACCTATTTGTAGGTCTATATGTTGTTCGATTGGTGTATACAATGACAGGCTGGGGAGAAATACACTAGGCTAAATTGTACTTTGTCAAATTGTCTGGTTCGGTACAAGCTACTGTACTGTACCTATTGAAAAAAGGAAATATTTTATTTTTAAATAATATGGATGGAAATGATTGTGAATTCTCTAAATTTTAAATTGTATAACGTACCAAACCTATAAAAGTACTGTATCTTTTGTTTGACCCTTATAAAGCAATGAAATCTTTATTATTTTATTGTTTCATTCCTAACAATTTTTGTGGAAATACATTGCAAGATATATAATTTTAATAATGTAGCCATAAATTCCATTTAGCGAATTTCCCATAGGGAAGAAGCTATTACCGTATGTCTCATGACAAGACTTAAAGCCCGAGACCATGTTATTTTTGGATAAAACTTTCTATTTAGCTTCATGTTTGAGATTTACGCATTTATGCTAAAAAATCATGGTTTATGTGTTTATCATGGCAGCAAACCTGCATACTCTTTTCCCATGTTAATCATATGGAGAATAGGAAAACTCCTTTATTTATGGACAGATGTTGATGAAAGTTGGTATTAATTGACAAAATTAAAATTGTTTATGCTGGAAATACCTACTTTCAATGTTACTCACAGCAGCAAACCTGCAGACTCTTTCCCATGTTATTCTTATAGAGAATAGGAAAATAACTCTCATGTTTATCGGCAGATTTTTACCAAACTTGTCAAATATTATTATTATTATTATATCATTGATTTGGAAATTCGCTGAGTACGCAGGTCTGCTGTGACGGGGGTATTTTATTTTAGGACCTACTAACACATTCTACCTTCAATGAAAATATTGTCCCATAAACAAAGCTCCTAATAAATTTTTATCGGTTTACAGTTTTTTTCATTTAGGAATCTTATTACTGTACCCAACTCACAGTTAACAACATGTTTAATTAATGCAGAAATTTTTCCAACTGCCACATGCAACGGAGCACAGTATGAACCTCTGGCTAACACAAATGCCAACCGAGTTGCATTAGATCCTGACACCAAGATGGCTGCGCTAGCCACACTCCTAGCGGACAGACAAAAACTTCTACTTTCTGGATAGCCTTCATACTTTGCTATATAACAGTTTACTATATCATGAGACTTGTACAAGTTTACAACGAGAGTGAGAAGAGAGGGTAATGCACAGAGGCTCAGGAATGTAAGTATAGGTGGCGGAAGAAGCCTTTATCACCACAATTTTTTAACATAAAAACATTGATTTCATAATGTATTTAAAACATTTATCACTGTAATAGGAGAGAGACAGAGAGCATAGAAAACACCTTCCCCTGGGCCAGCACTGCCAACCTAAACTAAATCACTCTTTCCTCCTCCAAATAGGGCCAATACTGCCAATATAAACTACCTCATGTTCTCTTGCTACCCCTGGTTTCTCACCACACTACATACTGGTTTCGAACTAATAACATAGATGGTATCTTGCTGTCTATAATTCAGCTAGGCCCAAGGCCATGGTAATTTTGCTTTTTTTTATTAATTACATCAGATTTTATTTCTCCCCATGGAACAATTACTATCAACGTTAAATACATCATGATTTTCTACTCCCAAAAGGTCGAAACGTATTAATACTATTTTATCAAGGTTTTTGGAATTAGTGCTGCTAAAAAACTCACTTACTAAATGTCACTTACTTGGCTGCCTTTTCGTAAGTGAGGAGTTCAATATAAACTCGTATCGGATGGCCTTTAAAATCCTGTGCTTTCTTGACATTATTTAATACGTCTATGACTTTCATCACTGTATAATTATTGCTTTTCAAGAAACCAAGAATTGAAACTCTTTGGAGGTTGTCAAGCAGTGTCCTTACATCCATATAGGGTATTAGTTCGTTCCAAACCTAAAAACATCATTGAATGAAATTCAATTAAAAAAATCCTCTCCACCGTCCCAGCGGAGGCCACTAACAAACGTGCCCACAGGAGCCCTAGTAGTGACGTCATTGGTCATGTCTGCCAACCACCTGAAGTAAAAGATTACAAGGAAAGGATGTGCGGCCACCCACACATGTTCTAACAAATGTCCTTTTAACTGTCAATGATGATAAATAGGCCTAACCATCCTATTATTGATAACACGATATAATAATAACTGTAACTCAATAATTTTTAATAAAATAATTTTTTAATGTAAATTATTAAGTAATAAATTCAAAAGAAGATGAGTTTCTGTACCTCCAAAAACGTTGTGTTGTTAAAACACAGACACATTGGAAAAGACCAATAAAAGATATTGAATAATTTCAATAAAGTCAACTCAAAGTTATCTGTGTGAGGCTTAACAGACTTGTGAGTTAACCCATTCCATGATGTTTAGCTTTATTTTATTTTAACATTTGACGATGCCTATTGTATCTTAATATTTAATGGCAAATAAATTTCTTGATTCTTGATCTATCGTCAATTTAAGACACCAGGGCCATATTGCCCTCTGGGGGCAAGCAACCCCAAGCAATATGTTTATACTTCATATTTTAAGAAGATATACATAATTTAGTGAATGGTCCAGTTAAAGGGGAAAAGATTTGCCAGTTCTTGGGTTAACAGACTAGTTTTAAGATTGTATTTATTTGACAAAATGTAAACAAACATTTTTTTAACTTAAGAACACAAGGCAAGAGTTCAAAAACACAACTAAAAGACACACTTTCAAAGACAAGTTCGACAAGTTTCATGTGGACAAGTTTCGTTTCTTGTGTGCATGATTTATTGGTACATGGTATTGTTTTTTGAACTACTTTAAACTTTTTTTGTTTTCAGCTTTACCTGGATTATATACTACTCGTGTTTATGTATTAGGTTCTAGGTCACCTGAGGATGGGATACGATGGCAGATCCCGATACGTTGTGAAACTTTCTTTTTTATTAAAATCGTGGTGGAAAATGTCTGTAATAAAAATCTAAATAAAATAATTTGGTATTCTTAAAAACTTGTAATAGTCATCATTATTGACAACTGTTACAACAGACTTCCCCTCCCATCTTTAGGCAAATCAGGAAATTTGTCAACCCTGGAGCAGATCACAGTACACTAGTGATTCACTATGGACCAGTCTCGTATCTCTACATGTGTGGCTACAAGACAGTCTTGTATCTCTAGGCCAATAGGTTAACTTACACCCGGCTGCTTATACAGCTCACTTTAACATGAGAACTTCTTAGTTAACATTTGTGAGTTGTTCCGGGCAAAGCTATGTCAGAATTCTTAACACACAGAATTACCTGCAAGAATATTTTAATGGTAACATGAATTTATGTTTTCACCAAAGGTGGTATGACTTTATTAGTGTTAGATGAGTTTTTTATTCACAATACGTGTTGTGCTTAATAAATAGGCTATTTTGTATTTTTAAATCCTAATTCCAATAACTATAGCCTACTTTGTAGAATGAGTAAAATTAGGCCCTCCCTCAAATCAACAACTGTAACTGGAAAGAACCAATGAATGAAAATAGAACCATATGTTTGGTTACTGTTGGAACTTACTTCACAATCAGTGATTGCATAATGTATCCAATATACAAGTAAAAACAAAGTGAAAATTTGTATTTTATGAGGTTAATATTCTTAGATTTATTCTACCAAAGTTTAAATTACCTCTTGGTACTTCAGAAGATTACACGGTACCCGTTGAATGTTGTGAAGTTCCAAGGCCAAATGTTTAGCTGCTGTTTCCGGATCTTGTATTTTTCTGAAGTTTTCCACTGTTTGGAAATAGTCCAAAAGTTCTACTACTTGTTCGTTTGTGTTGTCGCTAAATTTTTTTACTACTTCTTTGAGACCTCTTGAGGCATATGTTAACAAGACGTGGTGTTCTAGAAATAATGATACACATTTGATCTATTAGAGTATATTTTACAAAAGCCTCAGTTGCTAAGTTTTTTATTTTTCAAATTTAGTTTTTACCTGTAACCAACATTTTTATAAAAAATATTTATGAAACACACATTACAAATGAAAATAAGGATAAAAGAATGTAGGATAAATGCTGAATGCTTTTTACTAACCTATAGAAAGTGGTTTGACATGAGCAAGGCGAAGCACGTCTGAATGTTTCCAGCCAAAATAGCCTTTCTGGTGAAGTAGGATATCGGCCAAGTCGAATGGCATCCATACCAGATACCAGTGGGCGATAGCTTTTTTGAATCCATTGCCCCCACCTGAAAAATTCACACCATATTTATTAGAACGTAGCAACTTATTCAAGTTGTTACACTTATAACACAATAAATCTAAAGCTAAAGACTACCAGACTACATTAAGAATGATTAGTAGATTGTGCTGGATTCTTTAAAAAAAATATAAGCCTACAGTCAAGTTTTGTTCAGACTTTTAAACAAAAATTTTTAAATTTAAATAATATGGGTTTAAATACCTTTCGTCTTCAATCCAAATATGTTTGGATTGGAGACGAAAGGTATTTAAACCCATATTATTTAATGTTCATTTTTCAATCCAGGAGGCAAAAATGTTTAAACAAAATTTTAAACATAATAAAAAATGTAAACCATTCCGAATCGCGGAGCTTTTGAACATAATTTGTAATTTTTAGTTTTTTACTTTGACGTTGCACTTTTCTTAAAATACTAAGTATAAACATAAAACAAAAGATGCTCCCCCTTAACCATACAGTCGGAAAAGAAGTCAAACAGGAGTCAATTGCAATTCCAATTAGGCCTACAAATGCCGTTAACTTCCACCCAAGCCAGTCACCGTTTATTTCAGGTGGGCCCTCCCTCCACAGTGCCACACATTTTTGCAAGCCAAATTGGGATTGGTCGTGGTCAGGATTCAAACCCTTGTACTTCCGATTGGCTTCAACCGTTGCACTTGTCCAAAGGATCACCGTCTGAGAAGCTTATTTGGCTATAAAAAGCATACTCTAGCGGCATGACAGTGAACTTTACGAGACAGTAGTTTGTGCATTAGCTCGCAGATGGCAGCACCGTTAATTGCTGTAACGTAAAACGGTGACGTAAAAGTGATAACCTCAACTTTTTTAAGGCACAGAACAAATTAAAACATATATGTATATGTACAGGACACAGGGTTGTTCCTGCAGATTAACTATAAAGCTAAAAATCAATCACAATTGTTCCCAAAGCATGTCAGTACAAAAAACACACACTTTATGTGTTATGATTGTGAATTACTAGTGTCTACAACCAAACGGACCTTACTTTGATTGATATGCATCTCTCTCACCTTTACCATCCCTCAATTCTCTCCAAAATTTGACAAACAGAAGTATATCTCTGGAAGTTCTGCATATTGTCCGTATTATTTTATACCCTGCAGCCTGAAGAGCTGGCTTTGTAGTTTGGCTGGTACAAAAAGCCAATACAAACGTTAGAGCATCGGGCCAGAGTGAAGTTTCTTCTTTTTTCACCTGTTAAACACAATACTTTTGTATCTGATCAGCAAAAAAAGGCTTGGAACATTGTCACAAGATTTCTAAGGTCATGGTCAAAGGTTTTGAGTGCATTTTCAAAAAATTAAGCCATATTTAAGTTGTTAAAAATCACATTTTTTATCTCAACAAATTATTTTACATAAAGGCCTAATAGGCAATTGTTTACAATAATGTATTGTAAACAATACATTTTGTATTGCATGTAAACAATACACTTCTATATGTAAGTTTATGGTAAATTGTGAAAAGGACATCAAAACGTTACTTCCAACATGTAACTCCACGTATGTATCTCTACCATGCCTCCACTGGTCTCTATCTGGTTCAAGGTTTCAGCACCTAATGCAACAATGTTGAAGACCTGCTCTAAAAGAATTGACTAGAGTTAGAGGGGTTTCACTCTCACCCTCCTTTCACACAACACAAGTTTTTTTGCCTGTACAGGAAAAAAACAAACGGGAGAATTAAGATACAGTGTCAGCAGCAGATAAAAAAGTTTTGTATCTTAAAACCAATGCAATAACAAGAGTATGAGCAGATCCTAATGATCACTCAATTCTTAAATAAAAAATACTAGAAATTAAATTTTCACTCCTGTGAATACTCTTTTATGCTTTTATTTTAGTGAATATAATTCACTTGCTAACTTTTTTCTTATTTCAAAGTCCAGATAAATGAGGTTTTTAAATTTTGTTGGGCAAAACAGTTGTTTAAATCTAAAAAATAAAGAACTACAAACCTATCATGTTGCAAAGCTTTAGGCTTAATGTTCTTACTTATCAGTATTTGGAAAAATTCAGAACAATAACTATCTCGTACACGTGAATGCCCACCTAGAGGATCAGCATTATACTACGATACACAGTCATCTCACAAAATCTTCAGCACACTTGTTAACTTATTAATTCAGGAACTTTCATGGAATTTCCAATTATGTCCACTGGTATAGAGTATTTTGTAGAGCGACTAAATTATAGGGTAGCCTACTTACTGTAGCCATAAGTGTTTTACAAACCTTCAATAAAATTTCAATTATTTTTTCGGGTTCATATTCTCCTACTAATTTTATTAACGAGGGTATGTTTTCCTTTGAATAACTCTTTAGATGAAACCTGTCCCCAGTTCTGTAAATAGGTGCTTCGCTAGCATAGTGAAGATATCTTTTGAATCTCATTTCTAACAGTTCTGGCGTGTCTGCCATTGTGCCGCCACTCCTGCAACAATTATAAATTTATATAAATAGATGAATATTGTAAAACATACTTGGAAAGTACAGAATTTTTATGTAATCATCGATATACGTTAACCCTTCAACAACAAGGAACATTTTATTGCATGACTGATCCCTGTTATAAGTCTTGTTCTATTTATGCTAGCAATGTCACAGGCAAATTTATTTATAATTAACTATTCTAAAATAAACGTACAAAACAATGTCACTGTTTACTATCCTAACCTATCTATTCCAAAAACTAAAACAGGTCATTCTTTACCTTAACATTTTTTCAAGCAACCAAAATCTACAATTCTTCACTAATACTAAGTCGTAAAACATCCAATTCCACTGTAAAATTGATAAATATTACAAGCTAAATGAAAAACGTTTTCAGAACAAGTCCAACTAACTAACCAAATACAAAACTGCTCTATCTCTCTCACACACATTTATCAATTAATGGAACAGTAGGCCCTACATCTCATAGACAAACAATAAATACAATCCCGAGTTCATAAAATCGCCACCAGATTTCACTATGTGACTGTCGTCATGAGTTGTGACAACGGTAAATTGCATTCGAAGATGTTTTCTGTGTACATATTCACAACGGTAAATCTTCCTGAGTGGATAAGGATAGAAGATTCCCTTTCACACATTCAACTAAATGGAAATTTGATCTTATCGTTTAACGTTATGGGAAAAACTTTTCTTAGACTGGACATAATTTTACCAAAATTAATCTTTTTTACAGTAGGCCCTAGGTCTACTTAGGATTTATGAGTGAAATCAGAAAAATTATTTTTATTTTCAAGACATCAATAACTCTAGAACAGAAGGTCCAAACGTCTTTTCACTAGATGATGTTATTCTTTATTGAATGCTAAAAACGTAGAATTCTGTATTAAAACCATGTTGTGCAATTTATAGCTGGCATCATCTGTTTCTTTGATAATAAGTGTGAGTGCAATTAACTATGCTGTAAAACTTACTTAAAGGCAGATGAATTTTCAGTATATTAAAAATTTATAATATATTATTTATTAATTATATTAATTATTATTTATTTATTAATAATATATTATATTATTATTTATAATACCCAGGATGTGGGTATTTATGGCGATTAATCCCAGAGGTAAAATGCTAGTAGTGACCATATGAAATTTTATTTAACACATTTTATCATCATTTTACTATCCTTAGAGGGTAATAATTGCAAAAAACATCTCAATCTTCTCTAACTTTAATAAAAATTATAAATACCCAGTTTTTGGGTATTTACCCAGGCCCGGGGTGAATACCTAATTTATATTTACCTACCCACTGGGTATTTACCCGAACCACATCACTAGTTTAGGCACATCTTATGTCTATATATCAACTCTACAAGTTCAGCTGAAAGTATAGGGTACCAGTAAGTACCTCTTGAAACACCTGGCAATTCTAAGAATCTGAATAAATAAGTCAAACCCTACCAGTTAGTTTCCAGTAGCTTAGGCTAACAACAATAATTGTTGTTATCAAATAATTATTATTTGATAACTTTTAACCCACTGTGAAAGAAAAAAATATTATCCTTAGTATAATATTGAAATTATAAATAAAAACTACTTAAAGGGTCCAGTTAAAACACACCAATCATTAATGAAGGCCTTATTTGGCTGGAGAAATTCATTTCAGGATTTAGATGAAAATTGTAAATATCTTATCAAAACAAACTGTAGTGTTGAATTGATAGGCCTGCATATTTTTTGTATTGTTTCACTCATTTGTGATACTTGACACGTGTAAAATGGTTCAAATATCAAATCTTCAGAAAAATTAAGACAGTCTATGAACAAAGGAGACACTTTAACCTAAATATGAAGTTCGCTAAGAATTCAGTACGCTTGTGCGGTTTCTGTTTGAGAAACAGTAAGAGAACTTGATCCTTAAATTACTCACCTCAAAAATGAATTAGAGCCAAGCTGTAAAATTACACTCTACTGAAAGAAATACAATAGATCGGTGAGTCAGTGAAATGTGAATAGTCAACTGAGGGATTGAATGGAGATTATGGTTTACTAGAGAATGGATGTAAACATATGATTTTAATTAATGACTCCACAACAGTGTGACCACACTAACAGTAAAAATTCTGTATTTATTAAAAAATATGTATACTTGCCTTTGTTTCTAGGGGATCGTCGTGTGGTATTACAATCAACTCACTTTTAATCACTGTTATAGGAAGTAAATTCAAAGAAACTCGATTCATCCACTTACACTATATAATTAGTCTGTAATAGCATCAAGCGTTCATTATAAGTAAAATCTATGAAAAACTGAAAAATTTAAGAGTAAATGGCAATATTTAGAGGTAAATAACTATCAGAGCCGTCGCATAGGCGATCGCCTGATGCTACCAGTGGAGGGGACGCCGTGGAAGCAGCAGATTGGAGAGCGCCGCAAGTGCTACGGCAAAAGTAATAATACAATTTCTTTATAATTGTTGTGCCTAATAAAATTGCTTGCACGCATATCCGTGTTTGATACCCACCACTAATATAAACGAGTAGTTGCATTTTTCTATTTCTTCTATCAGACCGGCCGATGGCCGACTTTGGGATGATAACAAGTCAGCCACAGCCAGGTGTTAGGACTCTAATTTTAAGTATATGTCTGTTGTTGAATGTTTTTTATGTAATAACGCTATCTATCCGGGGAACCCAGTCAAAGATATAGGATTCAAGTATTCATTATGTAAACTGTAACTGTATGAACTCTAAATTTATAATAGCTATAGACATGGGCGGAGTTACAGGTCCTTTTTGGGGGGCATTATATCTTGAGGGGTATTGATTGCAGTATCTCTTTATTGAAGGGAGTCCGGGAAACCCTTTGAAAAATACAAGTCAAAAAACTATTTTTATGTTGTTGGAAGCACATTAAAGATTTATCAAATTACGAGTTAGGGTCCTGTAATAATTGTGACATTTAAACCAATATAGCGGTCTTATTCCTTATTATTGTACCAACAAATTTGTTGGATTAATAACTCTTAATATAATTTGTATTTAGTTTGTAAATCTCAATTTTTGACAATTTTTGTAAAGTACCTATAACATATATGTGTGTGTGTGTGTGTGTAAATATGTATACTTTTATCCTTATCGATAAAAGTATAGATATTTACCTAAAGGCTTGGAGGGCAATGCCCCTTAACTCCGCCCATGGCTATTGTATATCACTGTAGTACAGTACTTATTTTGATTTTAACTTATTAGATAATCAGTACCGGTAAGAAAATTTTAATTCACTGGCCTCTGACTGTACATATTGTAAATTTTATATCCTCTGTGTATCCATAATTTAGGCCTACCAGTAGCAATAGAGTAAACTGCACGAAAGTAGTCCGATGAGGTCTTGGACAGTTGGTTCCTCTCTCACCCCCGATACCCCACCAGTGTTGCCATTTTTCATTTAGCCTATCAGCTGATGTAACCATATGAACTATTATAGAGTAAGGTGATTCGGCAACACCGCTCTGAATCATCGGATTACTTTCGTGCGGTTTACTCTAGTATTTTCTTTTTAATTTTAATGATGGTGTGTGGAATCTTCAATCGGGGTAAATATGTTTACATTGTCAGTAGTGAACTACCTAACAAAATATGCATCGGAATCAACAACCTACACTTGAGACCTCCAGGCAACAAATAGGTAAATGAATTCCGTTTAAATGGTTTCAAAAACTGGATAACATAGAGTATTAGTTTTACTTTACATAAATAAAAGAGGTCTGCCTATAAGGTTGTTTATGATATGGAGATACTGTAAAAGGATGGTAATAATGAATGAACCAGTTTAACAAATACTTTATTAGAGTAAATTTTATTTTATTTGTATCTATATTCACATAATACCTATAAACAGATATTATATACAGACAGTCACAAATATACCCAAGTTTAATGATAACATGCTCAAATTAAATAAAAATTCATTACAATAAAAATTATTAATCTTACTTTAAGATTAAATTTACAATTTTATAAAGATATTTCTTATAATTAGTTTCCATTGGAATTTTGTGTGTGTGTTGTTTTATAGATAGGATGTATAACAATATATTTTCAACTGACCTAGACTTTTTAATAATGTGGAGGTATCAAGTATAGGGGGTTTATATATACCGGTAGGTAATTTATAAGATAGCATATAATCATTAAAATTTCCTTAGATTTTCCAAACTTTCCCTAAACTTGATTCACACCTTAGGAGAGTTTCTCAAAGTGATGTCCGCAGATCACTAGTGGGTCGTAAGCAGTTTTATGTTTTTTTCAAACATTCTAATCAAGTTTAATTTTAATCACTTCCATCAAAAGCATTTATTTCTGAAAATAACAGTTTTGGTTTGCATTACAAAATGCACACGTAGCAAGCTCATCACACACCTAAGAGAAGGGAAATATTGTTTTCCCCTGTTTTTGAAAGGGGTGGAATAGTGGGTGGGGTGTCATAACATAACATACATAATTAATTACAGGAGTTTTTGAGTAGATGAAGTTTGAAAACACCTGCCTTAGGAGATTAGCTTTGTATAACACAACTAATTATATAACAGATAAATTTATTTGGGCTTTAGCTCATTGGCCCTTAGATCATGACCAATAAAACAAAACCATATAACTTTAAAAAACTGATTGGTATAGTAGTTTTCAAATTTCAAATTTTTTATCATGATACTAGGGTGTTGTTATATATTTAACCCTTTAAGGAGTAACAACATTTTAAAATGTCATTAATTGAGAGTTATTAAGGAGTAAGGGTAAAAACTCAAAACACACCTCAAAAAAGTAAAAAAAATTGTTTTTAAATTTTCACTAAACTACATTTCAACATGGAGTAAATATAGTTAGAAACATGTTTTATGTTCAAAATGCCCTAAAATAAACATTTTAGGACTTTTTTCAATAAATTTCTTAGTTTTCAAATCTTCAATCAGTAACTAAAGATTTCACTGAGTGATGATTAGCAAACAAATAATTCTCAGCTACTGAGATAGCGTCAATAATATGGGAGTGTAGAATACTTTCACTTTTATTCAGTGATAATAACTAATAGGTCTAATAAAACTTCATGCCGCACTGCCACTTTTTCTGCCAAAACGTCCCGCCGCGACCACCCCGCCTAAGAAACCCTCCGCATATTACCCACCACCTACCAAATACATATGTTCCGCGTATCTACGTGTCTTTAATTATCGATTTATAACTTAAGAATCAATCTACGTCAGGTTATATATATATGTATGTATTTGAACAAATTTCGTCAAATGACATTTTAAAACATCGCTACTCCTTTTTGCGGAAACATTAAAAAGACGTTTTAAAACGTCAATACGATTTTGACGCCAAACACGGTACTCTTTAAAGGGTTAAAACTATTATAAAAATATAAATTATTAAAATAAGTAAATATAAACATTTTATAATTTTATTTTACTTATGATTGGTTCCACGAATCACAAATAATCTCCTACAATTGGTCACTTATTTGTAAGCGGTAAGAGGAGTTTTACTTACTTAATCATGGTATAATTACTTCCAAGACTATATCCTTAAATGCTTATAAAGAAACAATTTTAAATCACAAATAAGTTCAGCTACTGAAAAGGGTTAAGGAAAATCTAAATTGAAGTAAATAGATTGTCATTTTATATAAGTAATTTGTTTAATTTACTAAACACATTTATATATTATGTATATTAAAGTGGTACAGTATTAAAACTATAGTTTTAGGATGTATACAGTTAGTAGTATATTTATTGTATATGTTTAAAAAAATTATCTGAAATATATAAAATCTAGAAGACTTAATTTTAAATATCACTTAATTTTACAAAAGGAAAATATTATTTATGTCTCATACTTAAGAAATACATATTGAAGAAATATTGATGTTAAAGTTAAAAATTATTCTTCTTAACTGTACAATGAGTATATACTATTATTTAAATACTCTTAGAATTCAATATTGGTTTATAAAGACTACATAAAATTAATAAGCGTAAATTTAAAAAGGCCAGCACGTCAGTTATAGCTAGATGAATAAGTGATACTACAAATATTTGACTAAAATTCCACAATAAACAGGATTTAATACTTAATTCTTAATTTAAAAACTTCAATAAATACAATAATTTTTAACTTAGAAACTAATATGAGCTTTGGAATAAGACTTCACTATATGCAATTAGTAAACAAATCTGAAATACCTATATTTATGAATTGCAACTGTCTTTAAAAGATGGCCTAAACAGCATACATAGTTGTAGGGCTTCTAGCAGACATATAAGACAGCAAAATATGTAATATTCCTACTACTGCTGAGAATTAAAATAATATTAAAAACGTAATAAATGCTGGTAGCTATTCATTCAATAAGCCACTTTGTTTCTTTGTCATTTCAACCAAAAAATACAAAATACTATAAAATGCAAAGAATCAGTTAGATGCTAAGTTAATCAACAGATCAAGGAGGAGGCCGAAGGGCAGATAAGTCTCTCTAAATGTTTGAACAATGTTTTGATATATCGAAAGTGATAATCAGTCAATAAAAGGCATAATCAATCGGTACCTATGGACTATTTTTCGAAATACTTATTATAATTATAATGGTATGATGAATATCTTAGCGTTAAACTCATTTTGAGTATTTGATAATATTTAATTGAATATGGAACACTTACACCATTAAAATTTTTAGTGGTGAAAAGAGAAGAGCCTTATCAAATAAGTTTTTTATTTTAAATATTTAACACATTATTTGTTGGAATTTTTACTCCCTCCCCCTATACATATATATGGAGAAGGTATTGTTTTTGTTAAAATTTGTGAATTTGAGTTGAGAGTGGATATATCTGTTTCGAGGCTCACTTAATCCAAGGAAGTGGTTTTCAGACTTACGTCAGTTTGTCGGTATGTCAGTGTGTCAGTCTATGTTCAGACCCCGAGAACACATTGGTTGTCCATTTTTATGAAATTTGGCACACATATACACTTTACATATATCTCCAGACCATTTTTGTTGTGAATTTTTTAGGGTTTAGTTTACTTCTTAAACCCTTAGAAAATGTAGAATAAAAAAATTCAAATATTTCTCAAAATTAACTCTCATGATTTTGATTAAAACTACTTAGCTTTTAGTTTTTAAGGTACCAAATAATATGACACCACCTTCATGTCTGTCAACTAATGGTTCAAAAATGTTTATGGGCTTTTAAATGTAAAAAATACATTTTTATTTTCTGGCAAAACGATAATTTGAAAATTTAGTTTTACAATCACCATTAAAACCAGCTCAAAAAGAAAAGCAAATTAGTATCTTGAATCATTGGTTTACAACGAACAGTTCCAGAGAAAAGTTAAATTTACTGTCCTAGGTAGAGCCAGAATGCTGTCTGAGAGCAGCGCCCAATATTATTCTTAGAGAGAATATTAAAAAATCAATTTCTTCCTTATTTCAACCATTTTCCATTAAATTTGGTATCCAGTGTAGGGTAACATCCTCTAACAAAACCCACTCACTAAAGTTTGGTATTAACTGGAAGGGGTTATTATGTCACCAGAAACAGAAACTTAAAAATATTGTAACTTAAATTCTGTTGTTGTTAGTTTAAGAAATGAGATAATTATTTTTGAAACAATAATTTTTTTTATTTTATATTTAAATAAAATTGAATACAGTAATATGATACATAGTAGTAGAAATATCAACTGTGGTCTTATTTATATGATTTTATCTTATCTTGTCTGATTTTATCTTATGTTATCGTAAATATTATGTGTGCTGTTACCCTAGCCATAATCATTTCCCAAGTTCACCCATACATTAAAACTTTTTCCTTCTTAAATTAAATATTTTGTGCAATGTAATAATTAATTGTAAACTTAAAAACATTAAACATTTCAGAATTAACAATACCCGTACCTATATATACTCTACAGAGTTTACTGTTGAATCCTAAATGGAAAATTGGTTGGTTAGAATAATTATTCAATGTATTTTAAGTAATTAAGTAAAAATATATTCCCAAATTTGTTTGTTCAGTACTCAATCTTTTAACGTTTATAATAATTTATTACATTAAAAGGGACAGTAACATTTACCACATAATAGACATTTTACTATATTATATTTACATGACTGGTTATAAACTATCAAGAATCTAACAATTTACAATCTAAATTTATCAATACCTACTGATAACAATAATACTATATCGTTATAGTTGCATCACTAAAGTTTTTGTTCGAGAAAAGTAAATTGTGCCCTTACAGAATATTAAGTTAAACTAATAATTATAAAATGCCTTAACTAAAGTTTGTTTTTCAGTCCAAAAAATTATCTAATAAGGTAATATCCGGTTTAATGTTTAGATAACCATTATATGTTTCATGAAGTATAATTTAAATAAATTGAAAAAATGTGTAATAATAAAGTGTGTGTAAATAATCACCATTAACTAAATAGGTTTAACTTGAAAATAATGTTGTAAATTTATATCGTTTCAAACTCTTGGTTAACATTTATTTAAAAAAATTATGAATATAGAATTCTATAAGTTATAATAAATGATACTGAAGTCATTATTTCAAAACTATACAGAAGAAATGTATGTACAAATTAAATATTTACAAACCGTTTCATAAATGCAGCTTCTTTGTTTCACACATACACTATTTTTCAAACGTAAAACTCACAGAAAAATCTTCATACTAAAGCATAAAATTGTTAAATACTTATTTTGATTCAACCCCTTATATCTAGATATAACTTAGGAATCACAGCTTGTTATTGTTCATGACACCATTGTGGGACAGTTTTGTGTCACGCCAGTTCCGTATAGTAGCCGCCACGTTGGTCATACGTGACCACGGAGTTGACCAATTGGTACCTCTGCCGCTGCAGGTTCCCATTGGCTTGTAGGTTTGTAGAGGCAGCGTACCGGACCGGTTTACTAGCTGTCATGGCTAACAGCCGGTTTCGTGACCGGATCTTAGCCATTTCCCAGTCCTGGAGTAGCCTGCATAACCGAGCATGTTCCATGGCTATCTCGTACTCACACGTCGAGTCGTAATCTGGGCCCTGGAACATTGGAAGTTAGTATTACGATTAAATATCAAAACCTTTACATGTTAAATGTTATAGATATTAAATATATTTGACTTAATAACTTTTGGTCAATGCAAAAACATTTCAAATGTATTTCCTCCCTCTGTCAATAGTCAAGTTTTTCCTACATTTTAATAGAGTCATACATTATTTAAATTTAAAATTATTTTAAAATGTTTAATTTTTCATAATTCTACTTTTTTAGGAGTTCTTCCTTTTCATATTTATGGAGATATGTATATCACCATCTTTAGTAGTGCTACAAACATTACAATGAGAAGATATCAAGTGGTTTAGACAAGATTCTAGAAATCCCGTTTCAATTTTATGATTGTTAATAATGTTAACATATTACCTTACAGTACTTGGTGACCAAGCTTTGCTCGGATAGAATAAGACTTGTATTATACAGGGTGTTCATTAAAGTTGGGGACAAACTTTGAGGGGTGATAGTACTCATCAAAATAAACAAAAAATTTCCTATAAACATATGTCGAAAAATCCTTCGTTTAGCCGCTAGCCTCCATTTTGTATTTTATACAAAAAACGTTATATATAAATAATTATTTAAGATACAGAAACCAAACTTCGCACACACATTTAATGGCTAAAGAAAAAATAATCTCAAATTATCATTAAGTTTGATTTTATATTTTCAAAATTACGGCGGTTAAAAATATTTTAATTTAAATAACAAAAAACCATTAATTTTAAGAACCGCCGCCATTTTGAAAATATAAAAGCAAACTTAATGATACTTTGAGAATATTTTTCTCTTTGGCCAATAAATATGTGTGCAAAGTTTGGTATCTGTATCTTAAATAGTTCTTTATATATAAAGTTTTTTGTATAAAATACAAAATGGCGGCTAGTGGCTAAACGAAGGATTTTTCGACATATGTTTATAGGAAATTTTTTGTTTATTTTGATGAGTACTATCACCCCTCGAAGTTTGTCCTCAACTTTAATGAACACCCTGTATATACAAGGTTAATTTAGCAAAATCAAAACACATATATTACTCAATGTAAACATTTATGTGGTTTAAATGAAACCGATTAAATACACCTTAATTAATATAGCATAAAAACTTTTTTTACTAACTTGTATAAACTCTAAACAAAAAGAAGCTTCCCCAAATGGGGATCGATCTCGTATCCTTCCGCACTACCACTGAGCCACGGCATTTGCTAGGCAAGGCTGTCATTAAGGTGTTTTAGCCAACCTCAAAATTGTTTGAACTGATTATATGTTTGTTATTTAACCATACAGTTATTATTAGCCTGTGATCAACTGATTTGTTAGAAATGGTATGAGGATTGAAAAGCAAAAGAGAAATTTAATTTACACCAATTTGTTTGTTACATTGGCTTCGAGCAATATAATGAATACGTTTCTATCAAAACACGGAAGATTTTGGAAATACTTTTCTCTGCTTTTATTTTACACTGCTGTTATTTCATCCTTTAGTTTTTACAAATTGTTTACTAATTTGATAATTTTTCATTTATTACATACATAAAATAAATATTTATGCAAAACCTCTATACCCATATTGTTCAGCACCATCTTCACTCAACAACTGTCAAACGGTTATAAACAGATGGTTTGATTTGTATTATTTATTACATTTGATTCTCCATAAGCTTAATGTTATTTTTTTAGATTTTAAACTTAATATTACAAGAAAACCGGAATTTTCCTGGACATTAGACCTATCTAGAACTTATTTTCTACTTTGATATTAGTTATTTCCAAAATTTAAAGAAATTAGAACCGTTTTTGAGATCCTTGAGCAAGTATATATATATATATATATATATTTGATCCATAGTGTTCACTACTAAGGACTGCTATTGTTATTTTAAGTAAAACAAGTTTTTTTAGTTTTATAATTGAAAAAATCAACTGAGTATACTTTGATAACATTTTTTATTCTAAAAAAAGCTTTTATTATAAATTAAACAAGTTAATTTTTTCTTCTTACAAAACAAAAAATATGTTAAATTTTTTTTATAATAAAATTTATATTTATATATATATGTAATATATTATTGTTAAATATATAAAAAACTAATATTTTTGTAAAATACTTGTAAAAAATGATGAGACCAAATTTTAGACGTGTATTCTACAAATGTGACGAGTTTAAAACATATGTAAGAATTTTGTTTTTGTACCCCAAAATGGGGTTTTTTGTGTTTTCACATGTATATTTAAAAATTTTTTATATTTCACCATTGGAATCAGCTTAAAAAATACACAATTAAGTTCCTTAAATGTATCTCTATCTTAACGGTTACCGAGATATAAAAAAATCTAAACACAGTATTGTATTTGAGGCTATGTTAATCTTATGGAGGATTAAAAAAAATTTAATTTTTCACTTATTATTAATATTTTTGGATGAAACTTGATATTTATTCATTTTGAGATCCATACATTTTGTGAAAAAAATTAGTTTTATGTTTTATCATGGCAGCAAACCTGCATACTCTTTTAGTTAATCATATAGATTAGGCATATATTTATGGACAGATGTTGAGAAGTTGTATAAATGTTAAAAATAAAATTTTGATGGTATAAACTACTTTTCAGTGTTTCACAGCAGCAAATAATTTATTTTAATCTATGGAGAAAAGTATTTTTTATACAGATTTACCATTGTAAAATGTCATATAATATTATATTATTTATTGTGGAAATTCGCTGAGTATCTTTTGATAACATTTTTTATTCTAACATCATGTTTCAACCTTTAACTTATTTTCAAGTTAATCATAAAAGATAACTTGATACAAACAATATTAAATCACATATGATTAAATTTAAAAATTCCAATTTAATAAATGTACATGTGTTCTACAATTGTGTATCTAAATAAATGTAAAATGTAATTATATATTTTGTTTGTATTTTCTGATTTAAAAAAAATTGGATTGTTTTTTGTTATGTGGTTGTTCAAAATGTTTTGGGGGTCAGTTTTTAGCCCTGAAATGTGAATTAAAATTCTACATACTGTACTTAATTTGGTTTTTGTTCTGAATCTCTGCAGTAAATTATATCATTTTTCAAACACCTTATATATAGATATACTTACATTTTCTATTTTTTCATCCAGCATTTTAAAAAAGTCGTTTTGACTAGTAGACAGTTCCCTGAAACATTGAATATTTTTATGGTTTATTTGTAGTAAAAGTGTTATATTCTTTAACTTAGTGGTTTCAATCTATTAAATAAATTATTTATGTCTACCTAAATAATAAGCTAAAATGTTCACTTATGAATTATCAGAAGAAATATTTTGTGTATTGATTAACCAGCTGTTTAGCAAGGTTAATGTAAAAACTTATTCTACGCTATCTTTTAAAATCATAATTTGAAATATAAATTAGTGATTGTGTATTATTTATTCTAGTTTGAGGAAGAAAATTTACTGACCAAACTGAAAAATGATAACTAAAGTAATGAGTAGGGAAAATAACTTGCCAAGAAGTTTAGTGATGAATTTTTCGTCATTGGCTACATTTCAATGATATGGAATTTCCCAGTAAATATCAGCTGATTTTTATAAACATATATTTTTACTATTTAGTAATCATTATGTACAACTCCATACTTTGTACTGATGAAAAAGTTTATATTTACTCTGTCGAAGATTCATTTTAAATATAATTCTTAAGTGGTATTATTTTAAATCTACTACCATGCCTACTTCAACAGATTCCACAAATCTACACACTCGCTCTTGTGGGGTTCAGTGTGAAATCCAACCATTAGGTGACCAAATTTACGAACCAAGTAACTATCAAGTTTTAGAGGCAGAGCAAACCCCGATTAAACAGAATGTGCCCTTCATTTCAAGTAAATATGATGAGTTATCAGATGGGAAGATGAGAAAGGAATCATTCGAAAGATACATAAAAATCCCAGTAAAGTATTTAATATCAGGAGAAATATGCAAGTCTTATGGTAGTAGAGAACTCTATTTGAAAACGATTTTGAAAGAAGCTTTTTTGTATGGGATATTTATCACTCTCCTAAGTGTACTGATATATGATTACTCTTCTTTAGACATAGACTTATTTGTCACTTCAATTGTTAATAGATTCATCCGCTGTGACATAAACACCGATGGCATTGGAGGGTACACATTCGAGGATATTAATACTATCGATCAAGTGTGGCTTTACCTAGATTTGTTGGTTGATATTTTAAATGATAATAATTTTTTCGAGAAAACAACAAATCTATCGAAAAGTAATCACAAAAGGTATTCTCGAGATAATGACCTGATTGGTTTACCTAGGTTGAGGTCTGTTAGAATTCGAAGTGTACCTTGTCTACTTAGTAATGATATTCCTTGTTATAGCTTTTATTCTAATGAGCATGATACTAGAACTTTTGGTCTTAAAAATAGTACAGCATGGCACTATCAGTCTGCTGTAGGGACAGGCATGGACAGAATACATGGCAAGTTGGGTTCATATTCGGGTGGTGGTTTTTGTCAAGATTTTAACAAATCCAGAGATGAGTTTAGGAAATCTTTAGGAACGTTAAAAAAAGGAAAGTGGATTGATCGTACTACTAGAGCCATTACGATGGACTTCACAGTTTATAATGTTAACCTAGACGTTTTTGCTATTGTAAATCTTCTTTTTGAAATACCACCAACAGGAGGAGTGTTACCTTCTTACTCGGTTGATTCCCTGAAAATAACTGACTACAGCAACAAGACCATGTTTTATATAGTATGCACTTTAGGTATTTTTACCCTAATTATATTTTACACTCTGCAGGGAATTTGTGAACTGATTTATTTTCAATGGAGATTCTTCAGTTCATTTTTCAACTGTCTGAGTTTGTGTCTAACAATATTGTGTTACTATGTCATATTTAGAAATATCCAGAAAAATGAAATATTTAAAATTTATATAAAAGAAACTGTAAGTGAGGATTCAAAATATGCAAACTTCTGCAGAATACGTAATGTTGAAAATGTTTGTAACTTGACCGAATCACTTTTGGTTTTCCTGAGTTGGATGAAAGCAATGAAATACATTTCCATTAACCATACCATATATAAGTTACAAATAACTATACAAAAAAGTCTAAAAGAAATTATTTTTTGTTCCATAATAATTTTGTACGTTATATTCGTTCTGATTGTAACAGCAAATATTTTATTTGGAAATTATTTAGAATGCTTCAGCACATTGTCTCTGTCTACTTTGACGATCATGCAACTCAGGACGGGAGAGCTCGATCACAGCCCATTTGAGAAGGTGCAACCATTTCTTGGACGTATTTTTTATTTAATTGATTTATTTGTCATCCGTATCGTATTCATTGCAGTTTATATTGCGATTTTACTGAACGCTTACACTGACATGTTACGCGAAAGTAAACATCTTCCAGAGTTGATCCGAATTGGTGACATTTTAAAGAGTTATTCAGTGGATATATTGGGCATTTTATCCCATAAACAGTCCAACAGATTAAGAAAATATTTTAATAGAAGGGAAATCCAAAAAGAATTCCAAGATGTTCGATATTTGCTGAGGAAGTACGGATTTACCCAAGTAGAGATTGATTCGTTTCTCTTGAAATATGAAACACCAGACACGATACTTACAAAAGAAGATCTGTATAAAATTAGAGAAGAATTTAGAAAAAAAGATACTTCAAAAATATATCTTGTTCGAAAAATAGTAATGGAGAATGTAGAAGAAAAACTGGTTGCCCTAGAAGAGGCTGTCACTGATGCAAACTTAAAGACTACTTTAATATTACAAGTATTTGATCTTATTGAAGACAAAACTGCCAAGCAGTGAACTTAGGATCGTGGTGATTTAAAATATAACGTAATGATGAACAATAATGTGACAAAAAGTCAACTTATGTGTCTTCATTGTTTGTATATTTTATAGAGGTACAAATCATAATATAGATTATCTTAATAAACGAGTTAGTTATACATTTTACCTGTAGCCAAGGAAAATATAAATTTCGATAATTATATGTTTGGACTATCTTAACTATACAAATAAGTACAGCATCAGTATCAAGGAAATAAGAATTTTGGAGCATAAGTAAGTATACATTTAAGTTAAGAGTCTGCAGTACCTCTGCCATTTTGGATTTTAGTCCCTTAAGAACAATGTTAATTTACACCAATTAATTGGTTTGTTATAGTGGCTTCAAGAAATATAATAAATACGTTTCCATCAAAACAGGAAAGATTTTGGAAATACCTTTCTCTGCTTTTATTTTGGACAGTTATTTTACCCTTTAGTTTTTACAAATTGTTTAGTAATTTGATCATTTTTCATTTATTACATATGTACATAAAATAAATATTTATGCAAAACCTCTATTAACATATTGTTCACCACCATCTTCAAACAACAACTGTCAAACGGTTATAAACAGATGTTTTGATTTGTATTGTTTACATTTTGACTCTCCATAAGCGTAACGTTAATTTTTTAGATTTTAAACTTAAAATTACAAGAAAACCGGAATTTTCCTAGACATAAGACCTATCTAGAACTTATTTTCTACTCAGAAATTAGTTATTTCCAAAATTTAAAGAAAATCGTTAGAGCCGTTTTCGAGATCCGTGTGCAAAATATATATACAAGCTTTTCTTGTATTATAGTATTGGATTACGTTTATCTTTACTTGACCATCTGATCTACAGCTGCCTGTGATGATACTCAGTACTCACGCCTGTGCCAGCAGAGGTCCTGGGGCGATCTGCACGATCTGCTTGAGTTTTGCTGCTCTCAGTCTCGCCTCCTCGCTGTCATCATTCTCTCCGTCCTTGTCATCCTCTTCGTTCTCTGACCCTTCACCTGGAAACAGATATACCAGATGTTATGGTGTTAACGGTTGTTGTTGAAAGCCACCAGGATTATACCGAACCGAAGGAAAACCCCTGGGGGACATGTCAGCTGACGGTTTTTTTTTGCTCACCACCAGAAGGGACGTGAACACTCCATTTATTTTAATCCCTCGTGTAGGATAGAAATAGGAAGATAAGGATGGGTTAGGTGAGTAAGGAAAGACTCGGTTAGCAGACCATACCAAGTCGAAGGGGAATCTGGGGTCTGCAGTTTGTTCTCGAGCCTAGTCACTCTAACTCCTCTAACTTCCCCCCTAGATAACCCTGGTAAGCTCCTCTGGTGAAACAAATGTTCTTCACTGGAGTACAATTATAAAACTGTATCCTATTGTCTCATACTGTCAAATGCCAGCTAGACTCCCACTCACGTTGGTGTTAGCCTGAAGAAGATGTAAAAATGAAATTCCATTTTTAGAAGTAATTTTTATTACTTTCTTGACTGAGTGAAATTTCTAGTTTAAATCTCGTATTAGGGAGGTCCAGATGGCCATTCTGTGACGAGTTTGTATGTTTTCAAATCTCATTCGGGTAACTGAAATGCTGGAACGGATCCCGAGAGGGCATGTCCTGAGGAAGATAGAACATAGATAGAAGGTTGAATATTAATCTAACATTTTTTTAGTTTTGAATTCCTAAACGTTTCCATCCATCGGTTCACCCCGAGTCTCATGGACTTTTTGACTTCTGACATTGTGATACACTCATTCTTATTTAAATTCATGGCGGGCACATTTTGTCTGTCCAATTAGGGAGAATTCTTATGAGTCTTAGAAACATCGCCTATATTTGGTATTCAGTAAACAACAATTTAATGTATTTTAAAGAAACATCTGGGTGGTCAGTTTTATTTTTAAGCGATACAGATTTTAAAAAACTGCATCGTAATATTAAGATGTATAGATAGGTAATAATAGAATAGATAGATAAGTGAATAAAGAATAATTAATACAACCTAAACTACACCCTCTTCAAAAGTTATCAATCTCGTCGCATTAGACTAAGTTGGTAACACTGGACCCGCAGGACGTCACCATCAGCTGTCATGTGCAAGGATAAACAGCTGTGCGGATAGAGTGGTGTTGACGGACAGGCCTGCCACTTTAACACGTGACAGCCTCAACAGGATTGAGGGTCGAATAAAATTATTTTTGTTTATACCAAGTAAGGATTTCCCCCAAAACTATATATTACTGTATCTTCGAAATTTTTAGGTTCGTTGGTATTAATTATATTGTGTATGTTAATTAGTTAATTGGTAAAAAGCCACAAAAATCAATTGACATTTTTAGAAAATATCATGCATTATATTAAATACAATTGTCCGTACAAACTTCATGCTTCAGAAAAACTATACCAATAAAATGAATAAATGTTTCCAACATGAAGAAATATCTCTAACAACAGGAATAATAAATTATAAAATCACAGCAAGCAAAAACTAGGTTGAAAATATATGTAAGAAAAATTTTAAATACATCTAAAAAAATCTCTAAAATACATACTTAAAAAAAAGAAATCACAGTAACCAGTCATTTGGCCTAAAAATACATGTATAAAACAACTCCAAAAGATCACCGCAAACAGCAGTTGCAAAAATATCAATAATAAATACAGTACTATGAAAACTATAACAATAAAAATTAATACTTTAATACTTTTAACTGAAATGGCGACCTACCCAGGTAGGTATTTTAAGCCAAGTATGAATGAGTAATGAATGTAGAATGATTGTGGCGCGATCTTGTAGTCTTGTTACTGACTAAGGCTGACATGTTCCTTAGACAGGACTGTTAATTAATAGCCCAACAGCCGATGGCAACTAATGGACCTACAGTTTAATGTGTGTATATCCAAACCACAGCCTCTGAATTACGAATTGGTCTAATTATGAGGATGGTCTTAGTGGATTAACGCAGTATTCAATAGTGCGGACGTCAATCCACACAAGAGAACATTACACCCACCGATTATCGCTCACAACTATCCACAATTCGTGACCTCCAAGTAGCTGGATTACAGGACGTCGCCACCGTCCCAGTCACAATAATTTACACACAAATATTCTTGCTATCCATGCTTTAAAATTCACTGATACTATAAAAAGGATGCAAAAATCAAGAAATCAAAAACTTTACTCTTAAAATTATTATTGTTTTGGCATGCTGGGAAATTTTATTAAAAGATTTTATACCCATTACGTATTTTACACCATAATGTAGTATTAATTGACTTTATTTATTGCTGTGTATATGGGCAAATGATAATAAAATTTGTATTTATTTACTGGTGTGTTTAGGGAGAGAAAGCAAAAAGTAAATAGAGATACAGGATGATGAAGATAGACAAGATGAAGGCTGGAGATGGGACTCGTCGCTCTCCGCTCTCAGCACATCTAAGTCCAGTCCAATCCCTTCCAACGTGGGTTGCTGTCTTTATAAATGACCTCAGCTGTCCAACACCAGAGAAATGCAGTTCCACGTTATTAAATTCCCTGAAATCCTTCGTTGAAGGATATTTATTTATCATAGCTCAAATTCAGGGTTGTTCAAAAAGAGGTTTACACTTTTATCTTCCATATGTATCAAACTAAATGACGTGCTTTATGCATTGCCAAACAATTCACACGATAGTGAAATAAAATTGTGAGAACTCCATAAGTCCTTTTTTCGGAATTTTTATGGATACAGAATAAACTATGTTAAAATATTAATGAATTTACTTCCCTGTGGGAAATAGGTTAGATCAAGGATATGTCTAAAGGGAATGTTTACAGTTCCTCTAAACATCTGTCGTTATAGCCATAACTAACCAAATGACGTCACTGTTTCAAATTTTGGTCTTACAAATTTCCACCCCCCCGTAGGACATATCCATGTCAAAATGGCGAATAATAACGCTGAAAAGGCTTTTTCTGTTTGATCTAGAGAAAACACCATCAACTACTGTAGTGCAATGTCGATTTGGTAACAAATTAACTTTTCTTATAAGCAGAAATGTTAACAAGCATTACGTATTCGGGAAACTGAAAATCACTGAGAAATTGGTTAACATGAGAAATTAGATTAGATAAGATCATTGAAGTGGCAACCATACTACAATGTAGGTATTTTAAGCCAAGTATGAATGAGGATTGAGTGTAGCAGTGTGGCGCGATCTTGTAGTCTTGTTACTGACTAAGGCTGACATGTTCCTTAGACAGGACTGTTAATTAATAGCCCAACAGCCGATGGCAACTAATAAAACCTACAGTTTAACGTGGAATCCGAACCACGGCCTCTGAATTACGAATTGGTCTGATTATGAGGATAGGCTTTGCGGATTAACGTAGTATTCAATAGTGCGGACGTTAATCCACACAAGAGAACACTACATCCACCGACCATCTCTCACAACTATCCACAATTCGTGACCTCCAAGTAGCTGGATTACAGGACGTCGCCACCGTCCCAATGTAGATGAGAGGAGTTCTCCTATAAAAAACGTCTAAAACGTATAAAAAACGTTTCTAATGTTATTTTTTTGTTGATTATACGTGATTCATTGTATTCATTAAAAAGTGTAAATTTATTTAATAACCCTGAAGAGTTTATAGAAAATAAGTTTTACCATACAAAAACTCCTATCAGCTAAATAATTTTTCAGCGACGGGCATATCAAAGCACATTTATGTGACAGAAGTTGTGAATCAGTGCAATCAAGGGCAAGTAATAGAATGAAAGATAGATTCAAAACTTTTCATGAGAAAACTAGGGTAAACGCTTTTGTTGTTTGTAATATAAAAACTTCCCAGAGACGCAAGCGAAGTTCTGCAAAATAGTTTACTGCCTTTAAATAAATTACTTTAAGATCTTAAATTGATTTTAAAACATTTAATCACTGTCATGTTATTATATATGTTGTACTGATTTTTTAGGATTTCAGGTTTACATTTTGGTATAGTAATCTTTTTTTCTTTAAACTAAACCCTACAACTCGTACAAAGGATGGGCTTACTTCTAGTACAAAATAATTGTGCTGAGACTTTACTTCTTTTAGTTTATTTATTTACGAAAAAATTTCTTCATAAAAGTGAGTCATGCAAAGGTACAAAGGAAGAGCTTATTGCTCTTTAGGATTGATTAATGGTTAATCGCTCGAAGTTTAATAAACAGAATCGCCAATATAATTCTAGTCCGGAGGCTCAATGGTGACGTGGCAACCACAGGAGATCGATGGTCGTCCGTTGCATTCCTGTGTAAATTAATTAGACCGACGACCCTATAAACACATGACTTGACATCCGTGGCACTGCACAAGCCGTCTGGGGGTGGGGGGTGTCTCGGTGGGGTGGGGGCATGGGGTGGTAATAACTCAACCGGTCACGTGATACGAGTAAAGCCTACTACGTATCAAGTGTTTACGCATCCCTAAAGCAACATTCGGTAATAACTATAAACCATGACATTTCAATCAAAATCGTTAAAGCGGATTTTGAGAAATTTGATCTTTTCAGGTGCACCGATGTACCTAATTAAAAAAATCTCACGATAAGTTTGATATTTGTGTGGCTTTTGTACATAGACAAACTCTCACTTGTATACATGGACGTGTCTTCGCTCTGGGATGGGTATTGACAATTCGTCAAAACAAAAATTAAAAAGGAAGTGACGTCATAAGGTTAGTGACCTCATATGGTTGTAAGTAGAGCTGTTTAGAGAAACTGAAAACATTCCAGTTAGACATATCAAAGATCTAAGCTCCCACAGGGAAGCAAATACAATCATTTTAAATTAAAAAGACTTTCGAGAGTGGGATATTACGAGAGGCGAGGTTGGTAGACTGTCAGAGTTTGAAGGGTGGAACAGCTGACATTTACTGTGGCCTTGTGTAATGTCGGGCTTTCATGCGAAAACAAAGCCTTTTCATTTCAAAACAGAATACTCGTTCAACGAGTGATTTCATTTCTGTTAATCAACTGACTATTTGATGTTTATTGATGATTACGATATAGGATTATTGTTGGGTGATTTGTTGAATGAATAGAATTGATTTAATTTAACACGAACTCTTATTGGCTGTTTATATAATTTTATGTATATATTATTATTTTATTTTTTAATATCCAGTAACATGTTTGATCAGTTGAAACAATTTGATACAATATAAAACTTTAGTAGAGATTTAAAAAGGTTATTTTTGTCACCAACAATTAATTTCAAAGAAGGGCTGAAATATAGTTGATGATTATAGGAATCCATTGGGGAAGGGATGGCATATATTGTGTACCTGTTGCAGGGTTTGGGAGTCCGTTGTGCTATCAGGTGGCCCAGTGGACTTGCCTTTGCGAGCAGTTAATTAATTATAAGTCCCTTGCCTACATTTGCGGGACTGGTAACTGAAAATAATTTTATCGTTTATGTGAAATTCCATTTACAAGTAAAAAAACATAAATTTCTTCATTTAAATTTAAAAATACTAGAGATCTCTCCAAACTGTCAATGTAATTACCGGAATTGGCCGCAAAGATCGCCGCGACCGGAAATAGAAATGCCTGAGCGGAAATTGGCCTCAACAGGTAAGTGAGAACAGCGCCAGCAACCTCAACTTTGGATTGAATCTAATTTGTAGTGTCAAAACCACGTTTTCCACAAACATATTTTACTTACCCTGGTTTTCCACAAGGTAAATCTTATAACGTTAACAGGGATGTGTTTATTTTGTTTTGGCGGAAAGTCATGGTAAATTTAGAGACAGCGTTTACAATAAAATCCAATATATGAATTGAAAATATTTTTTTAAAGAATTATATTAAATTTATTTTTTTAGAAACAATCTTTATACTTTTTACTGAAATGACAATCTACCCAGGTTGGTATTTTAAGCCAAGTTGCATAAGAAATGAATGTTGAATGATTTTGGCGCAATCTTGTAGTCTTGTTACTGACTAAGGCTGAAGAACTGTTAAATAGTAGCCCAACAGGCAATAACATGTCTAAGGGACCTACAATTTAACGTCGGGTCCGAACCACTATCTCTGAAATACGAACTGGTCTAATTGTGAAGATTGTTTTTGCGGATTAACGTAGTATTCCAACCATAACCAAGAAGGTTTTTGCAGTAACAAAACAAAATGCTAACTTTGATCGTCAATCCGATAACCTTCAAACAGTGACATTTATAATTAATTATTTTCCCATCGTAGTCCTTTTTGACATTTTAGCAGCCCACGCCAATTCTTCTACAGTGTCCTAACCATCATTCTTCTCCAAATAAAACTGCAACTCCTGCGTCACCTTTAGCAACATGTTCTGCAAATATAATGTTTATATCACTCCTTAATTATTTACTAGTACCAATCCTGACTGTCTTTCGTCATTCAAAAACTTTAAGTCGACCAAGGACAGTTAATAAAATTGGTTGGTTTAGCATCGAGTTATATATATCCTTTATGATTTATTGTGTAGTCTACAAATTAAATCCATGACAGGTGACTGGGCGATAAACCTAAATGGAACGTAATTGTTTCAGCTGTATTTTTACTGTTAGTTGACCGTTAAGCCATGTTTACACTATGTGCCAGATCTTAATAGTGTAAACACAGATTTACAAACGAAAATCATGTGCAGCAGAGCTATGTAAAGGTATGTAGCTCTGCTATATACTGTAAACCTGGCTTAAAAATAGTTTTAAGCCAGGAGGATAGTAACTAAGGAATACAAAATATTTTATTTGGAATAGCGTAACGCCCAGAAAGGATAAGCATTTATTTCCCTTTACAGGCCAGGCCATCAAACTTCGTACGCACACTTCACAAGTCATGACAAGGCTTATATCAAGAATTAGTTTTAACTCATATTAATGTTCTTAATTGGTTTAAAACGATAACTAAAACCGGACCATGAAAGGATTATTTCAAACAAATTTCCCGGAATATTGTATTATTCTGAAATCAACCGAGCGCACACACACACATACACATACACACACCAACACGTACGAAGGTCTATGACTGGGACGTTGGCGTGTCCTATATTTTAGCTACTTGGAGGTCACGAATTGAGGATAGTTGTGAGCGGTGGTCGGTGGATGGGATATTCTCCGGTATGGATTAACGTCCACATTGAATACTATGTCCATCCGCAAATATCATCCTCATATTACACCAGTTCGTAATTCAGAGGCAGCGGTTGAAACTCCACGTTAGACTGTAGGCCCCTTAGATATGCCATTGACTGTTGGGCTATTAATTAACAGTACTGTCTATGTACCATGTCAGCCTTAGTCAGCAACAAGACTACAAGATAATACCAAATCATCTTACACTCACTTCCAATTCATACTTGGCTTAAATTACCTGGACAGGTTACCATAACAAACTAATTATCACAAACACACACTCAACGTACGCGCACTTTAACTTTGGTGGTATAGATTCGTATATACTACTAACCAAACATACACTTGGTTTGGCTTTGAAGTTTTACATAAGCCGATACCAATTAATTGAAATTTTACTACACCAAAAACTTTGTTAATTAACGGCTATTTGTGTCACAAGATCGCTAACGATGTCAAATCACACAAGAGGTTCATATGGCTGCACGAAGCATCATCTGAGTGCTGCCAGAACTTCAAGGGCGGCCATGACAGTTTGCACTCGTATTACACACAAGGATTTTCCTACAATAAAAAAGTCATATAGGTTATGTTTAATTTTACCACTAGGGTAAATGAAAACATGACTTCCGGTAACCTCAGTTTCATTGCGCAAACCCGGAAGTTAGTGTTGTAGGAACGGCGACCATCTATCAGCTGACTGAGCGCTTAGCACAATATTGGTTAGTTTCATATAGATTTGGAGCGTTCCACGCATGGGATTGGCTGGTTACTTATCCGCACTAGGGTGGAAATGAGATCATATCCACCCTAGTGCGGAAATTTACTACTTATATGTTCTGCCAAAAGCGCGAAATGTGCCTGTTATCGTGTGGTTGTAGGAAAAATTATTATAAAAGATTTAAGAAGACAAATCAGAATATTGAATTAAGTTTGTAGTTCTGGTAATAAATGAATTTAATCTGTATCATAAAAAACAATTTAGCCATTACTTTATAAATTTCTAATATTATTTACGTTTCCAGAATCCTAAATCTATTCATGCTAGCACATTCTAGCGGTGGCTCTCTCAACTATATTATACAATAATTACGACTCTACAATTTCTTAGTTTGCAGTACCCTGTATAGTAGAGAAGAAAACAAAAACTCTATTTTGATTCCTGTACTTCTGTATACAAACTAAGCATAATGTTTGGTTATCACTTGCTTGTTCATATTCATATACTGTATATTACCTCTCATATATAAAACCCTGGTAAGTATTTTATGTTGAAAAACATGAGTGTAATTGGTTTGTTGTACCTGAATAATCCGCAATTACCAAACAGCAGCTAAGTCCAGCATCGAACCATCACAAACTTTTGCAACAATTTTATAGGATCGCTTATTGGCATCATTGTAGTAGCGAGTTTTATTTTTGTTTAACTTCTGAGAATACTTTGAGCGAATAAAAAAAGCATAATATGATAAGAGGTGCGAAATCTTTTGAAGTGAAGTCATATGGAAAACCTAAACTCATGGCGAACGAGGTATAAAATCCTCGACTCAAGAGGAAAGTTAAATGTCGATCAAGCCACCATTGGTTCGTCATATGTTATCCATCGTATTGATTGACACGATGTTATTTTTACGTGATTCCCTGCGACCCAGCTGTTGGCTTCCCGCCAAACATAGAATTAAACAGTCACGAGTCATTAGCTTCACCTGCTGGACAAATGATGAACTATCTCCCCACCCTAACCGCACTCTTTTTATCATTAAACCACAAATAAAGAATCCCTGCCAGTAATAGGTTAACTTAATCTGGCTACAATCGATCAGTTTTGTACAATTTTAGGATGATGAAATGTCTGCGAATAGTCAAGTCAACCAGGACCACGCGGGTTTATATGAACTCTCGTTGTAGTTTACCTCATAAAACTTTGTCACAATCAATTCCAATTCCACAATCAATCACGAGTAAGTATTGTTTTCGTCAAAATTTTAGAATTTCAGTTTAGAATGGATATATATCCATTTTGTGGCTTTCTGAATCCAATAAAGTGATTTTCGGATTGATGTCTGTCTGTCCTTGTACAAACCCTGAAACAACACTGATAATGTTTTTTTTATGAAATTTGTTATACAGGGACTCTAGCTATATCTCTAGAACGTTTTTTAATTTAGGGGTAGTTTACCTGAAACCCCTTAAAGAATGTGAAAAATACAAATTTCTCAAACTCCACTTTAACGATTTTGATTTAAGTTAAAGTTTATAGCTGTTAAGGTCCCAAAATGATATGACATCGCCGGCATGTCTGTAAAGCTAATGGTTAAAATACGCTTTCAAACGTAAAAAATAAATAGAAAATGTATAAATAAATAATAAAAAATAAGTAAATTAAATTAAAATTATAAATTTGTAAAATAGTTTGACTATTTCCTTTACCAGCTTAAAACCTTAAACAAAATAGTATTCTCTATCATTAGTTTAAGATTAACGTTTCCAGAGAAAAGTCAAATTTACTGTCCTTGGTAAAAGCAGTACGTTGTCATAGAGCGGATAGTGTTATTCTTATGGAAAAGGCCGACTTAGCCGGTTTTGATATGGAGGATATTAAAAATCATTTTTTCCTAAATTCTCAACCGTTTTTGATTAAACTTTGTATGTAGTGTAGGGTCACATTATCCATCGAAATTGACTGAAAGAAGTTTTTTATTACCGGGGGAGGGAGGGGATTTTATGTACCTAAAAGAGTCTAACAAATTATTTTAACGTGTTTTATTTTTTGTATAGTTTACAGGTGAAACTCCATAGAAATATATTCGCGATACAGCGGTGCTACCTGGAGGGTGGCGGGAGGGAATCCCCCCCGTGGTTAACATAATCCCTCAATTAAATCACCCGGTCTAGGGAACATCCGGCCTCTCTACCCTGCCACACTTGCCCATGTTACGGACTTCAAACTGACACTAGACGCAGACATTCTTTATTCTGTACAAAATTCTTACAATGTATATCTCAATCGTCAATTGTTACAGATTTCAAGGTACAATATAATATGATATTAACTTAATCTAACATCTTAAACGTTCGGTAGACAGGAATTTCACGATGCTATAAAACTCCCCGTCGACCGAAAATCTGAGAACTGTGCTCTTAAATCTACCTCCAGTCCTGATTTCAGCAGGAAGCTTATTATAGAACACTGGCCCGGCAGACAAAATTCTCCTCTCAGAGAGAGCAAGGAGATGTCTAGGTGTGCGGAGATTGTCGCACGTTATTGATATCTGGTTTGATACGTATGGTTTTCGACCACAATTGAAAGGTCTTTCAGATCATTTACAGAAAGTCACTTTAAAGATAAGATCACTTATCAGATAAAATAATAAGGAATTTTTTTTAATTTAGGGTGATTCACGTTGATATACGGTTATTTTGGGAGCTCATTCTACATATAAAAACAATGGAAAATCCCTATACAGTATAAACATAGGTCCGGAAATGCTTTGTTAGTGACTTATGGCTAGCGCAAAATATCGCACAGTTAGGTACCTTGGGTTAAATAAGGGCTTCCAGGAATTCCAGGTAGGTAAATTGAGGGGAAAATCAATTTCACTGATGGTATTTGACGTGCCAAACTGAATAAAACAGTTCTAGGAACTATAAGTTAAGTAGTTTTTTTAACCAGCGAGAATGAAATTGGAGTAAAACACAAACTTTTTACATGTGGCCACAATAACTTTACAATTTTTGCAACGAACAGATAAAACTTTAATATAAAATTTGTAGAAAATTTACTTCTGAACAAAATGATACAATAAAAGTATACAGAAAGTGAATAATTTATCGATTAAAAGATTGTTTATTCAGAACAATGGTACGAGAATAAAAGTTTTACTTTAGGCCTACAATTGCAATAGAAACAAAACGTGCGTAGTTTTGTTCTGAAAATCATTAGTTCATTCACTTTCTGTATACTTTTATTGTATAATTCTGTTCAGAATTAAATTTTCTACAAATTTTACATTGAAGTTTGATCTGTTTATTGCTAAAATAGTTAAGTAAAATAGTAAATAGTTAAGTTGCTAAAAAGTTACTGTGGCCATATGTAAAAAAGTGTGTTTTTAACCCAATTTCATGCACTTACACTAGTTTTCTAAAACAACTACTTAACTTACAGTTCTGGGACCTGTTTTGTTCGATTTGTTACGTCAAATACCATAAGGAAAATTGATTTTCCCTCAATTTACGTACCTGGAATTCCAGGAAGCCCTTATTTAATCCAAGCTAACAAAATCTGAGCGAAATTTTGCACTAGCTATAAGTCGCTAAAAAAAGCATTTCCAGACCTTCATATTTAGTGGGCGAAACATTGCTGTACATGTATGGAGTGAGGGTAGCCCCTTCATGACACGCACAATCCGCTTTTGAACAAGAAAGACCTTAGGGGAGTGAGATGACCCACTCCAAACTTAAATACCGTACGTCATGAAGAAGGAAAAACACCTGTGATAAACCATACGAAGCAAGTTAAGATCCAAAATAGGTTGAAGTGTCCTCAGAGCATAAGTGACAGCTTGCTGCACAGTTGAATACAGAACCCATCTGTAGAGAAAACATTCGATAGAGAAACCGATCAATAAAAATCTAATAGTTAACTATTATTATTATTACATTACATTTTATCCTTTTTGAAATGACAACTTACTAAGGTAATGACTATGACATCTAAGGGACATGCAGTTTGACGTCCAAAACACAATTTCGCCTCTGAATTACGAGCTGGTCTTACTATAAGAATAAAAACCTCCACAGCAGCAGACCTGCGAACTAAGGGAATTGCGCGACCAAAATTTGAAACAGTAATGTCATTTGGTTAGTGACGTCAGAGTTTTGTTATAATGCTAGCTGTTTAGATGAACTGAAAACATCCCATTTAGACATAATCTAACCTATTTCCCCACACGTAAGTAAAAACAAACATTTTTAGTTAAGTTTTACACATGAAATTGTTTACATAATACTTAGCTGATTTTAATACGTAAAAATAACAAAATATCACTGAAATCGGACTAAGGTAGTTTCTTTTGATTATTTTGTTTGAAAATAAACAAATTTTCACCTTGCATGGCTCCAAATTCAATTACCAAGATTTAATAATTTTTTTCCTAAGTGATACAATATATAGCTTAAACATTTTTTACGTCCTATATTTTACAAACTATAAAAATAAAAAGTAAAAAAATGACAAACACTAGTTTCACTCTAGAAAAAAGAGGGAATTTTTACGTTTGTCGAGGGATATTTTTTCTGCTTGAAAGAGTGTAATAGAAAGGTCACCATCGATGTCCTTTGATAATAAGAGCAACGAGCATAGCATTGAGCATCGGTCAGGACCAGCTGACTGCGTGATCCGACATAGAGGTTCAGGCGGAAAAAGAGTAATTGAATGGAGAACGGCGAGGATTTTCATCACAGTTCCTTTCTCGGATGCGGATTGGCGGTCGCATTCTTTTGTAACTGAATGAATGATCGATGCGGGCCAAAGGGTTCCTGCCAGTAATAGGTTAACTCAATCTGGCTACAATGGAATGGATCTGATTTGTACGATTTTAGGATGATGAAATGTCTGCGGACTGTCAAACCAGACAAAAACAACCTTCTAAGTCAACAGTGGACGAATTGTTTTTTTATTTTATGTATTTCTACGCCAGTGGCATTTTTAACGTTTTGATGGGGAACGGTCCAAACCCCGGTCTTGTTACTACCTAACGTCGACCTGTTGTTAGGAAGCATCATTAATTAGTAGCCCAATGACAAATGGCGACTGGGTCCAGATTCGACCTTTGCGGGATTCGATCCGGCGACCTTCAGTTTTGAAGGCGGGTATTATAACCACTACACCACCCAGCCAGTTAAAAATAAAAATCATTATAATATTATAATTTGATAGTTTATATTTATACTACTTTGACGATGTTGACAATTAAATATAATGTAATAACTACTTGTTCAAAAAGTTACTCTGCTAACGTTGCCACGTTAGGCTATGGTGAAGGGCAGTTGAGGTTAAGCCTGAACTAATTGGTGAACTATGAAAAATAATATTTCTAAAAAAATCTTTCTGTTATAGAAATTTAATATTTTAAAACAAATAATTATTAAATTAGCTGTCCCAATATGATTCAACTTGATGTCTGCCTAAAGATTTTGACATGGATCTGTCTTAGCTCTGGGGAGGGGGGGTTGGCAATTTTTCAGACCAAAATTTGAAACAGTGACGTTATATGGTTAATGACGTTCATTTTTTGGTTATGAAAAAAACTTTTTGAATGAACTGAAAACATTCCCCTTAGCCATATCTATGACCTAACCTATTTCCTACAGGAAATTAAATACAAACTTTTTTATCTTTCCTAATAAACTGCCATAATCTGAATTTGAAAATAAAACAATTATAAACTAATTTTATTAAAAAACGTATTGCAAATTTTAGTACGTGTATAGTATATGTTATTTTAAATTGTGACAATTCCAAATTCATGATGCCATTTTGAAAAATTTGAATTTTGTTTAGCTTTTCAGATGAAATTATGTTTTAAAACTGGATAAGCGTACATGACTAACGGGCGTAAAAATTGTTTTGCATAATAAAAGAGTGCATGTAGACTTTAAATTGCATTATCTATTAACTATCGGAAATAATGTAAATAAACATGAATATGTTCGTATAAAATTTAGTGTGTACACATGCGTTTCAATGTAATATTTTATCAAGGTAGATACCTAAATATTAATGTTTTCTTAAAAGAAAACCAGCTGTTTTTACACCTTAAATACCGATTATAACTCAACGTAAGCCACGTAGTTAACTTAGGGGACAATAACATGTGTAAGTGTAAAAATATTAGACTTTACATTGTTAAGTTAAGAATGGGACGGTGGCGACGTCCTATAATCCAGCTACTTGGAGGTCACGAATTGTGGATAGTTGTGAGAGATGGTCGGTGGGTGTAGTGTTCTCTTGTGTGGATTAACGTCCGCACTATTGAATACTACGTTAGTCCGGTTTCCACAATATGTTCTACCCAACACTCGTTTCCAAAACATGTTCTATCCAACACTCGTTTCCAAAATGTATTCCATCCAATACTAGTTTCCACAATATGTTCTACCCAACACTCGTTTCCAAAACATGTTCTATCCAACACTCGTTTCCAAAATGTATTCCATCCAATACTAGTTTCCACAATATGTTCTACCCAACACTCGTTTCCAAAAATGTATCCATCCAATAACTAGTTTCCACAATATGTTTCCATCCAACACTCGTTTCCATAATGTGTATTCCATCCAATACTATTTTTCCACAATATGTTCCTATCCAACACTCGTTTCCACAATATGTTCCATCCAACACTCGTTTCCAAAACATGTTCTATCCAACCCTCGTTTCCATAATGTATTCCATCCAATACTAGTTTCCACAATATGTTCTATCCAACACTCGTTTCCACAACATGTTCTATCCAACACTCGTTTCCAAAATGTATTCCATCCAATACTAGTTTCCACAATATGTTCTATCCAACACTCGTTTCCAAAATGTATTCCATCCAATACTAGTTTCCACAATATGTTCTATCCAACACTCGTTTCCATAATGTATTCCATCCAATACTAGTTTCCACAATATGTTCCATCCAACACTCGTTTCCATAATGTATTCCATCCAATACTAGTTTCCACAATATGTTCAATCCAACAATCGTTTCCAATTCCACAATATGTTCTATCCAACACTCGTTTCCAAAATGTATTCCATCCAATACTAGTTTCCACAATATGTTCTATCCAACACTCGTTTCCACAATTAGTTCTATCCAACACTCGTTTCCAAAACATGTTCTATCCAACACTCGTTTCCAAAATGTATTCCATCCAATACTAGTTTCCACAATATGTTCTATCCAACACTCGTTTCCATAATGTATTCCATCCAATACTAGTTTCCACAATATGTTCTATCCAACACTCGTTTCCATCATGTATTCCATCCAATACTAGTTTCCACAATATGTTCTATCCAACACTCGTTTCCACAATATGTTCTGTCCAACGCTCGTTTCCAAAACATGTTCTATCTAACACTCGTATCCATCATGTATTCTATCCAACACCAGTTTCCACAATATGTTCTATGCAACACTTGTTTCCTTAATATTTTCTATTGTGTTACTTGTAGAATTCCCACTGGAAACTTATCTCCATATACTATGTATAAGGGGAGAAAGTAGAAGTGGTTTGCAATAAGCAAAAAGAGGTTCTTTAAATATACAGTAGTTCTAGTTATTCTCTTTTGAAGACGAAGTATTCGATGAACAGCCGGGCTATATCCCCAAAACAAGATACCATAATTAATAATACTATTGAAGCATACAAAATAAACCTTCATTAGGACCTCCTTATCTAAAATAATTTGTAGGTTTCTTACCCTGTAACAAACATCTGTTAATCTAGTGGGTATCCGATGCACATGTTGTTGCCACTTCAGGTCGTCACTAATTGTTAGGCCTAGGTATTTAATGGACTCCTCAAAACATATACTTGATCCTCCTAAACGTAACAGTGAAGTACAATCTGGCTTATTTATGTTATGAAATTGTACGGTTTTAGTCTTACCTCTATTTAAAGTTAATTTATTTTCTTTCTTTTCTCATCACATTTAGTCCTTCTTGCGCCTTTATTCTTAATGACTACTTATTCTTGACTAATTCTATTAGTTGGCTCACGTTGTCTGCAAATATCCAGATTTTACCTGAAGATATTCACTTAGGTAAATCGTTTACGTAGAGCAAGAAAAGCACACGTCCAAAGTTCGAACCTTGAGGCACTCCGGTGTTGATTGGGGACGACATTCCGGAAGAGTAATGGTTAGTACATTCTGTCCTAAGTATTTGACACTAACTATTTTGTCTCCGGTCTTTCAGATCGGTAGCATACATATCAAGGGAATATCCTTAATACTCATTGCCTCCATCTTCCTCAGCAGGATGTCATGAGAAAGAAGTTCATGAGGCTTTGGTCATGTCGTAGAAAATACACAACTGCTCTCTCTCTCTTCATCAACGTTGTCATACAAATTTATAATTAAGTAAAAAATGACATCCTTGGTCCATTTGCTTTTCCTAAAACCTACATTGATGATGATTAGGATTTTATTATCTAAATAAGGTATTGTTATTTGGAGAAAACACTGTGTACTTCCAATCGGGTATAATTTTTCACAGAGTCTTTTTCTTTGATTTTATTGATAGGTACGTCCTTAGATGTTTCAATTCACCCTGGAAAGGTACCTAGTTGAAACGATTTATTGATTAACGTAGCCAGAGACTTAGATATTTGATTACAGACCTTTAATAAACTGTATGGTATGATATAAATACCTACACTGTGCTCAGCACTTACTTCAAGGATAATATAAGAAGCCCCTTTTACATTTGTGTGCCTAAGATACAAATCATATGCAGTCTACATCTGTTTCACTTACCAGCCCATCCAAGTTTTGTGTTTTAGATACAAAGAAGTTATTGAAAACATTTGCCGCAACTCGGGTTGGTAACGAGCTCTTTACAATTCTTCACACTTAATGAGCGAAACGTGATTTTTTCAAATATTTCATCGATTAAGCCAAATAGTTGACAATGATTATCAAACCATTACCATTACATATAAAAATAGCGACGGGATTGATCGATGGGAGCGCTTTATTGATCAGCTGCTTCGTCGCCGCAAATTCGTCGTAAAGTCATCGAACCGTGAGAAGAGATAGGGCACTAGCTTCATAAAATGATCAAACTTACGACTCGACTTTAATAAACTAACGACGATATTTTCTTGAATAAAATGTAATTTAAAAAGATATCTTAAGTTTGCTTCAAAATGTATATGCAGCGACCGTTTACTTTAAAACTTTAACCTTACTCATAATTCTGAGAATATTGTGTTTAACTGTACCAAGTGGTAATTTATATTATGATACCACAGTTTGTAACTGTTATATCTTTGTAAATGAAGATAATTTATACTTGATGAATTTATAACGAATGCACTTCACGAGTAGCGCATTAAAAGCTCCCTATATATATGCAATCTTCACACGTTATACGTGCAATATTCACACTATATAATTCAATCTTCACATGTTATACGTGCAATATTCACACTATATAATTCAATCTTCACATGTTATACGTGCAATATTCACACTATATAATTCAATCTTCACATGTTATACGTGCAATATTCACACTATATAATTCAATCTTCACATGTTATACGTGCAATATTCACACTATATAATTCAATCTTCACATGTTATACGTGCAATATTCACACTATATAATTCAATCTTCACATGTTATACGTGCAATATTCACACTATATAATTCAATCTTCACATGTTATACGTGCAATATTCACACTATATAATTCAATCTTCACATGTTATACGTGCAATATTCATACTATATATGCAATCTTCACATGTTATACGTGCAATATTCACACTATATAATACAATCTTCACACGTTATACGTGCAATATTCACACTACACAGGCAATCTTCACACGTTGTAAAATCAGATTTTTTACATTTAAAAGTCAAAAGCATTTGAACCGTCAATTTTACAACCGTAGTATATATTTAATTATAAACACATCTTTTTGTAGATGAATTTTAGACGAAATAAAAATATATTTGATTATAAACGTATATTAAAGTCGTTAAAACTGTTGTAAAAAGTAAGTCATAGGTTACAATTCTATTCTGGGCTTCTTTTAGCGCATGGTTGTTAGCATGAGATACTAACGAGTATTTGGGATTTTTTAGGAAAACTTTAGCGAATTTTGGGAAAATAATCCACTGTGTGGGTTCTCCCCAACATCGTTGGGAGTCAAGTTCAAAGCAGCTTTGAAAACAATACCCTACAATGTTGGCTCACATTTTTGATAGAAATTTGACTCTAAACCTACATCCTTGTAACTTCCCAGCATCAACGTTTAATTAATAATCTACAAATTAAAATTACTCGTTAAAATTGTATGTTTTCTTTCAACGATAAGTAGATCTTTCATTCAACCTTCAAGCTTTTATGCACGATTTAATTTAAGTAGTTTATTTTTAACGTTTAATTTATAGGACGTGTTTAAAAATTAAAGTTGGAACGATTACTTCTAACATTGATTTATATCAGAATAACTCTCATTTGGTTTGGACATAGAAAATGATTTGGATCAGAACATTCTGAATCAATCCACTGGAACGGTGGCGACGTCCTGTAATCCAGCTACTTGGAGGTCACGAATTGTGGATGGTTGTAAGCGATGGTTGGTGGGTGTAGTGTTCTCTTGTGTGGATTAACGTCCGCACAGTTGAATACTGCGTTAATCCACAAAGACCATCCTCATAATTAGACCAATTCGTTATTCAGAGGCCGTGGTTCGGATTCCACGTTAAACTGTAGGTCCCTTAGTTGCCATCGGCTGTTAGGCTGGTAATTAAGAGTCCTGTATAAGGAACATGTCAGCCTTAGTCAGTAACAAGACTACAAGATCGCGCCACAATCATCCTTTACTCATTTCTCATTCATACTTGGCTTAAAATACCTACCTAGGTAGGTTTTCATTTCGATAATCTAATCTAATCCACTTATATTGTTTGTTTTGTTAGAATGTTATTAATATATCTTCTCATATCAGTATTGTTATTAACTATACCACGACCCAGAAGATCTAATCTTTTCTAACACAGCCGTAGACCTAATGCTATTCGATTTCATAACTAGATGAATCAATCTACTGTAGAAGAACGAGGAATCACACAAGAACATTACTGTTAGGCGGTACGAAGTTTACCGTATCAGCTAGTATTAGATAAGTTACTATTGTAACTTTAAATAAAGAAATCGATCAATCAATCCTTAGATCATGGATATACCTAAAGGAAATGTTTCAAGTTCCTCTCAATGATTCCTTATGTTGCAATTTTTCGTGACGCGAATCACTAATATAATCGTGAGAGCTTAGACATATTTATATCAAACGAATTTTGGGAATATAAAACCTTATTGCAAATATACGAATCGATACATCATACGTTAAAATCGTTGACAAATATGAAGAGTAGTGTTAGAAAACATGTAATGTAAAACGATGTATGAGGGGTTTTTTAATTATTGGATTAATAAATAATCATTATAAAGTTAAAAACCATTCAGCTAGGAATTTAATTTCATAGAAGAAATAGGCATTAATTTCTTAAATTATTCTTGTTTCATCGTTGAAATAAGTTTGAAGTTTTAACAAACAAATTTGAATGGGTAGAAGGGGGAGAAAGAGCGAACGCGAAGTAGGGGAGCTATAGGCAACAGGTAGACTTCTAATCGATATGAAGGGAGGAGCAACCACGTGAGATCGCCCGTCTCGGACGAGGACGTGGAGGTAGCTTGATGGAGTGGTGTAACGTACACCAGCTGCATAAAACTTAGAATTTGGCACAATATATTACCTTATCACCTGTCTGAAATGGCTATCTACACATGTAAGTTTCACTTTGAGTACTGGCCGTAATATTATAGAACCTATATAAAATGCTGGGGGTTTTCCTTAAATTTAAAAATTCATAACATTTTTTATGAATTTTATTTTAAGGACTGGGACGGAGGAAACTTCCTGTAATTTAGCTACTCGGAGGTCACGAATTGTGGATAGTTGTAAGCGATGGTCGGTGAGTGTAGATTAACTCTTGTGTGGATTAACGTCCGCACTATACTACGTCAATCAGCAAAAACCATCCTCATAATTAGACCAATTCGTAATTCAGAGTCCGTGGTTCGGATTCCACGTTAAACTGTCGGTCCGTTAGTTACCATCGGCTGTTGGGCTATTAATTAACAGTCCTGTCTAAGGAATATGTCAGCCTTAGTCAGTAACAAGACTACAAGATTGCGCCACCATCCTACACTCATTTCTCATTCATACTTGGCTTAAAATACCTGCCTGGGTAGGTTGCTATTTCAATAATCTAATCTATAATCTAATCATAGAATAAAAACTATAAAAAATAAAAACTAATATGTAAACGGTTTTGAAGAGTCAAATATACACTTTAATTTTGTATATAATACATTGAGGCTACAAAAGAAATTTATTACTCTACACTTTTTTTTAGAACAAAGTACTGTTTGTGAAAAAACCTTTTTCACTTTTACTGTTTATAACTTGCTAACTGGGGATATCTAAGAACCATCCCAATCTGAGATTTGTCGATGGTTTCCAAAATGATCGCCCCAAGAAGGGGAGGAAACAATTAAAACTACTGTAATTATAATACTGACGTACCTTTTGAATAGTTAAAACATGTTTTCTTAATATTTTCAGTTCCTATGAAGTGTATCAGAAACAAAAAATTACATCTCAGAGTGGTGAAAAAATGTACATACTATAAATATTTTAGTGGAAGTTTCATTATATTCTTGAGTTGAATCTACGTGTTTTGAATACAAAACTGTGATACCATCCGGAAGACAAACCCCTACAGACATTCAACTTTATTCATCTAAGTTGAAAACTAAGTTGGTCAAAACAGTTTATTTGGTAGACGGTAGTCTGACTTTTGACCGTGGACATAACTTATCCATTATGGGGTATAACGTACCAAACATTTACTAATCGATAAGCCTGCATGGAGTTTATAAATTCCCGATAATCCATCCTAAGTAAAAGTATATTTCATCACTAAGAATAAAAACAGGCGTTTTTGATACGAGCTCAAGTTTAACAGCCGGGGCGTGCCGAGACTGTTAAATGTGCGAGTATATATCAAAAAGCCAATTTTGGGCCGTGTGATGAACTATATTTTTCTTCATACTGCAAATAAAACGAAACAAACTTGAAAACATAAACCTGATTTAGAGTATCAATAGTTGTCGACCATTATTGACGCTTTAGACTAATCAGCTGTTATGTTACTTACGTTGTAGCAGTTCTTTATTGATTCCTGATTGGTTGTTTAATCTTGTAATCTTGTTATTGACTAAGGCTGACATGTTACTTGGACAGGACAGTTAATTAATAGTCCAACAGCCGATGGCAACTAATGGACCTACAGTTTAACGTGGAATCTGAACCTCGGCCTCAATATATTCAATAGTGCGGACGTTAATACACACAAGAGAACACTACACCCACCGACCATCGCTCACAACTATCCACAAATCGTGATCTCCAAGTAGCTGTATTTTAGGACGTCGCCACCGTCCCAGTCAAAGTTCATCACAGGTTTTTTGTCTAAACTAAATTAACTAAATTTCTAAAAAATCTTTAAGGCTTTAACGTTTTGAGACAAAAATTTTTTAGCATTTCTCAAGATACCTTTTGTGTTACATTCTTTCTTTAGGGTATTAGGAAGTCTAATAAAAATATTTATGTAATTTGTTAGTGTGTGATTTATTAGAAACAGATTCATGAGGTGGAATGTGAATTTGTATTGGGTTTTAGTTTTCCCTGATGATGTTACAAATTATTTAAAAATGTGTTTATTGTTCAGTAAACATATGGGGCACTTCATGATGCTTGGAATAGTTGTGATTTAAACGTATAGCGTATTGGGAATTATCCTCCACTTACATTGACAAAAACATCTTCTGTCAACTACTATAAACTGCCGGTTGGCTTCACAACTTAAAAAACTTAATGAATTTGAAGATGAACTAATGAAGTATCAGGACATGAGAGAGCAGAGGTAACTTAAAAAAATATTTTAGGGTGTTGGTGTCATTGAATAATAATAAAAGGTATTAAATCACAAAAAGAGTTTTATCAAGTTATTTTGAACTTTGAACTCCTTGTATTTCTCCACTTGACACTTCAGTAGGTTGGAGTGGGGAAGTTAAAATAGGATAAAATTATGCTCATCTAAGGTAAAGTAATACATAAACTTGGTTTATAGCAGTTCAATTCAAATCTTTAACCTTTCTAGGCATCTTATTAGCCGAAGGGGTATTGCGTGTTAAACTTCGGTGCAAGAGGTGGCAGGCTCGATCCCCACCCGGGATGTACACAATGGGTTTGGATCGCTTACCCTTAAAAGTATTTGAATATAAATGTATACTATTTTGAATATTCTGAAGTAAAAAATTCGTTGGAGTTGGCAAAACAATACTCTCCCCAATTATTCGTTTTTAGGATATCAAAGGGCAATAATTGGTATCAATAACAGGTCAGTTGGGCCCAGGATATGAATAAGAATTCATGTTCCTATTGGTGAGTGTTGATTATAACTAATTAGTAGGATTTTTAACTTTTATAGTATCCAATTGAGAGTACCCTTAAATAAATAAATCTTAAATTCTTTGTATAATACTGTAAGATATTTAAGTCGCTAAAATTATTTTTTTAATGTAACTAACGCACGAATCAAAGAAGGGAAATGAACATGCGAGCTTTTGAACCAACGACCGAACTAAAGAAAAACCAATACTCTTAACAAATAGACAGATTTATGTTCTCAATGTATTGGACCTCATGGAACCGTTGTGTAAGATGAAACCAAGCACATGTAACATTTGCTTTTACGTACCGTCAAATATTTGGGAATAGAGAACCTTTATATATGATAATTATTCATATAAGACATTTTATATTAAAACTAGCAGTAAGCTCGTCATTTGTACGGTTTGTAGGATTTAGTTTAAAGAAGAATGATTATCACACCAAAATGTAAACCAGAAATCCTAAACATATCAGTACAAAGAAAATAAATCATTACCCAGCTTTATTATTTAGCATTACTTTACAATTAAATAGATTAGAGCATTTATACAATTATTATTATTAGTTATTCGTTAAAATGACTTAATATAGTATGATTTCGAAATGGGTTTAATTTTTTTATTCGGTTGTTTTTACCCGAAAGTGTACTGTTTAGAGAGCAAAGTGAGCTGAAAGTAGTTCGTATTACCATATTTATGATTCTAAACTCAAACAAATAAACCCTTTCCATCCTCTGAAATACATATTGGGCGTATCACCAGCTGAAATCAAGCCAAAGATGTCCATACACTTTATACTACAATTTTCGTTAAAACGAATATATTTCGTAGTGCAGATCGTAAAATAATGTAAAAAACAGAATAAATGTAATATATAATGTGTTAGGATAAAGTAAAGTGTTTAGGTGTTATATCAGTGATTTTTAGGTTTTGAATCCTCTGTTGTATGAAAAATCTGATAAGATAAAATCTAAGTAGTATATTTATGACTTTTTAAGACTTAAAACAAATCATGAAGATTAAGTAATGGAAATTTGTAAGATTTTTTTAATTATTAACTACTTATCTTGAACATTACACAAGAAGGCCATAAAGCACCTACTAGAAGGGACAAAAAAAGATATTTGTATTAAAGATCAAAACTTTAATAAATAGTTAAAAAAATAAGAGACTTGACAGTTGAGGAGGGAGCAGAATTACGTCCTACAGCTATTATGTCCAAAGATTTACAAAAATATTGATATTTGAAAAGGATGAACAAAAATGGCTTTGGAATTCTGCAGATATCACTTAAAAACAAAAAAAGGGAAAGAGAATAGATTTGGAAGTAACTAGCAGCAAGCCCATCCTTTGAATAGGGTAATTCAGTGATCAGTGTAAACAATGTAATGTGGATTTTAATAGACTGGGACGATGGTGTGTCCTGTAATCCAACTACTTGGAGGTCACGAATTGTGGATAGTTGTGAGAGATGGTCGGTGCGTGTAGTGTTCTCATGTGTGGATTAACGTCCGCACTATTGAATACTATACGTTGATCAGGAAAAATCCATCCTTATAATTAGACCAGTTCGGGATTCAGAGGCAGTGGTTCGGACTCACGTTAAACTGAAGTCTCTAGGATATGTCATTGACTGTTGGGCTATTAATTAACAGTTCTGTCAAAGGAACATGTCACCCTTAGTCAGTAACAAGACTACAAGATCGCGCCACAATCATCTTACACTGATCTATAATTCATACTTGGCTTGAAATACCTGGTCCTGGACAGTTTGCTATTTCATTAACTACGAGTAACTAACTAATTTGACAGTTGGAATTTTCCTTTCTGGTAAATCGCTTTAATAGCTTTAATCGCGTTAAATTTTTTAAAATCGTATCTAATAACATTAAAACTGGGTTTTGAGAACTCGTTACTTTATTTTAATAGGTTGTGGGTCTGTTTAAATATATGAAAATGATAAAAAAAGTCATAATTCAAGTAATGTATAGGTAAAACTCTAATTTCATTTATATTCTAAAGTAATCCAGTGAAATGTGTCATTGGCAGGCCTGTTCAAGAGACTGTTTTTTTTTTCAATAATGAGGTTGAATTAAATATTCAAGAGAGAGAAAGGGAAAGAAAGATACATTCATACGTAATGCGTTTCTGCTTCAACGGCAAGACCGTACACTTGAGTGTACTTTCCTCAAGAGACCATCAACTGGAATACGTGATGGAGCTGCAACAGGTGGCAGCCCTGCTCTTAGTCAGCTGATCACATAAAATATTGCACAATAATACGTGATGGAGCTGCAACAGGTGGTAGCCCTGCTCTTAGTCAGCTGATCACATAAAATATTACACAATAATACGTGATGGAGCTGCAACAGGTGGCAGCCCTGCTCTTAGTCAGCTGATCACATAAAATATTGCACAATAATACGTGATGGAGCTGCAACAGGTGGCAGCCCTGCTCTTAGTCAGCTGATCACATAAAATACTACACAATAATACGTGATGGAGCTGCAACAGGTGGCAGCCCTGCTCTTAGTCAACTGCCACATAAAATACTACACAATAATACGCGATGGAGCTGCAAGAGGTGGCAGCCCTGCTCTTGCAGTCAGCTGATCACTTAAAGTATTACACAGTAATACTTCAGGTTTTATACCACACCGAAAAAAATGTAGCACGACTAATCTGGTGTTGATGGGCAGGATCATGTGATGTGTACTGTCCTAAAATGGCGGCACGGTAGCTCAAGGGTATCGGGCTAGGCCACGTCAAAGCTTGCTGGATCGAAACTATTGACCAGTGACTTCTGTCAGATCATGTTATTGGTATTATCAGCTGTCCTGTACAGTTGAATAAGGTTGATTTGTCTGTGCCTCATCGTAATACAAGTTCTCTAGCTGCCTTTAATGTAAAGTTCCAGCCCACAAACTACTCCCCCAATCATGGGATCTGTAGGCCATTGGCTCTAGGCTCTAGGCTCTAGTCATTGGTAGTTGACTTCTTTGAGCAATCTCCAACCATCTTAAAAAGATTTAACTATTGACTTATCATACTAATTAAAATAAACGGTACCAGTGGACTGACACATGCTTTCTCCCTTAAGTAAATTTAAAAAAGACAATCTGTAATAAAACTATCATGTTCTACAAAGTAATTCTAAAAATCATTTAATAATTTATTGTTCAAATTGTATGGGGGGAACCCCCCCCCACCAATACCCCAATACCAAGCTTTTTTGAGCTGGTTTTGTTCGGTGATTTGACCTTACACTTATACGTAGTATATGGAGAAAGTATTGTTTTCGTCAAAATTTTCGAATTTGAGTTGAGGGTGGATATATCCGTTTTGGGGTCCCCTGAATCCAAAAAAGTGGGTTTTGACGTGATGTCTGTCCGTCCGTGTGTCCGTGTGTGTGTGTGTGTGTGTGTGTGTGTCTGGATGTGTACAGTGCCACAGCCTACCCCGTTGGTCCGATTTAGATGAAATTTGGCATGTATGTATATATTCACGGTATCTCCAGGCGTTTTTTTCATTTTTTTGAATTTTTGATTTTTAAGGGTAGTTCACCCCTAAAAACCCTTAAAAAACGTGAAAAATCCAAATTTCTCAAAAACGGCTCTAACGATTTTTATTAAAATTTGACAGTTTATAGTGTACAGAGTACTAAATAATTTGACACCACCCGCATATCTGTAAAAATGACGGTTCAAAAGTTATGGGCTTTTAAATGTCTAAAAAATCAAATTTTTAAATTTTCAGCGAAAACAATAAAAGTAAAGTATAACTTGACTGGCACCATTAAAACCAGCTTAAAAAACTAAACAAATTAGTAATTTGAATTATTTGTCTACGACTAACGGTTCCAGAGAAAAGTTAAATTTACTGTCCACGATAAACGCAGTACGTTGTCTGAAAGCGCCCAATGTTATTCTTATGGAGAATAAAAAAAAAATCAATTTCTTCCTTACTTTCCAACCGTTTTCCATGAAACTTGGTATGAAGCGTAAGGTCAAATCACCGAACAAAACCAGCTCAAAAAAGCTTGGTGTTACGGGGGGGGGGGTTGTCCCCCCCATACAATTTGAACAATTAATTTAACTTTGTCTCTCGTGTTTTTATTTTTAGAAATTGGATGATTATTTTTGAAACAATAAATTATTAAATGATATTTAGATTAACTTTGTAGAACATGATAGTTTTATTACAGATTGTCTTTTTTTAATTTACTTAAGGGAGAAAGTATGTGTCAGTTCACGGTACCAGATTTTAATGTTTTGTTCCAGCCTTAAACTACAACCAAGTTTCGTAGAACACTAAAGTAAGGAAGAAATTGATTTTTTTATATTTTCCATAAGAATAACATTGGGCGCTTTCAGACAACGTACTGCGTTTGTCGTGGACAGTAAATTTAACTTTTCTCTGGAACCGTTGGTCGTAGACAAATAATTCAAAATACCAATTTGTTTAGTTTTTTAAGCTGGTTTCAATGGTACCAGTCAAGTTATACTTTACTTTTATTGTTTTCGCTGAAAATTTAAAAATTAGATTTTTTGACATTTAAAAGCCCATAACTTTTGAACCGTCATTTTTACAGACATGCGGGTGGTGTCAAATTATTTACTGCTCTGTGCACTATAAACTATTAAATTTTAATCAAAATCGTTAGAGCCGTTTTTGAGAAAATTGGATTTTTCACGTTTTTTAAGGGTTTTTAGGGGTGAACTACCCTTAAAAATCAAAAATTATATATATATATACATGCCAAATTTCATCTAAATCGGACAAACGGGGTAGGCTGTGGCACTGTACACATCCAGACACACACACACACACACACACACACACACACACACAGACACACGGACGGACAGACATCACGCCAAAACCCACTTTTTTGGATTCAGGGGACCCCAAAACAGATATATCCACCCTCAACTCAAATTCGAAAATTTTGACGAAAACAATACTTTCTCCATATACTACGTATAAGGGGAGAAAGTAAAAGTGCGTAATATGCCTGCAGCAGAACCAGGAACGACCTTTGACCATGAAATAAATACTGATTCAGATCGTGAATATGAGACTTGAGTAAGTGGATAAAATGGAAACACTGGAATAATTGCTCCCCAAGTCAGTATCAAAACTCTTTAATTTGTTGCAAAATAAACTGTCGAGCAATAGTATAAATATAATGAAAATGAAAATTGCACCAGAACAAATAATTTGAAATTGTAAATAATAAAATTTAATTGGTTTGTAATTATATGAATCTTTTATAGTACGACATAAAGTATCGTTCAATACTCGTCCGGAAAGCTCTTCACCAGCGCTTGATCTAAATTCCATGCACGCCTCCGTCTCGCGCGTAAACACGATCACGCACTGGTAAAGAACACTTCCGGACTAGTAATGAAAAATATACTATTACGATAAGATAAAATTTTAATAATTAAGTCTACTTTTGAAACAGTTTTTAAACTAATGATCAATGTAAACACTAATATTCATTTAACTTGACTGCTGGTTATTTCCTTCCATTAAATAGCTTTGATAGAACATAAATTCTGTAAAACTAACTTTTGATTGACTGAGTGGCAGAGTGGTTATAGTGACTACCTTCAAAACTGAAGGTCACTGGATCGAATCCCGCAAGGGTCGAATCTGGACCCAGTTGCTATTTCGTCATTCTAATATAGTTCAAAACTGGGTTTTTGAGAACTCTTTTTGACATGGATATGTCTTAGCTTTGGGGAGGTGTTGGTGATTTTAAGATGGAAAACATGTAACAGGTTACCATAGAAACTACTAGAGGTATTATATTAAATTTTTAATATTAAAAAATAAGAACAGCTGTTTAGCTGAACTGAGACCATTCCATGTAGACATATCCATGATCTAACCTATTTCCCAAAGGGAAGTGAATACAAACATTTTGCAAAGTACGAAGGTTAGTTTAAATAAAATAAGTTTCATAACTTTGGGTGGACCTTTTTTCAAGGAGCATCGTAAAAGACCTTTATTAGTGCGACATAAAGACAGGCATACAGACAGAATTGATTTAAGACCCATTTAATATCTCATTTTTACCGTTTAGTAATTGGTAAAAATAACCAAATATTTTATAATTCAAGCAATGCACAGAAAAAAACAGAGCTAATTTTACCTATTTAGATGTTTACAGCTGGTTTAAGCTAACTGTTTATTGTATCGATTATAAACGTCACGTGACAAATGTCATACAATGTGAATCTGATAAAACCGGCTTCAACCGGAGTGATTGGATCGACGTTGTGTGTTCGGCTCACGCCATTCCTGAAATCAAGTGTGGCCAATCAGCTTCCACCTGATCAAACGAGGGTTCCCCCTTTGTGGCCGGTCGACCTGAAAAGAATCAGGAAAAGAATACGCCACAGTTAACACCTTTTGTTGTCAGCTCCCCTCATCACATAAAAGATTCTTGGTTTATAACAAATTTTGTTTTGATTAAACTCGTAAATATAATTTCTTAGTGATAAACGATGGTCTGTTAATGTGATCTTCTCCTGTGTGGATTAACGTCCACACTATTGAATACGTAGCTTCGTAATTTAGAGGCAAACTTGTGTTTCGGATCACACTCAAAACAGTTTGTTGGACTATTTAGTCTTGTCTAAGGAAAATCTCAGCCTTAGTCATTAAACAGAGTACAAGATCGTACTACAATCAAATTGCACTAATATCTCATTCAAACATGGCTTAGAATACTCATCTGAGTTGGTCACCATTTCCGAAAGGTAATAACCTTATTTATAATACAATTTTATGTTTATAATAAACCGGTTTAAATACCTTATTGTGGTAATACTTATCGATTATAATGCCTACAACCATTCAAATAGCTAGTTTAGCATTTTTATTGCAATCCGGAGGCAATTCCCTCAGTGAAGATAAAATTTCCCTCATACTGCTTTGTTATTCTTCCCGAGTAAGACAACCCTCCGCTATCTCCCCCTTTTGGGTTATTTTTGAGAAGGTCAAATATGACGCTTTTTCAATTTGTTCAACTCTTTAAAGAAATAAATAAACTTAAAAGCAAACTTTAAAGAATATAATAGTTTTATTAAAAATTAAATTGACTTAAGTGAGAAATTATGTGTCAGCCCACTGATACCGTTTATTTACACTTGTAAGATCCTTTACTTTACACAGCGCAGTTCTAACAAAACAGTGTGTAATCAGAATGTTTTATTAGAATACGTTGTCACTAGGGAGTTTATTTTCAAACAGTGTTATATCTAAGTTTGAGGTATTATTACCTGTTTTGTAAAACTTCCCTCCAGTTCGGTAGAATCCTTGGCAATGCGGTAAGCCTTCTATTGTAAACGGTAATCCTGTTTCATAATTTATTAACTGATTTTAATGTCAACTAAATTGTCTTAGCACTTAGTTTTGTAATAACATTTTAGACGTTCAAAATTATTTTCTTCTCAGCGAACCTTCTAACCTTGCTCAAAACTATAATATTTCTCCTTGCTCTTTGGAATAAAACAGTGCAATTAAGCAAAAAAACAAGTTTTACTCTAAATATCCGATATGGTATTCTGATTCATGGACATAGTACAGTATGTTTAGGGTCCATTTTTACAGATAACAATATACGTTTAAATATTTCCATTTACAAAATAGAATTTAAACTTCAAATATACAAATATATATTCCAGCAAATATACCTTAAGTAAATACCGAAAGTCTTCAAATATACCAACATCCTCTTTTATAAATATATAAGAATAGAATAAGATATATATATTATATATATATATATATATGTGTGTGTGTGTGTGTGTGTGTGTGTGTGTGTGTGTGTGTGTGTGTGTGTGTGTGTGTGTGTGTGTGTGTGTTGTATGATTTGTCACAACAAGAACTAGAAGTATGAGTGTGAAATGCATTATATTTTTTGTACAAGTGGATAAACACATTGTTATAACTTTTTGGGCCGTTGTATCGATATTTTTGGTTATATAATATATGGAAACCATACATACATAAATACAAATATATATTCCATATTTTTAATTTATGTATTTGTTCGCCAATGTCATAAAATTGATTGTGACAATCTGCCGGCAAATTTAAACTCAAATTATTTTTTCCAACAACATCAAAAGTTCTTTAATATTTTCAAAAAGTATAAAGTTGTTTCATAGCCATTCAAACATGCATATTACTTATTATTATAATTTAAACAAATATGTTTTATTTCCATCACCACTAAAACAAACACTAATTGTTTTACATCGCACAGTATTTATGTAGAGGAAACACAACAACTAAAATGCCCTGGTTTCAATTAATTTGTTACATCAGTGGAAAAGACGAAGTTTCTGGCAAAAAATTTAACTCAGTTTTGACATGACATGACAGTTTTTACCACAAATAAAATACAAAAGAGCGTAGCTGCTCACAATTTCATCACAGTACAGGGTCCACTGCAAACACCGCGGCTGCGATCACAGTTGACGGAATTCTTTATTAGTCCCATCCACCACAGAATAAATTCAATAACACGCGTCTTTATTTCAAACAACCAAATGTATATTTCGTTTTCAACAATACGATTCAATATAAATACCTTTATGCTAGCATTCAACTATACAATAAAAATTTGACTATCCCAAAACACCATTAATTCATATTTAAAGACTCAATAATTTTTATTTTATTTTTTTTTTTTTTATAATATTTTTTTTTCCGTGCAAACTTCATAAAAAAACATAACAAACAAAAACACAAAACATTCAAATAACACAAATAAAACAAAATATGACGAAATAATTAAAGAAATGACAATTCTAAAGGTAGTTTATTTTGTAATATTAAAATTTAAAAATTATTTAATGTTATTGTGTAAATGTTATGTTTGAACAATACAGATTAAATAAAAAAGTTAGAAAATTATTTTCCATAGATATTCATCACCACTCAAATAAACAACGATATTATTATACACGGTGGCAGCAGAAAATTTTTTATTCATGTGTCTTGACCGTGACATCTTTAATTCATATTTAAAGACTCAATAATTTGCCATCCTCAAATTACGCTCTAAATCATTTACTATAATATGAGTAAGGTCTGTATATATACATAGTGTTTTTTGTAACGTGACACCATTGGTATCTTGTAAACTAAACATCTAAAAGTAAATTTTATATAAGGAACATTCCCTGATTTTGATACACTCAAAAAATGAAATCAAATTTATTTTATGACCTTCGTTTTCTAATAAAAAGGTCAACTTAACTTTTTCTTACAACAGTTCTTATGGATAGTCCCCCCTATTGAATTGTAACAATTGATTTAATTTTTGTTCTATTGTTGTTATTTTCAGAAATTGGAATGTTATGTTTGAAACAATAAATTATTAAATAGTAAAAGTAAAGTTCCGTGTAACCTTCTGGCCAAGGTCTAATGTTAGAGTTTTCAGGTCGCACTACTGCCTCTAACGTGACCTAACGACTACTTATGTAGCCGGGACCAACGGCTTAACGTGCCTTCCGAAGCACGGTGGCAGTCTGAGAAATTAAATTTCATGTGTCATGACCGGGAATTGAACCCGGTTTTTTGTGGTAGGCCAGTACTCTACCCACTCAGTTATGACTGCCAGTAAAAATTATTAAATGATATTTAGGTAAACGTTAAAGAATATTATGATATGAATCTTTCATGTTATTAAAGATTGTCGTTAAGATTGACTTAAGGGAGATAGTATGTATCAGTTCACTGATACCGTTTATTTAATACCTGATTAATTTGCATATACCAAACCGATTAGAGCTAAAGGAGACTAAGTGAAAGACTTAATTTTTTTGTTAACTGTAACCATTAATAGCTTTTAAACTAACATGTGACAGTAAACCTTAAACCTTTGTTTTTGGATATGTTTTTAAATGTATTAAAGATTTTTAAATACTTTAATTTTATTTTACAATACAGCGGTCAAATTTACTTTTTCTTATAGAATACCCTATTTTATGGTATTTTCAGGTAGTAAATACAATTTTAAGACTCTTTTATACTTGAGTACATAATTGTTTATGTGTCCAGCTGTTTACAAGCCACAAAGGCCAAGACATAATTTGTTAAATTTTTCCATAGTAAGATTATCTTCACAGTTGATTCCCCAAGATCAGTTTGAAATGTTAGTCCCCAAGCTAATTTAATATAAATTTCTAATAAATTTATATTAAGCAGAGATTTACATTAATTTAAGTCTCTGTTTTTCACCACAAAATATAGAACACCTATAACGAAAATTAAGTGACTGTCGTATTGGAAGATGGCGAGTATTTATAAAATCTTAAAGGTATTATTCCTTATTTAGTGGCTACTGTCAGATGTATAGTTTACAGTATAAAAATGTTACCAGTTAACAAAAATTTAAAAAATTCTTAATTTAGTCCCTTCATAGCTCGTAAACGATTAGGTAGGCCTATATAAAATACCCTCGCCACATCAGATCTATGTACTCAGCGAATTTCCAAATCATATGTCAATATTAATATATTACAAGTTAATATAAATAAGGGAGTTGGCGTATTCTCCAAAAGATTAACACGGGAAAGAGTGTGCAGATTTGCTGCTGTGAGGAACGCTAACAGTAGGAATTTAAAACTAGTTTGGTCAAAATAAAACAGGTTTTATTTCTATTTATATCTATTAATTTTTATCAACACCTGTCCATAAATAAAGGAGTTCCCTTATTCTCTATATGATTAACATGGGAAAAGAGTATGCAGGTTAGCTGCCATGATATACACATGAACTATGTTTTTTAATCATAAATGGATGGATCTCAACCACATGAAGCTAAATATAAAGTTTCATCCAAAAATATTAGAAAATAAGTGAAACATTAATTTTTCCTTATCCTCCATAAGATTAACATTACAAACCAAATGTACAACGTACTGTGATTAGATTTTCCTATTCTCGGTAACCATTGGAGATAGAGCGATACTTTAAAGTACTAAATTATGTACGTTTTTAAGCTGATTATAATGGATTCTACATAAAAGATGTGAATTATTTAAAAATACGTATAATACACATACAACTCAATTTTGAGATACAACAGCCCCCCAAGCTACCAGTTCCGATTGACATATATATCTGCATTACTACTATTTTTGTCGCTAGGCACTTCAAAACAAAAAGTAACATGGTCCCGGGCTTAAGTCTTGCCACGAAACGGTAACAGCTTCTTCCCTATGGAAAATTCGCTAAAACTACTCATGTAAAAAATTTCTAAATTATTTTTAATATCAAAAAAGCCATAAAATACGAGTGTCCTAAAAGAAAAAGTTAAGTAAATCACCGTACTATAAAACGACGGCAATTTACAAAAATTAAGAGAAATTAAGCGAATATTCACCTTTTAAGTTTACTCTCAAATATTTTTATTTTGTACTAGTAAAAAACAGTCATTAAGTTCTAGATAAGTCACATGTCAAGGGACGTCTAGGGTTTTAAGTAACAAATTTAGGAGTAAAATTACGTTAAATAAAATAAAATTGAAAACTTTAACTTTGGGCTGTGTGTAAAATAAAAAAAGTGTAGTAAAGTCGCCTCGGAGTTGTCCACAGCGCGACAGCAAGCAAAGATTAATCGTGAGGACACATAGGTTTTATTGATTGCATTTCAAACCTGATGCTTTGAACCACCACATTCTATCTCTATCACAATGCAATTTTATATTTAGAAAATAGCTTCACTTTCCATTATAATCGGTTTAATTTCTCTTTTAAACTTTTATTAGACTAATTCCAAACTACACTGGTACAATGTAAGTTAGATTATTTATCATACCAAACATACCAATTCCAAACTGCAATGGTACAATGTATGTTAGATTACTGAGCATACTAAACAGACAATGGTACAATGTATGTTAGATTACTGAGCATACTAAACAGACAATGGTACAATGTATGTTAGATTACTCAACATACTAAACAGACAATGGTACAATGTATGTTAGATTACTCAACATACTAAACAGACAATGGTACAATGTATGTTAGATTACTCTAACATTAGGATTACTTAGTGTAATCCACACAACAGAACACTACACCCACCGACCATCGCTCACAACTATCCACAATTCGTGACCTCCAAGTAGCTGGATTACAGGATGACGCCACCATCCCAGCATTGATTTTGATATGGTAGGTTAGTAGAGAATTAAGTTTGAAATTAAATAAAATACTTCGAATGTTTGAATAACCAAGATAAAAATCAGTTTTTAACAATCCTTCTTAAATATCGCTCATTGCTGGAATTCAGATCGTTAAAGAAGAATAAAAGTGATCCCTACTTATTAGTGATTCAATTACTTAATACTTACTAAATAGTTACTTGATAGTTTTTACGTTTATTATTTACGGGGCCCTAATCTCTAAAACGTAAATAAATAATCAAGAACCTTTTTAATACATATTTTAATAATATTTTCTCTCCTCTGTTAAGTACGAGTATATTTAATATTGCATAGTAGTAAATGAAAAAACGAAAATTGCAACATTTTAGTACTGTTGATTTAAAATTAAATATTTGGATCACGTTAAACTCAATAATAACGGAATTTAACAACTAAATTTTGAAGGTCATTATGAAGTATTTTACATGATATGTATGTTTTGTATTTTACAAGGCTAGATTTTCAATTCCGTTTATCCATAGACATCGACATCTGCAAAACTAACATTTTCTGTTGGTGTTTCATTTCGTGCAGAGATTGAAAGTTATACGGTCGGATTAATCTGTTATCTGAATGTAGGAAACTTATTGAAGTGTTCTATGTGCTGTATCTCATAGAATAATCTTACACTTTGGTTATTTAAACTATACCTACACGTGTACTTTTCAATCTTAGTAATATATTAATGGAAGGGTAATGGAGGAGACTTTTTCCCATACCAAAACTATAAATTATGAGTAGTATATTTTTTATCCATATCAAACCTATGGTATTATGGTTCCAAAAGAATCAAATTGCACAAAATAACACAAGTTTAAAATCTTGCAGTCAACATATTATCAATTCAAAAATTAATACATATTCATGTTAAATTTTACATAATTTGATGTGATTTCACATTCAGAGTAATTATTTAGTTTCACAGATCCTGTAAAACTGTGAGTAAACTGCGAATGTAATTTTACAGGAGATTTTTGCAATTAAGGTATCATTAGATTTTCATTAAATAATACGAAAATTGTATGATACTTTGGTTTTTTTATTTAATGATAACCATTTTCCAGATATGTAAATATTATTACATTAAATAGCCACCATTTTGAAATAGTATTGACAACAAATATTTTAATATTGTACACTCATTTTTGAACTAGATTAAAAGTTCATATCGAATTTCAAGTTGTGGAAGAGATTAAGGTCTATTAAGAAATTTTTAAAAGCACAGCCCGATAGACAGAGGTAAACAAGGCACAGTATATCCATTTTTATATTTTAAAATATGTTTTCTTGAAACAAGAAACAAATCGATAAAAGGAGACCAGGTAGTTCAGAACAACCTGTATAAATTTAAGGTTTTTTTCGAAGAATGTCAACATTTCGAACATCGGAAACATGCTATAGTTCTGAACAACCTAACCCATAACTGTTTGCAATATTTAATACAGTAGGATTACAAATTAGGCAATAGGAAATACAGATGGATGAAAGGGAGGGTTGGGGGTCTGTCTGCTACAGAAGACATTTAACATTTGGAGGGAGGGTGGTATGGCGCCCAACCCTCACACTCCACTAGGGTTCAGTCTCCACTTCATACCACAGGGGTTGGGGGAATATACGAACCATGAAGGGGAAATGAAAAGTGAGACCCCTTTGTCCAACACTAAACGACGACACAAAGATAAAACTTTTATAACTGAGAAAAACTCATAAATAAATAGTGTTTAACATGCCATTGTTTTTTTACTCTTCTGTTTCTTGACTATTTTTTCATATTATATAATTAACTAGCTGACCCGGCGAACTTCGTAACGCCTCACAGTAAACACATGTTAACTTTAAGATTGGCCATGTTCTGAAGTCGAATAGCAATACGGCTTCATTGTGAAAGGTTATATATTCTGGGTCGCTGCATAGTGAATAACAATACTGAAACGATAAAACATATTAATATCATTCCCATAAAACAAATAAATCTGAGTGGATTAATTCACAATTTTCAAATCCAATCCAAACCCAAACGAACCCTAACTGTAATACGGCTTTTATAGGAAAGATATACAACAGCTGATTATTATAATAAACGTAATAATATAAACATTGTAATTATCATATAAACAGGTAACTTTAATCAGACAGAAAATAAAAATAAAAATACATAATCCCCCAAAACCGTTAACTATTAACGTGGTGAATAAAGCTGTTCATTTTTTACAGTACACATTTACTTCATAGTTTAACATTAATGAATGATTCAGATGGCATTGGATAGTAAAGCATACGGTATTGCTAATGGAAAGTAAACCAATCAGCTGTAGCTAAGAAATCAAATGTTTTCATTGTAGACAATTTGTAAACAAACTTACTCTCCATAAGGTTAACATTAGAAATTTAAAACGCCATAAAATGGAAACTTATGGGGTTTTCAAAAATATTTTTTCACTAAAACCTTCCCGGACACATATAGAGCAACTTCCTAAAATTTCATGGCGATCGGATGAGTAGTTTGGCAACGCATAAAGGACATACATACATACATACATACAGACATACATTCAATTTTATATATAGAGATATGTTTTTTATGAAATGAGATAGTTTGAATATGAGAAACGTGCGGTTTGTAGGTGGCCACGATATTAAGATATTATATTATATCCATGGTATGGATGTCACAAATAATAAGGGTTTAACATTATATTACGTCACTATTCCAGGGAATATATTGTGTTTACCTGACGAGTCGGATTGTTCCCGAGCTATAAAAAGTGATGTCCGGAATTACTTTGCGAGTCTGGTTGATAAATTTCGAACGAGTGATATAGGCTGTTAACCTACACCATACTAATAAACCATCAATCAACATAATCTAATTAGCCAACAAAAACTGCCAAAATCCGTTACATATTCTATTACGGTTTTTATTCTTGGTTTAAATGATGCTTATCTACGCAATAACCCAATCACTGCTTTTGAAATCATTTTACGATCAGTTCGGACAGTGATTTTTTTTACTTTTAAAAATACTTATGTTTTAGCTATTTTCCACGACAGCTGGTTTCGATGAAAACAAAAATTTCCTCTAATTTAGAGCGAGGGAAAGACGATCAGCTGATTTTTGCTCTCAATTAGTTTACTATTTGCCCACTAGACGCACTAGTGTATCTATACAAAATAGTTGTATTTAAATCAGCTATTTAACAGTTTAAACATTTAAATTTAAACATAATACGCTCAAGCTTCAATTTGCTGTGTTTTAGCGTGCGGTTTTACATTACTCCAAAGATGTCTAGTATTCCTGGAAATTTAATTTAAAAAGCTTCAGATATTACGAAAGCCTTCTACCCGTGAAGTCTAAGGAGATATATGAAGAAGAATGCTGTGCAAGATTAAACTGTTGAGATTAAAGCAGTTTTGGTTAAAGACAGAAGTGTCTTTCGTATTACATACATTCCTAAATCAATTTTGGAACCCCTAATATTTTGATCAATTTTAACATTCGAGAATTCAACAAAATTGCATCAACTCATAGTGTTTCAATAATGCTTTAGATTTTATTTACTATCATTGTTTTGGATGTAATCCTCACTCAAAATGCATTTTCTCCCTAGATTAACATTAGATTATCTAATTAGATTATCGAGGAGTAAAAACAGTCAATGTAGGAATATTTTTTTGTATTATTTGACCTTGTAGTTTTTGAATTTTCACAAAAAAATAGTTTAGTTATTGAAAGTTGATATTTTAAGCAAATAATGAAAAATGTTATTTGTTTGTGGGAAGTGATTTTTTTGTCACACTTACTAAATGGCTGTTAGGCTGTTTAGGATGTTATAGGACTTAGTTGCAATAATTTTAAGAGGATTTAAACAGTTTCACTACTACTTATAATAATTTTCTACTAATTTATTTGTAATATCCTAATTGCACTTGAGTTTCAGTTAGGTCTTAAATATGTAAAATGGAAAAGTCGAAAGGAATCGTATGGCGATTCAGCGATGATCTACACACCACGAGAAGATGGAAAGCAGAACATTTCTGATCTACCTCCAATTTTAGGACTGGCTTAGGTCTACTTAATTATTTCTGATTTTTATGAAGGATTAAAAAAAGAATAGGTTAAGTATATAATTAATAATATTTAATTAGAGATTTTCAAAATAACTACGAATAATTACTGAGTTATAATCCAAACCGACCGTAAACATTTAACTTGAGTTTTCAGTTATTTAGGTACCTACGAATAATGGTTAGAAAAGGAGTCAATGGACTTGATTAAATAAATAATAAATGTATGTTTAAATAAATATTTGGATTCCTCTATCTTGGGGCAAAATCGTTAAAGAGGATTAAAAATTAAAGTTGTGTAGCAAATATGAAAAGACTATTGATCACAATAATAGAATAATTTGTATAGTAATTTCACATCTTGTAATCTAAACAAATATTTTTTTATTAAAAATTCTGACTATTCTATTACAAAACTTCTAAAGGCGACTGGCATGGAAATATAACAATTTTACGTGGGTTTCTACATGACATCAACACAGTGAAAATACTCGTTTAAATACTCTTGTATTCTGATAACGCAGCAAACTTATGAGCATACAGTATTTCATTTGGGTAAACAAAACACGGGAAGTGAATTTGATTCGTTTTCAAAACCAGAGTTTTGCATAGTAAATACTATTCTTTCTTCCATTGTTGGAAGGAAAATATGAACCGTGTGGTGAAGTTGTTTCTGAATTTCAACTTTTCACTCAATTCAACCACCAAAGCGAGATAAACTTGGAGGAGAATTTAAACTTTTCGCCATTTCGCGGAATTTGAATGGTGTTAACTTTTGAAACGCGTTTTAAAAAGCCTTTTTCTCTTTTTAACTCAGACTATGAATCCGAAATGATCAAAAACATCTAATCGTTCTATATGTTAAAACGAGATCGCACGCAGGACGCTGGTGTGAGTAGAGCGTATTTAGTATTAGCATAGAAATTATATTAATCCCATCATAGTAATCGAATAGTACTGAGTATTCAGGTTTGCTGCAATAAGGGTTGTTTTACATGGTATAAATAAGTAAGGATTTACCATAATTATTGTCAATAATTAAGCAAGTTACACCAATCTAACTATTCTCAATAAGAATTACATGTGCAAATAGTACGTAGATTTGATGCCTTGAGAAACATTAGATTTGGGGGTTTTAAGGATTTTAAGGTAAATCTTAACTAGTGAACTAACATATCAAATTTAGTTTTTGAGTTAGTGATTTTTATCTAATCATGATTTGAAATACTAAATTGTGTGTTTTTTAGCTAAAACCCATGGTAAAACGAAAAATAGATTTTTTTTAAAATCATACTTAAATAAAATGAAAACCTCACCTACCACCCCCCCCACAAATAGTAGCTAATGTAGTCCGATTGCGTTGCCTAACGGACTTATCCAAGATATTACAGAAAGGAACGACTTCACCGAACTTTTTAATAATCCGACAATAATTGCGGATGTTATCTTGGTAACACATACATACAGTTATTCAGATTTCATCTGAGCTCTGAGATGCATATAATTTTGCATATGTTATTATTTACAACCGTTTGACTGGGACGGTGGCGACGTCCTGTAATCCAGCTACTTGGAGGTCACGAATTGTGGATTGTTGTGAGTGATGGCCGGTGGATGTGGTGTTCTCTTGTGTGGATTAACGTCCGCACTATTGAATACTATGTTAATCCGCAAAGACAATCCTCATAATTAGACCAGTTCGTAATTCAGAGGTCGTGGTTCGGATTCCACGTTAAACTGTAGGTCCATAAGTTGCCATCGGCTGTTGGGCTATTAATTAACAGTCCTGTCTAAGGAACATGTCAGCCTTAGTCAGTAACAAGACTACAAGATCGCGCCACAATCATCCTACATTCATTCCTCATTCATACTTGGCTTAAAATACCTACCTGGGTAGGTCGCCATTTCAATTAAAAAAGTATAAAAAAAGTGTTTATATTAAGATTTATTTCATTTCTTTGTCAGCCGGTAAGTAAACAACACATCAGCTGTTCCTCCCCACCACTATATTTGCTCACTCAGTCATCATTCATACTTGGCTTAAAATACCTACATAGTAGTTTAGTCGCCATTTAAATAATCTAATCTAATTTTAGGATATGTCAACTGTTTTCGGGATGAAATAGATCACACACAGATAGTATCTGTATGAAGACAAGGGGATGTTAAAGGAGATATTAGGTGAAGTTGCTAACCACGTAAACCATATTTAGGCAATAAAATATGCGTATTTGACGTTAGTCATAAGTTTCTTAAAAAAATTGAAACTGATTGGAGTAGTTTGTAATGAAATATTGAGCCAATCCATCTGATAGAGATTTATGTTGATCAGCTGTATCAGTAATACTTCTTGGTGATGATTCAAGGGAGCAGATGGCACTCAGAGGCAGATCTCCATCAACCTGTCATTTGATCCAATCCAATCTCGATGCGGCTGTACAATGCTCTCATGAAGGTTAGTTCTCAAAAATATTAGTATTTGAAAATGTTGAAAACCGTGCTGACTGAAACCTAGAAAACCCTATTTTCTAATTTACTAGCCCACATACTCTATAAACTTCAAATATTTAATAATCTTGTCAGGTCTATGCGAAATGAATTTAGATGTTTCAGGTTTTATTGTTTTTATGAAAGGTGGTTAAAGATCCCCAAAAAATAAAAATCTTTATATACTAAAACTTTTACCCTTAATCAAATTTTGTAATAATCTCTTTCCACTCTCAAATCGAATTCAACGGTTTTTACGAAATCTTTACTTTTTTTAATAATTTAACTTCCTGATTTTTCTGTATAGTGCCATAAGGGATTAAATAAAATAAAATAATAAAAATGTATCCAGATTTTTAAGGTTTCAGCAATCGTTTCGATTCTCGTACTTTAGCAGGAAAATAATTCGTTTTTAAAGGTTACATACTTGAATGTGTAACCCTTTTATGATAGAAGGTTTAAAATCATTCATTTTTCAAAACAGGCAATCTTTCTGGGAAAACTCTGTATCGACAAAAAATGTTACATACTCATAATTAGAAGTATTAAGTTATAGTTTTTTCGAAATATAAGAACCAGTTTTAAGTTACCAAAAAGTATAATGAAAAATGGTTATCGTAGATAAAATAATTAGGATTTTTTAATGAACAAGGATTGATAAAAATACGTTGTTTTGAGGAACATAATATTGATCCGGATAACAATACTGTAAAATTATTAGGTCATAAAAGGGTTTCTCTGACCTTTCCATGACTAATTAAGGTAGTCATCGATCCCTCGACGGACGCACCCTTGGCTGTATTGCCTGGGGGGGGGTTGGATCAAAGGGATAATTTATCCGACACGAAGAAACGCAGAGATGAATGTTGATGTACATAAAATTAGCAACGGCTTAAAAATCGACATTAATAAATGTATGGAAATACATTTATAGTACTCGTTTATTTATAGTACTATTTATAGTACTCAAGAAGAATTTATGTAAGAGAAAGATCAGTCATTTGGTAAAAGCCCAAGACTCGTAATACTAAAAGTAAATTCATGAATACAGTAGTAAGAAATATAAACTAAGGGTTTAAATTTATTTCATCCTCTAAATATTATAAATAATAGATTACTGTAAAATGTTCACAAAATATTATGCATAATATAAATATACTCCAAATGCATTTAAGGCATAAAACGTCATTCTGTTTGCATCCATTCATTAATTTAATTTTTTATGTTGGTTTATTATTTTAATTGGGCGTTAACATAAAATTATAGGAGTTTTTTTTAATTTTTTTAACTTTAGAAGAACAATTAATAGGATCCAACCATTTCAAATGTTAATTTCATATGTTAATGGCATATTTTCATGTCATATGTTAATGTTACTATATGTTCATGTCAGTTCCATTTGTTAATGAATAGCCAGTTAAAAAACTCAAAGACTAAATCTCAGACTCTCAAACTCATCCTAAAATAAGAATAAAACACTTTTCATGAATGTTTTTTTTTACGTAACAAGTATTCATTGTATTGAACAGCACTCATTTAAATTAAACACGTTGAGAAACTTGTTACGTTTAACAAAAACAAAGATGCGCCGACGATTTTTAAGAGCTTTGAAATTAAACTTTTATTTATTTAATTTAGGAGTTACCATCTTATTTTGCAGTCTGATTCATCGCGTTCGACGAGAGAGCTGTGTCCTAACGAAACACTTTTCATATGAAAATATATAAAAGAAAATATAATTCAAGAGGTTTCTGTTTTCAGTTGAAAGTCTCCACTTGGATATTTTATTTATGTATGTTCTTTCTGAGAGTATGCCCAAATGTAATAAGTACTTTTTTTTGTTTGAAATTCATTATTGGTGATGGTGGATTGATGATATTTAGATTTTTATTGCGGACATTTTCCATCACGACTTTATGTAAAACAAAGTTTCACGACGTTTCGGGATCTGGAATCTGATCCCGTCCTCAGGTGAACTAATATCTAAAACATAGCACAATTAATTAACATATAATCCGGACCAACCCGGTATAAAGCTGAAAACATAAAAGTTTGAAGCAGTCAAAAAAACACACAAACAAACCATCCACTAACCATTACACACAAAAGAAACCAAACACGTCCGCTCGTTACGGACACTCAAAGACAACTGAGAGGAGTGGGCGTGTCCCACCGGAACCGGAAACAAAATGGCCGCCGCCAAAACCCTAAATCCAGGCGAAAACACGTCCAACAGTATTTATTGTTATTTTATATTCAAATGCAAATCCTTCCTAATGTACATGAAAATTTCAGTACAAAGTTAACTTTACAGAGCAAAAAACACAATATTTTTACAATTTTATACTTAAAACAAAAATCTAATGCCCCTTACGAGCTTTACTACGAGTTAGCATACCATGAGAATTTTGTTTCGGATTTATATAAATATCATTTACAGATACTTTATTTTCCCTATCCTTAAGTTCTTTGCTAAGAATTGGCAGCCACAATGGCCGGATCTCAACTGAAGATTGACTAATTGGTTGGTCTGCTAGTTGTAATAAGTAGTCCCAGTTCAGGATTTTTTGCTTTAGCTATTTTCAGTAGTGGTTAACAAAAACTGCTATCAAGGTGATTCAAATTTCGTTGCTGGCGGCGACCAGTTTCAATTCATCTCGACTCCGTAAACGGATTTCAAATTATTCTTTTTTCATTTAAATATCGTCAAAATCTTTAAAAAATGTATTTACTTCTCTGAGGGAATTAGGTTAGATTATGGATATGTTTAAATGGAGTTCATTATTGATAATGGTGGAATTATATTATTTAGATGTTTATTGCGGTCATTTTCCATCACGATTTTATATAAAACAAGGTTTTACGACGGGATCTGGAATCTGATCGGAGACACACACGTCATGTAGTCTCCGTGACGAGTGGACGTGTTATTTTTCTTATATATGTAATGGTTAGTGAATGGTTTGTTCGTAAGGTTTTTTGCTGCTTTAAACTGTTTTATTCTCAGCTTTATACCGGCTTAGTCCATTTATTATATAATATATTTAACTACATAACACAGGCCAATAGAACTCTAATACAACATTAGCTCAACATTTTATGATGAGGAATACCAAATGAAGAGGATGTACCGGCAACAAATCCGGATTACTTTAACAGCAGTTAGTGTAAACAACTAACTTCTTAGTATTTTTCCGTTATCTCGGCCCCCAAACCACAATATTAAAGTAGGTTATTTTGGTAGCATTTTTCCAATAAGTTTTCATTCCAAAAGTATGCAGATTATTTTACAAACTCTTCATTTATTCGAAAACGAATGAATTTTAAAATATCATAAATAATTTACTACCATAACAAATGCCTCTACGACTACTGGCTTCTAGCTATTATTTAAATGTTACCTGTGATACGTTAAGAACTAAGGTTTTTATTGGAAAATTATTTTTATTCAATCACATCTCTGTGGGAAATAGGTTAGATCATGGATCTAAAGGGAATGTTTTCATTTCATCTACACAGCTGTTCTTATGTATTGAAAATTCAATACAATAGCTCTGATACTTTCTATGAAAACCTTTTTAAAATTTTCATCTTACGAATTGCCAACTCCCCCATGTCCATGTCAAAATGTTGTAAACTTTGAAACATTTTATTATCGCGACAATCTTTTCCATTGATTCGTTATAAAATTTTTATTCGGAAAAGGTCCGATAAAATCCATTAAACCTACAACTGCTAAAACCCCCAGACAACGAATCCAATTACCTAGATTGCATATTTTGTTACACACCTATTGTAAAAATTGTAATACATGAAATACCAATTGGGGGTAATATATTTTTATTTAGTTTATTTATTATAAATCCTCTTTTTTCATTTTTACATCTTTAGTTATTCTTAGCTTTGCCATTTGTTTAATACATCAAGACTTGGGTGAGTACATTCTTATCAAAAATAAATATTTTTATACTTGGTTACTTCCTCCTTGAACCGTTTAGATTTAGATTTTGTGAAGCCATGTTAATATGCCAGTTTATTTTATAACAACTACAAAGTTTTATTACATTTTTTATTAATCCTTTATATATATTGTATTAACATCGACATGTCTAAGCTCTGGGGGAAGTGTGTTAGTTTTTAAGGGAGAATGTTTTTAGATCATCAATTTGTTTTTAATACTTAAAGTATTTTTTTTTATAATGCGCTTGATTTACTGACTACATCACTTTAGTCAGTTAAGATAAGTTCTAGTCTATTTAATACCTACTCTAGTCGATTTGGACCATAAATTTGAGACTTTTTGAGGTTTGATACTGACCTTAGTTTTGTTTTATATCCATTCTACACTCAGCTTTCATGTTTGGTTTAAAGACTTAACGTTTTACATATTGTAATAGAGCTAACTAGTTGGTAGTGTTTTTAAGTTACAAAAACAGTAATGGATGTCACAAATATAATATAAAAATATGGAAAATAATAGTATTAGTCGTATGTTAATAATAAAAAGAAAAAACTAAATGCATAAACTTGTTTCCTTAACTTACTAAAAAAATAATATTTGTGTTCTATTCGTGGTGTATATCACGTCATTGGCTTGGTGCCAAAACATAGCGGGGCCAAAACAGGGAATAATAAAGTCCAGTTGAAAATACGACATTTCACATTCAATAAATCAACTTCAATAGTGTAACAAACTTTTTCATATCGATATCAACAGTTTTGTGTATATTGTTAAATCGTTGTAAACAGGTTATTATTTTTATTAGTATTATTATTTTATGTTATTATTAGTTTTATTTTATTATTATTATTAAGTTTACTGTCGCCATTTATTTTATCGACGTATTTCAAAGAAATACATGCACAAAGATACACAAAAATTATACATTTTCCATATAATAAGGGATTTTAACTGTCTGTAAACAATTATAAGACGAATTGTATATTAGCGAATTTCCCATAGGGAAGAAGCTATTGCCGTAGGTCTCATGGGAAGACTTAAGCCCGGGACCATGTTATTTTTTCGTTTTAAGGTGCACAGAGGTCAAAAACAAAAGTTGTTACAAATTATATAATTATGTAGGTATATAAATGTGTGTCTGTGATCACGATAACTCTTGTAAAAATGGTCCGATCAAGACCAAATTTGGTAGAGAGTTGTATTCCTACAACTGCTCGGACGAGTTTGTAAACCAGACATACCGGTCAATGGGAACGGGTAGTTTGGGGGGGTTTTGTACCCCAAAATGGGGTTTTTTGCGTTTTTCACATGTAATTTTTAAAAATTTCTAATTTTATATTTCACCATTGGAATTAGCTTAAAAACTACACAGTTAAGTCCCTTAAAGTTTTTCTCTACCTTCAACGGTTACCGAGATATTAAAAAATCTAAACACAGTACGTTGTATTGTGGGGCTCCAATGTTAATCTTATGGAGGATAGAGAAAAATTAATATTTCCCATATTAATCAATATTTTTGGATAAAACTTGATATTTAGCTTTATGTGGTTGAGATCTATCCATTTATGCTTAAAAATCATAGTTTATGTGTTTATCATGGCAGCAAACCTGCATACTCTTTTTCCATATTAATCATATAGGGAATAGGCAAACTCCTTTATTTATGGACAGATGTTGATGAAAGTTGTTATAAATGTTAAGATAAAAATTATTCATGGTAGAAATGACTTCTTTCAGTGTTCCTCACAGCAGCTAACCTGCACACTCTTTCCTATGTTAATCTTATGGAGAATAGGCAAATAATTCTCATGTTTTTGGACATATTTTTATAAAACTTGTCATATATTAAATTATTGATTTGGAAATTCGCAGAGTACGCAGGTCTGCTGCGACGGGGGTATTTATTACTTATAGTTTTATACTTACACTTTTAACAGGAATGGCAACCTATCCAGGAACGTATTTTAAGCTGAGTATGAATGAGAAACGAGTGTAAGATGATTGTGGAGCGATCTTGTAGTCTTGTTACTGACAAAGGCTGACATGTTCCTTAGACAGGACTGTTAATTAATAGCCCAAAAGGCCATGTCATATCTAAGGGACTACAGTTTAATGTGGAGTCCGAACCACTACCTGTAAATCACGAACCGGTCTAAATATGAGGATGGTTTTTGTTGATTAACGTAGTATTCAATAGTGTGGACTCAAAATATACATTGAAACCTAGGACGTTCACGGGGCGCAGCCCGAGGGCATATTAAGAAAATGAATGAAATATGAGTTGCATGAGTTTGGTATCTACCTTAGTGTAAAATTTCAAACCGGTTGGATCGGTATTTATAACGTTTACTTTCCACAACAAACCCACAAACATACAGAAACTACATCTTCTTTATGTTATTATGGATATTATCACCAATATCTTTATGCAGGAATTCGAACAGAAAGAAATCAATTGCCACTGCCGTTTTCAAACCGAAGGCTTTGGCTTTGGTATGCGGAAGACACTTTTGTCTAGAGTCAAGGTCAGAAAGAATTAAATAACTTCATTGAACACCTAAACAATGTCTCACCAACAACTAAACGGACCATAGAAATTAAGAAGGAAAAAAACTTGCTTGTTTGGAAGTCAATATAGGTAGGGAAACAGATGGCTTAAAAACCAATGAATATAGAAAACAAACTCACACAGGCAACCTGCAACTCCAAATACAACTCACCTTCAATAAAAATCAAACCACAGCGAATCAGTTAAAGAAAGCGAATAAATTCCACTTTTAGATAGGGCTAAGACAGTTTGTCAGGATAAAGTTTAAACAAAGAGTTTGCTCAAATATCAGTAGATTTGAAGCAATATGAGAATAACCTACAGAAAATAATCACAAGGTGTAAGACCCCGAAGACCATAAAACCCGCAAAAATCCATAAAACCGGGAATTAAAGATGAGAACCAAATAAGGTCAGCTACACACCATTATAAGATTTAGTAAGAGTTTTCAGTGTCTGTGCCTTATTTTCCCCCCTACCTATTGTAAGTTTGTTTTTTCTTACAATAGCTCAAAGTTACATATGACATGAGACTAGATTATCTAGCCATTTATCTTGTTAAGATGTTTTCAGCTACCCATAGAATGAGCTTAATACGTCAAAATTTGAAAAATATTATAGACAAACTCTAAAATGACCTATCATCATTTTAATCACATTGTTCGCTGTTTAACATTTTGTGGTAAAGGTGATCATAATCAAAACTTTTAACTTGATTTATGGTAGTTTTAAAATCCATATTTTAAGAGAAGGAAGTTAAAAAGATTTTGACATCGCACTTACTAGACTAAAAATCCAAGATGGCGGAGACACTGCAGAGAGTATAGTTTGTTATCTTCATCTTTCTTAAATCAATGCTGTTAATTGTATGGTTTATTATTTTTATTTGGTAAGGTAGCTAATTATCTACTTCAATTATTAATAAAGGAAATAGTTCCACTAGCTTTTTAGAATATGACACTAGGCAATAATTTCTAAAGAGCGAAATAAACAAAATGACTAGATTCCAAAAACTGTCAGACACGGTTAAATGCGATGTGATTGGGATTTGACTAGCGCTTGCTCCGCGTTGAACACGATGTTATTATGGCTTTGAAATCACAATCAGCACATAAACAGATTTTGTGTTTGAGAAATCCTATTCTAAAACCCACATTTACATAGTTAAAAGGCAATATCATGTGTGGTAGTGTACATTTGAGGTGGTTACTTTTTATTATTTGATAGGTTTTATAGGGCTAGTACGATTCATAGACAATTTATCTCTTTGCAAATACGAAATGAACATAAATTCTAATACGCATGGCTAACATATAACTGTGATATAAATACCAGTTTTTGAGCCTCAAAGGGATCGTCTCCCTTGTTTTGGCTCAATACCGGAAAAATGCTCGACGCACGAAGCTCTTTCCATTCCGGGAAAGAGGAACAGTGTGAAAACACCCCAGGAGCTCTGTTTACAGAGGTCCCTAATGTGGCAAAACACTAAAACCCCGGTGGTAGCACCACACCACTGCAATCGTCCCGAGCTATGAGCTCATTGCGCCATCACAGTGAGTGGCCTCTATTCTGTATCAGAATATCTTACTTGTAGCCTTACTCAAGGCAACCGTCCCTTTTTTTCCTTCGCAGTATGGACAATACGAAGTCGCTCACAGCCTTCCATTTTTCATCACCCTGCAACATCTTTCCCACAATGTTCTCAGGGGTCAGATCACCACCAACTGTGTTTGCAAGGGCAGTACGATCTTCTTGAAAATGACGGCACACAAAAAAGGTGTGGTACACATCATCTTCGCTGTCTTCACAGTATGCACCTAGAAGAGTCTACTTTACCCATTCGGTGCAGATACAGGCGGAAATAGCCATTCCCTGTCAGGAACTGAGTGAGATAGAAGTTTACCTCCCCATGGGTGCGGCAAATCCAATTCCCAATGAGGCGCTATGTTCACCTTCCGGTTGTCCCATCATCCCATCGACGCTGCCATGTGGCCATTGTTTGGCCACGAGCCAGCTCAGCTGCTTCAGCTCGTTCTACCACTGGCTCACGCACCCAGATAATTTCCTTTTCTTGAGAATATAAATACCAGTTACCTTAGAGATAATCCATGGAAAAAGAGTTTAGAATGTTTGCGGATTTAAATAATTTCCATGTGTCACAGATTTCGTTTTTTTGAGACGAAATAAAATAGTTGAGAATCCAACAGTTATGTTGGTAACTCAGATATATTTTTTTTTTGAGAATGTAATACAGTTACCTTAAAAACTATACATTTATATTTATTATTTTGTTTTTGAGCTCATCTGATAAGTTTGAGAGCTAGACATAGGAGTTTTTTGACAATTCATGTGTAGTTGGATTTGAGAATCATTAGGTAATTTATATTTTTGGTAGTAAGGAGTGGAATACACGTTTTAGTTTTAGAACTTTAAATAAATTTTGTAAGACATTATAAACGTTCTGGAGATTGCCACTTAAGGTTTAAGTAAAGTTAAAGCTGTTCATTATAAAGTTTTCAGATTAGTGTGTAAATGTCGTTTCCTGTGCATAGTACCGTCTCTTATATGGGTTAGCTTACAATAATGTTCTCTTATTACTAATAACCCTCTCAAATTCAATAAATATTAATATTGCCTGGGAAGTCCTTGTAGTTTTTGAGTTTTCTTCGTTTAGCTACGACTACAAAGTGAACAACAGTGGTTTCCGAGATTTCGTTCTGTGTTCCTGATATTTCTATCTTTTAAATTGTTTTTTATTATTATTAGCACCCACATTTATGAAAATTATTTTCATTAATCTATATGAGAAGGTTTTTGTTTACTTAAACTAACCCACTATAAAAATAAAATAATTATCTCTCAACGCCCCAGTTTTCAACAATATCAATATATATTCTTCCAAGTTTTACATAATATATGGTTTTTAAAGTGATTAAATGGAATAAAATAATCATCGGCTGTCAAATTATTTTATTTTTTTATTTGTTTACATTGATCATTTATTTAAAACCTATTTTTAAATTATTCTAAATTAAAATGGCATATAATGTTAATAATGATACAAATTTTCTTATTTGATCTAATTGTACATTAATGTTACATTTGAGCTGAGAATTCTTTGTTTGAATTTATTTTTTTAACATTTTAGGTTATTATTTTATCATGATAGTTATCTTGTTTCGTAACACTGGATCGTCTAACCCACACAACGTCCGTTGTACGGGTTGTATATGTTGTGTTCTGCTCGTCAATCATAAAAAATGCATAATACGTTTTAAACAGCTGGCAAGCAGGTTGTATTAAGTCAGTGTGGTTTACAGGTATACAGTATACACCGTAGTGAGGTTAGGTGTGTTGGTCATCAGCTGATTGCCAACATCGATCGATCATCTCTGTATACAATTGTACATGACTAACAGCAATGTCCACTCTCTCTATGTATCATGCCATACTGGCTGGCTACGTACAAGAATGTACGTATGTATGTAGACAAGAATGTATGTGAGACAAGGCTAAGATTAGCCTTGTCTCACGACTATAAAACTGTTGGCTTAAAAACAATACTAAAAATCAAAATCTTTTTATTTGCAAAAAACACTTGACACAATGTTACATGAACCGCACAAACTGGTGCTTCTTCAATGCATTTGTCGACATGGATATGACTTAGCTCTGGGGGGAGTGTTGGTGATTTTTAAGATGGAAAATATGTAACAGGTTTCCATAGAAACTACCAGAGATATTTTATTTAATTTTTAATATAAAATAATAAGAACAGCTGTTTAGGTGAATTGTAAACATTCTCTTTAGACATATCCAAGATCTAACATATTTTCCACAGGGAAGTAAACTGTGGTTTTATTTTACGTGAAAGTTAAGCTTGGAAAGCAAAAACTAAGGAAAAAGGAAAAAATACTAAGGCACTAAAAACAAAACTAATAATTTAAGGAAAAACAGTAATATTGATATTGTAGTTTATGGGTATCAGAGTTAAATACTAGGCCCCTATTTTTCCAATGTAGTATACTAAGAATTTTCTGCCAAATAGTCCAAAATTCTTAAATTTTTATATCTCATTTTATTAGGGGTTTTATTGAACATTTAAATGAAATATTTAAAAAATATAAAAACTCAAATCGATAACCTAACAAGACCTCAAATATTTAAATAGGTCTGTGGGCTTTGTCAGACTTCAAATCAGCTGATACTACAACCATCTGTCGTCAAATTTCAATATAAATTAAACCAGGAATATCATAATATAGTTACACATAATTTTACAAATATTATTAAAAGTATCTTAGTAGAATATGTCGCGCAAATTACCAAGACCCGCCTAGAGCTAAGACATATCCATGTTAATAGATAATGATAGTTAATTTTTAATTTCCTTAAAAAAATTTTTTAACTGATAACAATTACCTAAGGTCACATTTTTCATACTTCTACAAAATAAGTACCGCCACATACCGACCAGTTTACCAGTATTTGGGTTGATCTTTATGGGTTATACTAGGTTATATACTAACTCAATAACTCAATCCAGTAAATCGGTTGCTCTTCTATTTGCTGTTGATTCAACGTTTTCATTTTTGTATATATTTAAATCAAATCCCCGTTTTCCCTTGGCTAGAAAAGTGATTACAAAAAGTATGCATTTAGAAGTTTTTTTTTCAAAACTTGTGTTGGTTTCAAACTAGTTTCAAAACTTCAAGTAGTTCAAAACTCACCCAGCGGAATTATTAAATTTAGATTACCATTCTGAAATGGCGACCTACTTAGGTAGGCTATTTAAGCCAAGTTTGAATGAGAAAGAGTTTAAGATGTTTATGACGCGATCTTGTAGTCTTGTTTCTGACTAAGGCAGAAACATATTTTTATATTGTTCACGTATATTGTCTATATGTATTTTTATATATATTGAAACATATATTGTTCATATTCCTTAGACAGTACTATTAATTAAAAGCCCAATAGCCAACGGCAACTAAGTTACCAACCGTTTAACGTGGAATCTGAACCACCTTTGCCTCTAAATTACGAACTGGTCTAATTTGAGGATGGTCTTTTCGGATGAATGTAGCATTCAATAGTGCGGACGTTAATCCACACCAGAGAAAATAGGCTATATGCTCGCCATTCATTTGACTTATCAGTCTCAGGGAATTTAAAATCAAGCTAATTTATATCTATATAAATAAAATTAGAGTTTTGTCTGTACATTGTTTAGAATTATTCATTTTTTTGTTATTTTTACTTTTCGTGCGTTAGTAAAGCCGAAACCGGTCTTATCTTAATTTTTGTCTGTTTGCCTGTGACGCTCCAGGAGGCACTTTACGCCGTCTTCTCCGAAAAAACGGGAGAACTGATTACATTGAAACTTAGTTCATGTATTCTCCACATTCCAGAGAAGGTTTATAAATGCTTGAAATCGCCCGCCGCCCCTTGAAAAGTAAATAACGAGCATTTAAAAACGCACTTTTACGCGATATTACTCGCATTTTGATCCAGTTTTCAATGAATAACCTACTGGTAATAATCAGCTGTTTTTGTAGTTTAAAGATTTAATAGAAATAAAAACAATCAGCAACCAAATCAATATTTAGTTAGTCATTTTAACGTATAAGTAACTATAATAATGGTATTAATGTTCTAATATATTTAATTGTAAAGTAATGCTAAATAATAAAACTGAGTATTGATTTATTTTCTTTGTATTGATTTAATTAGGATTTCAGGTTTACATTTTGGTATGATAATTTTTTTCTTTAAACTGAATCCTACAACCCGTACAAAGGATGGGCTTACTGCTAGTAAAATATAAAACAAATTATATTTGAAAGTTTTAAGTTTAAAACGTTTCTAGTGTCTTCTACGATAGTGCTTACGTAATAGTCTTAACGCAACTCGTTGCAGTAGCTGAATTGCTTACCGTGATATGAAGGCGCTTTCTTAAAATGTAATCTTTATCGATAGACTGACCACACTAACGCATTTTACATTTCACACTTGTTGCGTGAAACCCCCCCCCTCAATACCCCTTCCAATTAACCATTACGTCTCGATACGAACTCGTCCAAATAAATGTAGGAATACACATCTCTACCAAATTTTGTCTTGATCGGACAATTTTCACGAGTTATCATGTTCACGGACACACACATATACAGGGTGTTCATTAAAGTCGGATTCTGAAATGGCGACCTACTTAGGTAGGCTATTTAAGCCAAGTTTGAATGAGAAAGAGTTTAAGATGTTTATGACGCGATCTTGTAGTTTTGTTTCTGACTAAGGCAGAAACATATTTTTATATTGTTCACGTATATTGTCTATATGTATTTTTATATATATTGAAACATATATTGTTCATATTCCTTAGACAGTACTATTAATTAAAAGCCCAATAGCCAACGGCAACTAAGTTACCAACCGTTTAACGTGGAATCTGAACCACCTTTGCCTCTAAACTACGAACTGGTCTAATTTGAGGATGGTCTTTTCGGATGAATGAAGCATTCAATAGTGCGGACGTTAATCCACACCAGAGAAAATAGGCTACATGCTCGCCATTCCTTTGACTTATCAGTCTAAGGGAATTTAAAAATCAAGCTAATTTATATCTATATAAATAAAATTAGAGATTTGTCTGTACATTGTTTAGAATTATTCATTTTTTTGTTCCGGTCTCATCTTAATTTTTGTCTGTTTGTCTGTGACGCTCCAGGAGGCACTTTACGCCGTCTTCTCCGAAAAAACGGGAGAACTGATTACAATGAAACTTATTTCATATATTCTCTAAATTCTAGAGAAGGTTTATAAATGCTTGAAATCACCCGCCGTCCCTTGAAAAGTAAATAACGAGCATTTAAAAACGCACTTTTACGCGATATTACTTGCATTTTGATCCAGTTTTCAATGAATAACCTGGTAATAATCAGCTGTTTTTGTAGTTTAAAGATTTAATAGAAATAAAAACAATCAGCTGTCAAATCAATATTTAGTTAGTCATTTTAAGTCATTTTAACGTATAAGTAACTATAATAATTGTATAAATGCCCTAATCAATTTAATTGTAAAGTAATGCTAAATAATAAAACTGAGTATTGATTTATTTTCTTTGTATTGATTTAATTAGGATTTCAGGTTTACATTTTGGTATGATAATGTTTTTCTTTAAACTGAATCCTACAACCCGTACAAAAGACGGGCTTACTGCTAGTAAAATATAAAACAAATTATATTTGAAAGTTTTAAGTTTAAAACGTTTCTAGTATCTTCTACGATAGTGCTTACGTAATAGTCTTAACGCAACTCGTTGCAGTAGCTGAATTGCTTACCGTGATATGAAGGCGCTTTCTTAAAATGTAATCTTTATCGATAGACTGACCACGCTAATGCACTTTAGATTTCACACTTGTTGCGTGGAACCCTTCCCCAATAGCCCTTCCAATTAACCAATATGTCTCAATACGAATTCGTCCAAATAAATGTAGGAATACACATCTCTACCAAATTTTGTCTTGATCGGACAATTTTTACGAGTTATCATGTTCACGGACACACACATATACAGGGTGTTCATTAAAGTCGGGGACAAACTTCAAGGGGTGACAGTACTCATCAAAATAAACAAAAAATTGTCGAAAGATCCTTTGTTTAGCCGCTAGCCGCCATTTTGTATTTTATACAAAAACGTTATATATCAAGAACTATTTAAGATACAGAAACCAAGCTTTGCACAAATATTTATTTGCTGAAGAGTAAGGTATTCTTTAAGTATTATTTAGTTTGCTAATACATTTTCAAAACGGCGGCGGTTAAAAATCTTTTAATTTAAATAACAAAAACCCCATTAACTTTATAAAATTTTGACAAAAATATTGCAATTTTAATTTCAAACCGAACGGTTTTTTAGTGAACTAAATCCGTCCACGGATAAGCGAGAAAATGCACTTTTAAAGTTAGCTTACAGAACCCATGCGCCACCGCGGCGCGGACGTGGCGAAAAAGCGGCTGGCACAACAATTAATAATTTTTCGTCACGGCCGTGCCGCGGTGGCGTGTGGGCCCTGTAATCTAACATTAAAAGTGCGTTTTCTCGCTTATCTTTGATCATAAACTTATGTTATAAAAGTTTTCAATCATTTAAATTTTCAAAATTAAATCAATACAAGTTATTTTTTGTTTTATTTAAATTTAAAGTTTCATTGAAATTTAAGGAAAATTATTTTTTTTATATTAAGAATACATATTTCAACGTATTTTTTCAGATAAATTTTTTCAAGTTTGTCGTAGACAAATAATTCAAATATAATTTTTTGTTTTTTAAGCTCAATGTACCACAAGTTATACTTTACTGTTTTTCGCTGAAAATTTAAAAAGATTTTTTTGACATTTCAAAACATACTGAACCGGTTTTTACAGACATGCTGTGTCAAATTATTTACTACTCTGTCTATAATACAAAAAATCAAAATCTAGACGTTGAGAAAATTATTTTACTTTTAATTTTTAACATAAAAATCAAAAATAAAAAATGAAAAAATAAGACATTTATATGCCAAATCATCTAAATCGGACCAATAGCTGTACTGTAAACATCCAACACACACACACACATCGACAGAAATCACATCAAAAACTTTTTTGGATGACAAAACGGATATATATAACTCAATTCGAAAATTTTGAGGAATACTTTCTCCATATAAGTAAGGGAGAAATTAAAATGCTTTCTCGCTTATCCGTGGACGGATTTCGTTCACCAAAATACCGTTCCATTTAAAATTAAAATTACAATCTTTGTTATGTTTTGAAAAATCTATAAAGTTAAAGGGGTTTTTGTTATTTAAATTAAAAGATTTTCAACCACCGCCATTTTGAAAATATAAAAGCAAACCACATGATACTTTGAGAATATTTTTCTCCTTGGCCCATAAACATGTGTGCAAAGTTTGGTTTCTGTATCTTAAATAGTTCTTGATATATAACGTTTTTTGTATATAATACAAAATGACGGCTAGCAGCCAAACGAAGGATTTTCCGACATATGTTTATAGGATTTTTTTGTTTATTTTTATGAGTACCACCACCCCTCGAAGTTTGTCCCCGACTTTAATGAACACTCTGTATATATAATTTTTACCGACTCTTTTTTTCTTAGACGTTAGACACTTCAAAACGAAAAAGTAACATGGTTCGGAGCTTAGGTTTTGCCAAGAGACCTACGGTAATAGTTATCTAAGGTAAATTCACTAGAAGAAAAACACATTCATCAGAAAAGTGCAAAACAATTTGAAATTTGTGTTTACCAGTCACCGACAGTTCAGGTGCAAATACTGTTGAACGAAATGCAGGTAATATCGTCAATGACACACGTATTGAGCAGCTGCGACCATGTGACAGTTGCGATAAAACTAAAGCGACATTCGTGGAACGGCAAGTTTGATGACAACAATCTGCTGTTGCTGCTACGTCTATATCCAGCCATTGCTCATGTTACAACTGCCTTGATTGTTTTTTGACATGGATATTTTGTTTAGGCAACTTCAAACTATATTTTTACCACAAATAGCATGAAATAGCAAACGATACACTCCACGTTTACGTATTGATTCACCGATTGGACTTTCAGGGAAAATGTTGGTTTAATAAAATAAATGTTTGTATGACCAACGTGACATTTCTTTTTGATTTTCCAGTGATACGTATTCTATCAAACCGTAATGGCTTCAAGTGCCTCTTGAAGGTTTATTTTGTAATTATAAGGTGACTGGGACGGTGGATTGTCCTGTAATCCAGCTACTTGGAGGTAACGAATTGTGGATAGTTGTGAGAGATGGTCGGTAAATGTATTGTTCTCTTGTGTACATTAACGTCCGCACTATTGAATACTATGTTAATTTGCAAATACCATCCTTATAAGTAGGCCAGTAGATAATTCAGACGCAGTGGTTCGGATCCCACGTTAAACTGTAGGATATTAATTAACAGTTCTGTCTAAGTAACAAGACCACAAGATAGTGACACAATCATCCTACACTCGTTTCTCATTCATAATTGGCTTAAAATACGTACCTTGTGTTACGGTCGCCATTTCAATAATCTCATCTAATCTATTCTAATCTTCCAGGTAATTCTGGCTCATGAAACTCAGTTGTAATCCAACCGAGCTGTGATTTGTGACTTTGATTTTTTTCACTTAAATGGCGATCTACCATAGTAGGTATTTTAAGCCATGTATGAATGAGAAATGAGTGTAAGATGGTTGTGGTGTGATCTTATAGTCTTGTTATTGACTAAGGTTGATGTTGAAATTTCCTTAGAGGACTTCTCCAACAGTCAATGACATTTAAGGACCTACTATTTAAGGTAGGATCTGATCCACAGTTTTTTGTCTCTGAATTACGGACAGTTGAAATAAGGATGGTCCTTTGTTTGAAACTCATTATTTGGTGAAGGTGGATTTATGTTATTTATATTTTTTATTACAGATATTTTCCATCAAGATTTTAAGTAAAAAATTTTCACGACGTTTCGGGATCTGGAATCTTATCCCGTCGTCAGGCGAGCTAGTGCCTAAAACATAACACGATTAGTACATAATCCGGACAGGATCAGATTCCAGAACCCGAAACGTCGTGAAACTTGTAATAAAAATCTATATAACATGAGGGTGGTCTCACACATAATGTAGACATACTACAAAAATGTTGTTTCAGGAAGTAAAAGCAGGATTTTAATGAGAAGGAAGGAGAATAGAGGTAGCTTTAGAAGAGACTGAATAAACTATTATTGAAGACCTGACTCTTATTTCATCATCATTAAAGCAGATAGGGTTATCAAAGTATGCACCTTGCCTTAATATTTAGAAGATACATTGGTCAAATGTTAAGATAAGCTACTTCCACTCTTGCTTTAGTACAATATTAAATTTATAACATCCCCGTAGCAGTAGATCTGCATAATCAAGGAATCTAAATTCATTTATGAATCACTTGAGGTGAACTGAGCACAACAAGCTTCATCCTTGGTAAAGCCACATATTAAATGTTATCGTAGTATGTTTACAAATAAGAACGTTTCGTGGCATCAGCTTACGTATAATATACTTACATAAGAATAACATCTGCCATCAAAAATATTAAAACTTGGATTTTTATATACATTACTAGGCCTTAGCCAGATGAAGTTGTGCAGTATTGTTATCTTATTCATTTTAAAAATAAGGAGGTTATATAATTTGCTTTTACATGTATACAGTCTTGAAAAAATTGTGTTTTTGACATGGGGGTGTTGGAAATTTGTAAGACGAAAATTTGTAAAAGGTTTACATAGAAGATACTTGAACTATTGTATTAAATTTTTGTTGGATACGAATTCCCTTTGTAGGTACATATCCTTAATCTAACCCATTTCCCACAGGGAAGTAAATACAAAAATTTTCATCTGTGGGTCTCAAAATCGAAAAAAAATTATAATAAAACTGTGTCTAGGTATTGTCATGATGATCACGGTAGTAGCTTTTCTATGAAAAATCCACTAAAACTATAAATCTCCACTCTGATTAATTACGTCAGAAAAATATGAAACAAAACCTTTTAAGAACAGGTTGTTTATCGTGGAGAAAATGCTTTCAGTGTAGAGGGATTTTATGGTTTAGTAGAGTTGTATGGTACTGTGATCCAAATGATTCCTTGTGTCATAGATGAAAATAGAATTGATGCAGGATTTAAAATCATATAGCAAAATTGAAAATGCCTTAACTCAGTGTATTACAATTTCTACTCTGTGTACAAGTATAAAATCTCAGATTGAGCTCTATGGACCATGGAATTAACTCTATTTCAAGAAGTGTAGAGCTTTCATGGTATCTAAAAGACTAGATGCAAGCATAGGCGAGTCCAATCTTTTTTTTTAGTTGGTCCATCTCTTTTCTTAACAACTTGTTCATTTCAAAGGGGGTTTCTTTCCGAGACTTGTACGCTACCAAAAATGAAAATGCAGCTCTCCAGCTTTCCTATGGTTTCCTAACCCTTCATTCAATCTGACATTTGACCTTACGATTTCTACTTGGAAAATATATTTCAATTTTCACTATCACGAATTCATATAGTTCAACTGTAATATTGTATTACAAAACAAAGTCATGTTTGTACATAGTGTTAATGGGAAAAAATATATTAGGGATGCACACAGAAACTATTCAACAAATTATAATTAAATATTTAGTACATACATATATTTCCAACCCTAAATAAGTTTTTATCACAGCTACATGCAAAAATATATTATTCAAGTTTTTAACTCACGATTATTAAATAATGGTATTTTCTGTTTATACCCAGACGTAATGTCACACATTTGAGGTTACAGTAGTTTAGGTTCCAAACAAAAATACGTAAAATACAAGAGTTTCCGCCGTCTAAAATATCGTTAAAGATTAAACTCACATAGAACATTGTGTACCTGCTACCTCGTGTGTTAGAGAGGTGGTGTAAGACACAAGCTATGTCAGTAGCTATGCCTGTAACATCTTACTGTATAGCACTGAACTCATGAGGATAGTTACAATTCGCATTTCCTTATACGTATATATATGAAACATTTATATGTATAAACATTACTTGGTTCTTCAACAGTCATTGAACACTTGTTGTTACTGTTGCAAAACACACTTTGTAGATTGCTGTATACATTTTTAAATAAATTGCTATATAAAGCTGCAAAGACTTTGCAGCTTTGATTCATGTCCAAAACTTAATCTCTACCTTTTGAAATTTTCACCAGACATGTTTCGGACTTTACCCGTTCATCTGTAGTGATTAAATCAACAGTACCATATATTTATCATTAAAAGTAGCCAAATTTTTAATAAATTTTTTAATCTCTATATATAAAATAGAATGTATGTCTGTATGTATGTATGTATGTATGTCCTTTATGCGTTGCCAAACTACTCATCCGATCGCCATGAAATTTTAGGAAGTTGCTCTATATGTGTCCGGGAAGGTTTTAGTGAAAAAATATTTTCGAAAACCCCAGAAGTTTCCATTTTATGGCATTTTAAATTTCTAATGTTAACCTTATGGAGAGTAAGTTTGTTTACAAATTGTCTACAATGAAAACATTTGATTTCTTAGCTACAGCTGATTGGTTTACTTTCCATTAGCAGTATGCTTTACTATCCAATGCCATCTGAATCATTCATTAATGTGAAACTATGAAGTAAATGTGTACTGTAAAAAATGAACAGCTTTATTCACCACGTTAATAGTTTAAGGTTTTGGGGGATTATGTATTTATATTTTTATTTTCTGTCCGATTAAAGTCACGTGTTTATATGATAATTACAATGTTTGTATTATTACGTTTATTATAATAATCAGCTGTTGTATATCTTTCCTATAAAAGCCGTATTACAGTTAAGTTTAGTTTGGGTTTGGATTGGATTTGAAAATTGTGAATTAATCCACTCATATTTATTTGTTTTAAGGGAATGTTTTTAATATGTCTCATCGTTTCAGTATTGTTATTCACTATGACGCGACCCAGAATATATAACCTTTCACAATGAAGCCGTATTGCTATTCGACTTCAGAACATGGCCAATCTTAAAGTTAACATGTGTTTACTGTGAGGCGTTACGAAGTTCGCCGGTCAGCTAGTAATTAATAATCATTATAGATCGCAGAGTAGCCTATAATCAGTTTTGTATAACTATACACTCCATTTATCTTTTCTCTGATGGGTAGATCTTTATTGTTGTGTAATATGTTTTGGTATTTTTAAACATCAGTCATTGTAAAAATGTTAGTATTGACTTCCCAGTGGGAAATAGGTTAGATCATGAATGTGTCTAAAGGAAATGTTTTCAGTTCATCTGAACAGCTGTTCTTATAACTATATCATGACGTCATTAACTATGTGACGTCACTAACCAAACGACGTCACAGTTTCAAATGTAGGTCGCGCAAATTGTCAACATTCTCCCAGAGCTAAGCCATATCCGTGTTAATTACGTACTAAAATCCTAGTTCTACCGGACGGTTTCCTAGTTTTTACTACTAAATACGGACGGTGAACGACAGAAATATGTCTCAAAAACAAATATAAATTTTAAGAAGTAGAAAATTATTTTAACGTTTCAAGTAGTTTCTTCTAAGTTTTTAGTATGATATTTTATTCACCTGGCGTCGGTTTCTTTACACCGTACATATTCTAAAGTAGCTATGTATTATTCTTTTTTAACTTTCTGGAGTTGAAAGTACTGGTTATTACATTACAGGCTTAGTATGTATTTAAAACCACAGTTAAGATTTTTTAGAAGGTCCTGGTATATTATCGTTTCTTGTACACTAGTTTTTGTACGTCTTTGTAATTGTGTTATATAATGAACAGATATGGAAAATAACTTTACCTGTTTCTTTATGTTTGTAGAGGACATAATTTGGCAGGGGTTTATTGTTTTGTTTGTGTAAATTAAAATACCAATTTCAAAATACACCGAAGATTCTCGATTATAAATTAATCATTTAACTATAGAACAAATTACGTTTCTCGGATATTTCTTCCAAACCATAGTATAAACTACTCAATATCTAACCAAACTCAATACCTAGTAGACATATAACACCGACAACATAAGGGAAGAAAGAGAATAGGTTGCAATCAGAGATCCTGAGTTAAGAGGTCAGACAGAGCTGACGCGCGACGGCAGACTCTTTATATGAGTTGCAACATTAAGGCGAAATGAACTCTAAACTCTAAACAGTCCCTTAGAGCACACAACCCTTCTTCTTCTCGCCATTCAGGCCATTGTCTTCTATTTGGTCTATTTACTCCTATTTCCTTTAAGACAATTCAATTTTAGCACGTAAAGGTCATAAGTGTGGATTACACTTATAACATTTATGTCCAAAGGTGAAAATTTCTCTTATTATTTGAAATACTATGATAAAACCTTCAGTGATAGACCTAACGTGATAAAACCTATGATACAGCTTCATATAGTTAGGATATAATCATTTATGTTATTCAGATATTTATTACGGACATTTTCTATCATGATAAGTATAACAAACGTGTACGACGTTCCGAGATCGGAAATCTGATCACGTCCTCAGACAAAAAACATAAAAAGTTTAATTAATTAATACATAGATTAGATTATTGAAATAGCAACCTACCCTGGTAGGTATTTTAAGCCAAGAATGAATGAGAAATGAGTATAGGATGATTGTGGCGCGATCTTGTAGTCTTGTTACTGACTAAGGCTGACATGTTCCTTAGACAGGACTGTTAATTAACAGCCCAACAGATGGCAACTAAGTGACCTACAGTTTAACGTGAAATCCGAACCATGACCTCTGAATTACGAATTTGTCTAATTATGAGGATGGTCTTTGTGGATTAACGTAGTATTCAATAGTACGGACGTTAATCCACACAAGAGAACACTACACCCACCGACTATCGCTCATAACTATACAAAATTCGTGACCCCCAAGTAGCTGGATTACAGGGTATCCCCACAGTCCCAGTCTTAGGTATAACAAAAAAGTTTAAATCAGTCAAAAAACTTACAAACAAGCAGCAAAAATCACACACACACACAGGAAACGAAATACGTCCAATCATCACAAAGGCTTGAGAAGAACTTCTGGAACGTGTTTTCCTTTCTTGTGTGCGTGAATATTGGTGCTTTGTATTGTTTGTAAGTTTTTTTTACTTCTTTAAACTTGTTTGTTTTCAGCTAAGTCCCTGTATTAATTATAATATTGTTATATTTTAGGTTCTAGCTCACCTGAGGACGGGATCGGATTCCATATGAAACGTCGTGAAACTTTGAGTTTCTTATCGCGATAGAAAATTTCCGTAAAAAATCTAAATGACGTAAATCCACCATAACCAATAATGAGTTTCAAACAAATAAGTAATTATTAATGTTCAAAAATCTTATTGAGATAAGTTTTCTTTCAAGGCACTTACTCATTTCCCATTTTTGTTATGAAGGATACGGAATTTGATATTACCTCCGTGTTATTTTTATTATTGTGATAAAACCTGTTTTACAGCTTTATCTAGTTAGGGTTTACTAGTATAAAAAATAACCAGCCTTGATGTTTACTTGTGCCACAACCGTACTCATTTCCCGTCCTTCTCTCATGGAATAAATACTAAATAGATATAATTACTAACTAGCTTAGGTACTATTTTTTATGTGTATTTCTGCGCCAGAGGAATTTTTTTACGTTTTGATGGGGAAAGGTCCAAACTCAAAGGTCCAAATGGCACAAATGGCGACTGGGTCCAAATTCGGGATTCGATCCGGCGACTTTTCAGTTTTGAAGGCAACTAACACCACTAATTATAACCACTACAACACCCAGCCAGTACTCTATTAACATTAAAATATAAATACAATATTTGGACGCGTCATAAGAAAATAATACATTAAACAAAATAAACAAACATAATAAAATATATAACATAAAATATGAGGGAGAGATGTCACCTAACAACACTTATCAAATAGAGACACAATTCCAGAAGGTGTTCTTTTGCTTAAATTGATTAACATTATTTATCTGTTCAATATGATTTGGTATTAGTATATAGTATATGACGCGATAGTTCAATCAACCACACATGATTTATGGTTATCGACTGTTGTTGATATTGTATATTTCTACTTCCCTGGTTTTAACTGACAATCTCTTTCCCGATGGGTTGGGAAAAATTACCTTTAAGTGAAGCTTACGTCCAATAGAAAAATTATTTTTAAATAAAAACGTAATTGCAAAACTATAAACCGAAGCAGTTTTTTACGCCACCTTGAACGCTAAAATTGGTTTTGACATGAATGAGAAGTGTTATAAGAACCCGCTTCATGTGTTATACAGTTTGACAAAGGTTGATAAAAAAACAAAATGGCGTTGGTCTGAAGTTCATAACTTTCCATTTTTAAAGACTTTTCTTTTGGATAGACCTTTTGAAATATAGTTTCAGACGTTATGTAGTTAAAATATCTCAAATTTTATACCGAATTTGATGTATGATACTTTTTAAAAATTTCCTGTAATTCTTTGTAGGCCACTCTAAAGAAACGTTGGAGGATATTCATAAAAGGCAGAATGGTGAAAATTTTGTATTAAATTGTAGATCTTTTGAATTAGAATACATCGCCTGGCTCTCCAAAACAAAATGGCAGCCATTTTAAATCCATAAATTTTAATTTTTCATAACCACCATTTTGTTTTTTATCAGTCTTTTGAGATCAGATTTGCGGTATTGTTTTCTACTAATTAGAATCTTTCATTTAATGTCCATATCAACTAATGCTTACCTTTAGTATTTTTAACTCTCCAGATGCCAGTCATTTCACTCTGGAATTCCACCTCATAATATCGTGGATACTATGCAAAGTATAACATATTATATATTTTTGTGTTCAGTATAATACGAAAAATTACCAACTTACATATAACAAAAAAATTACTCATGTAAAAAGATTTGTTTATAAAAATCATTTTCATAGTGTTTGCGCTCCCCGTTTCATACTCCCCACCTCATTACTTCCCATGGGCAGTCTCCCATACATTTGATCACCATGTACACAAAACATAAGCTTACTATTACCTGTAAAGATGTGCCAAATTTTTATGTGGTTAAGTCTTGTCTTTTGTCATTTTTAATTCGTTCTATACATAACTGTTTCCTTTATATTTTAGACTTACATTATAAACACGTATGGTATTAACCGACGAGTTATTAATGTTTCATTAATGTACGCCAACAATTAGAACAAGGAGGAAGCTAACAATCCTGACTAATTGTATAAAAAGGCGACGGCAACGCAAGCTTTCCCCATTATCACCAACAATACCGAAGGATTACCGGATTATTTGCTCACCAACAATGGCTCTGAGAGATCCGAGCTTCACAGGGTCCAATGGTGAAATCTACTTTTACTTTCCACTATATAGTCTTCTATTAGCATACTGCGTGTGGTATTAATTGGAAATTAAAATACGTAGGGTGTCCCGTAATTTTCCAGAAGTACGTACGAGTGTATAGTAAGAGTTAGATATACTTATCTTTTAGAATTGAAGTTGTAAATTGATAGGACGACATTAAAATATATTTTAATGACGTCATTTTCTAAAAAAAAGTTATTTATTGTTATTTTAAACGTACTTTTTATAAAGGTTTTTTGTGTCTATTGAATGTATTAAATTGTAATTTTTTAATTAGGTACCTTTTTCCTTTTTGGAGCGCCCTTAATATTATATATTTTTGATACTAAATATATTTTCAAAACTTTAAATATCCGTAACTGCCAAAATATATAGAATCTTCAAAGACCAAGAAAGAAATTAACCACCAAATAAAAAATTGTGACCATTTTCAAACATTTTTTAATATTTTTAAAATAAAAAAATCAAATCATATCTTTTTATTGTCATATAAAAGTTACAAGTATTTACAAGGTAAAATATACAGAACAATGTTCTTAAGTCACTTTCATTCTTGACCAGTCAGTTTTTTTACATTAGATCACATTTACTTCACATTCCCTGTGTAGTACTCTTGAATATTTGGTACATAAATTATGAAAACATAAATAAACTACATAGTTACAATAAAAAACAGAATACAATTTTATTAAACAAATAATAGTGATAAATTATTCTTCTGTTGATAAAAATAAAAATTAAAAAACTGTTAAATAGCAAAAATAAATAAATGACAGATATAACAAGTAAATAAAATTATAACAGACTACCAAAGAAACAGTGGTTCAGTTATACATTACTTAATTAAATATTTGTACTCAAAAGGATTAAAAATTCATCGATGTCATAAAGAGAGCATGAAATACAAGTAAGAAGGTGTTCAACAACCTTCATACGAATGAGTGTTGATAGGATTTAGGTCTACAATGTTGGAACCTCAAATGTTTCCTGTTACGAGTGTTATATGAGTGGACATCTTAATTTAGAGTCATACAAGATAAGCTCTTCAATGAGTACATAGCTAGTTCTAAAATGTATAGATTTATTACTGTTTTTATTTAAAGTTTGATAAATATTGGCTTACAGTGTTCTGAAGGATTTGAGCTATTTATAAATTTAACAACCTTTCTTTGCAATATCAAGATTTCTGCGACCCTAGGTGAGTTACCCACACAAGCAAACAATACTAGATTATAGATTGAAAAAAGAGAAATCTGTAATTTTTAATGTTTTGCATTTCACAGATACATTGTTTGTATTTTACATTTTAGAGTAGTCATTCTGACACAAAGGACAATTATGGACATTTTAATGTTTGTTTTCATTTTGTGAATATTTGTATTTGTGTTAACAATGAGAGAAAATAAAAATATTCTTATTCTAAACTAGCCAAAGTACCCGTTCTTCGCACGGGTTAAAAAGGCTGAAAGGTGTAGGCTCTACTGATACATTTAAGTTATTGCTGATTAATTCTTCATTGTTTACAAAATGACAAAACACGAGTGTCTATAACATTTCAAAGTAACATCTGTCAAATATTGGGAGAGGATAAGGATAATGTAATAGAGACAGCGTCAAAAAAAACTTAAAATCTACCATTTATTTCAAATAATTCACTACTAGATCCAGCAGTTATATTTTGAAAAATTAACTTTATTCTTTTTCTTACCAACTGTCAAAATACAGTAAACATGTTACATTAAAAAATGTAAACATTGATCCCAGGATACACACACACTTCTGCTTCCAACTGTAAATTTTAGTGTTCACAGTTGACATCAAGTAATTTTATGTTTTCATTCTTTGACAAAGGTAAACATTGAAATTTTACGTTCATGTACAATTTTAGGGAACTAAATATCTATATTATGAGTTTAAGATCTACCTTCTGTAAAATTTCAAACTCGGTTGTATTTTTCGCATTTACTTGAAAAACAAAACAAAAAACAAATCAAACATACAGTGGCACAGTAAAAAATATACCATTCGTTCATGTGAATCCTTATTTAGACAAAACAACTTTTTGAAAAATTAACGTCAATGGTTGTGCCACACTACACACACCCACACAAACACACACAGATATATAAGAAACTATAAGACTATTTTTGTGTACATTGTATTTTCACGTAATCGGTCATAAATCTCTTACGCTGAAATCAGATCTATCCAAGTAGGAAATCTCAAATTCATATTTAAATCATTATGCATTGTTTCGGTGTAAAGGACAAAAAATCGTTTAAAAGTTTAAATTTATAAATTTATATTAATTATAAGTACAAAATAACTTTAATTTCTAGACATTACAAAATGTTCCGTTTACCGAAACTTCCTCAACAAGCTCAATCAAACGAAACGCTTGAGTTTTTAATCTTTTAACTTAAAACTTTTTAAACTTCGAACTCTTTTACTTGTTTCTTATAAGTCAGTAAAACTTAAAATAAACAAAGAAAAGTCTGAAAAAATCAAAACCTATCGAAATTATTCTCACTACGTTGTATTTAAAACTAAATTTGTCTAAGAATGTAAATGCATATGCAGACACGACAAGCTGAAATATTTGCTTTTGTCAGTGGCTTGTCACTTCCACTGGCGTCGCTATTGTATTACAAACAATGACCATCTTGTCAGAGTGTTCTGGGTTGGTGGAACGTACATATTAAACTGTGGTATAAGGGGACATTTAGGCTAACAAAAAAGGTTAAATGAGTCCTTGAAAGTAAAATATATTATTTTTACTACCATCGAATTAAAATATCACTATAACGCGCTCTCAGCCGGAATCTATGTCGAATGGGCGAGATGAGATAACTGCAGAAGAAGAGTCTGCGTTTCCAGCACCTTTTTCACTCACCTGTCGTAAGATCAATGCTAAATTTAAGAGTCGACATAATTTTGTATTGTACGAGAAAAATTTTATATAGTATAATCTTATTATTGTAATTTAAACAATAAAATAAATTAGAATCAGCTTATAGAAACAGGGAATTAAGAACTATCTACCAAGATCCTGCATCATTATATTAGATTATTGAAATGGCGACCATACTACAAGGTAAATTTGATAAGGATATACTGTAGAAAAGTACAAGGATGATGCAAGTAGAAGATGTGAGGATTGAGTGTAAAATGATAGTCTTGTTACTGACTAAGGCTGACATGTTCCTCAGACAGGACTGTTAATTAATAGCCCAACAGCCGATGGCAACTAAGGGACCTACAGTGTAACGTGGAATCCGAACCACGGCCTCTGAATTACGAATCGGTCTAATTGTGTGGATGGTCTTTGCGGATTAACGCAGTATTCAATAGTGCGGACGTTAATCCACACAAGAGAACACAACACCCACCGACCATACATCACAACTATCCACAATTCGTGACCTCCAAGTAGCTGGATTACAGGATGACGCCACCATCCCAGTCGAATCATTGCTCTAATCAAAAGCAGAAGACTGAGATGGGCAGGTCACGTAGAATGGAGCTGGAGTCCACATTAAGAATAGCTTTAGAGCATCTTCCACGAGGCAAACGACCACTGGGGCGCCCAAGACTAAGGTGGTGGGATCAGGTGCAGAAGGACATGCAGAAGCTTGATGTTGCACCAGACCTTTAGCAGGACCGAAACGGATGGCGTGCGGCTGTTGGCGAGGCCAAAAACCTGTTACGGTTTGAGTGGCCACATAGGTAAGGTAAGGTTTAATACAGGGAAAAGACTTATGAATTTAAAGATATAAATAACATTAAATTAAAGCGGCTTGCGTTGCGTCAATAATAACTTAAATAACTGCTTTGAAATTACCTATTTAAAGTGTCTATTCGCTCGCCTAAATGTGAACTGATATTTGGGATAGGTTAGGTTTGAGCCTGCCTATAGTGATAAAAAACACCATCAACAATGGCGGCGTTACGATTTTACACCGCGGCCATTTTGTTTTGGATCAATCTTTTGAGATCTGATTCCAGACATTTTATCCAAATACAAAAGACCTACAATGTAATACCAACGTTTCACAAGACTGTCTTTTAAGAACTCCTTTTTATAGTAAGTCGTTTTAAAGCAGCACAAATCAAATTTTGTATACAATTTTTGATATTTTAACCAGACAACGCCTGAAACTGGATCACAAAAGGTGAATCCAAGAAAAATGGCGGTGGTTTGAAAGTCGCAACTTTCCATTTTCAAACTACAATGTTATTTTCTATCAACCTTTTAAGGTCGGGTTTGCGTCATTGACCTAAGTTCTACAGGATCTTCAATTTGATTTACGTATCAACATTAGCTTACCTTGTCTCTCATGGATGACCTCCAATCACCATTCACACAGTAAAGTAGCTTACTACTATTAATGATATGCCAAATTTGGTCGTGTTATATATTTTTGTCTCAAAGCTGTAAAGATTCAGATTCACATTGCTTTATTTTGACAGTTGTTTACAAAAACTGCATTATAGTGTCAGTTAAATTAGTAAAGTAGTGATAACAAACTATGTATAGTAATGAAACAACATATTTCTTTTCTTTAAAATAATTAGGATTTGTCATTATAACCGATAAAATACTTAACATTATAAAAAAAAATTCAATTAAATATTTTCTAACCATATTTTCAAAACTTTTGGGGCAGCTTGCCTTTGCCTTAACGGAGTTTGGAAGGGCATTAAAAAGCAACGGTGACCGAGTGCATAAACTTCAAACATACAAAACATCCTCTTTTAGCGAATTTCCCATAGGGAAGAAGCTATTACCGTAGGTCTCATGGCGAGACTTAAGCCCGGGACCATGTTATTTCTTCTTCTTTAGGTGCCCAGAGTCCAAAAACAATAGTCGTTAAAATTTATATATATATATATATATATATATATATGTGTGTGTGTGTGTGTGTGTGTGTGTGTGTGTGTGTGTGTGTGTGTGTTTGTGAACACGATAACTCTCGTAAAATGGTCCAATCGAGAACAAATTTGGTAGAGACGTGTATTCCTACAAATGCTCGGACGAGTTCGTTAACCAGACATATCGGTCAATGGGAACGGGTAGTTTGGGGGGGGTTTTGTACCCCAAAATGGGGTTTTTTGCGTTTTTCACATGTAATTTTCTAATTTCTAATTTTCTAATTTCTAATTTCTAATTTTATATTTCACCATTGGAATCAGCTTAAAATACTACACAATTAAGTTCCTTAAAGTTTTTCTCTATCTCCAATGGTTACCGAGCTATTAAAAAACTAAACACAGTACGTTGTATTGTGGGGCTCCAATGTTAATCTTATGGAGGATAGGGAAAAATTAATATTGGAAATATTAATCAATATTTTTGGATAAAACTTGATATTTAGCTTCATGTGGTTGAGGTCTATCCATTTATGCTTAAAAATCATAGTTTATGTGTTTATCATGGCAGCAAACCTGCATACTCTTTTCCCATGTTAATCTTATGGAGAATAGGCAAACTCCTTTATTTATGGACAGATGTTGATGAAAGTTGGTATAAATGTTAAGATAAAAATTATTTATGGTAGAAATTACTACTTTCAGTGTTCCTCACAGCAGCTAACCTGCACACTCTTTCCCATGTTAATCTTATGGAGAATAGGCAAGTAATTCTCATGTTTATGGACAGACTTTTATAAAACTTGTCATATATTTATTATTATTATGTTATTGATTTAGAAATTCGCTGAGTACGCAGATCTGCTGCAACAGGGGTATTATAGATATAAGAAGGCATTACTTAATAACAACATATAACTTATATTATTATTACGTACTACATTACACTACATGTGGCGGATAAAGGTATCTAGACAGCCAATTTAGCTTTTTGCACATCCCCTGTGCTTTATTACGTACTATTATTTTTTATTATGTCTGAAATGGTAATCTTGGTCACATTAGAAAACTAAAAAAATCCAATCGATGTTTTAACATAATAAAAGAGTCCACTTAACGATTTTTTTAACTGGAGGATTTGGGGACAAAAATCAAATTCATCCCTTACAATTAATTGTCAAAAGATTGGTGTTTTCTACTGTTGTTGTATTGTAATTCATGGAGTTGTAATATTAGGGTCCGTTGGGTTGGTTCCAACTTTACAGAAATGACGCCGAGTTCCAGTCGAGTGGCATTACAAGAAACGGAGAATAAACAACTTATACGGTTCTTATTTCTGTGGTTAAGTGAAATATTTACTCACACAATCTTTAAGAAGATGGACAAGTACATGCATTTTATGCGTATATTTTTTATTTACATTAGATACAACGGAACCCCATTAGGCTTCATATTAAAATAGATTTGGTTAGTAACTTTGTAGATGACTTTGAAATTAATTTAGGTTCAGTTTTAGTCTACTATTGTAACTTATCTAAGACTTTATGTCAATGCTATTGTATGGTTAGTTAGTTACTGAACTGGCAAACTGTCCAGGTATTTTAAGCTAAGTATGAATGAGAAATGCTACATAATTGTAGCGTGATCTTGGAGTATTGTTACTGACTAAATATTCCTTAGACAGAACTGTTAATTAATATTCCTACAGTCAATACCATACCTAAGGGACATACAGTTTAACGAGGAGTCCGAAACACTGCCTCTGAATTATGAACTGGTCTAAATATGAGGATGGTATTTACAGATGGACTTAGTATTCAATAGTTCGGACGTTAATCCACCCCAGAGAATATCACATCCACCGACTATCCAAAATTATTCGTGACCTCCAATTAACTGGATTACAGGACACACCGCCGCCCCAGTCTAGTATATAGTATATATACGGTATATAGTTGTATGAAAGATTTTAAAAATTTAATCCATAAAAATATTAAAAAATCAATACATTTAGCTACTATATTATTTGAACACACAACACTACAACAATTTATTCAATTGCCAACATTTCATCTTATTATGTGCTATATGCAAGGGAGTTTTTTAACCGTGCCACCACTCGAATCTTATAAAATAAACATCTGACAGTAAATTTTGAATTGGGAACATTCCCTTGGTTTGTAGAGGTTTAAAATATAGAATTAGTATTTTGTAAATAGGGACTATTTTTCAACATGGTCGCCAACCTATTTTTTCTAATAGAAAATCCTACAATATATTTTTTGGGAATTCATACATTAGAAATAATTTTATCACTTTTTTATTCTTGAGTAATTTTTTATATACCCAACAGATTACGTGCAGACAGACTAAATTATCGACAGATTTTGATTTTTTTAATATTTTTATCTCGATATTAATTTCGTGGAGAGCTTAAAAAATTATTTTTTGGACATTTAAAAACCTATAACATTTAACCCGTCATTTTTTCAGACAGTTTTTAATGATTTTTAGGGATTGACTACCCTTAAAAATCCAAAATTCATAAAGATGAAACATACCAACTTTTATCTATATATAACCAAAGTGGTAGGCTGTGGCTCTGTACACATCCAGACACACACACACACACACACACACGGATGGACGGACGGACAGACATCACATTTTTTTATTCAGGGGACCCCAAAACACATATATCCATTCTCAACTCAAATTTGAAAAATTTGAAGAAAACCATACTTTCTCCATATAAAATGTATAGTAGAAGGTAAATAAAAAAACACCCAGTATAGTGTTATATACGTCCAATGTAAAATGACCTGGAGGGACTTTATTAAATGTTTTAATCATTGAAAGTACTATAGAAGAAATATTAATTGGAAAACACGCTAGAAAAAAAGAAAACATTGAATAACTTATTTATAACCAACTAAAACCAAGATTCATAATTAAGTACAATCGTAATTTGTTCAGGAATTTATTGGGAGAGAGCCCCACCCTCTAGAAGTAATGCACTATCGTGGAAGAATTCAATTGTGTGTCAAAAGTGGTTCACTGGACTCATAATTCTTGCAAGTGGGACAAGAAAATCATAGCCACGTGAGTTTAGAGTAGAAAGATCCATTTGGCAACATTTGGCAATTGAGCAGCATGTTTATTAACTTACTTATTTTATTATTATTTACTAGCTGACCCGGCGAACTTCGTAACGCCTAACAGAAAATACATGTTAACTTTAAGATTGGCCATGTTCTGATGTCAAATAGCATTACGACTTCGTTGTGAAAAATTAGATATTGTGGGTTGCGGCATAGTAATAACAAAACTGAAACAATAAGATATATTAATAACATGACCACAAAACAAATAAATCTGAGTGGATTGATTCACAATTTTTCTAATCCTAAAACCAAACAAAACCTAACTGTAATACGGCTTTTATAGGAAAGATATACAACAGCTGATTATTATAACAAACGTAATATGTATAAACACCGTAATTATTTTTTATTTGGCCAACATAATTATAAACACGTGACTTTTAATCAGACTAAAAAATAAAAAATATAAATACATAATCCCCAAAAACCGTAAACTATTAACGTGGTGAATAAATCTGTTCATTTTGTACAGTACACATTTACTCCATAGTTTTACATTAATGAATGATTCAGATGGCATTGGATAGTAAAGCATATTGCTAATGGAAAATAAAAACAACAGCTGTAGCTTAAGAAATCAAATGTTTTATTGTAGAACATTTGTAAACAAACTTAGTCCCCATAAGGTTAACATTAGAAATTTAAAACGCTATAAAATGGAAACTAATTGAATTTATGGAAACTGAATATGCCTAAAGCATGACCGGAGCAGAGACGAATCCAAAAATCAAAGATCATTAAAATCGGTCCAGCCGTTCTCGAGTTATAATGCGTGTAACTAACACGACTTTGTTTTATATATTTTGATTTATTTATTGTTATTTTGAATTTGGCATCCCAGCAGAATTCACAAATCATTTTTTCGTCAGTCTAGGGGGCACACGTCTTTAGTACTTAATGCGGCTAGCAACTCGCTGTTTACATTAAAATTAACAAATAATAGCCTCTTAAGCGAGCACGAAATTCTATTTGTACTGGACAGTTCTTTACAAAACAGTTGCAACAGCTGACAGGCGTTTTTGTCAAAATATTGGCCAAAGTTAACCTCATCATTTTTAAACGTGAGAACCGTTTTTTTAACAATTATTTATTTCCGGATCAATATACAATATTTTACACAGAATATTTAACAATAATTCGACTTAACTTTAATAATAAAAACATCGAGTGGGTTCTTTTGAGTCACCCCAAAAAGAACATAATACACATTTTTAACAAAAAAGTATTTATTTAAACTATAATTTATAATTTTGTTAGTCTAGATCAAGAAATCCTGAACGAGTCTAGGCTTTAATCGTCTATTAAGAGTCAGTTGACCAATATTGAATTGCACTGCCTCAGGCACTTGATCCAATCTATGGATAAAGTTTGTTGAACATTTTCTTATAAAATATTTAATGGGGCTCACACAAAGCTCTTCATGGAGATGTTTATTCCTAGTAAACCATGGAGCGTTAACACTAATACGGAGAATTTTGTTCTGAAAAATTTGAATTCTTTTAATTTTTGAATCTGAAGCTGATATCCCCCAAACGGGGTAAGCATACATAATTAATGGTCTTAATAATGGTCTTATGGCGAGAACCGTTCCTGTATACGGCATGGAATTTTTGTGTGGTAAAATAATGGCGTGCTCAAGAGGAAACTCTTCAGAAACGTTGTTGGTCAAGGCAAATTAAATATCAAATGAATTGATGTCTCTGGTGAAAATCGCATCATACCGATCAATTTCAAATCCTGAATTAAATCAAATTAAATTTATTTTTTGGTTTGTAATTACTGTATATGAAATGTTTGTAGTATGATGATACCGAAAAGTTCTTGACCAGCGCTCGATATAAATTCCGTGTTTGACATAAACACGATCTCGCACTGGTAAAGAACAATTTTCCTGACTCGTAATGATATACAGGGTGTCCATGAAAAACGTTTCAGGACTTCGGTGAGTGATTGGGTACATTAAAGGAAGAAAAAAGTTCCAATGGAGGTATGGTCTAAAACGATTATTTTCTCAGATATCCACCATTTTGTATTTGCCACAAAATATTTTTTAATTCAAACATTTTTTAACGGATTATTTTCAAGTTTAGTAAGTGTTTTACACTAGTAGACTACTATTATTAAAATAATAACTAACATGATCCAAGCTCAAAATCCAAAATGGAGGTCATTTTAAATTTTGCCGTTAACCGTATTACAGTATTTTAGTTTTACAATTTTAAATGGCCGCCATTGTTTATTTTGACCTTGGATCATGCTATTTTCTTTAATAATAGTAATCAACTAGTGTAAAACACATACCAAGTTTTTAAAATAATCCGTTAAAATATGTTTGAATTAAAAAATATTTTGTGGAAAATACAAAATGGCGGATAACTGAGAAAATAAGTGCTTAGGCTATTGGAACTTTGGCTATTTTTTCTTCCTTTTAATGTACCTAATTACTCACTGAAGTCTTGAAACGTTTTTCTTGGACACCCTGTATACTATTACAACATTATTTTTGTAACTTATTTCCCATTAAAACTGTTTTACATCGTTGTGTCGATGAGAGGAACCTTAGAGCAAAAATAACAGTGTGCAAACAGAGATAGTGTGACCGGAAATGAAGACAAGAGATTCTACTTCTGAGAACCTGGTGGGCACCGAAATGTAAAGCTGCGGTGCAAACCTAACATTTCCTGTGACAAAACAGTGTCGATTGTTGATGTTATGAGTGTTGGTTTCGTTAATAATCAATGGCCACTTTCATGACTTTACTGAAGCAGAATAGGCGTGCCCGTCAAACATTTCTGACTTTGGTGACAATACATTACGTCACTGGTCCGGGAAATTGGTGTTCACCGGACAAGTGTGATTGTTCCCGAGCGAGACCAAGTCGAGTGCAGGATTGACATGCGAGTAGGCCTACGGTAAACACATTTTGGACGAGTTATATGCGATATTTGACGCCATCCGAAAGTGAGAATTTTTAATCTTTCTTATATTTACTTTTATACTTTTAACTGAAATGGCGACCTACCCAGGTAGGTATTTTAAGCCAAGTATAAATGAGGAATGAATGTAGGATGATTGTTGCACGAACTTGTAGTCTTGTTACTAACTAAGGCTGACATGTTCCTTAGACAGGACTGTTAATTAATAGCCCAACAGCCGATGGCAACTAATGGACCTACAGTTTAACGTGTAATCCGAACCACAGCCTCTGAATTACGAATTGGTCTAGTTATGAAGATGGTCTTTGTGGATTAACGTAGTATTCAATAGTGCGGACGTTAATCCACACAAGAGAACACCACATCCACCGATCATCTCTTACAACTATCCACAATTCCCAGTCATATTTATATACCTACATATATATAATTTGTAACAACTTTTGTTTTTGACCTGTGTGCACCTTAAAACGAAAAAATAACACGGTCCCGTGCTGAAGTCGTGTCATGAGACCTACCGTAATAGCTTCTTGCCTATGGGGAATTCTCTATAAAGAGTCTAAACAATGAATATTTCGATATATATTCATAGCTAATTTCTTGTTATTTTTTATGAGAAATGTCAGCCCTAAAATTATCAGTAACTGTAATAAACACCCTTATTCTGTTTAGGACACTAAGTGTTTGCACCTTATTAAAAAAAATGTAATAACGCAATATTAGTTCATATTGTTTATAACCCCTTGTGATTTAGAACCTAATGCAATATGAAAGATAGAAGTTGAACGCTGGAGGAAGGAGAAATCAAATAATGTAGCTCTGACAAGGCTAATTTTCCTCTGAGGTTCAGGATCCTTTATCTTGTGATATCTGAAAAAGATTCTGTCAAAATGTTTAGGCTTAAGTTTAACGATTTTTTGTACTCATTTATGAAAGTAAAGCAGCTGTTACGAAAACAAATTAAATAAACGGTATGAGCGAACTGACACATATAGCCCATTTAAATGTGAACAAAATTATAGACCTTTTAGTGTTGCACTATTCAATAATTACAAAAACAAAAAGCTATATTAAAAATACAAATGTTCATAAACAAGTTAAAAACTCATAAAAAGGTCCAAACTCACACCTTTACCTTCCAAGTTAATAACATAGTTTTTGTGGGATTTATACGACGGTATCACATTTAGCTACCTACGAAGTTTCATGAAAAATGGCTGGGAATTAAGGAAGAAATTGATATTTAGTAAGCTCCATAAGAATAACTTTGGCCGCTCTTAGACAACGCACTATACTTACCTCAGACAGTAATTTCAAATTCCGCTGGAACCATTAGTCGTAGTCTAGTACTTCAAAATACTAATTTGTTTGGTTATTAAAGCTGGTTTCAATGGAGATAGTCAAATTATTTTATGAAATATTATTTTGCAAAGAATTTTAATTTTTTTCATTTAAAAGCCCTTAAAAACTGTTAACCATTACTTTCACAAACATACGGGAGGTGTCACAACATTTGGGACCTCAATAAATATAAACCATGATATTTTAAACATAATCATTATTTTATAAGTAACTAGCTGACCCGGCGAACTTCGTAACGCCTGACAGTAAATACGTACTAACTTTAAGATTGGCCATGTTCTGAAGTCGAATATCATTACGGTTTCATTGTGAAAGGTTATATATTCTGGGTCGCGGCATAGTGAATAACAATATTGAAACGATATGACATATCAATAACATTACCATAAAACAAATAAATCTGAGTGAATTAATTCACAATTTTCAAATCCAATCCAAAAAAAAATAGTAATACGGCTTTTATAGGAAAGATATACAACAGTATTTATTATTTAAACAAATATATAATATAAACATTGTAGTTATCATATAAACACGTGATTTTAATCAGACAGAAAATAAAAATAAAAATACATAATCAAAACTAAACTATTAACGTGGTGAATAAAGCTGTTCATTTATTACAGTACACATTTACTTCATAGTTTTCATTAATGAATGATTAGATGGCATTGATAGTTGGCTAATGGAAAGTAAACCAATCAGCTGTAGCTAAGAAATCAAATGTTTTCATTGTAGACATTTTGTAAACAAACTTACTCTCCATAAGGTTAACATTAGAAATTTAAAACGTCATAAAATGGAAACTTATGGGGTTTTCGAAAATATTTTTTCACTAAAACCTTCCCGGACACATGTAGAGCAACTTCCTAAAATTTCATGGCGATCGGATGAGTAGTTTGGTAACGCATAAAGGACATACATACAGACAGACATACATACATTCAATTTTATATATAGAGATTTAAGTATTTTATTTATGTAAGTTATGTATTAAACCCATCATATTTATTTCTCATGACAGTTCCATTAAAATATATTGACCGAAAATACCTTTATTCAAATCAGTTCTGCAAATAAAATCTCTCATTTAAATTTGGATTTATTTCAGATATGTTTGGAGGACCAAGCTTGATGTAAATATTAAATTCAACAACAAATTCTGGGAGCATTGGATGAAGGTATTTCACTCTCAAATCATGTGATGAGAACAAGTCAAAATGCTTTTGTTAGGCTTCGAGGGGTTTACAGACTAAGACATTTCCTCTCAGGGGAAGCTGGTATACATAATCATATATAAGAAATCGACTTCCTCAAGTGGGTACTTTCAGGTAGGAAGATATTTCTGAAAATGAAACAACAAATTTAATCTTTTATCATATAACACTACAACTATCATTTCATGGCTACTGAAAAACGAGTTTTGGATATCACGATATGACATTGGTTTTATGGGACCTATTTGATACAATGTGACGTTACTGGTGAAGACGAAAAACGTGTAATTCGAAGTTGTTGTTCAACACATCTGCGGGTAAAGTAACAGTTTAACAGGTTGAACAACGCGAGTAAAATAACAGTTTCAGTTTCGTTAATTTCCCACCAGATGGCGGCAGCAATACGTTTTGTTTCCGCTGCAAACTTAACAACTTGTATAGGTGATAAATCAATTTAGTGCTTCTAAGCAACTGCGGCTCATTGAGAGGACTATAAATGGGAAAAATTCAGCATATTTTGGAATTTTAAGAATTATCATTTAAAATGTCTGAATATGATTAGGAGGCAACTTAAAACAGTGCACTGTGACCATTGTTGATCTTTAGTGCGAACTGGAAACAAGGGATTTGTAGGGATTGCGAAGGCAGGAGTGTGAATATCCAAGGGATGGGAAGGGGCCACTTGAAGCTTAGCAAGCCCTCAGGATACGAGAACTGATTTACTCGGGGAGTAGCTTGGTGTGAACATAAACTAAACTCGATAGAGAAGCAAATCCGTTTGAGAGTGCAATTTAGATTTTAACTTTCTCCCCTTATGCATAGGATATGTAAAAAGTATTGTTTTTGTTAGAATTTCTAACTTTTGAGTTTACAGTTGAAATATCCGTTTTCTAGCTCACTCAAATCAAAAATTATTTTCAAATATCTGTATCAGTCTGTCTGTGATCGACACTAAGACAACATCTAAGGTGCAATTTTTATGAAAAGTTTATTTAAGAGTGCATTTTACAAACATCTCCGAATTCCAACCAATGAATACAAAACTCACAACAGACATATTATAAACAACAAAGCATTATCGGAAATACCTTTATCAATTAAGGAATATGAGCCTGTTAGGTGAATGCATTGCCAAAAATCTCTGTTGAATATCAAAAGAAAGAAAGGAATTGATATAGGCCCATTTTGGGTTTTTGAAAGCATTACAATTTTTTTAATAACAAAAAATTGACGAAATTTGACGAAAACATGACGAAACTTTAATTTTGACATAGATATGTCTCAGCTCTGGGAGGGGTGTTGGCGATTTTTAAGATGGAAAACATTTAACAGGTTTCCATAGAAACTACCAGAGCTATTGTATTGGTTTTTTAATATAAAATAATAAGAACAGCTGTTTAGATGAACTGAGACCATTCCGGTAAGACATATCCATGATATAACCTATTTCCCACAGGGAAGTAAATACAAACATTTTTGTTTATATAAATGATAATTTTTCTTATATGTGATTAATATCACAGGTAGTAACCATGACGACCTGAATCGACCCTACGACTTCACATACTACAGTAGCTATTTTAACAATAACTATAAATTTTAAACTATGTTAATATGAAGATGGGATGAATTTTATGCTTTGTTACTGAAAAATACTTATTTCTTTGTCACAATCATTTCAATACAAGAAAGAACGGTAGGTCATACGACATACACTTAGAAATAAAGCGGAATTTTCTGCTAGTCTACATCATCTCTGATATTTTATCGTTGTCAATTCTTGGAAAGTTGATTATTCGCCTCAGTTCCCTGGAATGTAACAATATTTCCGACGACTTCGACGCCAATGAAACTTGCTTTGACACTCTCCTCTCTAATGGGAAAAACAATTACGAAGAAAAAACACGACTTAGTCTCTTCGATGAGGAATTTAATCATGATTTCCAGACATAATAACAATAATTATATTAAACGAGGAGAAAAGTTTAAGCTTCTTGTTTGCTAAAATGTGTGAGGAAATGTTTCAAATTAAAGTAAAATCTCGAGGTAAATATTATTTCAATTTTGGCTATCAAAAATTTTATTTTAGTATACAACCTTCAATCGTCAATAAAATTACTCATTATTTGGATAAGTATAACAACTTTTTTGTACTTTGTATGATCTTACTTGTATCATAAACATATTATGTAGGTACTTTTAGCGGATTTCCCATAGGGAAGAGGCTATTAACGTAGGCCTCATGGCAAGACTTAAGCCCGGAACCATGTTATTTTTTTGAGGTGCCCAGAAATAAAAAATGTTATATATGTGTCCGTGAATCCAATCCAGACCAAATTTAGTAGAGATGTATATTCCTACATTTACTCAGACGAGTTCGTAATCCAGACATATCAGTTAATCGGAAGGGGTATTTTGGGGGGGGGTTTGTATCCCAAAATTGGTGTTTTCACTTGTAATTTTTAAACATTTATAATTTTAACTTTTGCCACTAGAATAAGCTCAAAAAACTACACAAATTAGTTCTTTAAAGTTTTGCTCTATCTCCAACGGTTACCGAGATATTAAAAATCTAAACACAGTACATTGTATTTTGCGGCTCCAATTTTTATCATATGGCGCATAAGAAAAATTAATATTTCGCTTATTAATCTATATTTATAATTGAAACTTGGTGTTTAGCTTCATGTGGTTGAGATCTATTTGATGCTTCGTACCCAGCAGATCTGCTTAATCCGTACTGCGAATTTACAAATCAATAGTATAATAATAATATTTTAAGTCAAGTTTTATCAATATCTGGCGGTAAATATATGAGATAGTTATTCGCCTATTCTCCATCAGACCATGGGAAAGAGTATACTGGTTTATCGCTGTGAGGAATACTGAAATTAGGGATTTCTAGCATAAAAAATTTTTATTTTGACCATTTATACAAACTTTCATCAACATCTGCACATAAATAAAGGAGAAAGGAGTCCATTGATATTATAAAGATATTAATTTTAAAACATCAATAAAAACCCTAACTTCAACTCCAAAGAGCATTTTTACAGAGATATACATTGACGAAACACAGATGTGTTCAGTAATATGCGAGAGTGCAATCAAGTATTTTAAATTTGCGAGAATTTAATAATAATTCATTTTCTACCTCAACGAATGTACCTTGCTTTGTAAATTATCTTCAATACATGTACTTGCAGCTTCAGCAAAAAGACTCAAAATTAAATAACCAATGCAATTTTAAACAATCAATCCAGTTAAATGTGTTGCGTGTTAGAAATTAATTCTAAAAGATTATATACAGAAAATTATTAGAACTGTTTAGCTGTTTAGAACTGAAAACATTCTGTTTATACATATCAATTATAAAAATACTTAAAAATACTAATTTGTTAAGTTTTTAAGCTGGTTTTAATGGTGGTATTCAAATTATACTTTATTTTTATTGTTTTCGCGAAAACTAAAAAAAATAGTTTTTTTTTACATTTAAAATCCCATAACCTTTTAACCGTCTTTTTTTATAGACGTAAGGGTTGTGACATATTACTAAGTATTTTATGCACCATAAACCATTTTTTGAGAAATTTTGGATTTTTTACGTAGTTAAGAGTTTTTAGGGGTGAATTACACTTAAAAATTAAAAAAATTAAAAAACCTGGAGATACGGTAAATACAGTATATACATACCCAATTTCATCTAAATAGAATCAATGAGGTAGGTTGTGGCTTTGTACACATCCAGACACACAAACGGATAGACAGACAGACATCAATCACGTCGTAACCCACTTTTTGGATTCAGGACACCCCAAAATGGATGTATTCACTTTCAACTCAAATTTTAAAATTTTGACGGAAACAAAACATCCTCCAAACTATCGTATAAGTGGAAGAAAGTAAAAGTTATTATACAAATAAATTATTATTTCATTAGGTAATGAACATCTACATAAATAAAATTAGAATTTTGTCTGTGCATTGCTCAGAATTATACATTTTTTAGTTATTTTTACGTTTCATGCGTTAGAGAAGCCGAAACGTCTTATCTCAATTTGTGTCTGTGACGCTACAGGAGACATTTTACGCCGTCTTCTCCGAAAAAAACGGGAGAACTGATAACAATGAAACTTATTTCATACATTCTCTACATTTCAGAGAACTAAAGGCTTAAAATTGTCCACAGACCCTTAAGAATTAAATAACGAGCATTTAAAAACCCACTTTTTACGCGATATTGGTCGCATTTTGCTTCAGTTTTAAATGAATAACCTACTGGTAATAATCAGCTGTCTTTGTAGTTTAAAGATTTAATAGAAATAAAAACAAACAGCTGTTGAATCAATATTAGTTCGTTTATGTTGGTCATTAATTTAAACCCATTTCGAAATCATACTATATTAAAAAGTTATTTTAACGTATAACTAATAATAATAATAATGGTATAAATGTTCTAATCTATTTAATTGTAAAGCTAAATAATAAATCTGGGTTTTGATTTATTTTTATTTGTATTGCTTAGGATTTCAGGTTTACATTTTGGTATGGTGATCTTTCTTCTTTAAACTGAATCCTACTACCCACACAATGGATGGGACTACTGCTAGTTAAAAATAATTTTTATAAAATATTAATGAATAGTTTTTATTGATTCCAAAAGTCTCCACAGACTTAAAATTAAACTTTATTAACCAAAGCACTCATGCCGTGTTTGCAAGCTTTGACAAAGCATAAACATAATGAAGAGTCGTGACGAGCTCCTTGTTGATTGTCGGAAGCACTTTCTCTTCGTTATCACGACAATAATGGGACCAGATTACAAGTTCTCCTTCAACAAAGGCTGAAGAGAACTAGGTAGGTTTCGTCAAATTAAGGGTGGGATAGGAGAAATTTAAGGACATCCAAAGACAACTTATTTTACTATACATTTTACATACTAATTTGTTCCATTTTGACTTCATGAATCGTAATAAAAACATTGAATAAAAATGTTTGTACTTACTTCCCTGTGGGAAATAGGTTAGATCATGGATATGTCTAAAGGGAATGGTCTCAGCTGATCTAATCAGCTGTTCTTATCATTTTATATTAAAAATTCAATACAACATCTCTGGTAGTTTCTATGGAAACCTGTTACATGTTTTCCAACTTAAAAATCACCAACACCCCCCCAGAGCTAAGACATATCCATGTCAAAATAACATGTGTCTTTACTTACTTGCGTTGCTTTCTCCCCCTTCAAAATGTTTGAATTTGAGTTGAGAGTGGATATATCCGTTTTGGGGTCTCCTGAATCCAAAAAAGTGGGTTTCCACGTGATGTCTGTCTGGCCGTGTGTATGCCTGGATGTATACAGACCCACATACCCCTTTGGACCGATTTAGATTAAAATTTTTATGTATGTATATATACAACGTATCTCCAGGCGTTTTTTACTATTTTGCATTTTTTAAGGGTAGTTAGCTCCAAAAAAACACTTAAACGTGTCAATCCCAATTTCTCATAAATGGCTCTAACCATTTTTTTAATGTAGTAGTTTATAGTACATAGAGTACTAAATAGTATAACACCACTCGTAATGTCTGGAAAAATAACGGTTTAAAGGTTATGGGCTTTTTAGATGTTAAAAATTATCAATTTTTTAAGTTTTCTGCGAAAATAATAAAGTTAAAGTGCAATTTGACCATCACCATTAAAACCAACTAAAAACCAAACAAGTTTGTATTTTAAATTATTTGTCTATGACTAACGGTTTAGAGGTTCTGCCCTTCCCATAAAATTCACACAATTAATTGAACATTGTTTCTCTTGTTGCTATTTTCAGAAATTGGTTGATTATTTTTTAAACAATAAATCATCAATTGATATTTAGATGAACTTTAAAGTATATGATGGTTTTATTAAAGATTGTCTCTTTTAAATTGATTTAAATTATAGTTTTTCCAAACGATTCTAAGTGATTTTTAGTTACCATAGCTAATATATACCTATAAATAGTAATAATTATACAATATTTATTTCAGTACGTTTTATATGTGCTTAATAGAAAACAAACTTAGTAAAATATATCGGCCTCCCATTCTTATTCTATCACATGAGACACTCCACTCTGCGAGTATTTGAAGGTGATTATGAGTCAAGGGTGAGAATGATGAATGTAATACTGTATTATTTTTCCTACAACCACACGATAACAAGCACATTTCGCACTGATGGCAGAACGTATAAGTAGTACATTCCCGCACTAGGGTGGATATGATCTCATTATCACCCTAGTGCGGCAAAGTAACCGGCCAATCACATGCGCGGAACGCTCCAAATCTATATGAAACTAACCAATAGCATGCGCTAAGCGCTCAGTCAGCTGATAGATGGTCGCCGTTCCTACAACACTAACTTCCGGTTTTGCGCAATGAAACTGAGGTTACCGGAAACCTAAAAGTTATGTTTACATTTATCCTAGCGGGAAAATCAAACATAACCTCAATAACTATTATTGAAGGAAAAATTTTGTGTGTAATACGAGCCAAACTGTCATGGCCGCCCCCGAAGTTCTGGCAGCATATGAACCAATCTTGTGATATGACATAGTTTGCACTCTTGTTACACAAACAGCTATTTATTGTATGCAACTATATTACTTTGTAAGTGAATCATCTGATTCATTTGCCAGGATCAATAATAGCCAAATGGAAAAAGGCAGCTGGGTTTAGTAGTGGTGATGCAACTTACAGAACTGACTATCTAATAACAAACAGGTTTAGCTAGTGACTAAACAAATTACATTGTATATTACGTCGATTTCTGGGTTCGTAGTTCTAGTTAGTCTATTTGACAATCGTTAATCTTGTAACTAGGATAATTGTGATTGTTTGCACAATGATTTGAAGGAATTATTGGATAAATGGATAGCATCACAGGTTACATCTCTGGACTAACACGTTACCATTATAAAGGCTTAACTGGTTATGTTTCAATCTAAACTGACAACAATTTCATATTCATAAAATTAGTGAATATGAGCGAATGGTGGTGAGTCATTTAGATTTTATGGGATATTTATCTTAGTAACTGACAAAAAATAGCTTATTTATTTGTCCCGATGGTTGGTTTACAAAATGAATTCATGGATAAATATACAAAATATGATTAGTTTCCGTTATTATATTATTGAGGAGATTAAAATTTTGTCCTGAAATTAAATTTTCAGTTGTAATTTACAACTTTAAAAAATTACTGATTAATTTTCCTGCTCACCAGATAATTAATTTCATAAAAATACTATTATTTTTTTATCTACTGCGTCGCTGTTTTCCTTGTTTCTATGCAATATCGCCAATGTTATTTTATATTCATCAATTACACCACCACTTTTATTTATTCACTTCCGCATAAATTACATTTATTGAAACCAATATTTATTCTATCAAAATCAGTTGATCACAGGCTAATAATAACTGTATGGATAATTAAACAGTAAATGAACGGCTAAAACGATTGAGGTTGGCTAAAAGACCTGAAACGGCGTCGTACAATCGGCAGACGCCGTGGTCCAGCGGTAGCGTGTCGGCCTCAAGAACCGAAGGTCGGAGTACCATTCCCCGTCAGGGGCAATACTTTTTGTTCAGTGCTATATTAATTATGGTGTATTAAATTGGTTTTATTTAAAACACATAAATGTTTTCATTGAGTAATAAATCTGTTTAGTTTTTCTAATTAATTTTTATAATACATGTCTTATTCTATACGAGCAAAGCTCGGTCACCAGGTACTTTACTTCTTAACCATTGTAGCATGTATAATAACTAAAAACTGTAAATGTCCAAGGAAGTGTGTAAGTTTTTTTTTTTATAAATAGTGAATCCTTTTTATTATCTTATTTTATTTAACATCATGAGCACTAAAAAAATTCAATCTCAATTAGTTACTTATATTTTATATACAGGTAAAAGAGAGAACAAAGCTATAAAATGTTACATTTGATTAAATAAGTGTTATATATTAATAATTAAACAATGAATATACTAATATTGATTCTTACCCATAAAACGTGGAGTAACAGATATTATAATTTCAACTGAATTCCGTTCATCTCTACAACTTTCACTGAAATTAGAATGCTGTATTTCGACAAGAGACAAGAACAAGGAGCTAATTGGTTCCTGATTGGTCAATCGTTTGATCATCTAAAAACTACAAGAAGCGACAGTCTCATCCTCATATCTTGCTCAATCTTGGTTAACAACAAATTAAACAAAAGAATTGGCCAACTGTGCTGTTTATAAAACTCATTTATACATTTTGGATACCTATTACAAATAAAATATTAAAACTAGCCAAAGTACCCGTTCGTCACACGGGTGGCTGAAAGGTTTAGGCTCTACTGATACATCTAAAAATTATTATTGTTAATTAATTCTTTATTGTTTACAAAATGACAAAACACGAGTGTCTACAACATTTCAAAGTAACATCTGTCAAATATTGGGAGAGGATAAGGATTAATGTAATAGAGACAGTCGTCGGAAAAAAATTAAAATCTACCATTCCACTATTTCAAATAATTCACTAATTTCGATCCAGCATTTATCTGAAAAATCAACTTTATTTCTTCTTCTTCCCGAACTGTCAAAATATAGTGCAAACGGATGTTGTTATTAGAAAATGTAAACATTGAAACCTAGGACGGTCACGGCAGCTCTTTCTTCTTCTTCTTCCCGAACTGTCAAATTTTAGTGTTCACAGCTGTTGAAATTCGAGTAATTTTATGTTTTCATTCTTTGAAAATGTAAACATTGAAACTTAGGACGTTCACAGGGCGTAGCCCGAGAGGATTTTAAGGAAATGAGTATGCCTATGTGTTGCATGAGTTTAAGACCTACCTTTACGTAAAATTTCAACCCGGTCGGTTCAGTATCTTTCGCGTTTACTTGCCGCAACAAACGTACAAACAAACCCACAAACATACAGAAACCACCTCTTCTTTATAACATCATAGATAAACTAAATAATTCTATTAACATTTCTTCTATTTAAAACAGTATTCTCCAAACTTTAATTTAATTTCTTTAACATGAAATAAAAAAATTATAAAATTATAATATGCTACACCTTTATGTCATGAACTTAAAAAATGGATTCCCCGTAATATAATTTACGTATGATCTGACGGAACCAGGCCTACCACTCCGCAAGACGCGAGACGCACTTTTCTCTTCCATCGGTTTAGCCGTCACAAAGCGAGTGTTTTATTCATATCTTGCTGCATTCGTTTTCATAATATAAAAGGCGCAGTTGAACCACTAGCGATGGGATCAGTCAAAAGAGTCTGCGGAGATGTGTTCTCTTCCTACGCTCCTGGTAGCGAATAAATCTTGAATCGTTCACCTCTATTCTCTCTGGTTAAAGAAATGGCTAAGATGAATTGGAAATCAATGGATCGCCATACTTCACTGATCTCTCTATGTAAAATTATCTAATCGATTTATCCTTATTTGTAAATTATAAAACCCAATGGTTATTTCAGGTAGCTTCATGGGGTTTATTCCTTACGGAAAAATCGCTAATAATATGTATGAATATAATTAATTAGACTTGTAAGTACGTTAATTGTCTGTTAATTATTTTCAATTGAAATCTTTTCAGGTGCAACAAGGCTCATTTGCTTTCGGATATCATGTGTATAAATGTTTATAACGAATAAAATTCTAATCATATTTTATGATCTTACACTCTAAAACGAGCACTATCCAGGAAAAATGTGTTCTTTCTATGGATTTATGATTTTTGTGTAATACGGAGTATTTAGCCAAGAAAAATCGATTTAAGCAGGAAAACGAATAGGAAAAATGATTTTATTTATTTCCCTATGGGAAATAGGTTAGATTACGGATATGTCAGAAGGGGGTTTTCAGTTCCTCTAAACAGTTGTTCTAATAACCATTAATTGATAACTTCTTATATCATATAATATACAGTGATACAGTGATATGCATTTAATGACGTCACTGACCATATGACGTCACTTCCGTTTCTAATTTTGGACTGACGGATTGACAATACCCCCAGAGGTATCCATTTCAAATTTCCATTTTTTGTTTTACAACCCTTAAAAAAACGATTACGTATTCATGGTGTGACTTACAATGTTATTTTTCCTTTAGGTCCAGAGTCAAAACATAGTCGTTAATTTTTATATTTATATTTATATTTTTATGTATATATATATATGTATTTATATATATATATATGTGTCTGTTAGCACGATAACTCTCGTAAAAATGGTCCGATCGAGACCAAATTTGGTAGAGACGTGTATTCCTACAAATGCTCGGACGAGTTCGTAAACCAGACATATCGGTCAATGGGAACGGGTAGTATGGTGGGGTTTTGTACCCAAAATGGGGTTTTTTGCGTTTTTCACAAGTAATTTTAAAAATTTCTAATTTTATATTTCACCATTAGAATCAGCTTAAAAAACTACATAATTAAGTTCCTTAAAGTTTTTCTCTATCTCCAACGGTTACCGAGATATTAAAAAATCTAAACACAGTACGTTGTATTGTGGGGCTCCAATGTTAATCTTATGGAGGATAGGGAAAAATTAATATTTCCCATATTAATGAATATTTTTGGATAAAACTTGATATTTAGCTTCATGTAGTTGAGATCTATCCATTTATGCTTAAAAACATAGTTTATGTGTTTATCATGGCAAAACTGCATATATTTTCCCATATTAACTATAGGGAATAGGCAAACTCCTTTATTTATGGACAGATGTTGATGAGAGTGGGTATAAATGTTAAGATAAAAATATTTATTGTAGAAATGACTACTTTCAGTGTTAATCACAGCAGCTAACCTGCACACTCTTTCCCATGTTAATCTTATGGAATTTAAATAATTTTCATGTTTGTGGACAGATTTTTTTTAAACTTTTCATAAAGTATATTATTATTGAAATTCCATACATGTTCATCATTTTGGTTTTACAACCCTTCAAACTGTAAAACCTGATATAGGCTGTTTTTATTTTTCATAGCTACATTCATAAACAATGAATATTTTTCATTTAAACTATATATCCTGTGTTTACATTGAGCACACAAAAAATTTGTTTTAATTTAGCTGTTTGTTTTAATTTTAACTAATATATGTTTTATTATATCCGAGCAAAGCTCTGTTTCCTAGTACTAACTTATAAAAATTTCCCAATGACTAAACATTTATTTTTCACAAAAAAGCAACCTTCCTTTAAGAGTATATTGGTTCAGTATTAATTTCAAATTCTAATAACCTATTTAATTTCCAAACACGACTTCCTCGCTCCAAGACCTTAGTTGAGGAAACATTTACAAGATATTAATATTACATGAAGCTCTCATGGAAGCCTTCTGCCTCACCCTCATCGTGCGTTGTTTGTTTTGTTATGTCTTGTCAGTTCAAAATCTCTTAAACATCAAGGACATGACGAATTATTTCAGTGATTAACATTATTCCGTGTTCAATTATATCTAGTGTTAACAAAATCGTGGAGATATGTTTATAAAATTAATAATTTTATATACATGAAATTTTCAAGATTCTCAGTTACAAGTTGCTTACTAAACTAAACAAAAGTGCATGTCAATTATATTCCTCGACATTCCTTTCCACCATAGGAAATAAAAATGGTATAATAGTATGGTATTTATTTTTGTATCTTTAGTGTTAAATTTAGTGTTTCAGCTGTGTGATTAAATAATATAAAAGTTTCTTCAAACTTTCATTTTTCCCAAATGTAAACAAACAGAATTATTGACATGGATATGTCTTGGCTCTAGGAGGATGTTGGAGATTTGTAAGATGGAAAATATGTAACAGGTTCCCATAGAAACTACCAGAGCTATTGTATTTAATCTATAATATTATAAAGAAGAGGTGGTTTCTGTATGTTTGTTTGTGGGTTTGTTGTGGCAAGTAAATGCGAAAAATACTGAACTGACTGGTTTGAAATTTTACAGGTAGATCTTAAACTCATGCAACACATAGGCATATTAGTTCCCTTAAAATCCCCTCGGGCTACGCCCCATGAACGTCCTAAATTTCAATGTTTAAATTTTCAAAGAATGAAAACATAAAATTACTTGAATGTCAACAGCTGTTAACACTAAAATTTGACAGTTCAGGAAGAAGAAGAAGAAAGAGCTGGCGTGACCGTCCTAGATTTCAATGTTTACATTTTCTAATGACAACATCCGTTTGCACTATATTTTGATAGTTCGGGAAGAAGAAGAAATAAAGTTGATTTTTCAGATAAACTGCTGGATCTAAGTTATGAATTATTTGAAATAGTGGAATGGTAGATTTTAAGTTTTTTTCCGACGACTGTCTCTATTACATTAATCCTTATCCTCTCCCAATATTTGACAGATGTTACTTTGAAATGTTGTAGACACTCGTGTTTTGTCATTTTGTAAACAATGAAGAATTAATTAACAATAACTTAAATGTATCAGTAGAGCCTACACCTTTCAGCCTTTTTAACCCGTGCGAAGAACGGGTACTTTGGCTAGTTTTTAATATAAAATAATAAGAACAGCTGTTTAGATGAGCTGAAAACATTTTCTTTAGACATATCCATGACCTAACCTATTTCCCACAGGGAAGTAAGTTAATTACAAAAATGTTGTAGTGTAAGGTTACAATAAATGATTTAAGCTACTAGAATTTAATTAAAATTAATATACCAAATTAAATTAATGAACCAAAATGACCTTTTGGTATATTCATTTTAGTGTATTTTTATATTATTTAATTAATAATGGGATATCTTATAAACGAAGCGATTTTGGAAAAAAACTATTCTTGATATTCTCTTTATTTTTGTTCCACTCGTCTTTCCGCAGATTTTGACTCTTAACTTATGCGTCACCCTGTATAGTAATAAATGAAATCTATTACTTCTCCTAAAACAGTTTAGAGTAAGCTCGTAGACAGTTAACTAGGTTGATCAGATGAAACGGAGAACATAAATAGTGATCTCCCTCTCAATGACCTTTTGCATCTGCCTCCACAAGTTCTGATTATTTGCAGACGTCTTTCAAAGGTTACTTTGAACCAGTGTTTGTTGGTTCTGTTGAGCATATTCCCCGAGAAGGAAACCAGACGTCTGGAAACAGAATCGATTAGGTGGGATTAGCGAGTAAGCACGGCCATGAAATATCTGTGTGCCATTTCTAAATTTATATAAAACTTTCAGTAAGACCGTCCTTTGTGTGGGTTGAATTAATCAGTGTTAGGAAGTGATATTTATTATCATGAAAAATATAAAACCTGAAATCTTAAGGACACCTCCATGTCCCATTTAACTGTGATCAATTGTTTGATTGAAATGCATAATAGCGATGGATTTTTTATTATTGATTTTACATTTTATTGGACTTTCATATTGCTCTAGAGTTTTAAACTACACTTGTAGTTTTTGTGTAGTTGATAAAACTAGGTTATTAGGAAAATACAATTAAATGATAATCTAATCTAATTTATAAACAAAATTATAGTTTTATCTGTAAATTGCTTGGAAACATGATATTATTAGTTATTTCTATGTTTTATGACTCCGAACAACCGAAATGGGTTTTACTCAATTAATGTCTGTCTATCTTTCTGTAACACTAAACAAGGCATTTGTGTTCGTCTTCTCCTTGAAAACAAGAGAACCCACAGTTATAAGACTTATTTTCATTATTCTATACCTTACTAGCTGACCCGACGAACTTCGTAATGCCTAAATACAAATGCCTAAATGTAAATACATGTTAACTTTAAGATTGGCGATGTCCTGAAGTCAAATAGCATTGCGGTTTCGTTGTGAAAGCTTTAAATATACAACAGCTGATTATTATAATAAACTCAATATGTATAAACATTGTAGTCATTTTTATTTGGCAAACATATAAACACGTGACTTTTAATCATACAGAAAAAAAAGAAATATACATAATACATAATTCCCAAAAACCGTAACCTATTAACGTGGCGAATGATGCAGTTCATTTTGTATAGCACATATTTACTTCATAGTTTTACATTAATGAATGATTCAGATGGCATTGGATAGTAAAGCATATTGCTAAAGGACAGTAAACAAACAGCTGGTTTAAGAAATCAAATGTATTGATTGTATATAATTTATAAACAAACTTATTCCCCATAAGGTTAACATTAGAAATTTAAAACGCTATAAATTGGAAACTAATTGAATTTATGGAAACTGAATATGCCTAAAGCATGACCGGAGCAGAGACGAATCCAAAAAATCAAAGATCATTAAAATCGGTCCAGCCGTTCTCCAAATATAATGCGTGTAACTGACACGACTTTGTTTTATATATTTAGAAGATATTAATAAAATAACAAACTCTCAATATAGCTCAAAACTGGGTTACAATTTTAAGCCTAAACTCCTTATTTTCTTAGATATCCGACATTTTGTATTATTCACAAAATATTTTTTATTTCAAACATTTTAACAGACTATTTTCAAATTTGGTATGTTTTTATACTAGTAGACTACTATTATAGCATGACCCAATCTCAGAATTCAAAATGGCGGCCATTTAAAATTTTAAAACTAAAATACTTTGAAAATGGTAAAAAATGCAATGGCCGCCTTAGTCTACTAGTGTAAAATACATACCAAATTTGAAAATAGTCTGTTAAAAAATAATTGAAAAAAATATATTATTGAAATGGCGACCATACCACAACGTGGGTATTTTAAGCCAAGTATGAATGAGGATTGAGTATAAAATGATTGTGGCGCGATCTTGTAGTCTTGTTACTGACTAAGGCTGATATGTTCCTTAGACAGGACTGTTAATTAATAGCCCAACAGCCGATGGCAATAACTAAAGTACCTACAGTTTAACGTGGAATCCGAACCACGGCCTCTGAATTACGAATTGGTCTAATTATGAGGATGGTCTTTGCGGATTAACGTAGTATTCAATAGTACATACGTAAATCCACACAAGAGAACACTACACCCACCGACCATCGCTCACAGCAATCCACAATTCAAACATATATTTTTACATTTTTGTTATATTTATGTAAATAATTTGTTTACAAAATCCAACCTAACATCACCTTGTCCTGAGAAGAGGCCACTAAAAATTTATTTTTACAGCCCCACCTATAAAAACTTCTTATTCTTATAAAATGTAAATCAAAATTATACTCAGGGAGGATAACCTCTGTTCAATTTAATATTTTAATATTTCTTAACTAAATAAGTTTAATATAGCTGCTAAACTTCATTGAGTTTACCATACAATTATCTGTTTAAACGTGTTGATTATCAACAGCGTTTGGACAGTATTATTAGCAGGTCATGGTTGTGCAGGCTATAAATGCGTGGACGCGCGTGCTGGAGGGAACCTCAAAGTGGCCGGTTTTAGCGATATATCGGTAAACTCACCTGCATCCAGGTCAGTAGCTCTGGTCAGAGGGCTATTTTAAAATAACGATAATTTTGGTACACCTGGATCCGGTGTTTGCTTGTGTCACGTGAAAACACGCTAAACATGAGCCCTCGAAAATGTGCAGACGAAAACAATATAAGGTATAAGATAGCTATCGTAAACAATGCAGCGAAGAAAATTCAGTATGAAATCTTCGATAGTTTTTTCAGTACACAGAATCTTTATAATTCACTAGTTGACCCGGCGAACTTCGTAACACCCTACAGTAAATATGTGTTAACTTTAAGATTGGCCATGTTCTGAAATCGAATAAGATTACGGCTTCGTTGTGAAAGATAAGATATTATGGGCCGGGCTAGTTAATAACATTCTCAAAAAACAAATAAATCTGATTGGACTGATTCACAATTTTCTAATCCAATCTAAATCCAAACAAAACCTACCTTTAATATGGCTTTTATTATAATACAGCTGATTATTATAATAATCGCAATATTTATAAGCATTTTAATTTTTTTATTTGGATATAAACAACGACTTTTAATTTAGAAATAACACTTGTGTAAAATTTAAACTGGATCTTGTGTCTGCTCTTAAAAGTATTGAAATAGAAACATATAAAGAAATAGATAATTTCTTTAGAGAAATTAAAAGACAAATCTAATGAGAAACGCTGTTCAATAATTTTTGAAGCAACCACAAAATAGAGAACTGCGAGGCTGCATGGTCTTTTAAGACCTTAGCCAAAAAAAAGAAAAAAAATGATTCAGATGGCATTGGATAGCAAAGCATATAGCTAATGGAAAGTAAACCAATCAGCTGTAGCTTAAGAAATCAAATGTTTTGATTGTAGAGAAAAGAATTTCAAACTTACTCCCCATAAGGTTAACATTAGACATTTAAAACGCTATAAAATGAAAGACTATGGAGTTTTTGAAAATTTGTTCGCTAAAACTTTCCCGGACACATATAGAGAAACTTCATAAAATTGCATGGCAATAGGATGAGTAGTTTGGCAACGCATAAAGGACATCCATAAATACATTTTTATAAAGATAATGGCGTTAGTTAATAATTTAGCAATATCTTTTATTGGACTTTTCCAACGCATCTGTGTTTTAACTACACAACGTTTCTGAAGGTGGAGAAACTCCTCCCGTCTTCAGTTTTAGGTTTAGGTTGATTTTCAATACGGTCTATGATTTTTTTATTTATTAATTTTGAAAAAATGCTGAGTTGTTGAAGATGGAGTGTGAACACAAAAATTATATGATTTATCAGCTGTTGTTAGGACTTGAATGGATTTTAGAAGTGTATATTTCTTGGGCCAGGGGGATCATTCCATTATACTTGTATAAGTATCAACTACTTTTCTCGTTGAGGTCTCCGTGTAAAAGTATACTCGTACTTCCTTGAGTATCTGGTGACAAAAGAAATTTAGGTATGTGTAACATCACAGCACTTAATTACTAACAACCTGAAGAATATTTAAAAATAACATCCGGGTAACAATTCTTTATAAATTCATACGTTAAAAAAGTTAATCTATAACTCCAAAATTGGTGCGATACCTTGGAATTTTAACATAATTTATGAGTTTTATTGACAGTTTGACTTTAATAACGAAATATTATGATTTATGAACTAAAGGCGAATTTTGTCGTTGAAAGACAATATTGAAGCGTCGCTGGTTTCTCCTAAAAATTCACGAATCAAATGAATTCATCTCGTCTCGTAAGGTTTGATTCATTCAACTTATTTGCTTCAATCTTATTTCATCTTAGATCAATCCCCAATACACTGAAACACTAGTTTATCTTTTTTTAATTTCTACGTTATTATTTATCATAAATAGTACTTTTTCCTCAAACCCTGACGATTTTTAATTTTCTTATTATCTATTTAAATCACAGCGAAAATAGAAATGTAAAAAATTTCATGATGTAACTACTCTACTGTTATTTGATATACAACGTAGAATACAAACAGATATTTCAAATTTGATTTTTGGAAGCAAAACTGAACGAAAATTCATTCGTAAATTGATCGTCAAATTAAGTCTCAACTCATCGAACTAGCTACATTACTATAGAGACCTCATGTAACATACACAAAATACTGGTAAAAGCACGTAATCGCCTTTGTTTATCGCCGGACTTTCATCACTTCGGTTTCAATGGATAGATATTTTAATGTTACATAACTTTTATTTTTAGAGAATTTCCCATAGGGAAGAAGCTATTTCCGTAGGTCTCATGGCAAGACTTAAGCCCGGGACCATGTAATTTTTTCGTCTTTAGGTGCCCCAATTTGCTCGGACGAGTTCGTAAACCAGACATATCGGTCAATCGGAGCGGGTAGTTTGAGGGGGTTTTGTACCCCAAAAATGAGGTTTTTGCGTTTTTCCCCTGTAATTTTTAAAAAATTCAAATTTTATTTTTCACCATTAGAATCAGCTCACAAAACAACACAATTTAGTTCCTTAAAGTTTTTCTCTATCTCCAACGGTTACCGAGATATTAAAAAATCTAAACACAGTACATTGTATTTAGGGGCTCCAATGCTATTCTTATGGAGGATAAGGAAAAATTAATATTTCCCTTAGTAAGCAATAGTTTTGAATGAAACTTGGTATTTAGTTTCATGTGGTTAGGATCAACACATTTATGCCAAAAAATCATAGTTTATGTGTTTCTCACAGCAGCAAACCTGGTATTAATTGATCAACAGGTATTAATTGAACAATTTGTTATATACTTGTATTATAATTGCGGTGGAAATTCGCTGAGTACGCAAGTGTGCTGCGACTGGGGTATTAATACTTAGTAAAATAATAAACCATTTTTAAGTTATTTAAACTTTAAACAAATTCAATTAGGAAACTAAACATGTTTCGCGTTCATATTATTTACTAAATTAGGTATTTACTATTTAAAGACATATGACAGGTTTACAAACAATCCGAGGTAATACAGTTGAGGTATAAATTATTTGCCAAAAAAAAATACAAAATGTAGATTACGGCAAAACTATGCCGAAATCGAAGTATGACGTGAATAAAGTACATTTATTTCGATTAGTACTAATTATATTGTAATTTTGATAACTTATCATTAATTCCATCATATGAGTAAGTTGATTTGGAGAGTAATTATTGTGTGAGTCGATCGGTGGTTTATTGTTATTCAGCTGGCTCAATTAGTAACCAATCACCTTTTTTATTCAGTAATTAAAAAATTATTACCGTAATCCTTGCTAAGGGACAATTGTTTTCTCTTTAATTATAGTCAAAAACAATAGTGTTAAAATTTATAAATATATATATTTATATATATGTTATATATTTTTCATAACTCTCGTAAAAATGGTGTAGACCAAATTGGTAATGTATTTAACAAATTAATTTAAAACAGACATATCTATAACGGGTAGTTTGTTTTGTAAAAATGTTTTTTTGCGTTTTTCACATGTAATTTTTAGATTTTCAAATTTTTATCTTTCACCATTAGAATCAGCTTAAAAAAAAAATAAGTTCCTTAAAGTTTTTCTCTATCTCAAACGGTTACCAGATATTAAAAAATCTAAACACAGTACGTTGTATTGTGAGGGCTCCAATGTTAATCTTATGGAGGATAGGGAAAAATTAATATTTCTCTATTAATGATATTTTTGGATAAAACTTGATATTTAGCTTATGTGGTTGAGATCTATCCATTTATGTAAATCATAGTTTATGTGTTTATCATGGCAGCAAACCTGTATATCTTTTCCATGTTAATCATATAGAATAGGCAAACTCCTTTATTTAAAACAGATGTTGATGAAAGTTTATAAATGTTAAAAATTTAATGGTATAAATGCCTACATCAGTGTCCTCATAGCAGCAAACCTGCACTCTTTCTTATGTTAATGTTATGGAGAATACAATATCTCATGTATCGACAGTACAAACTTGTCATATATTATTAATAATTATTGATTTGGAATTGATACGCAGGTTTGCTGCACATTTTATTCAGTAATTATTATTATTATTAGTCAACCGATTGTCCTCTGCTAAAGGGAAAATTGTTATCCAGCAATTTAAATTATCAACTAACACGTGCTGTTTTAGTTGTATATTTTATTTATTAGGTACTTTTCCATAGTTTCATACTTGCAGAAGTAGTGGTGTGAAAGTGATTTTGGAAATTAATAAAAAAATATGTTTACGGGTATAGATTGTTTGGGTATTTTAACTCATGTTTTAATGAACGAAATTTATATAACATTCCTTTTAGAAAAATCAGAATTTTTAGAAATCTCATAACGGATGAGCTAATATAAAAATAATAATGCTAGTACGTTTTCGCATCAATCTTTGAATATTTTGTTAAAACATTAAGAACATTAAAAAATATAAATAAATAAGACACACCATCTGATTTTATTACTGGTCAAAGGACAATCAACAGAAGAATGAAACGCGTTTTCTTTGAGACATTTTGGAATTAGTCTGAGACTTTCTTACTCAGTAATGTTATTTCTCTGTGACTTTAAACGTTCAGCCAATAGCGTGCTTCTTATGAGTGGGTCTGTAAAAGTGAAATTTGTTTTGTTTTGTTTTAAACGTTCTGTTTATAGTAATATTTTACATTTTATCGTTTAAAAATAAGGAAATTATATGTGTAAAAGTTTAGTTTCCTTCTAATTTTACTTTACACCCCCATAGGGAAAGAAATTAATTCATTTAAAGAAAAAAATTATAAATACAGCAAACTGAAGGAATAAACCCAGCAGATTCAAATTCCATTACAGCTGATTTCTCATCAGCTGGAATGGAATGATTTCTGAACAGCTGGGCGAAAGCCCTAACAAACCTCTGTGTAAGTATTTTCGGAGTTGGCAACACTGGACTATGCGCGGCAACAATTAGTCAGGCTCATGTAGCTTACATGTCATCACTCTGGGAATAGATCGATCATCAGTTATACCATGATGATCTGGCTATCCAATGGCATCGGCTGAGACGTGATTTGTGTAGGTAGGAAGAATAAAGGGTGATATTTTATGCTCTGAATGCAACCTGATGCATTTAAACTAAGGACAAATGAAATAATAGTGTAGGTAAGTGGTGAGATGATTCCTTCTTTTTGAGAAATATTTTAACCTTACATAAAGTATATTAATGTTTAAAGCCGACGAATTCAGGAAATATTTATGGAAAAGGTAATGTGAATCTGAATATGAATAACTTCCTCGTCACAAGTTTGATAATGATATTTAAAAGATTCCTTAGTGATGTCAGTGACATTTCTTCTCGAATCCTGAACCCCATAAGACTCTGCAGTCACTCAAACGCCCAGTTTTTCCCGAATATTCAAGTATGTACTATTTCCCTACTAACACTATTCACATTAAACGAGGTATTTACTAATAGTATTCCATACTAAACACGATCTCAAAACTTTATAAACACGAGTGTCTACAACATAACAAAGTACCACCTGTTAAGTAATATTGGAAAGGATAAGGAATATCGTAATTAAGACAGACATCGGGAGAAAAATCTACGATTTTCGGTAGTATTAATTTCGATCCAGCAGTTTATATGAAAAAATGAACCTTCTTCGTGGACTGTAAAAAGTAGTGTAAACAGATTGTGAAATTAGAAAAAGAACTACGAAAACGAACTGTCAAATTTTAGTGTTCACAGCTTTTGATATTCAAGTAATTTTATGTTGATAACCTTTGAATTTAAACATTGAAATCTATGGAAATTTCTAAGGATTCTAAAGGAAATGAATATGCCAATGAGTTGCATGAGTTAAAGATCTACCTTTGTGTAAAATTTCAATCAGGTCTGTTCAGTATTTTTCGCATTTAGTTGCCACAAACAAACATACAGAAACCACCTGTTCTCTATAATATTATAGATAGAGGATTATTGATGAAGTAATATTAACAATATCTGGGTTGATTTGGGGTTGATTTTGGGTTGCCTTACTCAAGAGAAGGAAGAGTCCCATCTGAATGATCCTTTTTAATTGTTACATTTCTGTGGATGCACACTATAGAATGTTCCTCGCGAGATTCACTGACGTCTCCTAACTAAAAGCCATCCAATTGAATCGTTTTAAGTGAATTTCAGATATATCCTAACTTTCGTTTGGAATAGCTCAATGAGGTAGGCAAAATTTGGTTAATATGTGTGTATAGTGTTGTATGTTCAAGTATAGAATCAAATTACTCAACACATTGTTTTTGAGATGTTTCTTTTCATTCCCCCTTTGACAAAAATGGGTTTATGGGAGATTTTTCATTTCAAAATGCCAACATCGACAAACTGAAAGTGGCAAGATAGTGTGTGGGGTATCATAGTTGCTTGTCTTTTTATTTTAATTTGTTAATAAAATTCCTCAAGGAAAATAAATGATGAAAACGTCGCAGCAGACCTGCGTACTCAGCGAATTTCGAAATCAATAATCAATAATATGACAATATATGAAAAGTTTGATCGATATCTCTCAATAAATAAGAGTTTGCCTATTCTCCATAAGATTAATATGAAAAGAGCATGCAGGTTTTCTGCTGTGAGTAAAACTGAAAGTAGGCATTTCTGTGATCAGCAATTTTATTTATACCAGGTTTATTCAAAATTCGTCTATAACTGAATGAACTTGTCTATTCCAAGAATGTAAAATTTTTCAAATTACACATGAGAAACGCAAAAACCCAATTTGGGGGTAAACACCCCTCCCCCCAACGACGACTACTGTTTTAGGCCTATGAGCACCTAAAAACGAAAAAGTAACATGGTTCCGGGCTTAAGATTCGCTAAAATAATTCATTCAAATTCAATAGGTTTTGTGAGTCAAAATATTTGGTAAACTTCTTGAATGACTCAAAACGTGTTCCGTCTTCAGAATATTCATCTGATCTGGTAGTGAAGGTGTTGATGGTATGGGCAAAATACCATATTTTCAAATTTTCAATACAGAATAAACTTTTCATTCGTGTAAATTACATAATGCGTACTTTTAAAGCAATTAGAGCCGATTCAAATCACTGTCACTGAACCTTATTGAAGAGTTCTTAGGTTCAGGATGAAGGAAATGTGTCAGACTGATGGAGTCTCATTAACTTTGTTGTTTATCTAGCATATATCTCAAAGCCTCGACTCGACTCACTTTATCTCACTTGTGTAATGTCTGGGCTTAAGACAGAAGACGAATGGATGTCAGGCAAGCTTAAAACAAGGGTGCCTAATTGACATTTATGCTTCTTTGACATTTTACCAACACTCGCAGGGTGATCAATTATGTTTATGCTCCTAACTACAGGCACAAAGTAGCACGACATGTAGACATATCGTATTACAAATACTGTATAATGTTTTCTTTTGACTATGTGATCGAATTTCTCTTTATGCATTTCCAAATTACTTACTATACGTAGAAAATTAAAATCTGTATAAAGACGAGAAAAGGAGACAGTTTGTATTACAGTTCTAGTATACTAGATGTGCTCACACCGAACTAACCGTGTACAGGGTGTCTAGCAATTAGACAGTCCTTTTTACTAGTTTATGTCTCGCGTTCTAAGAATGAAAGACGGTTATTATTTTAACTAAATATTTACCTAGAATGAAATGAGTAAAAAACCTTAACAAATATATAACAAAGAAAAATAGATTCTTAGCTCATTTATTTCTAATTAATTTTAAATTAGGAAATGGTGAAGTTAAATTTGGTTTAAATTTTATAGATGATCAAGAGCAATAATCTATGTAAACACTAATATGTACTGATTTTTCTTTGACAGCTGATTATTTATTTTTCTTCAATAACTGTAATAGATCATAATTTTAGTAGAACTTTAAAAAAATGTTGCTGATATTGCTCAAAATGGGGTTTGCCGGTTCGTTACTTTACTTTAATAGGTTTTGGGTAAGTTTAAAGTAAATAAAATCCCTCACGGAAAAGCGCTAATAAAACCAGATTTTCTTGAGCTTTTTCTTGAGCATAAAATGTAAAAATAACCAAAAATACTCAAGCAATGTGAGACAAACCTTTAATTTTACTCATATACATACAGTAGATTCATTCAAATATTAATATGTATTGCTAATTATTCTTCCTTAGTCCTTTATCCTCAACAGTTCGTAAAAAATGTGCTCTGTAGTAAATTCATCAGCCATAAACATTAATATACTTTATAGTTTCAAAGACCCACGGTTCAATGTCCTCCGATAAAATGTAAGATCTCGTAGTAATAATTTACTCATTTAAAGTGGACGAATTTGATTTATTTAGACGTAAGTTCTTTACTATTCCTTCGGATAGGTTAACGATCAATGGAATTGAGTCTCATAAAATGAATTCCTCTTTCCAGTGTGTGTAATACAATATACGTCGACTAAACAATTCACGATAACGATTGTTCTGAATTGAATATAAAATATGTTGAAACAGGTATATTTTGTAAATAACCATGCAATAGTTATATAAAAATAGGTTAATCCTTTGTTTGATAAACAGTAAACGAGACTTGCCATTTCTCTTGGTTCCATCCTTGTTTTTCGACTTCCTCGGGTAGATGATGCCGATTTGACTCTGTCCACAGCCCATTACCCCATGAGCTCCTCCTCCTTGTGCGTTATCACATCTCTTTTATCACTTGTTATCACTCACACCCTCCTTATCAGTTGCACTGCTGATGCACTATCGACCGTGGCCGCACAGCAACACTTGTTGAGCTACCGTCAGCACCCGGACTGATTCCCGCCGCCCCGCCCCTCCACTCCCGCCAAACTCGCAGTGTTGCCAGCGCATTCTCCCCTTTGCGAATTTCCCATTCACTCGTGCCACTCTCCCGGCCCTAATTATCCCACTGTGCCGCGTCTATCAATTTTCCACCGCAATGCCTCCGCTCTTTCCACGCTCCGTCTTGTATTCAATGGTGTATTATTTTCACGCGTTTTTAGCGTTTCACGGCTGAACGATGCGGCGTATGATCACTTTGTGCTCTCGACCATCGGTTATTTTTAACATCGGTATACACAATCTTTACGATCGATGGGCCTTATGAATATTTGTGAATCGATGGTCTTTAAAGGGGCATTTTTATACCTCCGCAGTATGTTGCGGAGCGTGCTCCGTGATTGACAGCGTCGCCAATGACCTCAGATGACGCAATTAAGTGTTTTCAACCAACGTTGTTTAAACTGCACAGCGTGGTATATGCCTACACCGGATGACATCAAGTTAAACACAACATAAATATAATCAGCAATAAAACATTTTCAAAACAATATTTTAGAGTTCAAATGGAATCCTTGATATGGAATAAATAAACACCGACAGTGAAACAGGTGGTCTAGCCCAGTTAGCTGCGCAGCGCGGTCAGTACAGTTATACTTTATACTTTACTTTAAACTGAAGTGGCGACCTACCCAGGTAGGTATTTTAAGCCAAGTATGAATGAGGAGTGAATGTAGGATGATTGTGGCGCGCTTGTAGTCTTGTTACTGACTAAGGCTGGCATGTTCCTTAGACAGGACTGTTAATTCATAGCCCAACAGCCGATGGCAACTAATGGACCTACAGTTTAACGTGGAATCCGAACCACGGCCTCTGAATTACGAATTGGTCTAATTATGAGAATGGTCTTTGCGGATTAACGCAGTATTCAATAGTGCGGACGTTGATCCACACAAGAGAACACTACATCCACCGACCATCTCTCACAAATATCCACAATTCGTGACCTCCAAGTAGCTGGATTAAAGGCCGTCGCCACCGTCCCAGTCAGTTAACGGCTATAGTCGCGCACTGCCGAGGTAGGAAGGCGGTCTAATATGATCTCAATGCAACCAGTAATCCGCAATTATAACACGAAGTGTGTTGCACATTAGGCTTGCAATTTCGGAGGATGGAAAACGACCCTTAAGAATGAACACTCTGATTACGATGATATTACGATAAGTATAATTTACGATCCGTTATATACAACTCAAACATTTATATAAATAAAATTAGAGTTTTGTCTGTACATTGCTCAGAATTATTCATTTTTTAGTTATTTTTACTTTTCGTCCGTTAGAGAAACCGAAACCGGTCTTCAATTTTTGTCTGTTTGTCAGTGACGCTCCAGAAGGCATTTTACGCCGTCTTCTCCGAAAAGAACGGGAGAACTGATTACAATGAAACTTATTTCATGTATTCTCTACATTCCAGAGAAGGTTTGTAAGTGCTTGAAATCGCCCGCCGCCCCTTGAAAAGTAAAACGAGTTTAAAATAACCCCTTACCTTTTTACTTACTTTTTGTAGTACTGCATTTGATCTATAATAAATAACCTACTTGTAATAATCAGCTGTCTTTGTAGTTTAAAGATTTAATAGAAATAAAAACAAACAGTTTTCAAATCAATATTAGTTAGTTTATACTGGTCATTATAAACTAAATTTGTTTATATTGGTATATTGTAAACCCATTTCGAAATCATACTATATTAAAAAGTTATTTTAACGTATAACTAATTATAATAATGGTATTAATATTCTAATCTATTTAATTGTAAAGTAATGCTAAATAATAAAGCATCGTATTGATTTATTTTCTTTATGCCTATAGACTCTAGAAGGATGTAATGCAATGTGTAAAGAATGCCGGAGCCGTCCGAGGACTCTGACACAGAGGGCATAAAAGGGTGCAGTGTCAGGTTTTATAAATTTAGTAGTTAAAAAATTAACAGCTGTGATTGAATAATTTGAAAGTTTCTTCAAACTGTAATTTCTCCAAATGTATACAACATAATGTAGACATACAAATTTATTGTAGTGTAATGTTACTATAGTTGATGTTGGCTAGTAGAATTCAATTAATTGAAATGAATATACCAGGTAACCTATACAGGTAGGTATTTTATGCCAAGTATAAATGATTGTAGCGTGATCTTATAGACATGTTATTTATTAACTTAGTTAATAACAAGTCTGGGACGTAACTGGAACGGTGGCGTCGTCCTGTAATCCGGTTACGAATTGTGGATAGTTGCGAGCAATGGTGGGTGTGGTGTTATCTTGTGTGGATTAACGTCCGCACTATCGAATACTACGTTAATCCACAAAGACCATCCTCATAATTACACCAATTCGTAATTCAGAGGCCGTGGTTCGAATTCCACGTTAAACTGTAGGTCTCTTAGTTGCCATCAGCTGTTGGGCTATTAATTAACAGTCCTGTTAGTCTTAGTCAGTAACAAGACTACAAGATCGTGCCACAATCATCTTACACTCAATCCTCATTCATACTTGGCTTAAAATACCTACCTTGTAGTATGGTCACCATTTCAATAATCTAATCTAATCTAATCTAAGACTGACATGATCTTTAGACAGATCTCGTATTGATCCCAACAGTTGATGACAACTAAAGGACCTACAGTTCAACCTGGGATACGAACCACTTTCACCTCTGAATTAAGAATTGGTCTAATTATGAGGACGGTCTTTGCGGATGAACGTGTTAATTAATAGTGCGAACGTTAATCCTCACTAGAGAAAACCACATCCACCGACTTTGGCAACCGCTGTTCTCCCTGGTGGGGATTTCCGGGATTTCGTTCGTGCCGGTCGGGGTTGAGGGTAAGGGAGAAAGCGCGCTAGAGAAGGGCGAGAGGGGAGGCGGCGGGCGAAGACAGACGAAGAATAACAAAGCACAACGCCTGATACCCAATTCCTTTCAAGTGTGTGATTACTAACCGTCTAAGTACTGTCTGTTGTTAAGTTTGAACTATGTTTAGAGGTACAATATTATGAATTGTATTGGTCTTATTTTTAAACCCATACTTAACTTCTTGAGGAAAGAATTAACGATTTATATTTGTTTGAAATCAGATAAGACTTGTAACTTTCAATTTATAATCTATATAAATAAGTTTGAATATGAAGTTTATGAATGAAGTTGCATGAACATGAAGTTTATTAATATTTAGGACTTTGTATAAACAATTTCTGTTGACAATATCGTAACACTTCAACAGTTCACCATATTGACCTTTGTTGGTGTTGTCTTGTCTTTTGTATCATTGTCTTTCAAACATTCTACTTGTAAAATCCAATTCCATCTAGCCGTACATCCTGTAACGTCCATTGTGAAATAATGGTATTAGTTCAAAGGACTTGGCTCATTCATAGCCGGTTCCCCATAGTCGTGAATAGCCTGCCATTCCGGGGCGAGGGAGGGACTTTAAGGGATAAGAGTGATATATTGTGGGATTAAATAACGAGGCAGGGATTTTCAGAGAGAAAAGGGAGAATTTTTGGGATGAAACAGAGGTTGCCAAAAGCGCTCGAGGCTAATTAGTCTAAAAATCCGTTTTGATAACGTATATAATAGTGCGGACGTTAATCCTCCAGAGAAACACACCACCACCACTCAATAGCTCACAATTTATTTGAGATTTCCCAGTAGCTGGATTACAGGAGACAGCATCCCCCAGTCTTCAAATATCATCGGCTTGTTTACATTAATAGTTGATTTTAAACTTATTTCAAAATTAAACTATATAAAAGTGTTATACACATATAACACATATGTTATACGTTTTATAACATATGTTATAACATATATTTTAATGAGGATACAAATTTTTCTAGTAAAAATAATATTTTATATTAATCTATAAAATAACTCTAAATAATTAATTGAGCAGGGACTTTTTTGTATAAATTAGTTTAAAATTTTACGTGTAACGATGTTCCTTAAGCTGAACTGTTAATTAATAGCCCAACAGTCACCCAGATTCAAGCTAGATATTTCTATTCATAGATTAGCCAAAACAAGCTATTGACATAAATTCAATAGTATTATATTTGACAAACTCTACCATTGAGCAAAATTAGCTAATTTAAATAGATTTAAAGTTAAGTTAAAGCAATGGCTCATTGAAAACCCATTTTATTGTTCAAATGAATTTCTTAACAGCATTAAAATATACACTTTTAGATTAGATCAAGCTCACCAATTTTAATTTTAATTTCAACTGTATCTTGTACACCTGAAAAGTTTTGACTGTCTATTCCTTGTAAAAGGTCAACGTCAATAAAGCTCTTGATTCTTGGCTACAGTTTAACGTGGAGTCTGAAGCTCTGCTTCTGAGCTACGAACTAGTCTAATTATCAGGATGGTCTTTGCGCATTAACGTAGTATTCAATAGTGCGTACGTTAATCCACACACGAGAACACTACACCCACCGACCATCGCTCACAACTATCCACAATTTGTGATCTCCAAGTAGGATTACAGGACACGCCACCGTCCTAGTCAACATTCTAGTTTGTCAGAGCCTAAGGGTGTTGGAATTTACTTATTTCTCATCCATCATAATATTTACTGAATCATACAACCTGTAAAAAGGCCAGAATTACAAAAATTTCAAATGACAAATGTCTCGTTCGGGGTGGCTTTACTGGGTAAAGGGTGGAGATGAATACGGCTCAGGCAGCAGAAACAAACAATGTAAACAAACTTCCGTCCCATCATAACAACTTACCTAATATAACTTTGACAAACTCGGTTAACCTACCTCTTTCTTCCTTTCTTGGATGTAATCGAAGAAAGTTCTTCATAGAAACTGTTTTTCAACAGCACATCAAAAGGTTTCAATCATTTTTTCATCATACTTTTTTCTTGGTTGTTATTCAGAGATTAAAATAACTGATGGGAAAAGAAGAAATATACTATGAATATCAATTAGACCCTTAGATACGTAAAACAAGTAAAAACATACTTTAAGCCAAGTATGAATAAGAAACTAGTGTAGGATGATTGTGGTGCGATCTTGTAGTCCTTACGACAGAACTCAAAATTAATAGCCCAGCAGTCAATTACATACCTATGGGACCTACAGTTTAACGTGAAATCCGAACCATAGCCACTGAATTACGAAGTGGTCTAATTATGAGCATGGTCTTTGCGGATTAACATAGTATTCAATAGTGCGGACGTTAATCCACACAAGAGAACACTACACCCATCGACCATCTCTCACAACTATCCTCCAAGTAGCTGGGTTACAGGAGGTCACCACCGTCCCTATAATAAATATGAAGCGTTTAATGTTGCAATTCATGTTCAGTGTTGTACAGCCAATTATTCAAGTCCAAGTATAATAAATAAAAATAAATTTGAATATTTTTAATTTATGTTTTCACTCACGTTCCAAAAAAATCATTATTTGTATTCTTGAGACAGCAACCCAACTTACAAGTGGCCATTTTATGGTACGAGTATAGAGTGTAAAGGATTTGATAACATGGATCTGTAGTTTAGATTTCCTTCTAAGGTTTTAACTGAATATACCATTAATAACAGGGCTTAGACATAACCCCCCTTTATATAGAAAAATGTTCATTTTAATTATTACATTTAATTTTTTAAATTTTACAATTAGGTGAATAAAACATAGATTGCGTCTTCTGTCATAATCACTGGGTTAAATAAAAAATACAAAAATGGAGAGGATCATAGGTAGAGTAGATATCAGAATGCTACCTGAAAACATTAATAAAATAGGTACCTGCACTCAACCGCTATAGCAATACACCATAAAACTCAATTGATGTTAACTATATTTGTACAGTACCCAAGAGGATGTCTCGGGTGTTAAAGGCCTCCACCACAGTATTTTTGTACTTTTAATCGTTGTGTTGACTAATCACAATACTGTTTTTCGAACGTTGTTTAACTTTAACACCAATTATAATCTACAATATATACTATTTTGAAGCTTATAAATAAACTAACAGTATTGCAACATACAGTAGACCCACGCGGTTATATTAGTCGCGAAAGTATTCATATAGGTATTTTGGTTGATGCCGGATCAGGCACAATGAGAAAAGCATACACTGCTGAATCTGATGGGCAAAACCGGTTCACCGGATTACACTTACTGCCCGGTTGTTCCCGACCATGCGGAGCACACTTCCTTCCGCTGTCCCCGTTGGAAAAGACCCCGCCTAGAGGCTGCACGAAAACTTGGTGTTTTCTCCGTGGACACGGTCTGCCACAAGATCATTGGGGACGAGGAAACTGGGATTGTTTGTCACAATTCGACCTTCTAAAGAAGAAAAGAGATCCGGACCGCGAAAAGGTCCAGATCACCTAAACAAAGCTTGGACATGGAGTGAGCTCCAAAGGCGTAAGCAAAATTTAGGCCTATCCTGTTGTAATGTGACAAATGGTTCCAGGTTAGAATCCTAAAGTTTTTTAGTGGGCAACCCCACTTTTAGGGGAGTCTCACACTACAGGCTGGCCAACTGTGTGCATAATGCATTTCTTCCACCTCTCCCTATAAAAATAGGTATTTTGGTAGGAAATACAATAGGTCTACATTTTCTAATTCAACAAAGAATTACCTTATTCTATTTTATCATACGAATAATTTTCAATAATTCCCTGTGTTATCAGTGAAAACTGTCAAAACAATCGGACGACGTATACTAACACAGCATCGATCAGTAACTTGAAAAACATGGAATTTAGTCTGACAAGAGATGGCAAAAATTAAAAATTGTTACTTACTCATTAATTCTGGTGGTATTCTTCGTCTGATTGTTTTGACAGTTACACCATTCGATTTGTAATGAAAATGGCTACAATAAAGCATTCCTGTCATGTTTTATGAAAGTTGCCAATTTCTTGTAAATTGTATTTAAATTTTTAAATGGCTGCCATTTTGAAATTTATCATCATAACAAGCTGGTTATTTTTTATTCATTAGATCTTAACCAAAGTAAGGACCATTCTAGGTATGAACTAAATCGGTCAAATGGTTCTTGAGATATAAATTATTTTGTAAAAAAATACAAGATGGCGGATATCTGGTAAACGAAGCGTTTTTCGAAAAAATATTGATTCTTGATTTTAACACATTAAACTATTTAACAGAGTTTGGCGCTTTACAAATGGGATACCCTGTATTAACTCTGTAATGCCCAGGGTTCTGTTTTGGCTCCGTTTTTCTGTTTGTGTAAATGATTTAGTTGACTTGCTGATTACTTACAGGTATAATTACAATTGCCATTCTTAATTATAGTAAATGCTGTTGATACACATGGTAAATTGATCCTAGTGAAACCGAACAAAATAGAAACTCAGCTCATATTTATATAGAGCACTTAGTGTTGCCATTATTCCTCTCATCTGTGATGGGACGTTGTACATTAAAACTCACCCGTTAATGACACAATGACATGGACCGGCCAAACGGGTTGACTTCCAACGGCACTTCCATGTTTTTTGTGGAGATGTATTCGCTTAATAGGTCTTCATTAGGTATTCCTCAATCGAAAATGTAATAACTTCCCTATAGGGGATAGCTTAAATCCTGGATATGTCTAATGTCTAATGGATATGACTGGGATGGTGGCGACATCCTGTAATCCAGCTACTTGGAGGTCACGAATTGTGGATAGTTGTGACAGATGGTCGGTGGGTGTAGTGTTCTCTTGTGTGGATTAACGTCCGCACTATTGAATACTGCGTTAATCCGCAAAGACCATCCTCATAATTAGACCAATTCGTAATTCAGAGGTCGTGGTTCGGATTCCACGTTAAACTGTAGGTCCATTAGTTGCCATCGGCTGTTGGGCTATTAATTAACAGTCCTGTCTAAGGAACATGTCAGCCTTAGTCAGTAACAAGACTACAAGATCGCGCCACAATCATCCTACATTCATTCCTCATTCATACTTGGCTTAAAATACCTACCAGGGTAGGTCGCCATTTCAGTTAAAAGTATAAAAGTATTAAGTATAAGTATGTTTTTAGTTCCATGAAACAGCTGTCCTTTTAACGATATGACGTCACGTCCGTTTCAAATTTTGGTCTGACGGATTGTCAATATTTCCCCCACCCCAGAACTAAGACAAATAGATGTCAAAAGGCAATATTGAAAAAAGGTATTTTTATTCCAGATTTTTATTATTGGTCAGTTGTTCATAGTGGTTTCTCTGTTGATCTCAGTATTCGCCTAAGTCAGGTCAAAATTATTGCGACAAATTCATTATGAATTTAAGACCTAATGAGCATACTATACCTTCTTATCATCACTTAAAGTGGGATAAACTTAATTAATCAAGGACATATAATTTGAAAATATTTTTAAATGTAATAAATTATTCTAAAAATCCCACGTATCTGTCAAAAGTTTTCTAAATTAATATGGCATTAGTGGAAGAGGTACTAGAGAATGAAGCTCGAAACTTTTGATCCCGCTTCACAGGACAGTTATGTTCAACAAATCTTTTTGTGAAACTGGATGGTGATAATAGAATTCTCTTTCTATCAGAAGTGAAAACATTATCAACAATTTTGCTCACCTTAAATAATTTATTTTGTAAATTTAAATTAACCTTCCAAAATGTTTGTATTCTAATTTAATTTTTACATTATGAAATTTGATTGTTTAAAGAAGTAGGCTACACATTTACTTCGTTACACGAGGCAAAAGAGGGCTTCAAACGTCCATTAAATAAACATATAAAAAATAAATAAATGTGTAACATTTATAAATCAATGAGTTTAATGGGGGGAAATTAAAGTTTAAACTAGTCATATTGCAAAAATACTTACTAGATTTATTTACATTACTAACTTGGAACTAATTATTTTCAATTTCGAAAAAGACGCAGACTGTCAAAAATATTTTCTGACATTAAATGGTGTTTCCACAAACAGTTTTACGTATTTAATTACAAAAAAACTCAAAAGTTACATGTGAATTTAAATCCAAAAGTTAACTTTCCGAAATTTTTATTTTATTTACAACATTTTTTCAACTATAAAGGTGCAATTTTGGAAAAAACTCCAAGTAGCAGTATCATTTTCATTGAGGACAACTAACTTTATACAACAAGATATTTCCTGTTGTTATGCTTCATATGTACAGTAGTTTAATTGGCTCCATATGTACTAATACATGCGTTGTAATTTACAGAACCAAAAATATATATTTTATCACATAAACTAGGAAACTCCAAAGTGTTTAAGTAACTAAGCTGCGATATATCAAGATAACACATCGTTGTAATTAAAATAAAACATTTGTATAGCGGTAAAAAAGTTTGAGAAAATATATACATTAGATCTCTGGTATAACGAATCTCAAGGGACCAAATGAAAAATTCGTTATACCGGGACTTTCGCTATACCGAGGTTTGTTTTATCGAGGTTAAATAAGGTCGAAATTCGTTATATAGGGGTTCAATATTAACCTCTGTGTTCAATATTAACAGGTCGGCGTCCAGCATCTATATTACGAATTACAAAATAAAATACAGTACATTACTGTATGTATTTACCCAAATTTTATTTCTGTATCATAGATATAAAATGGGAAATAAAACTAAATACTCAGCGAATTTCAAAGTAATATATGACAATTATTTAATAAAAAAACACGTCCATAAACATGAGAATTATTTGCCTATTCTCCATAAGATTAACATGGGAAAGAGTGTGCAGGTTAGCAGCTGTGAGGAACACTGAAAGTAGTCATTTATACCATAAATAATTTTTATTTTAACCAATTATACCAAGTTTCATCAACATCTGTCCATAAATAAAGGAGTTTGCCTATTCCCTATATGATTAATATGGGAAAAGAGTATGCAGGTTTGCTGCCATGATAAACACATAAACTATGATTTTTAAGCATAAATGGATAGATCTCAACCACATGAAGCTAAATATCACGTTTCATAAAAAAATATTGATTAATATGGGAAATATTAATTTTTCCCTATCCTCCATAAGATTAACATTGGAGCCCCACAATACAACGTACTGTGTTTAGATTTTTTAATATCTCGGTAACCGTTGGAGATAGAGAAAAACTTTAAGGAACTTAATTGTGTAGTTTTTTAAGCTGATTCCAATGGTGAAATATAAAATTAGAAATTTTTAAAAATTACATGTGAAAAACGCAAAAAACCCCATTTTGGGGTACAAAACCCCCCCAAACTACCCGTTCCCATTGACCGATATGTCTGGTTTACGAACTCGTCCGAGCATTTGTAGGAATACACGTCTCTACCAAATTTGGTCTCGATCGGACCATTTTTACGAGAGTTATCGTGCTAACAGACACACATATATACATATATATATACATATATATATACATATATATATATATATATATATATATAAATTTTAACGACTATTGTTTTTTGGACTCTGGTCACTAAAGAAGAAAAAATACAATGTTTTCAGCAAGTCTCACATGAGATTACTAGCTTCTTAACATAGAAATTCGCTAAAATGGGAAATAAAACTAAATTACACAAGTAAAATGAATTATTTAGTTATAGAAACACTCCACATGAACAGTATTAGATATCCAAACAGAATAACTATTGACTAAAATACAGGAAGTAGATAACACATAATAAAATCGCATAAATTTAACACATAATTACATCGGGGTTATAAGCCAAATTCATACGTTATAAAGGGGTTACTTTAACATTTGGGGATTTGAAAAAAAATCGTTATATCAGGGATTTCGTTATATTGCGGTTCGTTATACCAGGGTTCTACTGTAATTGATATACGATTACGAAAGTTTGTATAGCAATAATATGAAGTACCGGTAGCCAATTAAAGTTTTTGGGACTTTTTTAAACCAGGATTTTCTAAGTCCTGGCAGGGTATGGCCCTTTGGGGAACCATTCCGACATTCGCCTGAGAGAGGTAAGGAACTAAACAAACTTACCTCGGAATGGCCGGTCTGGTTTTCAGGCCTACTACAACTATACTATGCTAATTACAATGCAGAACGTCTCTTCTTCACTTCATAGCCCGCCGTTCCGTTGTTCGAGTATGTCCAGATCACCTCCAAGACTGGTATTTTTCACTACCTATTCCCTCTTGATACATCATCATACTTGACACAGATCAATTTCAAACCATTTTTCGGAAGGATTTTAAAATAAATAATACTATTTACCATGGAAACAGTTCAAAATTAGTTAATTGTTAGAGTTAAATGGAGATGCAATTAAATAATTAGTGCTATTGATTAATCCGCACTGCACTAAAGTACACTAAAGCAGTAAAGTGAATGTTTTCAGTTCAACTAACCAGCTATTCTTATGTTTCAGATTTTGGTCTTACAAATTGCTAACACCCAACATCCCAGAGCTAAGTTATATCCATGTCAAAATGTAATTGATCCCAACGTTCAGCCCAATTATTCTGAATAGCATATTTTTTCCAGCAACAGGATCAGAGTTTACAATGTTTTCAGCAGCGTTTACAATGTTTCAGAAGACACTATCTTCTTACAAAATGTGTATTTCATGAAAATTTGTCCTTACCAAGTTTTATTAGGTACCAAGTTACTTATGTAATCATTAATATCATCCAATAAAATTAACACAAACAAGTTTCTTACTACCCCAAGGATTGGTGGTTGGGATTAGTTGGGTTCTCCCCCAAAATGTTAAAACTTGTAGTAAAGGGGCGTGTGAAAGAATTTTATAAGTACTTGTAAAATAAATTTTTATAAATTTGTTTTAATAAAAATTTGAAAATAAAATATTTTTATTAAATTCATGTACAGAAATTTGTTCCTTATAATTTCTTTTATGGGGCATATTAAGGAATGTATCAGATTACATTTACCATTTATTTCTATTTTAGGTGAATACGCGAAATCTGAAATACTCTGACGGTTTCTAGGTAAATTAACAATATTGGTAACTAGCTGACCCGGCGAACTTCGTAACACCTGACAGTAAATAGATGTTAACTTTAAGATTGGCCATGTTCAGAAGTCGAATAGCATTACGGCTTCATTGTGAAAGGTCATATATTCTGGGTCGCGGAATAGTGAATAACAATACGGAAACGATAAGACATATTAATAACATTCCCATAAAACAAATAAATCTGAGTGAATTAATTCACAATTTTCAAATCCAATCCAAACTCAAATCAAACCTAACTGCAATACGGCTTCTATAGGAAAGATATACAACCGCTGATTATTATAATAAACGTACCCATAAAAATTGTAATTATTTTTTATTTGGCCAACATATAAACACGTGACTTTTAATCAGACAGTAATTAAAAATATAAATACATAATCCCCCAAAATCATAAACTATTAACGTGGCTCATTTTTTACAGCACATATTTACTTCATAGTTTTACATTAATGAATGATTCAGATGGCATTGGATAGTATAGCGTATTGTTAATGGAAAGTAAACCAATTTAATCATTTAATTTGATTTCTTAGCTGTAGCTAAGAAATCAAATGTTTTCATTGTAGAAAATTTGTAAACAAACTTACTCTCCGTAAGGTTAACATTAGAAATTTAAAATGCCATAAAATGGAAACCTTACGGGGTTTTCGAAAATTTTTGTTCACTAAAACCTTCCCGGACCCGCATAGAGCAACTTCCTAAAATTTCATGGCGATCGGATCAGTAGTTTGGCAACACTTAAAGGATATACATACATACACACATTCAATTTTATATAGAGAGATTAGAGAGGGGATGTTGGACATGTGCGTTGGTGAGCGCGCGCTTTGACAGCTGTTACAAGTAGGCCACGTCTTGTCGTTTGCTTGTAGATCTTGGCGCCTCTCCAGCTGTTATGGGCTACAGCGGAGTTAATGGAGGCTAAATTGGTACAAGTCATGTTGGGTTGGTAACGACTCATCAGTCATGTCAATGGTTCGTCTTTGTTATGAGAATTAACGTGTAAACTGTTTAGCATCAAGATATAATCACAAGTGTACAGCATAAGTGCATCATATTTTTAGTGTTGATTAACCTCCGCACTGTTGTCATTTAGACCAGTCTGTAGATCCCACGTTAAATCGCAGGTCTCTTGGATGTCATTGCCAATAAATAAGTACATATTGTTTCGTCTATTAAAACTTGTATACTCTGCAATGCCAACTTAATTTGTTCGTTCTAAAGCTGCAGGATTATATTGAATTTCTGCAACGCTCGTTTCCCCTATCTTAGCAATGTTATTTCCTAGCACCCGATTAGATTAGATTAGCATGAAGGTGACCTACCCAGGTAGGTATTTTAAGCCAAGTATGATTGAGAAATGAGTATAAGATGGTTGTGGCATTATCTTGTAGTCTTTTAACTGCCTAAGGCTAACATGTTCCTTAGACAGGATTGTTCATTAACAGCCAATGACATTCTCATTGTCTATAAATCCTTTCGTTTGCAGATGACATTGGTTTTTTACTTTCTCCCCTTATACATAGTATATGGAGAAAGTATTGTTTTCGTCAAAATTTTCGAATTTGAGTTGAGGGTGGATATATCCGTTTTGGGGTCCCCTGAATCCAAAAAAGTGGGTTTTGGCGTGATGTCTGTCCGTCCGTGTGTCTGTCTGTGTGTGTGTCTGGATGTGTACAGTGCCACAGCCTACCCCGTTGGTCCGATTTAGATGAAATTTGGCATGTATATATATAGTCACCGTATCTCCAGGCGTTTTTTTCTTTTTTTTTTATTTTTGATTTTTAAGGGTAGTTCACCCCTAAAAACCCTTAAAAAACGTGAAAAATCCAATTTTCTCAAAAACGGCTCTAACGATTTTGATTAAAATTTGATAGCTTATAGTGCACAGAGTAATAAATAGTTTGACACCACCCGCATGTCTGTAAAAATGACGGTTCAAAAGTTATGGGCTTTTAAATGTCAAAAAAATCATTTTTTTTAATTTTCAGCGAAAACAATAAAAGTAAAGTATAACTTGACTGGTACCATTGAAACCAGCTTAAAAAAACTAAACAAATTAGTATTTTGAATTATTTGTCTACGACTAACGGTTCCAGAAAAAAGTTAAATTTACTGTCCACGATAAACGCAGTACGTTGTCTGAAAGCGCCCAATGTTATTCTTATGGAGAATATAAAAAAATCAAATTCTTCCTTACTTTTCAACCCTTTTCCATGAAACTTGGTATGAAGTGAAAGGTCAAATCACCGAACAAAACCAGCTTAAAAAAGCTTGGTATTATCGGGGGGGTTTCCCCCCCATACAATTTGAACAATAAATTATTAAATGATATTTAGAATTACTTTGTAGAACATTATAGTTTTATTACAGATTGTCTTTTTTAAATTTACTTAAGGGAGAAAGTATGTGTCAGTCCACTGGTACCGTTTATTTCTATTTACACAATATTAATATTATTATTATCTATTATCTAATCAATATTATCTATTTCAAGTTCATCAGGATCTTCGTCACCGATGACACTAATCATCCGTTCAACTACCGTTTCAACTAACCAACACCTGGTTGTCCATTGTTCATTCATTATTTAATACCTGCACACACTATAAAGTTTTCATATAATACCCCCGTCGCAGCAGACCTGCGTACTCAGCGAATTTCCAAATCAATAATTTAATATAAGACAAGTTTTATAAAAATATGTCCATAAACATGAGAATTATTTGCCTATTCTCCATAAGATTATCATGGGAAAGAGTGTGCAGGTTTGCTGCTGTGAGGAACACTGAGAGTAGGTATTTATATCTTCAAAAACATTTATTTTTAACATTTATTCCAACTTTCATCAACATCTGTCCATAAATAAAGGAGTTTGCCTATTCTCCACATGATTAACATGGGAAAAGAGTATGCAGGTTTGCTGCCATGATAAACACATAAACTATGATTTTTAAGCATAAATGGATAGATCTCAACCACATGAAGCTAAATATCAAGTTTTATCCAAAAATATTCATTAATATGGGAAATATTAATTTTTCCCTATCCTCCATAAGATTAACATTGGAGCCCCACAATACAACATACTGTGTTTAGATTTTTTAATATCTCGGTAACCGTTGGAGATAGAGAAAAACTTTAAGGAACTTAATTGTGTAGTTTTCTAAGCTGATTCCAATGGTGAAATATAAAATTAAAAATTTTTAAAAAATACATGTGAAAAACGCAAAAAACCCCATTTTAGGGTACAAAACCCCCCCAAACTACCTGTTCCTATTGACCGATATGTCTGGTTTACGAACTCGTCCGAGCATTTGTAGGAATACACGTCTCTACCAAATTTGGTCTCGATCGGACCATTTTTACGAGAGTTATCGTGCTAACAGACACATATATATATACATATATACATATATATATATATATAAAAATTTTAACGACTATTGTTTTTGGACTCTGGGCACCTAAAGAAGAAAAAATAACATGGTCCCGGGCTTAAGTCTCACCATGAGACCTAAGGTAATAGCTTCTTCCCTATGGGAAATTCGCTAAAAATAAGGTCAACAACATGAAATAAAATCCACAACATATGTCACTCCGTGAAAAAATCCGGAACACGGATACTAGCGTGGAGTGCACCTGCACTCCAATCGTGCGACACCACGGGAAAAATCAATAGAAAATTGGTTTAACCCGAATTGGTAGCAGTCATTATACTGACAGGTTCCAGGGGTGTCAGAGGGAAGGTAGATGACTGCTCAAGGTCACAAGTACTGTCAACTGCGTTTTATGAACAAAACAATGTGACTGGAGTGCCACTGCACTCGGCGCGAGCACCGGAGTGTTAAGTAATAGGATGTTATTATGAAATTTTGGAGAAAGTAAATCATTTTACATATCTAGGATTAATGTTAGATGAAAGGTTAAACTGGGAGTCTCATATTCTATCCTTACACAATTCTGCTAAAATATGATTAGAAAGTTTTACTTTTTAAGAAACTTATGTGATTATGGCTTATTGCAAACTATTTTTATTTTGCTTTAATTCATTATAGATTTCAATTTGCCATAATTTGTTGTGATGTAACTTATAAAAATTTTTTTGGAAAATTAAGAACAACTCAAAAACATTTTGTTGGACTCATATTAAACTGTAATGAAAGAGAAAGTTCATTTCTATTATTTCAGCAACTAAAAATTCTACGAATTCATCACTTGTTCATCTATTTTAAACTATTTTGCATAAGGAGTGAAAATATGGGGTCAGAACTCCTAAAGTATTCAAATACCTTTCAGTATTAAAAATGTAACAGCCCCAAATCGTTGTAATGGCGACTTGTACATCTTTCCTGAGATAAGTTACGTAGAAAATGCATTTCCTGTAAGACACATTACCTTATTACCGCTCTTTCGTCTATGACCGGTTGGACCCGGATTGACTGTGTCAAATCTTGATAATCACTTTATAAAAACACACCACATACAAGTCTATGATATTGGCTGTGGATGTTCAATCCCATGTTAATTCAAAAAACTCCTCGAGGTTGTAGAGAGGGTTTGCCACAAGTACACTCTTCACCTTCCTCTTGAATTCACCCACGCCAGACTGTCGGATCTTGAAGGGTAGGGCATTGAAAAATTTGATTGCTAGTGTCGGAAAACTATTTAGGGTCTTAGTGAGCCTACATCTTGGTATATCAAGGTCGTTCGCTCTTCTACTTCCGTGTGAATGCGTGGCGCTTCTTTGTTCGAAACTGCTAAGATTTTCTCTGATGTAGAAGAGTGACTCGCAGGTTTACAAAAATAGGCTTACAGTGATCAATTTTTCCCGCCGATGTTATTAGCCTAACCGCTTTTTTCTGCAACAACAAGACTCGTTTGCTCACCGAACAATGACCCAAAGAATTAGGCCATATTTAATATGACTATGGAAAAAAGCAAAATATGATGTGACAAGATAATCTATTGTAACAAAGCTTCTTAATTTACGCAGCAAGAAAAGAACTTTTGACAATTTATGGCAAATGTGAGTCACATGATTGGTCCATGTGAGCTTAGTGTCCATCAAAAAACCCAACAGTCTGACAGGCTCCGGGGAAAATCCATCCCTGAGAGGGCAGGTGAGAGTGCGCGTCTTATCATCATTAAGCTTCGCCCGCCCAGTCCTTGGCCCGCCCACACTAGTCATCACTCTCAATCCTCAGCTGGTCGGGAAGACTACCTCTAGTCCACAGAGCGGTGTCGTCAGCAAATAGTAGTGAACGGCCATCAAGATCCAGATCATTAATTAGTATTAAAAACAGAAACGGCCCAATGAAAGAGCCCTGTGGTACCCCATGATGAAGCACAGTGGCTGCGGAACCACCTCCACAATCTGTTTTCTGTTTGAAAGGTAAGAAACAATCGTTTTGTGAACGACGTCACTTATTCCGTAACTCTTCATCTTAACTGCCAACAGACTATGCGACACACAGTCGAACGCTTTACTGAGGTCGCAAAGCGTGAGGCTCAGAGCTTCACCCTTCTCAAAGGCGTCCATCACAATCCTCACCAGAGACCAGACCGCTGTAGTGGTGAACCTTCCACCCCTGAAACCGTGTTGATTTTCAAGGAACAAATTATTACTTTCAAAATGTTCAGTTAACTGATCCTTCATAATTGACTCCACAACTTAACCAAAAGCCAGTACAATTGACACAGGTCTGTAATTACTTACGGACCTAGGACAACCCTTTTTGTAGATAGGAATAGTTCTTGCCACCTTCATTAAATCAGGGAAAACACCCTGTTTAAGACAACTGTTTATGATTAAAGTAAGTGGGGCAGCCACCGCCTCAATTAAGTATTTTAAAATATGGGTTGAGATACCATAAATATCAGGGCTGTACGAATCGCTGTATCCCTTGACTATACCAATTACTTGTGCGACGCTCACCTCCTTCCACATCCCAAGACAAACACACCACATTAGATTAGATAGGATAGCCCATGACTTTTGCTAAGATCTGGGTAAATCTGACACCAAGCTCATTACATTACATTAGCTCTGGTGTAGGCAGCTACCCTAAACTTTAAGGTATAGACTATTTTTAACTAACTCGACGTGAGTAATGTTTCAAATTTTTTTTTGTTGAATCTCAACATGTAAACACTTAATTAATATTAACTATGCAGGTCCAAGGTACAGTCTGTGAATACAAACGAATCCTAGATGTAGTGTATTAACAAATCAAATCATATTTATTCCAACATTAAATACAATTACATGCAAATACATGTATTTGTATGTATTTATAGTTAACGCAAAAAACAGTTAGACAAATTAAACTAGACTGCTATCTTAAACTAAACAGTGATTTTAACAGAGGAAATTATAAAGGAAATAAAGGACAAAACGCTATGAGGAAAATTCTAGATCGGATTAGCGGTTAAAGAACAACTGAACAAAACAAACGATATAATAGAAATAAAAAGTGAAAGGCTAACAGCTTGTTTGAATGTGCTGGTTGAGACAGGCAGTCTGTGCTCACGCACACAACCTGGGCGCTAGCGGCAAGATCAGTGATACATCGACGATATCAGAGATTCCTTAACCCAATGCTCCAGGCCGAGCATCCACTCGCTGACTCTCTTCTTGTATACGAAGACACTGCATCCCACATCTTCAGCGATTGCGGGTGTACAATTTCGACGTACGATATGGGCAAGAAAAAAAGAGAATTAGTTAGAGAGATGTTATGTGAGGTTATAAGGAAATTAAAGCTGACTGTCAGAACTTTAAAGTCATGAAGCAATTTATTTGTGTGTTATCTCATATTCATAATAGTTCTTTGGGTAACATCCAGCGACTGAAGCACCGAGGGAGAAGCAGCCCTCTACACCAGGACTCCATATTGCTGGATGGAGTGAACAAACGCATAGTACGCAAACCTACACTGGTCCGGGGATAGGACTTACCTGAGCTGGGTGAAAGCATATATTAGTCTCCGGATGCGTTGTTTCAAATATTGAACTTGTGGATTTCAGTTAAGCTTATGATCAATTACCACACCTAAGTATTTATACTGTTCCACATGATCGATATAGTCACAGCCACCCGTGGATCACCACGGGAGTGCAACTGAAGCACAATTTTTTTAGTTAATACTTTTTACTTTTTGATTTTTTATTATTAATTGAATTTGGAATCTTCCATGAAAATTTCTACACTGCGTCATTGATATCAAGGCGTTCAATCATATAGTTCCAACGCTGACTCGATAAGTCATCACGAACTTTCAACCAATTTGTAATCAGTGAAAAAGATTTCACAAGGGAGTTGAAATTATTCCTTAGCTCTGAATAATTGTCTGTAATAGTTGCATGTATAGGCAGATTTTGCATCAATTTTTTAATTTTATGAGGAAGTCGTTAAGACAATTTGACTTATAAAGCGAGTAACTTTGTTGATGCAAGAAATGAAATCTAATTCACATATTTTATCAAGATATTGCTCTTAAACAGAATTATTTTTTGTGTATGAGATTACAATCCATATAACCTGATAGAATTAGTAGTTTATTTTTCAAATGTTCATTAGAATAAAACTTTTGAATGCCATTGAATGACATTAAGTTAGAGTTAGGACTTCGGTAAAACACTAAACAGCGAGTAGATAGCATGCAGTGCCGGCCCAGGTGAAGGACAGGAGTGGCCTATCCGTCCAGTAACAGCTGGTCACAGGTCACCGATAATGTGTTATTAACGTACACAACAATGCTGTCGCTCTGGTTCAGGTTGTCGTGTGTGCGGAGCATGTTGTACCCTTCAACACTCATGAGTTCGCTGTTGTTCAACCAAGCTTCTGTAAGAATAATGCAGAGAATTTTAATTTTAATGCTTTCCAAAAAACTAGAAACTCGTCAAAGTTTTTTGTAACTACGTATGTTCTGCTGTACCACTCAAAAGTTAACAATATCATTTTTGTTATAACCAAAATAACCAGATAATCATTGACTATTGATTTCTACACATTCAACAACTATTTCATATGTGTTATCTGACATTTAACTATTTTTAATGGAAATTACATAGTGTGTCACCCTTGCATTCAACAATTTTTAAACATAACTTGGTAAATGGCCAAAGATAACTTAATGAATGTTATTAACAGTGTGAATAGTCAACAGATAACTGACCCAACTTGAGAAGCTATCGCATATTTATTAACCCTTACCGGGCGGCTGACGAGTTTTCTCGCGGCACAGTAGGGTCCTACGGCGCGGAAACCGAGTTTTTTCACTTTCAGCCATTTCGTCACATTTACTGCGCTGTAGTTCGCGAAACAACCAATAGAGTGCATGGTAATGTTGCTTTAACCTCTATGAACTCACAAAACCAATATGGCGGCTTTGATGGAATTTCTAGTGACTGAGATTAGATGTTATGCAGCTTTGGCCTGTATTCTAGCGCTCCCGTACTGCTTTTGACGAGAAAATTAACGCGCCACTACGACCAGCTGTATTCACTGTTCCAATCGTTGTTTGTTGACATCCATTGACGTGTGATTATTTGTGTTGTGTTTGAGAAGTAAACAGATGATGTAGTGTGAATATTTGTGAATCTAAAAAATAAAATAAAAAGTGAAACATGGCTCATCCAGACGATCCGGAATTTGATGAGTTCGTGAATGGACTTATGACTGTTTTGAGGCTTATCATACGACGCAAAACTATGTTTAGTGGTAATGTACATAATATCTTTTTACTTTATTGACATGTTTCTTCTCACTGTTTTCATGTTTAGAATCAGTAATTTTTCATTTATGTAAGCCTACAAGTTTTATTTCAAGCGCTCAGAATTTTTGGCAAAAATAACTTTTTTAGATACCTGAAAAATAGTGTTAAAATGTTCAATAAATAAAAAGAAGCATATTTCTGTTTTCTACTTTATTCAAGCTACCTAAATCCAAAAAGAACATTGGGAAAATATAATTTTGATTTTTTCAACCTAAATGAGCAGGGAGTGTGATTTTCAGTTGCGCTTTAAGGGTTAATACAATATAAATGCATCACCCATTTTTCTGATCTAATCTTGAAGGTGTTTTCACTGTAAAATAATGCTTCTTTGTGCTTACTAACATTTAGTCAATACCAATTAACTGAGATTAGTTTACTCCAGTTTTTGCTCTTTTTTAAGAATTCTCTAGATCTTAGTGGTAATACTGTAATAAAAAGCCAGTTACTTAATACTTATAAATTTCAAAAGAAGCCAATGAAGAAGAAGCCCTGAGGTATTTTAGTTATACTGTTTTTAGCGAATTTCCCATAGGGAAGAAGCTATTACCGTAGGTCTCATGGCAAGAGTTAAGCCCGAGACTATGTTATTTTTTCTTCTTTAGGTGCCCAGAGTCCAAAAACAATAGTCGTTAACATTTTTATATATATATATATATATATATATATATATATATGTATATATATATATGTGTCTGTGAACACGATAACTCTCGTAAAAATGGTCCGATCGAGACCAAATTTGGTAGAGACATGTATTCCTACAAATGTTCAGACGAGTTTGTAAACCAGACATATCGGTCAATGGGAACGGGTAGTTTGGGGGGGTTTTGTACCCCAAAATGGGGTTTTTTGCGTTTTTCACATGTAATTTTTAAAAATTTCTAATTTTATATTTCACCATTGGAATCAGCTTAAAAAACTACACAATTAAGTTCCTTAAAGTTTTTCTCTATTTTAAACGGTTACCGAGATATAAAAAAATCTAAACAGTACGTTGTATTTTGAGGCTCCAATGTTAATCTTATGGAGGATTAGGAAAAATTAATTTTTCACTTATTATCTAATATTTTTTGATGAAACTTGATATTTAGCTTCATGTGGTTGAGATCCAAACATTTGTGCTAAAAAATCATAGTTTATGTGTTTATCATGGCAGCAAACCTGCATACTCTTTTCCCATGTTAATCATATGGAGATTAGGCAAACTCCTTTATTTATGGACAGATGTTGATAAAAGTTGGTATAAATGTTAAAAATAAAATTTTTGATGGTATACTTTCAGTGTTCCTCACAGCAGCAAACCTACTCACTCTCTCCCATTTTAATCTTATGGAGAATAGGTAAATAATTCCCATGTTTATCGACAGATTTTGACCAAACTTGTCATATATTATAATTATTATATTATTGATTTGGAAATTCGCTGAGTACGCAGGTCTGCTGCGACGGGGGTATTTATTTTTTATAATTTTCATTTATATTTTTATTTAGGGGTAAAACATCATAGGTTAGGTTATTTTACTCCATCAAATAACAAGCAAAACTCTTCAGAAAAAATGTTTGTATTTACTTCCCTGTGGGAAATAGATTAGATCATGGATATGTCTAAAGGGAATGGTTTCAGTTCATTTAAATAGCTGTCCTTACTCTTTTATATTAAAATTTCAATAAAATAGCTCTGGTAGTTTCTATGGAAAACTGTTACATGTTTTCCATCTTAAAAATCGCCAACATCCCCAGAGCTAAGACATATCCATGTCAACAAAAACCAACAATTAATTATTTGCCATATAAGCAAACATAAGGGTGGTTTAAGTAATCAATTCAGTTAGAAAATAAATGTACACCGTAAACTTATTCATCTTATGTAGATTCAGAGCGAAAAAATGTGATCAGACCTACAAATTTAACACTTGAAAATACCAACAACAAGGAAAAGAATGGCGGATATTGTAATAAATTATTGTAGAGTGATCTCCTACAACAACAAGAAATATAAACATTCTCGTCCTAACATGGCACATAATATTTAGAAAATATGTGAGTAATTCCTTTCCCTTTTTTTATCCCTTAGAAAATGAACTATAGTTATCACTGATCAAGTAATATAACTCCGTTTGACTGCTCGTTGGACCTTAGTCAATATTCATTAATCATAAGTAAATACTTCTGAATCCTCAGTCAATATTCCCAAGTCTTCTCGTCTATGAAACTTTTGAGTTTACTAATCCTTTCAAGAATGAAGTACTTCACCGAGACAGCAAAATTCACAAGGTGAAAGAAGACATTTCAAAATTCTGCACGAATTATTTAACAAAATTAGAAAACCATCCACAATAATGAACAATAGTGATAAAATATACAGACTAAAACAGCAAATATTCTTGACCTTGGAACTCATTTTATGTAAATAATAATGCAAATTTTTTCTTGATAAAATATTTTATCTAGGTTTTTAAGTGAAAGATGTCCTACTAACGTCTATGTATGTATAATTTGTCTATGTAATGTATAATTTATCATATATACTTATTGTTCAAACTATGTAGAGCAGATTGTAAATAAAAATATGTTATACAAAAAATTTAACCAACAGAAGCCCGAGCTTTGATCGTCTTTGTTGAATTTCCAAAACTCTGAACAAAAATGTAGGCACTCTGGTCGGGGATTGTACTTGTTAATTGTTACCTTCTGTTTTCTATTTGAAAGCAGACCATTCAATACACTTGTATTCTGGGAGCTCGATGGTGATGTACTCATACCATAATGTGAAGAATGCCGATTCAATTTCAGCTGCCATTTGGAATTTGGCTATCAATTAATTACCTGAAAAAGTCAACAATATGTATAAACAAGACTGAGCCTTCCTCCCTATAAAAATATTAAGGGGGCACTCACCCAAAATAAAAAAGTTTATTGTTCACCTTAATTTTTTTCTTAATCTATATATATATAATTGAAAAAATGAAAAATTGTTTCACTACTACCCTAACTCAAACCACACTACTGGGGGGGGGGGTAGTTTTGAGGTAAAAAACTGGTTGCTACGGATACATCTGTCAGATTAAAATTGAGATATTAAAAAAAACTATTTTACTTATAGGGTGTGACTGTAGCTACAAACTGTAGTATTAAAAACAAAATATCTCACAAATCAGTCAGGACTAAAGGTTTTTCACATTTTTTGGAAAAAGCAAGAATAATTATTCAAAAATACATTTAAAAATACTTAATATATTCACAGGATAAAACCAATACCACAGTTTGTAGGTATAACCATTGATTTTATAACTGCGTACAAAGTATGTAAATTCAATGGTATAACTTTTAGCTACAATTTAAATACCCTATCACAGCAGGTCTGCATACTCAGTAAATTTCCAAATCAATAATATAATAATAATACAGTATATGACTAGAGTAATACAGTATAAGTTTTATCAATAACTGTCGATAAATATGAGAATTGATTGCCTATTCTCCACGAGTAACATGGGGCAAAGAGTGTACAGGTTTGCTGTTGTGAGCACACAGAGTAGGCTTTTCTACTATAAACAATTTTTATCTTGACCATCTGAGTTATACCAACTTTCATCAACACCTGTCCATAAAAGGAGTTTGCATATTCTCTATATGATTAACATGGGAAAAGAGTATGCAGCTTAGCCATGATAAACATAAACTATGATTTTTTTAAGCATAAGTGGATAGATCTCAACCAGACGAAGCTAAATATCAAATTTTATTCAAAAATATTGATTGATACTTGAAGTATTAATTTTTCCTTATCCTCCATCAGATTAACATTGAAGCCCCAAAATACAACATACTGTGTTTAGATTTTTTAATATCTCTGTAACCGTTGGAGATATAGAGAAAAATTTTAAAGAACTAAATTGTGTAGTTTTTAAGCTGATTCTAATGGTAAAAGACAAAATTTATAAAATTTTTTAAATTACATATGAAAATGCAAAAACCCCAATTTTCGATTACAAAACCCCCCAAACTACCCGTTCTAGTTGACCGATATGTCTGGATTACGAACTCGTCTGTGTAAATGTAGGGAATACAAGTCCCTACCAAATTTGGTCCCGATCGAACCATTTTTACGAGAGTTATCGATGTCATCGTGTTCACAAACACACACAAAAATATAACATATTTTTATATATATATATATTTTATAATTCGCTACCGCACTGAGGTGGTGCATAGGCCCACAACAAGCTAACATTAAAAGTGCATTACCTCGCTTATCCGTGGACGGATTCCGTTCAACAAAATATCATTAGATTTAAAATTAAAATTACAATCTTTTTAGACAATTTCCCACAGCAATTTTTTAAGAGTGTTGAACAGGCATAAAAATATGTTCTCTCAGGAGGTCAAACTTTACCTCGTCTGGGCTCTTTCTGCGTTTGATTATTGTTTTCCTGTTTTCGGTTATTTTATTACTACAAGAGACATGGGGAGAATGCAGAGAGTCCAGAATATGTGTATCAGGTTTGTCTGTAGGCTTAGAATATATGTCCATGTTACAAATGCACATCTGACTTTAGGTATCTGACGTCTACATTCTTCGAACAGCCATGGTTGTCAACAGAATCATGACATCCAACAGGCCTGGATAATTGAGAGTAAAACTAAAATTCTGCTCTGAGATCCGTTCTCGGACTAAACAAGATGCTGTGATGGAAATGAAACGGAATAACTTATTCAATACCAAGGCATTATTAATTTAACGAAAATCCATTATCTTTCTAATGTCTTCTCTTTCTACCTTATTACAATAATTTTGTACTACTTCCGGTCCAATAAATAAATCGACCGTACCATTCAGCAATTAGACTACAACTAAAGAGAGGATCGCCATTATCTAAACTAAAATTATTTGTTTCCCTGGAGGACCGCTAGACTAGATATTAAATTCAGCTCTCTTAATAGGTTTGGCTCCGTTTTTATGCACAATTTATGTTTAAAGTTTAATTTAGTGTGGGCTTGACAACAATCACACAGCTTGACCAGTCTGTGGGAAACACCTTCCACATGTTTGAAATGTAGTGTATGGAGTACCCTATATTATGTTGTTTGGAAACATTCAAAATTGTAAACTAAGTAGAGTAGATACAATTACTCTTCAAGACCCCTTACCAACCCAATGCACTTATAATAGAGTAAGTTTCATATTTATTGCCCATAATAATATCCAATATAAACTTAAGGAATTTAAAAAATTCGATAGACAATGTCAAAATTAACTAATACATAAAACTATTATACTCACCACTCACCAGTGTGAACTAACATATGCCTTTTCAGATTAACAGCCTGTGTGAAACACTTTCCACATGTTTGACATTGATGAGGGCGCTCACCGGTGTGAACTAACATATGCTCTTTCAGATTAACAGCCTGTGTGAAACACTTTCCACATGTTTGACATTTATGAGGGCGCTCACCAGTGTGTACTAACATATGTGCTTTCAGAGTACCAATCAGTGCGAAACACTTTCCACATGTTTGACATTTATGAGGGCGCTCACCGGTGTGAACTAACATATGCCTTTTCAGTGCACAAGTCTGTGTGAAACACTTTCCACATGTTTGACATTTATGGGGCCGCTCACCAGTATGTGAATACAAGTGTTTTTTTACACCACCTTTTCTTATGAAACATTTTTCACATATCAGACATTTGTAAGGGCGCTCACCAGTATGTGAATACAAATGTTCTCTTAGACTACGTTTGGTTAAAAAAGGTTTATCACATGCTGGACATTGATGACACTTACTAGTGGGTAATGACTTAAGGCTTTTGAAACTCTGTTCATTTCCAAACATCTCTTTACATGTGTAGGACGTTAATAGGATTCCACAGTATTGAGGGCGAAATATTACGATTGCAATAGCAATAATTGAATAATTATTTGAGTATACAAAGAACTATTACAACATACTCATTTTTCGCCTTATAACATATTTTAGTTACTGACTGTAATGTTCAACGGGTACTATATATGGTAAACATTTACAATGAGTCAGCTCTATTGTTTTTTTAAGTGTCCAAACAATCATAACATGAATGTAATTTTACCAAATATTATGGCACTATTCTTTTTGTTCAATCTAGCCTAAACACTATTTGTAAGAATTATAACAATTTGTCATCCAGGTTCCCTATGGCTTCAAATTATTATTCTGCTGGAATTTTATCCTGGAAAGAAACATTTATGTTAATATATTAAAATTAATTTTAAAACCCTGCAATTGACACCTCATTTATCACAAAGGGCATCATCTGTGGCGATGATAAGGCCCCAGAACCCCCTCCCAGAAGGTGGGGGGAGTAGATTATAAACAAAGGCCTTCCTCTGAACATTCTGATGCTCACTTAAATCATACTAAATTTTAACTGATGCAGATATCACTCAAAAGCATTTCATATTAGATCTATTCTAGCGCATTCACACAGGCCGTGAATCCTGAGCAAAAACTACTAAAGCAACCTAATACAATGTTGTGGCAGTAGATAATGTTTTGACCTAGTTTTGTAATGAATTTGATTAATTTTTCAATATAAGTCTTGCCAGTTTAACTATTGTTACTACCTGTAATAACGTTGGGGCCTAGCTCAACTCTCGCAAACTTAAAGCACCGGGCGACTACTAAACAGTTAGTGATCTTGATTGAGAAAACGGAACTGGCACAGTTGGGAACTTGTCCAGTCCTATGTCCGAATAGACCACGCCCTAATCTCTCGTTGCCAACCTTCGGCTTTAGTGTAAAATTAAGGGGCTCCAAGACACTATTGTACAGCCTATCATCAATGTGAGCTCCCTCCTAAACCTATGCATTTTTAACACAGAATTATGACTCAATTTAGATAATTTATTAAATGTAATTTTTACCTAACCTAACCGATAATATAGCACAGTGCATGTAGTGTATTGTAATCAGAGATGATACACAACAAAAATAAAGATGGCTACCTTTTAGGGTAAGGGCTGGTTGAGTTCCCGACTGTACCAATTCTGCGCTCCCTCATTGATAAGGACTAGAACGGTCCATAAGTCTCAATGTTAAATATGGCAAACTTTACGCCCCATTTTCAGAAGTTACAAAAGATATAAAGTAGAAATTTTTCTTACTTATCCAGTTGCATTTGATAAACCTGCTGATCTACTTTTATGTCTTAGCAAATACGTTATCTATATTTTTAAGTTATATGTTATATTTCAACAACAAAAGCTTCATTGTAGATCAGTGACATATATTAGGTTTACCTAGTACACAGCGAAAATTTCAGCTTGATATCTTGAATACTTTTTGAGAAAACAAGTCATTTATATGAAGAATCCAACTTTTTGGATTCTAAAAAAAATAACTGTAGTTCTATATGATGCCCGGGGACTAATAAGGAGAGTGCAGAGGTAACTTTTTAAATGTAAAAACAATAAATAAGTATAAAAATAATTAAGTACTAAATAAATATAAATAATATATAAATATTTAAGTACAGTACTGAATATTACAGACAGTGTCATTAGTTTGTGTGTGCAGCTCTGACGCTACTAGCTATTCTATAAAGGTTGGGCTTGCTCAATCCATTATGCTTTTGTACAAGATTTTCAGCTGAAATAAACAATTTTAATTACCTGACTGAAAACTAAATACTCCTTAAAAGTTATGATGTTAAAATTAATAAAAGCCGTGAGCACAAAATAATGACACCATATGTAAAGATTTAATATTTAAATAATATAAATATATAAAAAAATTTAAGTAAATATTTAAGCACCCGTTACATTACCCGTTGCATGTTGCTGCGATGTACTAAACAGAAAAATAAGATTTAGATTCATTGGCAAATATGAATCATATTAACTATTCAATTATTATTAACTTTCTGAAATGGTGGTGTATCAACATATTTTAAGCTAAATTATTTGTGAAAAATGAGTGTATTCATGTGGACTTGAAATATTAAAACATATATAAAAAAATTGAGAAAGACTGTATCATCTTACACCAACGTATCTTCGTTTGCAACCTGGTAAGTGTACAAACTCGCATGCACGCACAACATCAAATATTTGTTATTAATAGCCTACACAATATCAACCGTTTATACATTACGTTTACATTACAGATAGAGAAAGAATGATATAAAAAGTATACTATGATATATTAATTTAAAAAGTACTATAATATAATGTAGCTGATTATTGTAATATAGGTAATATGTATAATTTAATAATATTATTATTTACCATAACAGCTTAATGATTCAGACAGTATTGTAAAGTAAATTGATTGAAAGCATTGTAAGGCATTGATAGTTAAGAACAATTCTAGTGGTTTACATTGAACAAAATGACAGTTTAAAGCAACTTTCAAATTACTTAGTCAGAGCTGTTAACACTAAATTTTTGTAAAACTTGACACAGTACCATTATATGCCCTCTCAGGCTTTGGACAGATTTGCACTAATATTGCGAATCTAAAACATTTCCAGTGGCGCTTGATAACACACAAAAAAATTCATCAGAATCAGTCCAGTCGTTTACAAGGAGTTCAATTACAAACACACGTACAGAAGATTTTTATATATTAGGATGTTGCAGTAGGTTTTATTTCTTAAATTTTATATTATTTTACTTATATTTAATCTTCAGTTTTATATCATTCAGAAAATACTGACAAATACAAATGAAGATAAATTTTTTTGGCATTAAACCCCCTTGATTCAATAAGTAAACGGAATAACTTATTCAATACCAAGGCATTATTAATTTAACGAAAATCCATTATCTTTCTAATGTCTTCTCTTTCTACCTTATTACAATAATTTTGTACTACTTCCAGTCCAATAAATAAATCGACCGTACCATTCAGCAATTAGACTACAACTAAAGAGAGGATCGCCATTATCTAAACTAAAATTATTTGTTTCCCTGGAGGACCGCTAGACTAGATATTAAATTCAGCTCTCTTAATAGGTTTGGCTCCGTTTTTATGCACAATTTATGTTTAAAGCTTAATTTAGCAATTACTAGACAATAGGCCTACTATCATTAATACTTTGATTAAAGGCAGGAAGGGATGTGAATTTTATCAAATCAATTTTCATTCTAAAATGTAAGGGAAAAACTGATTTCTTTTCCCCTATGAATAAGATAGCGTAGCCTATATATCAACAATGTAATGTATTTTCTATGGACATTATCTGAGGAAAGTATATTTTCTGGCTTCCATAAAATAAATTCTTTTATTTAACCCTAGAAGTGGCAAGCTTTTTACTTTTAACTGTAACATAAAAATAATCACTGATATCTTCTTGAAATACTATTAAGTGTAAGAAAAAGCATAAAACATGCCACCACCTTATAACCACTGACCTCAAAAGCAAAACAGGTGTCCACTGCATTCACTATTAAGCCCACAAATGGAAGTTGACCTTCCACCCAAGCCTTTATTCAAGGCGGGCCTCCCACGCCACTATACCACATTTTGCAAGCCAAATTAGGATTGCTCATGGTTGGGATTCGAACCCTAACACTTCCGAATGGGTAGACTCGTCAGCGCTGCGCTCTAACCGGTCCAGCCACCAGTGCATAGGAGTAGAAAGCGCTTAGCCTACTTGGCTACAAGACTCTGCCCAGTGACAGTTTAGTGAGCAGATTCGGTTGCTTGCCTCCAGAGGACAACACAATCACGAAGGTGATAAGTTCACTAAATTGACGACAGATGCCTCCACCTGCCACTTCTTATTGAATTTGTAAATACATCCTGAGTTATGACTTTACCACTTATACGGTTAAAAACGCAAACTGTAACTATAGATCTATCAAATCAGCTGTTGAGACAGGTGGTTGTCATTATTTTGGCCCTAATCGCCTTAAACCCTGAACCATAATATTTTAATCAAAATCTTTGTATCAGTTTTTGAGATGGATCATTAAAGTGATGTGAGTTTCCTTAAGAGTTACAGACTATCTGCGTGGTTGTCATAATAAGAACTGATGACGATATGATTATATTATTCAATTTCGACTTCTGTTATAGAAGTGGAGGATGTGAGTTGGAATGAACAGTCCAACAAGTATCGACAGATCATAAACCGCAGAATACATATTTTATTCTGGATAATGATTTGAACATCGAATACCTGTAAACTTACACTAGACTACCGGTATGCCGGTCGTTAGTTGGGTTAGTGTTCCTCGGTTGTGATACCTTAAGTTATATGTATCTTAAAAGCTTTCGACAGTATTTTAAATTCAACTTTATTTTAAAATATAGAAAAGTTTTGGCACAAAAGGGGTAATCTTAAAATGGTTTCAACTAAACAATTAAATGTAATTAACGAATCAAAATGTTGGAAAATAAAAAATGGAAAAGGCTATGATGGACCACTTTTAACCAATACTATAATACGAGCATGGTTCGTGTATATCGAAAACGGCTCTGATTTCTTTAAATTTTGGAAATAACTAATTTCTGAGTAGAAAATAAGTTCTAGATAGATCTAATATCCGGAAAAATATATATTATATTATATATATATATAAATATATTTTTTTTCTTTAAATTTTAGAAATAACTAATTTCTGAGTAGAAAATAAGTTCTAAATAGATCTAATATCCGAAAAAATATATATATAATATATATATGTGTGTTTATCAGTTTTAACGACTATTGTTTTTGGTCTCTGGGCACCTAAAAATGAAAAAATAACATGGTCCCTGGATTAAGTCTTACCATGAGACCTAGGGTAATAGCTTCTCTCCTATAGGATATTCACTAATAACCTAGAAAAAACCAACTCGCAAAATTAAAAGCTACTTAATTATTTCATCAATTTGTTGAAAAATACAAACAATACGAACACCTTAAAAATATATACAAATAACCTGTTATAAGCCCTGTATTGAAACAAGAAAATTTAAATAAAATATTATTTAAAAGCTCAAAACTAGCCTTAAGATTAAGTTGCTACAACTAAAAAGTGCTAGGGGCTAATTCAGTAAAATTATTAAAAGCCTTAATTTTTTATGTAATGTTAGTTTATATGCCACTAGAATAGAGGCTTTTTCTGTGATCCAGCTACTAGGAGGTTACCAATTGAGGATAATTATGAGCAATGGTTGGTGGATGTGATATGTTATATTCTCTGGTATACGGAATAATGTCTACACTATTTAATACCTAATGTTCATTTGCAAAGACCATTCTCACAATTAGACCTGTTCCCAACTGAGAGGAAAAACTAATAATAGTGGTTCAGATCCCACATTCAACTGTAATGAAACGAAATAAAAAATGTCTTTATCTGAGAGGCAAAGTTATGACAATCAAGTTCTAGATACCACTTAACCTCTAAAAAATAGAATTTAACTAACAAATTAACAAAGATATAAATCTTAAGTGGAGAATAATAATAGTATCAATTAAAATAAAATAGGCCTAATCAAATATTCTATTAAAATAAAATAACCAAAAATGAGACAAACACGCTCCATTCTCTCAATAGCTGTAGCCTTCGTTTCAGCTCCGACAATGACACACATCACCAATCACTACCCCACCTAAAAGTATGATACTTCAGTTCCGTCGCGAACCGAGCTATGATTACCCTAATTTTTATTTATACCAGGAAGGGAGTTGCAGTGTACCTAAGTGGTTGTACAATTTTGTTATTATTTATTAGTTAAGTTTTGAATTTTACTCATTATATTTTAGCTAAAAATAACAGTATTTCTTTGTGTATTTCTATGGCTATGTGCCATAATGGAATGGACAGAGAGAATTTGAGTTTAAATGATTCAATGAATTATCAGCTGAATTAAGACTACCTACTAATAAATCTTAAGGTTAATCAATGAGGTGTGTGAGGTTAAGGAAGAAATAACAAGTGATGATAGAACTAGAGACCTATCAACCTATCAACCTATGCAACTATCAATACTTCATGGACAATGTGGACCAAGTGGAAGTAAAAAGACTATTATTATGTTTATAGAATTATTACTAACTTTTTAGGATTATGTTTGTTGAGCCCTCTCAATTAACCCCAACATACTGAGTTTGATATATACCCACAAAGACAAATTAACTAAAAGATAATTTAGTAATCAATAAATATTAAATTTACTTACAATTAATATTCGAGTAGCATTAATCTGTTCAAATATAATTTAAATATAGTAAAATATGTTATAGTAAAAATAATAGTAAAATATTTATCCATCTGTTTTTAAAACTGTTTGACTGGGGAGTCAGAAGAAGAAGAACGCAATCGGAATAACTTGTAAAAGCTAAGATATCTAGAATAGGTATACACCCCCTCTTGACCGATGTACCACTTCAAATATACGATATAAAGAAAGTAAACATAAGACCAGAGTGGAACGGATTATATAACTTTACTATCCGTTCATCTAAGATAATAGGTACCATAGATGAACGGATAGTAAAGTTACTTATAATCAGTTCCTCTCTGATAATACTTAATATGTGTACAAAGTTTGAACCACGACAAATAAATCTAAGGGGTATTTTTCGGGGGGTTTAAGATATGTAAAATTTAGCGAAACGCTTAACTGAAGTTGACTACTGCAGGTGTGTCGGCGACTTAGGTTCTATAGCTAGTTTCAGGGAGGTTACCTTCAAGATTCTCTATTCCCACAATGGGATAAATTGTGGTTCGGATCTCACATTATCAGTGGTGTAGTGCTAAATACATCTGTGCCGGAGCGGTCCTTCCCAGGAAGGCCGTTACTCTTTGTGGGGGGGGGCTAATGGGTAGTCAAAGTCTGCAAGTTTCTCAGGAAGGTCATTGCGTGGTCAAACGCGAGGAGTTGTGTACAATGAATCTATTTAAATAGATTCATTGTATTCACTCAATTACATCAACCGAAGTTTAATTTTGCTAAAGTGACTAGTGATGTTCCTGGGGTCTCTGTTGTATTCATGCAAAGTATTGCAGTCGAAGGCAAACGGTCCATTTTTAGTAAGGGTTCGCTTTCTTTTTCAACCCGAACTGGCGAGTGCAGGTCAAGGAAGAAGAACATATTTGTAGATGAGTTTACCCACCATATAATACGGAGGAAAATCCTCAAATTGTATTTTGTAAAAAACACCGCAACTTCATCGAAATTAAAGGCTATTCTGTAGGAAGAGGGTTTGTTGAAATAAATATCTTAGACGGAGATTAAAAATGAATAGGATTTAAATGGTTAAAGACTGAAAATATAAATAATCTCAACAGTTCTTAACTAGTCTCAAGTTTGTTGTAAAAAGTATATTTTTGAATAAAATAACTAGATACTATACTATAAAAAGATATATGGTCTTCAAGTAAGCCCTTGTGTCTGATTCTGGTGTTACGATGTTTTTAGGTTAGGGTTAATGTAAAACGCCTAAAATTGCCTCGATATTGCGTGTTGATAATGAAATGATGCGAGCCACTCGCTTACATACTACGCTCTATAAAAAGGCAAAGTACAAGTATACAAATCTGAGTTTCGGCTGCACGAGCTGTGCCGGAGCGCCGCTCCGGCTCTAAAAGCTGTGCCGGAGCGGCGCTCCGGACCGCTCCGGCTCCACTACACCACTGCACATTATGAACAGGGTTTTCACCTAAAACTAGATGAAATTGCTGCAGCTTGGTTGTAAAGTGCTAATTTGAAATTATTAAGGTTACTTTTTAGTTTATCTTAGGTTCAAATGTCAATCAGTTAGAAAACTCCCTTTTTCTAACTGTTCGTAGGAGTCACGAACAAACTTCCTGCCAAACGTGTGGTAGTAAAACACTAGTGACTTCATTATTTATTTACAAAAATAACATATGAATGTTCTTTTTACTTATTTTAGATTTGGTTAATTTATAAAAATCGTTGTTAAAATGTAAACTAATGAAAACAAAGTTAAGTTAATTATTCCTTAGGTCTTTAACAATTCATTCTGAAAATATCTTCTCCTGTCCAAGTTAAAATGAAGCAAATCACTGAAAATTGCATTTATGAAGAAATGAAAGTTTTTTTTGAAAGAATTCTTTATTACTTTTAGGACGTCTTTATAGTCGGATACTGGCTCTTCTGGCATGTTTTGCCGACGTCCGTATATAAGGACGTTCAAGAATCCTTAAAAGTACCGAAATACCACAACCCCAGGGTTTCACAACCCCGAGTGTATTACAAAAAAATATAACTATTTCACAACCCAAGGTTTCATAACTACGAGTTTGCAAGGGGCTGAGTACAGTCCGCACTGAAAGCTAGTCGACAGCCGCAGTCATGTGTAGCGCAGTATTATGTGCTTTGTAGGCACTCGCTGCCGCAATTCCGTGTAAATGACAAGATTGATCAACTCACTTACTTTATACTGTTTTGATCTGTATACATAAACGTTAGAACCCCCACTCATCACTAATTTTCCATTTCCCAAGTACTTAGGAGGATGAAATTTGGTATACTGGTTCATTAGGCCTAAAATAGGAAAGTCTAATAGTTTTTGTGACGATTTTCCCATAAATCTCTAAGCTCCCTTCAATGTTCCCATGTTGATCTTATAGAGAATTACTCTTCTTATGAGGGAATTTTTTACGTTATATTTTATTGTCAGTTGAATTCGAGATTATCAAAGTATTTTTTTGCATGCACTGAGTGAGAAGACTAATTATGACAGTTAAGAAACAGTTTTGGAGATAAATTATAAACATATATTGAAAATACTTTTATTTTCCACAGAGTTATTTACAAATTGTATAAAATAAGAAACAGTGAGTCATAACAAGTAAGGTATCAATAATAGCTATTGCTAAGATATTTTCTATGATAGAAGAATGGTATCCTTTGATTCTAAGTAAAGGAATAACTAAAAACTAAACTATTGTAACTCTTTTCGCCATAATATTATAGTATTTTTTTCAAAATTTTAAGAGAAAATTATTGACAGTATATTTAGTTTATTAGCAGCCAATGTGTTAAGAAGAGCTGTATGATAATTGTATCACTCAGTTTAAAGCTAAATAAGCTTCATATTTGATAATTGTATATGTAGAAATTAGGAATTAAAAATTAGCATTATTGACAGTATATTGTGTGTTTATTAGAAGCCATTGTGTTAAGAAGAGCGGTATAATGATTGTATCACTCAGTTTAAAGCTAAATAACTAGTGGTTCTAGGGTTAGAAAAAAATTTCAACAGTGTTGAAATCCCATCAAATCATCCCAAAAAACATCAATATAGAATGTAGGAGTCAATTCTGTGTGTGGAGGTGAGCAAAGTGGGTAGAGCGCAGCATCACCATCCACCCCCTCCTGGCTACAGACAACATTCCAGTCAGAGACCTCCATACATACATCATCATCTAAAATAAATTTGGAATTTTATTATTTTGAATAATATATTTTCAATCAAAATTTTTTCCAACGTTTTATTTATTTAAGACCACTTTCTAATTCAATGTACTTATAATAGAATAGGCTTCTTATTTATAGTCCAAAATAATATCAAAGGTCAATCTAAAGAATTTATAACATTCAATATCTTGATTACATAAAACTAAACAGGCCTAACTATTATACTGACCTGGTACAACTGGTTGTCTAACTAGCTTAATATGTAAAATATATCCTAAAAATACACGGTTATTCCAAATTATTGTAACTTATATATTGAAATTTTTATTTGTTCACATGATTGTATGAAAAAAATATTTTTAAAAGGGTGTTGTAAAGAAAAAGAATTAAACATGGGACTGGTACTCAGACAAGTGTTTTTTGCATATTATATGTTAAATTCAAAGTTATTTTCAACAATGTTACATTTTTAAAAGAAATCTGGTAAACCAAGTTGGAGACTGTTTTTGAAGTGTAATTTTTTTAACATGGAAAGATATGTGCAGTCACATCCTTGTTTTAGATTAATATAAATTCACCCTGTTAACTTTACTATAAGTTGTAATAAAGTGTCTTGATAAACAGTCTGAGAGACGGAACACAAAGAGGTTTTTTGCCCCGGTTCACCTCAAGGAGAAATATTGTGACCCCGGGTTAATTCCTCGGAGACTGTAAGGGAAAATTACTCAGGGAATTTCTCTCAGGTAAATGTACTGGAGAAAGCAGCTCAGTACCAAGCCCCAGGTTGGTGCCTTCCCCCACTCTTTGAGGGAATAATCCCCAACACAAAAGGAGATCATCATGGGCGGATGGGTCAGTTCAGTTGGCCACTAGCGGCCCGACCTACCGAATAGGCGTGCTGAGCCCGCAGGAATCTCATAAGTTGTAAATACTGTAGCAGTAGAAAGAATAAATCAAGAAGTTAAGACCAAAGTGAGTGTTGTCACTGAACCCAGGTCCGACCGGTTGCTTTAGTGTAGTGTAGTGTGGAAAGGGCTGCTCTCACACAGACGGGAACACTCCCTTACAAAATGTTTATTGTTTTTATAATTTATGCCCCAAACATTATAACTTCTTTTTATCTTTGCAAAATAATAGCCGATAGAATAATTTAGACAAACAAAAAACTACAAACAAATATCAAAATGTTATTAGAATTATTATTGTATGGAGTTTTGGGCCGATAAGAGTCAGTTCGGTGTTGCCAAATCGCCCTATTCTATTATAGCCTAAGGTTATGTCACTGTACTTAATATGTATTATGTACTGCTGGACAAGAGAGAGTGAGGGGGGACCAGCTGTCCAAGACCTCATCGGACCATTTTCGTGTGGTTTACTCTAATATAGTATTAAGATCAGATTCATTTGACAAGATGTAAACAAACATTATAGATTACCAATGTTGAAAAACAAATACCCTGATATTCAAGTTTTTACAAAGAAAATTTAAAAAAATATATATATAAGTATATCTACTTGTGACCCAGATCGCGGCGCTACGGAAGAGTTTTGTATTTCTAGGCACATGGGTTAATGCAGCAAACCTACATATTCATTGCCCATGTAACTCTTACGGAGAATAGATAAATTGGTTTAACATACTTAGTTAAAGACAAAATTTGATAAAATGTTGTACATGTGTTTTACTCAGTGAAACCCCTTCATATAAGCACATTACCATGTAAAACAACCCGTATTGCAGCAAACCTACATAGTCAGTACTATTTGATTACCGTACTATGATAGGAATAATATAAGTTCTATAAAATTCTCTCTTCTCACACCTGCGTGCGTTCTCGTTTATAAATACTGGTTGTTATGTCTTATGACAGACCAATTTTTCATCCGTCATATAGCCTGACATAGCAAAGTACAGCCAGATTGTAATGTAAAGACACCCTGTAGTATGTTGTTTGGAAAGGTTAAAAATGTAAAGTAAGTAGATACTATTACTCGTAATGACTCCTTACTGATCCAATGCCCTTATGATAGAATAAGGATCATATTTATTGCCCATAATAATATCCAAGGTCAATCTAAAGAATTTAGAAAATTAAATATCTTGATGAAAAATGAACTAAATGGATATAACTACTATACTCACCACTCACCAGTGTGTATTTTCATATGCACTATTAGATGACCAGTACGAAACACTTTCACCATGATTGACATTTATAAGGGCGCTCACCAGTGTGTACTAACATGCCTTTTCAGTTTACTAGTCTGTGTGAAACACTTTCCTTATATTTGACATTTATGAAGCCGGTCACCATGGTGTACTAATAGTGATGTGACCCCAGGCCCGGGTAAATACCCAAAAACTGGGTATTTATAATTTTTATTTATGTTAGAGAAGATTCAGATTTTTTTGCAATTATTATCCTGTAAGGATAGTAAAATGATGATAAAATGTGTCAAACAAAATTTCATATGGTTTACTAGCATTTTACTTCTGGGATTAATAGCCATAAATACCCAGGTCCTGGGTATTTATAATTTTTATTTAACTTAAAGAAGATTGAGATTTATTTACAATTACTAAACTGTAGGGGCAGTAGAGAATATAAAATCATAATAAAATGTGTTAATTTCATTTCATATAGTTCCTTTTAGCATTTTTCTTCTGAGCATTAAGCATAATCTGTATAAATACCCTGGTCGGATGGTTGCACTGGTCCTGACTACTTATGATTTTTTAATTTCTATGATAGATATGAATTTATTTTATTGAAAGTGAAGAAAAGTAGTTTTTAAAGTAATAATTAGTATTTAGAAAAAAGGAAAATTTAACCTAGTAGTGATCTATGTGTAAACAACTTAAGAAAATACTTTACTTTTTACTAAATTCAATCTGTAGGATGGCAGGATTTAATTATTATTTTTGTTATTATCTTTTGTTGGTATCAAAATAAAAAAAAACTAATTTCATAAACTTGTGATACAAAACATTTGAATCTATAGCACAATAAATCTTTCAAAATTATATTAGGCTAAACCAATAAACAGGAGATACATTTTTTTAGTAGGTTTATCAAAATATATAATTGTTTTCAACTAAGTGGTAACACAGAAAAAGTTTAATTACTTTTAGTACTCTGCTATTCTGCCTATGTCAATCAGGCCTTAGGTCTGGCTAGCCTTCCAAGCCATTTATACAATATATACAGTACAATATATATACAATAAAAATTTTTATTTTTAATCATAATTTAATAATGGTAGATTTAAAGCACGAAACCCCATGCTTATTTACAAACTTAATGTATTACTGTATTTTACAAAAGTGCTAAATCATTAAATAAAAGGTACTAGCAAAGCTTCAATTTACTGTAAAAGGTGTTATAGACTATCCTAATTTATCATGTAATGATAACAATAACATATTTAGGGGTAAATATAAATTAATTTAAATTGATTTCATAAATACCCAAAATACCCGGGTATTTATGGATTTTGGGTATTTACCCGGGTAAATACCCAGGGTATTTACCCCGAGTTTTAAATACCCGAGTATTTTACATCACTATGTACTAACATATGTTTTTTCAGTGTACCATTCTGAGTGAAACACTTTCCACATGTTTGACATTTATGAGGGCGCTCACCAGTATGTACCAACTTATGCCTTTTCAGCGAACGAGTCTCTAAGAAACATTTTCCACAGGTTTGACATTTATGAGGGCGCTCACCGGTGTGAATTAACATATGCTCTTTCAGATTAACAGCCAGTGTGAAACACTTTCCACATGTTTGACATTTATGAGGGCGCTCACCAGTGTGTATTAACATATGAATTTTCAGATTACCAGTCTGTGCGAAACACTTTCCACATGTTTGACATTTATGAGGGCGCTCACCAGTATGTACCAACTTATGCCTTTTCAGCGAACGAGTCTCTAAGAAACATTTTCCACAGGTTTGACATTTATGAGGGCCCTCACCGGTGTGAATTAACATATGCTCTTTCAGATTAACATCCAGTGTGAAACACTTTCCACATGTTTGACATTTATGAGGGCGCTCACCAGTGTGTATTAACATATGAATTTTCAGATTACCAGTCTGTGCGAAACACTTTCCACATGTTTGACATTTATGAGGTCGCTCACCAGTGTGTACTAACATATGATCTCTCAGATGATCAGTCCGTGCAAAACACTTTCCACATGTTTGACATTTATGAGGGCGCTCATCACTGTGTACTAACATATGTGATCTCAGTCTAAAACTCCCTGCAAAACCCTTTCCACATGTTTGACATTTATGAGGGTGCTCATCAGTGTGTATTAACATATGTGATCTCAGTGTAAAACTATGTGCAAAACACTTTCCACATATTGGACATTTATGAGGGCGCTCACCAGTATGTGAATACATGTGCCTTTTTACACCATCTTTTCGTATAAAACATTTATCACATAACAGACATCTGTAGGGGCGCTCACCAGTATGTGAATACAAATGTTCTCTTAGACTCTGTTTGCTTACAAAAGGTTTATCACATGCTGGACATTGATGACACTTGCTCGTGGGTAATGACTTAAGGCTTCTGAAACTCTGTTTATTTCCAAACATCTCTTTACGCCTAGGACGTTAATAGGACTGCACAGAGTTGTGGAGCAACATATTACGATTTCAATAGCCAGGTTGAATAATGATTTGTGTATACTAAAAACTTATTACAAAATAAACACAAGTAATTTGCCCTATAATATATTTTAGTAGTTCACTGTAATGTTCAATAAATACTTTATAAGGTAAACAATGTAACGATTATGTAATTTTTTCTTCCAGTTTTTACTACTGCTCCAAATAATCACTAGGCTGCAACAGCATCCTAAAAACAGAAATTTAAGTTAATATTTTTTAATTATTTTCAGACCCCACTAGATGTTTGACACCTCATTTCCTATTTTTCCGTATGCACATTCATTGATCACTTCCATATAACAAAATACCCCCGAAAACCAGGGAATTTCCAAATCAATAAATTAATAATACAGTAATAATAATAATACATGACGAGTTTTATAAATATTTGTAGATAATATGAGATTTATTTGCCCATTCTCAATGAGATTGACTTGGGAAAGAGTATGCAGGCTTTCTGCTATGAGGACCACTGAAAGTAGGCATTTCTAGCATAAAAAATTTTATTTTGACCATTTATACAAAGTTTCATCAACATCTGTCCATAAATAAAGGAGTTTGCCTATTCTCTATATGAATAACATGGGAAAGAGTATGAAGGTTAGCTGCCATTATTAACACATGGATCTTAACCACATGAAGCAAAATACCAAGTGTCATCTAAATAAACGGTATCAGTGGACTGACACATACTTTCTCTTTTAAGTAAATTTAAAAACGACAATCTGTAATAAAACTATCATGTTCTTCAGAGTTTATCTAAATATTATTTAATATTATATTGTTTAAAAAATAATCATCCCATTCCTGAAAATAAAAACAAGAGAAAGTTAAATTAATTGTTCAAATTGTATGGGGGAAACACCCACCCCCCCCCACAGTAATACCAAGCTTTTTTGAGTTTGTTTTGTTGGGTGATTTGACCTTACGCTTCATACTAAGTTTCATGGAAAATGTTTGGAAAAAAAGGAAAAAATTAATTTTTATGTTCTCCATAAGAATAAAATTGGGCGCTTTCAGGCAACAACGTACTACTTTTATCATGGACAGTAAATTTAACTTTTCTCTGGAACCGTTATAATTCAAAATACAGTACTAATTTGTTTAGTTTTTTAAGGTGGTTAAAAATCAAAAATTCCAAAAAATGAAAAACGCCTGGAGATACGGTGAATATACACATACATACCAAATTTCAACGCACGCACCCGTGCACACACGTAAACAGTACTTCCTCTATATACTATGTATAAGGGGAGAAAGTAAAATATAGATTGATAAGTGAAATATTAATTGTTCCTTATCCTCCAAAAGATTAACACTGGAGCCCCAAAACACAACATACTGTGTTGAGATTTTTTTATATCTTGTTAACCATTTGAGATAAAGCAATACTTTAAAAAGCTATATTGTGTAGCTTCTTTTAACTAATTCTAATAGTAAGATAAAACTAAAACATGTTTAAAACTACAAATGAAAAAATCGAAAAACCCCAATTTTTTAGTACAAAACCCCCAAAACTACCTGTTTTCATTGACCGATATGTCTGGTTTACAAACTCTTCCGAGTAAATGTAGGAATGCACATCTCTACCAAATTTGGTCTCGATTGGAGTATTTTTACGAGAGTTATCGTGTTTACAGACACACACATATATATGTTTGTGTATATGTATATATATATATACATAAATATATATATATGTACATTTTAACGGCTATTGTTTTCGGCCTATGGACACCTAAATACGAAAAATAACATAGTCCTGTGCTTAAGTCTTACCATGAGACCTACGGTATTAGCTTCTTCCCTATGGAATATTCGCTAATACCCCCATCGCAGCAGACCAATAATAATATAATAATAATAATATATGACAAGTTTTATAAAAATCTGTCCATAAACATGAGAATTATTAGTCTATTCTCATTCTCCATAAGATTGACATGGGAAAGAGTGTGCAGGTTTGCTGCTGTGAGGAACACTGAAAGTAGGTGTTTCTACCATAAATAATTTTTTAACATTTATACCATCTTTCATCAAAATCTATCCATAAATAAAGGAGTTTGCCTATTCCCTATATGATTAACATGGGAAAAAAGTATGCAGGTTTTCTGCCATGATAAACACACAAACTATGATTTTTAAGCATAAACGGGTGAGTATCAACAACATGAAGGTAAATACCAAGTTTAATCTAAAAATATTGATTGATATGGGAAATATGAATTTTTTCTTATACTCCATAAGATTAACACTGAAGCCCCAAAATACAACGTACTGTGTTTAGATTTTTTAATATCTCGGTAACCGTTGGAGATAGAGAAAAACTTTTAGAAACTTAAGTGTGCAGTTTTTTAAGCTGATTCTAATGGTGAAGGATAAAATTTGAAATTTTTATATACTACATTGGAAAAATACAAAAAAACCCATTTTTGGGGTACAAAACCCCCCCCAAACTACCCCTTCCGATTGACCGATATGTCTGGATTACGAACTCGTCCGAGCAAATGTAGGAATATATGTCACTACCTAATTTGGTCTCGATCGGACCATTTTTACGAGAGTTATTGTGTTCACAGACACACACACACACACACACACACACACACACACACACACACATATATATATATATATACATTTTAAAGGGAGCACAAGTTCATTTAATTTAATAATATATATATATATATACATACAAATTTTAACTACTATTGTTTTTGGTCTCTGGGCACCTAAAGAAGAAAAATAACATGGTCCCGGGCTTAAGTCTCGCCATGAGACCTACGGTAATAGCTTCTTCCCTATGGGAAATTCGCTAAAAAGCAAAATAAGTGGCTTTTAAATATTTATCACTGACACATTCCTTCAATTTCCACATTAAAAAGTTTACTCTAGAATTTTTTTACAAATAAATTCAATATGTTTTTTCCAATTTAATGTTGAATGTATATAGAATCCCAACAATTTAACTGCTTCATGCTCATCAATTTTCTGTGTCAAGCTTATATGATCGTGTTTTTCCTTATTGCACAAAAGTTTATTAGCAGAGAACCAATTCATTGCGGTGGTAATTGCCTCATCGGTAATCAGGCTAAGGGCGTTAATATCTTTGTGGGCAGCCATCAAGGTTACCATTTATAAGTGACAGTTTTAAAATAAACAAAGTCATTGTGTGAATGTTTATAGGTAATTTATTGAGACATTTCATACCTAGTGCTTTATAACTATTTTTTGTTTTATTTAATCTGGTATAGGGGATATCTAGTTTTTTCTTTCATTTGGTATTCATGCTGTGTATATCAGCTCTCACTTGGTGTGAGTGGAGATTCTTAAAACTAAATAACAGTAGCCTATATTAAAAATATATAGGTTAACAACAGTCATTATATTAAAAAAGATAAAAAAAGGTTTACAGTGTTCAGTTTGGTTAGCATTAGACATTATTCTTAGAACTTTTTTTGGATGACTAGTATTCTATTAATGTGTGCACTGTTTCTCCAGAAAATGATCCCATAGTTTAGTGCTGACTGGAAAATTGCAAAATAAGCTAATTTCAGATACTCAGTAGGGCCTTCGAAATAAAAACACTAGCCTACTCAGCTTTTTTCAAAGATGGTCAATGTGTTGAGACAATGTCAGATTCTTGTCCAGGATAACACCCAGGAATTTGACACCTTGGTACGGTTCAGGATTAATAGTATCTGGCCTCTTTTTAAGACCAAAACCCATCATTTGAGTCTTATTTGTGTTCATAATAAGTCTGTTAGCTGTAAACCAGTCAGCGGCAGCTGTAATTTCATTATTAGCTATATGCTCTAGCTGCTGAAAATCACTGTGACTAGGTGGGATGGTGGTGTCATCAGCATATAGGTAGGTCTGACTGTTTACGCAAGAAGGCAAGTCATTTATGGCGATCAAGAAAAGTAAGGGCCCAGGGAATAAGCATTGGGGGACCCCACAGTTGCTAACTACAACCGGGGACGTTTTAACCTCCGCATGTACTACCTGCCTCCGGTTAGAAAGATAGGTTTGAAAAAAATGTAAAGCTAAGTTTTTGATTCCATAGAACTCCAACTTATGTAGCAGAATGTCATGGTCGACACTGTCGAATGCCTTACTTAAAGGTCGATAAATGTTGCCCAGGTGAATTCTTTATTCTCAAAGGCATTGAGTGTGTCATTGACTAGAGCATCAATCGCATTCATATTGGACTGTCCAGCTCTGAACCCAAATATATGACTGTTAAAGAGTGAGTTAAGCCAAAAAAAAGTTGTTAACCTGATTGTGTACAATATGTTCTAGCACCTTAGATAGGATCGGTACAAGACAGATAGGCCGATAGTTGCCTGGGCTTGACTTGTCCCCCTTTTTGAATTTTGGGCAGGTTTTGGAAATTTTCACACATTAAGAGAAGACCCTTCCCAGAGGCAGGTGTTAATGCAGTAGGTTAGGGGGTTTATAATCAGTTGTGCAGTTTCCTTTACTAGCCAGTTGGACATTTCATAGAAGTCTTTTGCCTTTGATTTTTTCATTTTATTTATTACATTGGCTACATCTTTAACTGTAACTAGTGAGAAATTGAAAGACATCTGTTAACCCTGGATATTATCTAGAAAATGATACATTTATGATAAAAAAATCAGAAGTAAGTTATAGAATTATTACTAACTTTTAGGCTTAAGTATAGAGCCCTCTCAACTAACCCCAACACACTGAGTTTGTGAGGTTAATTATACGTTTACCACAAACTCGAAATGAAAAATTAACCAAAAAATCAATTTTAAAGTCAATAAAGATTACATTTACTTACAATTAATATCTGAGTAGCATTAATCTGTTCAGATATAATCAGAACTCGTAAAAGATTTTACTAAATACACTTGTCATTAGTTTACAAACAAAAATACATAATATTATAAAATTTATCCTGTCTGTTTTGTGACACTAACACAGTGAGAAAAAGAACGAAATAGCATAGAGGAACGCATTATTAAATAGGTAAATGCATCTCTGGTAAAAGTTTAGTAGTTGCTTTATACAGTAGTTTATTTATAGCCTTAAGCCGCGTTTACATTGATTCGAGCTCGCTTTCGAGTTCTTGCCCTCTGCGAGTAAACCCATTACATAGTTCGAACTAGCATTCTACTGCCGCTGGCATTCGAGCTCGATTGAATTTAAACGCGCTTTTCAGCCGCGTTTACACGAAGCCAGTAGGCGAGCAGGTAATCTGAGGTATATTATTGGGGACTTGCCGATGATCCTGTCTACACGACTTGGGTTGTAAGCGAGCCAGTGGTTCATGTGGAATGATGAAAGTGCATTTTCTGCGTTTATGATGCCATACAAGAAATTCAGTCATTCCAAGCGCTTCAATTTTCATAGCGGAAACTTATTTCACACAGGGCTGTTTCATGTGCATTCTTGTTTTTGTTCAGTTTGAAAAACTGGCCCCATAAGCAAAGCCGGTCACCTGACCGGCCTTGCTTGGTTATCGCTTAATTGTTTAATTTTGGGTCATAAAGTTCCAAAAACTTAGTTCTCATCTCTTCGGACCAAAGTGGAAGCATTTAATTAGTACATTATTACACAATATAAAAAATGAACAAACATCTTACAGCTCTGTTATCTAGAGTCACTATTCCAACTCAAAACTTCACTAAATATCTGGGAATAATTGTATATCAGAACCTAAATTGAACCACATTGACTTCCTTTGTAAAAAACTATCAACAGCATTGTTTGTCGTAAGGAGAATTAGGAGTATAACCTCCTAGAAGACTGCCCTTATGGCTTACCACTCTCTCTTGCATCCCATCTGCCGCGTTATGGCATCGTGAGAGGCCTGTACTGCAGGCCTCTCTTAGTGGAGCACAGCATCCTTACTGTGATCTCCCTATACATCCTTGAAACAGTGGTCTTGGTTAAAAAGTCCCCACCAGAACAAAGACAAAATCAACATAAATACAACACCCGCACCCCGCACCAAAAACTATTTCGACCTCCCCCAACATAAATTACATAAACTCAGTGACACCCCACAATATGCGGGTTCATTGTTCTTTAATTTATTTTATGACAACATTAAATCAATAGCCAATTACAACACACTTTTTACCACAAATTAAAAAAAAAACTTAACACAGAGACCATATTACTGCATAAATGAATACATTGAAGAACATACATTCCAACACTTACAGTAGGCCAAAAACAGAGCTCACTTCGCGAAGACCCCGGACTGAAGGGAAGAACATGGACGATTCCTCAATCAACCGATTGTGGCGAAGACATCAGTCTGCATAATCCGTCTGCATATATGACTAAACCAACTGAAAAATGCCGGGAAATCCGTTGAATGGTTTCACCATTGTATATAAATAGTTCATCTATCATCTATGGCATCTTCTTCTATCATCTATGGTTTCACACACGTTTCAACATGACAGGCGGATGGATCGAGTCGGGCGGTGCTACCGGACCGAACGCCCTACCTGACATATCCGTCGAGCATGTCGGATTTGGGTTCCAATCCGTTACTGTCGACACACTGGCTAATATGTTCGACAAGACGTTGGATCCCGCCATGCTTGACTAATATGTTGTATAGTGTGTGGGGCGCGACAGGGCATTTTGCGCCGGGGCGTCTTTTGTGTTACGGAAATGTACACGCGCTTAGGCTGGGCGCACACTGCTAGAAGCAAGTGTTTGTTTTTTGATTGTTTGTTGATTTTGAAAGTTTCCTCCTCAAGTGTGTTATATCTTGCGGCAAAGAGATATTTTGAGATATTTTCGAGAAAAAATAACTCATTGCCTACTCTTCACACACCGGTAACATCATGAATGCAGAAGAAGAGGTTAATGTTGCTGTGTGATTATGGTAGTTAGTCCTTATGTTGAACATGGCTCCAAAAAGAAACCATTGGGTCCCTTTTTGAATTATTACATAGATTTGAGGACATGCCGTCATTCCCATGTTTGTTTTCCTAGAGAATTCTGGTCAGTTATGCGGAGCTGTAATGTAGTAGGTACTAATCGAGATGATGATTTACTGTTTACAACTATTGATACCATTAATAAATATTTCGTTGATATGGGATCAAAATCTAGCCCGACCCAAAGTACCATTGACTACTATAAAAGTAATAAGAAAAATGGTATCAACGAATTTAGTTTTAAAACTGTAACAGAACAGGAAGTGAAATCAGCTATAAACAGCATTAGATCAAGAGCAGTAGGTAGTGATAACATTGATGTTGTGATGATCAAGTCAGTGAGTCCCTACTGTCTTCCTATGATTACTAAATTAATAAACCAGTCTCTGATCACTGGATATTTTCCTGATGCTTGGAAACAAAGTATTGTAAGCCCCTTGCCTAAAATAAAAAAGCCGACTAATCTTGAACACCTAAGGCCCATATCAGTCTTGCCCACTCTTTCAAAAGTATTAGAGAAAATAGCTGCTAAGCAAATAACAGAATTTTTAGAAAGAGAAAACATTTTACCAAAATATAAATCAGGTTTTCGAAAGAATTTCAGTACTTGTACAGCACTCTTAAACCTGGTAAGTGATCTGTTTGAAACAAAAGATAAAGGTAAATGCAGCTCTGTAGTTATGTTAGACTATTCTCAAGCCTTCGATTCTATTTCTCATGAATTATTAAAGGCCAAGCTACATTATTTTGGATTTTGTAAAATAGCAGTAGATTGGGTAGCCGGTAGCATCATATTTAGAAAACAGAACACAAGTCACGAAGATATCAAACAAGCTATCGGTTCCCCTGGCAAAAGAAAGAGGGATTCCCCAAGGAACGTGTGTAGGTCCAATTTTCTTCAATGTTTATACTGCTGACATTACAGGTGCTGTTAATGAATGCAAATTGCACTTATATGCTGACGATTGCCAAATGCACTTTTCATATGATAAAATTCATACAAGAGAACTTTTGATGCCATTAATATTATTAATGGCATCAAAAGGACGGAATTAAAGGCTATATCCGTATGATCAGAAAGACATGGCTTAAAAATAAGTCCTGTAAAATGCTCAGTTCTTCATATAGCTCCTCCTGGCACTTTGAATGATATTAAGGAAGACAAGGGTGGAAAAATAGAAATAAATGGTCATGACATTGAGATATTAAAAAATGTCAAAGCATTAGGAGTAATTATCGACGAATAACTGGCGCTATCTGACCATGTACACTTCATGCGTCAAAGAGCCCTTGGACGGCTGCGAGGTCTCTATAAGTTAAAGGATATTCTGCCGGAGGAAGACAAAATTAAAATTAGTAAGGGCCTTGGTGTTATCAATTTTTGAATATTGTTTTCCAGTGTATGGAAACAGTATATCTAAAGGAGATCTGAATAAACTCCTACTAATACAAAATTCAGCATTGAGATTTATTTATAATCGCCGGAGGCGCGACCACATAACTCCGTACAGAGAAGCTGCTCAGATTATGCCAGTGGGAAAAGCTTGTTTATTTCTAACCTGCGGCCTGATACGCAAAGCCTTAGAGCTCGGCCAGCCTGAGTACCTGTGTGAGAGACTTCTGGCCCGGCGCGATGTCTCCGACCGCAGCACGAGGCAGGATAAGTTGCTGCACTTTCTTAGAGTCAGGCATGAAGTGGGTAGGCGGGGCTTCTCATACTTTGGCCCTACATTGTATAATGCCCTCTCCCAAGAAATTAAACGGGTCGACACTCTGAGTATATATAAAAGAAATTTAAAACTGTTTTTAAAATACACGGCTAATGTAAATATGTTGTAATTCCCTTTTGTATGTTTTTAGATGATAAGTTTATTTGATTTTTTTTAATTATGATTGTAAAATTTTTGAAAAGATTTATTCTGAAAAAAAGCATTTTTTGTCTGAGAAACGCTTGCTAATTAAGACCATTTTATTTATTTGTTTCCGACGTTCATTGCGAGACATAACATTTCAACTAGGCGCAGTCAAAGGATAAGTAAACAAAATGTTTTGTTGATGAAGATGAGACTGCTGAAAGTGGAGATGACAAATAGAAGGATGAAAAATACGAGGGTCATTGAAGAATTAAAGAAACAAACAGGTCTGGAAGGGAAAAATTTTATTTTAACGAAACAACACTTTTACTACTTTTCAACATAATCCCCTTGACCATTTGTGCATTTTTTGCAACGGACCACGAGCTCTTTTATGCCAGCTGCAAAGAACTCTTTATCTTGGCGTTTGAGCCAATTTCCCACAAACTTCTTGACGTCCTCGTTGTCCTGGAACGTCTTTCCAAGTAGTGCCTCCTTTAGTGGACCAAACAAGTGGAAATCACTCGGGGCTAAATCGGGACTGTAAGAGGGGTGAGGCAGTACCTCCCATCCCATTTTTTCAACGGTTTCTCGAGTTCGTCTAGCAGTATGAGGGCGTGCATTGTCTTGTTGGAGAATCACACCTCGTCTATGATATCAACGACGTTTCTCTCTCATAGCTGGCTTCACTTTGTTGAAAAGCATATCCGAGTAATACTGGCTGTTGATTGTGCGCTGCTCTTCAAGAAAATCACAAAACACTGGACGTTCAGCGTCCCAAAACACCGTCAACATGACTTCCTGCTGATGCTCGTGTTTTGATTTTTTCCTCACAGGTGAGCTAGTGTGCTTCCATTTTGTATTTTATCTTTTTGATACTGACTCATAATAGTAAACCCAAGTTTCATCACAAGTTAAAATTTTGTTGAGGTGCTCACCCTCATTTTCATAATGTTCCGGCAGCTCTGTGCACCCTCTCAACCTTGTTTCGTTGTGTAGCCGTATCAACTCCTTTAAGGTCCTCCTGTTAATTCCTATCTTGTATATATTTTGCAGTACTTCAACTTATTTTTATTAATGTTGTGGACTGTACTCACACTCACATGGACTCTTTCAACCATCATTTCCACAGTGACTCGGCGGTCAGCACGAATTGTCATTTATTCGATTTTCAAGTGAGTTGAAACTTCAACTGGTCGGCCAGGTCGGTGTTCATCTGTCACTGAGTCTCGGTCATTTTTACTGTTCTACTCACTTGTAAAAATTTGCACGATTCAAAGAATGCTCACCGTACACTTTAGTCATTCTAGAGTATATATTCAGAGGTTTTTCACCTACAGCGATTAAAAAACGAATAACAGAACGTTGTTCAACTAATGTGGAGTTTACAAGTAGACTTGCCATCATTAAATGTATTTTGAGGTTATAAACACAACAATGTTGATTAATCAGCTGATCAGGACCTATCCAGTTCTGCCAACTTAAAGCTGTGAAAGCAACAAAAATATCCTACTAACAGTTTTCTCCCCAGACCTGTTTGTCTCTTTGATTGAATGACCCTCGTAGATTATACTGATTTAGACAGAGGTACCAAATTTCAACAAAGTTATGACCATGTCCTCAGTAATCTGCTCACTTATTTAAAGAAAAGAGTGAAAGTTTACAAAGATTTTAAAAACAGATTTTTGTTTGAAACTACAGTAATTTACCTGGGATGAATCCCTTTGTCATAAATTGCATTGTTACGTTAAAGATTTTTTCATCAAAAGACTTTAAGCTATGACATTGTCTAAACTGCACAAATTCCAAGACTAAACGTTTTTGTGGTTTAGCAACTAAAATAATTTAAAAACAAGTTTAGAGTTTGAATATAGCCATGAAAGTGGCGTGTTAGAAATAAGTTTTAAAAAGTCTACAATTTCAAAGTTGTATTTTATTTAAGCTGAACAAACAGACAAATAAAGATAATTAAGACATCTTATAAAATATATAAACGGCCACTAGTTACTCAAACACACCAAGTATGAGATGGATGATGAAGTGTGACCCAGATGGTTATTGAAATGAATTTACGTTAATTATCATAAGTAATTTTACCAGAACCTAGCCATTGGGAATGAGGATGTTGGGCTACTTACAAACAGAAGCTCTAAGAATGCCAGAGGCTGGAGAAGGAATTATCGGTTCCTCTTAGCAGAACCCATGATTCGCAAAACCCCCTCCAAGCATGTCTCCAATACCATTTATGGCGATTACTTGAAATCCTCGCTTTTCATTGGTCTATTTTATTCAAGGACAGTAAACATGTCACAGGAAGGACTTATCTCTTTGTGAAAGTCTTTGTGTGGCAGCTGATATCAGACAAAAGTAAACTACTTCTAATAACCCAATATGATTATCTATATAAATAACAATAAACAAATAATGAAACATAGAATTATATTTCAAATCATTTAGAAAACTATAGTTTTAGATAAATCAGAATATTAGCTATAATACATTTTAGAATGATATGGCAACGGCACTACATTCGCCCCACAGAAAAGGAGAAAATCATCTCCTTGAAAGATTATTTTCTACAAACAATATACAAATTTACTATGAAGTTTTTACAACCATTGAAGTCAACGGAAAAAGTGTGATATCGTTAGCAAGCCTCCCGATCATAAGAACATGGCTGCAGTCTTTGATGACTGGTAGGATCCATCTCATACTCACTGCGTAATATGAGTATACAATTAATTCATCATTACATACTAACAATTTATAAATTATTGACGAAGAGAAAAACTTAAATACAATAAAACAATACATTCGTTCACTTTTAAGTAAAATAAATTCAATATATGAACCACAAAAATTAAAATTTTCTAGAATATTATAGTTATTGATACATAGCCACTAAAACATACTATCTTTATGGATAAATTAGCTGATTTTGCATTTCAATATGTCCATAATGAGATTACTTTTGTCATGTGCTGAGCTCTGATTGGTCTAAAACCTGGATGTAATGCAACGGTTTTCAATTTCCGTTTAATAATGAGACTCTTAAATGATGTTACTTTCAGTATCTTTTTTGGTACTTTTTTCAATGGTCGTAGATAATAATACAAACTTAAAAGAGGTAGATAATTTGTTAAATATACAATAAGTGCACTAATATTCAAAAGTATTTGTGATATCTTGCATTTCAAAAGTGAACAGAATTATACATCAATATGTTAATGAGATATATGAGTTCTTATGTACAATAATAAATATACCACATCTGAAAATCTTTGGTACAAAACAGTTCTTTGGCATATGTTAGGTCTGCTCTATTACAGGAAATGTTTATCTGTATCTGGGAAAGAAAAAAATCACAATTATTGATGTAGAGTCTTTCAGTCCTCAGTATTCACCGTGCTCGTAAGCTTACGATAAGTCTAAGACACTAGACATCTTTACACATCTCCATCCGAGTGACTGTGCTCAGTGGTATCAGGTCATCGTATCACTGGATGTTGATGAAACAGGTGTTTCGGTTGTCTTACTGAGGCGTACGTGGAGGGAATGCCAGTAACTAGACATTCTCTCTTGGCTGCTGTGGGCTTGGCGAATAAGGCTACAAGTGATGTTTGCTCTCTGGTGATGGAAGTGACATACATCGAGATGGAGGATGTACTTCCCTATCTGCCACCATGTCCACTAGCAAGTCCTCAGTCGTTCCAGTAGTATCGGTGGTCGCCGGTTGTCCTTTCTCACTCCTCCTCTCACTAGTGGCATCTCAACTTTGAACTCAATATACAAAATGTCACATATGCTATATTAAATATGAAATCTCATCTCAATTTCCTCTTTTTGCAGAATATTGAATGTACTTTCGTACTTTGACTAGATTAACTCGTTATCTCATGTTAGAGTAAAATATTTAACATTGACATGTTGAAACAACAATGTGATACATTACTCAAAAAAGCACAATATTTGCATATAATAACACATGTATATATATGTAATTTATACAATATATATATATATATATATATATATATATATATATATATTATTGTTCAAGTATCTCAAAATCATGTATGTAATTTATCTAGCAAATGGTACAGTTCATTGTCAACTTTACTTAACAATAAAATAGTCAAAACCAATAGAAGGATGACCAAGACATGGTTAAGCGTTATTTGCTAATTTATTAACTTGAGGCAATCTTAGAAAAAAAAACTGAAAATCCTATAGAGTCTACAGTATGGATTTTAGATTAATTTACTTGAACCCTATGCTGCACGTCTGCATCTTGCACGGCTACTTGTCCTGGGAGTGCCCTTTCAGGTTCCCAATCGATATCGAGATGATAATCTGGGGGTTCTTCTTTGGTGTTAACATTCGATTCAAAATCAATTGGTTCAATTTCATGAACCTCATCATCATCTTCAGTTCAACTGCGATATAACATCAGTAGTCTCTGACGTGTCTTCCCTACAATTACTTTCACTTAGTCCACTATCTCATTCCTATCTTCTTTGACCTTGTTGCTTAACCTTTTGACTATCCTTACTTCTTTTTAATATATTTACATGAAGACTTGCGATTCTATTACCTAAGTTAATCATATATACATGTTCACTCAGCTGACCAACCACCTCATGAGGTCCAGACTGATTGTGCTTAAATTTTGCCTGAGTTCCTTTTAATATCAGGATGATATACAGAAACAAATTCATCTATCTTAAATTCCGTCAAACGGGCTTTCTGATCATAATACTCTTTATTCTTTATCCACGAGTCCTCTGTGTATTTTGCGGCTAATTTATTGGCCTGTCAAATTTTATTTGCAAATTCCTCTACAAGAGTTCCCTTTTTGCCTGAAAACTGAGTATACCCGCTATGTTGTGTGCGGTTATTCTCCACTAACGACCAAACATGAAAGAAAATGGAGTGTTTTTGGTTACTGGATATATAAATAATTATTAATGCAGGGGTGCCCACAGGGGGGGTCTATGACGCAGACTGCGTCAATGAAATTGTTGGGGGGGGGTTCTAAACAATTTTTTTTGAAGGGGGGGTAAAACAGATTTTAACAGTGTTTAAGGTGATGACATTCAAAAATATATTACATCACTAGATATAACGTAAATAATAATGAACGTAGTATTAATTTAAACATAGTTTGTTTTTCTATCTGAAAATGTATAAATTGCAATGACAGTGCTTGAATATTGTCCGTGATTGTGGCAGCAGCGGAAGTTCCGGCGTTTCTGAAGTACTCGGTTATCTTCGGGAGTCGTGATGGTGGTCAGACGACAGACACAAGCTGCGCGACTAGGTTATGTGATCGTTGCCCTTGCGTCTTTGTGTTAGTTACCCTTTCCATCTCAAAACTAATATTACCACTGAGTTGTGATAGTAGGTTTGTTAAATTTTGTATTGTTTTTACACAATTAAAATGCCCAAAAAGCAAAAACGTTTTAAGTATAAATGTTTAGTTGTTTTGTAATGCTACCATTAGGCATGACAAATGGAACGAACACTGTAAAAAGAAACATTCTTTTAAGGTCAAACAACAGTTGGAATTAAAATATAAAGTTATTGAGTTTAAATGCAGCGACGAAGCAAGGTGGAACCCTGTTTGAAATCTTCTTTTAGTTTTAGATAAAATAAGGGGTGCTTACGAGTATTATTTACACCTTTGTTTATGGTATGGGGTGCCAACTTACATGGGGGGGAGTGGTTCTAGGTTTGGGGGGGGGTGCTTCATGAAGCTTGGGGGGGTGGGCACCCCTGATTAATGTATCATTTTTAAATTTTATTTTCATTCATTATTTGGATTCATCCAATGGTAAGAAAGAAGAAGTTTTTTGAGCTGAAGCTCAAAAACACAATTTAGTATTTAGAATCATGACTCAGGTCAATTGGTTACTGAGATTTTCAAAATGATTAACACTGTACGTTGTCTAATGTTAATCTTGTGGAGCAAAACTAATACAATATCTCACTTTGTTTACTTAGGCCTAGATATTTTTCCAAAATTTGGTATGCAAGCATATATAGTTAAGTTTTATCAATACATCCATAAAACCCCCAAATTTAACAATTCTTAAGGCAGCAAACCTACGTAAAAAAATTGGTATAACTCACCTATATTGACATAATTTGATAAAATGTTGTATGAGTTTTTACTTAGTACAGTACTTAGTTACTTAGTACAGTACAGTTACTTAGTTAGTACAACCTTAATATAAGCACATTACCATGTAAAACAATCCTTATTGCAGCGAACCCAACACATACTCATTATGACTACAATTCAATGATGGGAATAATATAAGTTCTATAAAATTCACGCTACTCACGTGTGCATTCTGTGTGTGATGTCGTTTATAAATACAGGTTGTTACATCTTTTGACAGACCAATTTTCCATCCATAGCAAATTACGTCCAGGATATAATGTATAGAGTAATCAATAGTTTGTTGTTTGGAAACGTTCAAAATGTAAACTAAGTAGATACTATTACTCTTTAGAACCCCTTAGTGATCCAATGGACTTATAATAGAATAAGCCTATATATTTATTCCCCATAATAATATCAAATATCAATCTGGAGAATTTAGAAAATTTAATACATTTTTGAGAAATGAACTAAACAGATACAACTATTATACTCACCACTCACCAGTGTGTATTAAATGTCTTTTCAGATGACCACATGTTTTACATTTATGCTCATCAGTGTGTATTTATGCTTTTTCAGCGTACTAGTCCGTGCAAAACATTTTCCACATTGCGGACATTCATAAGGCATTGATGTGTCCTTTCAGTGTTCAAAGCCTGTGCGAAACATTTTCCACATTAATGAAATTTATAAGTGCTCACCAGTGTTTATTATGTCCTTCCAGTGTACCAGTCTGTGTGAAACATTTTCCTCATATTTGACATTGATAAGGACGCTCACCAAAGTGTATTAACATATGTGCTCTCAGCGTAGTAGTCTGTTTAAAACATTTACTACATATTTGACATTTATGGGGGCGCTCAACAGTATGTATTAACATATGCTTTTTCAGTGTACTAGTCTCTGCAAAACATCTTCCACATGTTTGACATTTGTGAGGGCGCTCACCAGTGTGTACTAACATATGCTTTTTCAAGGTACTAGTCTGTGCAAAACATTTTCCACATTGCGGACATTCATAAGGCCGCTCACCAGTGTGTACTGACATATGTCCTTTCAGTGTAGCAGACTGTGTGAAACACTTACCACATGTTAGACATTTATGAGGGCGCTCACCAGTGTGTATTAATATATGTCTTTTCAAATGATCAGTCTGTGTGAAACACTTCCCACAAGTTCCACATTTATGGGGGCGCTCATCAGTATGTACTAACATATGCTTTTGTAGCATACTAGTCTCTGCAAAACATCTTCCACATGTTTGACATTTATGAGGGCGCTCGCCAGTGTGTACTAACATATGCTTTTTTAGCATACTAGTTTCTGCAAAAAATTTTCCACGTTGCGGACATTCATAAGGCCTCTCACCAGTGTGTACAGACATATGTCCTTTCAGTGTACCAGTCTGTGCGAAACACATTCCACTTGTTTGACGTTTATAAGGGCGCTCACTAAAGTGTATTAACATATGTGCTCTCAGCGTAGCAGTCTGTTTAAAACATTTACCACAAGTTTGACATTTATGGGGGCGCTCACCAGTATGTACTAGCATATGCTTTTTCAGCGTACTAGTCTCTGCAAAACATCTTCCACATGTTTGACATTTATGAGGGCGCTCGCCAGTGTGTACTAATACATGCTTTTTTAGTGTACTAGTCTGTGCAAAACATTTTCCACATTGCGGACATTCATAAGGCCGCTCACCAGTGTGTACTGACATATGTCCTTTCAGTGTAGCAGACTGTGTGAAACACTTTCCACATGTTTGACATTTATGAGGGCGCTCACCAGTGTGTATTAACATATGTCTTTTCAAATGACCAACCTGTGCGAAACATTTACCACAAGTTTCACATTTATGAGGGCACTCACCAGTATGTGAATACATGTGCTTTTTTACACCATCTTTTCGTATAAAACACTTATCACATATCAGACATCTGTAGGGGCGCTCACCAGTATGTGAATACAAATGTTCTCTTAGATTCTGTTTGCTTAAAAAAGGTTTATCACATGCTGGACATTGATGACACTTGCTGGTGTGTAATGAATTAAAGCTTTTGAAACTCTGTTCATTTCCAAACATCTCTTTGTTTGTAGGACGTTAATGCTTTAAAACATTTATATTGAGTAGTTTTGTTAAGCGTTTCACCAAACCATCATAACATGAGCGTAATTTTACCAAATATTATAGCACTACTCTTTATTTTCAATCTAGCCTAAACACTATTTGTAAGAATTGCAAAATTTTGTCATCCATGTTCCCTATGGATCCAAATTATTATTTATTATTTTGCTGTAATTGTATCCTGGAAAGAAAAATGTATGTTAATATCTTAAAATTATTTTAAACCCACAATTGACACCTCATTTCCCATGTATTCAAAATGATGGTGGAGATAAGGACTCCATGGCCCCCCGAAAGGTGGGGGGAATCATGTTAGACAAAAATTTTTTTACAAACTTTTGCTGACTTAAATTAAACTAAATTTTATCTGATGCAGACATCACTTAATGGTATTTCATATAAAATCTATTCTAGCACATTCACGCAGGCCATGAGGACCACTGATGACAATGTTTTGACTTAGGTTAGTAGAGAATTTGATTGACCTGTCAAAAAGAGTGCCAGCTTAACTATTGTTACTATCTGTATTAAATTTGGGCCCTAGCTCAACCCTCGCAATTTTGAGGCACCGTAGACTGTGAGATTGCCATACGGCTAGCGATCGGGGGAGGGGACGGTGCATCTTTATTAAGGGGACTTGAATGGTCCATAAGGCCCAATGTTAAATTAGGCAAACTTTATGCCCATTTTTCAGAAGTTTCAAAATATACAAAGTTTAAATTTTTATCACTATTTAGATGTATTTGATAGACCTACTGATCTACCTTAATGCCTTTATCGCAAAAATTTAAAATGTTACATTTTTTTACTAAACCTTTGTAAAAAATAACAATTATTTTATTTATAATTATTATAATTCAGTTATATTTCAACAAAAAAGTTTCATTGTGGCATCTATTATATTTACACCAGAGTACAGGTAAACCAAACAACCTGATGGTGAAAAAGGTTACCGAGTTTAAATTAAAAACAAAGAAATGTACCTCGGTTCAACCTTTTTAATCTACAGCACGGTAACACTGATTTTACATTACCACGTACAGAATGTTAATAATATACAATAACTTACTTTTGGAACATAAGGATTCAGTAATCGTCTTTTGATGTGACAAAGATATTCTGTTAGCCATTGAAAAGCTGCGCCATCATCTCGTAATATAAACATCAAGCATTCGGATGTAGCAGTACACTGTTGCTCGAGATAACAAAGGGTCATTTCTAGCTGCACTCACAGCACATCACATTAGATTCGATTCTCACAGTCCGACTCTTTATCATCGCTTTTCGGAGAACTACTTGTCAAACATTCGAGTTCATTTCCAGCAATGAATGTGGTCACGTAAAGAATAGGCCTACAGACTGCACTGTGTTATCATTGTTTATTTTTATGTGTCAATGCATGTGTCATGTTTTATATTTCTAATGACGAGTACATAACACATAGAACTTCTCAGTGGGAACTCTTGATGCCCTTCAGGCAAAACGGCAAAAAGTAGTGGACAAACCTACATGTGAACTGTGATCAGACGTAGGCCTAAGTTAATTAGGCTAAATACACCATTTAGGTCTAAGATAATGGATTTTAATAGTACTTTTAATAAACTGTACACTCTACCTCCAGATAATCCGAACAGGGTTCAGTCCCAATTAGTTCTTTTTACCGTGACCCTGGTGTACTTCGTACACAGTAGACATTTCGCCTTGATGTCTTGAATACTTTTTGAGAAAATAGATTATTTACCGGTATATGAAAAAATACCATTTTTCGGCAAACCACGAAAACAAAGTAGTCTTATATATATTTTATTCATTTGTAATTTAAAATTTTATATTGTTCAGAAAATACTGAAAAATAAAAATGAAAAGAAATATAATTTTAACGTTTAAGTCTCCCTTTAAATCAACGAGTGAACAGGATAATTTATTCATTACCATTCATTGCTAATTTACCAAAAATTCATTATGTTTCTAAACTCTTCTCTATCTGCCTTATCATTTTTTACAATATCCAGTCCAGTATACAGTATATAAGTATAGTATAGTATATAAGTTGACCATAACGTTCTGCAATTATAGTTATAAGTTACTCTTTAGTTGTAGTTTTTGAGATACTTAGATCATTAGGGTGATGCTCAGAGTATAGGCTCTCTGCTGCAGTTGTCATAATATGATGATATTAATTACAGAGTAAACATTTTGTATTTTAGTCAATTTCTACTTTTGTTATTGAGGTGGAGTCCAGAAGAGTACAGTCCAAAAAATATCAAAAGAGCATAACCTGTAGATTACATTTATTTTGATTAAAGAGTGATTTGAACATATACCAATTACATTTACCACTTACCACCACTTACTCTTACATCTTACCACTTACATTTACGCTAGACTATGCCGGTCATTGTTAGGTTAGTGTTGGGTATTTGACCGTGATTCTTTATAGGTGGTCCAAAACACCGATTGCATTTTTTTTGTTAAAGCTCTGCTGGTAAATATTCCGACTACAGTATCCTACCAATCTATATCAAATCGACCTTAGACTTACTTTTTACACTTTCTAATAACCTTTTAACAATGTTTCTGTCCGCGGAAGAACCCAATTTCGACGTTTAGTACGATTTTAGGCTGTATTATGACCCTCTCAAACCACACCTTATTTTGGCCAGAAAACATGAGAAAACGTCGGGAAAACTGTGTTTCTTGGTGTTTTTATTGTTAATTATGTTATTAGAGAGTGAAATAAGTGTATTTGAGTGATTTGTTTTCCCGCCCAGAACCCTGATCCCCTAGCTAGACGGTATAGTTTGAGAGGGTCATAATACAGCCTAAAATCGTACTAAACGTCGAAATTGGGTTCTTCCGCGGACAGAAACATTGTTAAAAGGTTATTAGAAAGTGTAAAAAGTAAGTCTAAGGTCGATTTGATATAGATTTGTAGGATACTGTAGTCGGAATATTTACCGCTCTGCTATTTAATGGATTAAGGAGGTGATTTTTGCGGTAAGAAATTCTTCAGTAAAAACATTTTTCGTGATAAAATAATTTAACCCAATCAATGGTTCGATTGGGGTTGACATAGCAAAATCAATAATTTGTACATTTTTAAGCAATTTTTGTTTCGCTTCCTCGGAAAAATAAAACAAATAAATGTAAAAAGTAACATTAAAACTAAAAAATACTTACATCATTTAATTTATTTATTATTATTTATGGAATGACACCCTTTTTCATCTCTCAATGGCCTCAAATCAAATATAACCATTGATTATGAATATAAATAGAGTTCTTCTATCATCTATGATATAACATAACGTACACACACCCACCGACCACCGACCTCTTTTTTATTCTATTTTGCCAATGGCAAGCTCAACTTAAGCTATGCAATTTTGATGTACCGGTACACTATTTTTATTAATGTAATTCCCATTTAAATTTTGTGGCCATCCCGGGGATCGAACCCGTCACCTCTTGTACCGAAGTCCAAGACGTTAACCGTTAGGCTAGAAGATGCCCTGGCACCGTCCTGGAAGGATTAGCAATCTTCTAATATTTTTTGTAATTTCGCCATTACCCGTCGTGTCATGGGCGTTGGAATTACAGCAATTTCATTTCGTATGCTATCAATGTTTATAAATATGATTATTCTTCTATTATCTATGATGCTATTCTAATAATAATAATAATAATAATATCCTTTATTGCTGTCGACAATATTTACATTGCATAGCAAGTGTCAATTAGTAAAATTTAACGATACATAATACATTTAATATAATAATAATAGTAATATAAGTATAGAAAAAACATAAAAAAGATACAATAACTAACCCTTAGGGAATTAATTTTGAGTGGTTTTAAATCCACCTGTGGACAGTGAACTCCTCCATCGAGTAAAACTCCAATCGTGTCAACTCACGCTTCAATCTTAGCTTGAATAAGCTGGAACTCTCCAAACTCTTGAGCCTCGCTAGGAGGCAGTTAAGGAGCCTGACACCTACAAGAGAAGGAAGTTTCTCAAATGCAGCTGTTCGATGTTGAACAGCGCGGAAACCATCCCTTGCTCTAGTCCCATAGCTATACACAGCAGTGTCTTGGACAGGCACATATTGGAACCGGCAATAAACCAAAGTTTCCAATTTATGAAGGGAAGATAGGGTCAAGACTCCAAGCTCCCTAAAGGCCTGTCTACACGACTCTCTGTGCTTCAAATTTTGAATTCCATTCCAGAATTCCTTGAACATTAGTTAAATTTTAGAAAACTCGTTAAAGAGTTATATTAGATTTTGTTGTTTTTCTGTTCTCTTTTAATGTACTATTTTAGCCTTATGATAAAAAGAATATGTTTTTAGTAGTTAGCAATATACATTTGACGATACATGATATTTGTTACATTGTTATGTAAACAAATTTAATTTGTAAATAAAGACTATTGACTATTGAATGATTCTGAATGCTCGTTTTTGGAGTCTAAAAACCCTTTCAAAATCTCTTTTAGTACAACCCCCCACAATCTTATTCCATAGGACAGATGGGATAAATCAGGCCATAATAGACCAAAACCAGGACTTGTTTTGTGCAGGGTGGTTTAAGATTTCACAGAGCAAAGATGCCCCTTGCAACCTTAGAACAGAGGCTGTTTACGTGTTCGTTCCAGTTCAACACTCTATCGAAGTGCATCCCTAGGAACTTTGTGGATTCGACTCTTCCAAAGAGGTGTCATCCACCATTACTGCTGGTGTAGACTCATCGTCACGGTGACGAAGTGAAAAATTGATATAATTAGTTTTGGAGATGTTTGTGTTTAAATTTTCTGATTGAAGTTTCTATGTAAGTTTTATTCTATGGATCAGCTACAGTTTGAGGTTTTGTGGCAAACACTTTGCTCTTCAAATAGCCCCACAACAAGAAATCACAAGGTCAGAAGACCTGGAATGGGGAAGTTATTGCGAAATAACCATCGCGTATCCTGTATAATCTTTTCCCATGTTGATCATATAGAAAATAGGCAAACCCCTTTATTTATGTTCAGAATGATGTTGATGAAACTTGGTATGAATGGTCAAAGTAAAATTGTTCATGCTATAAATGCATACTTTCAGTGTTCCTCACAACAGCAAACCTGCATACTCGTTTCCATGATAATCTTAAGGAGAATAGACAAATAACTCTCATATTTCTCGCCAGATATTGTTAAAACTTGTTATCTTATATATTTAATACATTAGGCCTATTTTTGTGATAATTGTTTTGGAGCGGTGGTGCTACCAATCACCATGCCCAAGGTGTCGTTATAAAGGTCTTAGCATGTAGTTTTGCCATCAATTAAAAAAATTTTGAATATTCACCGTGGTCATGGAAAATAATGGGGTAAAAGTCGCGATTTTCCCTATAAACTTAATATGGAGGTAAACACCGACAATCGAGAAATCAGCTGTTTATTTAAGGAAGTGGTTAAATAAACAAATCAAATCTGACAGTTAAACATGGTTCTTTCTTTTTTCGTTGAACAGCTGGCTGTTTGTTTTTGAAAAGAAGTGTTCAATTTTGCTCCATAATTTAAGTGTTTTTTTTCTCCAGTTAAGTGTGTTTTTCACAAACAGTTCTAGTGTTTACGTGTTTTCTTACAGTTTTTCTTCTAATTTAGTCTACATTGATCCATTATTGTGAAAATTCGTCAAAGAACTACACTTCAAACATTCACTAGTTAAACCTAACCAAACAAACACAATGGCAAAACCTGTATTTGTTTTTTCAAACAAACCTTCTGCTGAACTAGAAACATGTGATGAACATAACATTCCTATACCAAGCTGTTCAAGTTTAGGTGATTCAAATAATTTTCTTCGACCGTCAAAAAGAAAAACTGTCAGTTCTGCAGTCAACGTCCAACCGAAGAAATATGTTCTGGACTCTGATCAACTTATTGAGAATAACAAATTCCAACCGTTGACAGATCATACATATGCTAAAGTCTCCCTTGACTCAACTAATATGGTTGAAGATACCGTGTTGGACGACGTACCGAAAGCAGTAAAACCACCTCCAATTTTTGTGCATGACGTAAATTACCATCAGGAAATCGTAAAAGATGTAAGAAACATAATTCAGGATGAATTTTCAACTGAAGTCAAGGGCGCCACTTTAAAGATTAATGTTTCGACCATTGACGATTTCCGTAAACTAACCAAATTCTATGACGAAATTAATGTGAAATATCATACTTTCCAAGCAAAGGTCGATAAAAAGTTAGAAGTGGTGATTAAAAACGTCCCCTTTTCTCTCACTCCCGATGAAATAAAAGAAGAACTCGTGGCACAAAACTATCCTGTCCTTCTAGTGTCCAGATTGTTTAACAAAGACAAAATGCCATATCCCATTTGCACAGTTTCTCTGAAGAACAATGAGTCCGGGAAAAATATTTTTCAGCTGAACAAATTATGCTATTCTGTAGTACATGTTGAGCCCAAGAGGAAATCTCCTAATGTCCCTCAATGCACACGTTGCCAAAGATACGGCCACACCAGAAACTTTTGCAAACTTGATCCAAGGTGTGTTAGATGTACGGGTCAACACCTTTACTCTGCCTGTCCAAAAAAGAAGACTGAAACTCCTGTCTGTGTCAACTGTGGTGATAATCAAACAGCTAATTTCAAAGGCTGTAAATACTATCAAGACCTCAAAATTAAAAACAAAAAAGACGATACTATACCTACCCATCGTTTATCAAAAATCAAAATCTCTAAAAATCCCACCCATATATTTTCTGAATCTACGCAGAAATATCAAGAATCGACACCGCAATCTTCACCATCTCCCATTAAGTTCTATGCACAAGCGACTAAACTCCCTGCAAGACCTCAGCCCTTTTCTCGGGCCACACCCAATCCGCCAAAGGATGATTATAGTGCAGCATCAAATAATGAGGTAAATTATTGTTTCCCTAACTTAGAACAGTTAATCATAGACATAGTTAAAAATGCTATGCCCTTAATCAAAAAGATTATCTCTAATGTTATCACCTCACTTTTACACAATGCCTCAAATTAGAATACCTATTATTAAAAATTTAACCCTCCTTAATTGGAATGCAGATGGCTTAAGAAATAAGAAGAATGTCTTTGCATCTTTCATGGTTCGTCATAACGTAGACATTGCTTGTGTCACTGAGACACATTTTATTAGAAATGAAAACTTTAAGATCAGTGGATACTCTATTTATCGACAAGACAGAAACGCACAAAATGCTTCCGGCGGTGTTGCAATAATTATTAAAAAAAACATAAATCATCACAGTATATTCTTGCCTGCTCTTTCTTCGCTTGAAGCTGTTGGTATAAAATTGAAATTACAAAATGATCAGTTTCTATGTATTATTTCTGCATATAAATCACCGAATCCCGAATCGACGTATCCTTCAAGCAGATCTTGAAAACTTATTTCAGACTGAAGCTTCTACTCTCGTTTTGGGTGATTTAAACTGTAAACATCGTTACTGGGGATGTAGAGTGAACAATCCAAACGGCGTTCGGCTGTTTTCTACAGTTAATGAATCGAATATAAATATCTCTGCTCCTTCAGAGCCGACACATTATCCTTGGCAAAATGATTTACCAACCAGACATTTTAGACATAGTCCTCCATAAAAATTTCACAATCCCTATAATGCAGCAAGTTTTGTGTGAACTAGATTCTGACCATCTTCCCGTTATTGTAAGTTTCTTAATGCAGCCTAACCTTTTTCATAATTTACCTAGGCTTATCAACGGAAGAGTTGATTGGGATATTTTCCGTTTCGAACTGGACCGTTGTCTCAACGTCCCAAATGATGTATACTCTGTAGATGGAGTTGAGAATGCGAAACTTTACAGTCTGTTTACAGGATTCAACAAAGAGTGCGATTATAAAGGAGTTTCTACCGAGATCTAATCATTTCTACCATCCTCCAGTTAGAATCCTTAAAATTATTAAACAGAAAAATATAATTAGACGTCAATAGCAAAGGTACAGACTTCCTTGTTTAAAGAGACAGTTAAATGAGTTGACTCGCAAAGTAAAATATGAACTCGACGCCTACAGAATTAACTCGTACCAATCTTACCTATCTGATATAAATCCTGGGGATTCGAACATGTGGCAAGCTACCAAACGACTAATGCGCACGTCAACAATGATTCCTGCCTTGAAACACAATGATGTTGTTTTCGAAAGTGATGTAGATAAAAGTAATGCATTTGCAAATCATTTTGAAGATGCATTCACTCCTCATCCATTCCATGATCAAAACACAAATAAAGAAGTAGAGGAATTTTTACGTGAAACCCCAAGTAGTGCTGAACTTCCAGTGAAATACACATCTCCTTCAGAAATTAGTAGCCTCATTAAAAATCTGCCAAACAGAAAATCCCCTGGACACGATTTAATACCTAATATAGTGTTGAAAAATTTGACCCGCAAATCTCTCGCAATTCTTGCATCGATATTCAATGCTTGCATTTCATTGTGTCATTTTCCAAAAGAATGGAAACACGCCGAAATTATTGTTCTACATAAGCCCAATAAACCTAAACACTCTCCCAGTAGTTATCGACCTATAAGCCTTCTTTCATCACTTTCTAAATTGTTTGGAAAAATTATACAAAAGAGAATATTAAAATATATAGAGTCTGCCAATATTATCCCTCCCACACAATTTGGATTTAGACCCAAACACTCTACAACTCATCAAATTTTGAGAATTAGTGAAATTATAAACCGAGGCTTTGAAAACAAACTCCACACTTCAGCTGCATTCCTCGACGTTGCTCAGGCTTTTGACAGAGTTTGGCATGCCGGACTTTTGTATAAGCTATAGAATTTTGGCTTCCCCTTACACCTCATAAATATAATAAAGTCCTTTATAACTGATAGGACCTTTGCTGTTAAAGTTAATTCTTCATTTTCCAGCATCCACCCGATAAGAGCAGGAGTTCCTCAGGGCTCAATCCTAGGTCCTGTCCTCTTTAATATTTTCATGGCAGAGATTCCAGAACTTCCTCAAGCTAAAATTTCCCTTTATGCTGACGATACGGCAATAATCACCCAACACTACGACCTTAATCATGCAGTAAACTCATTGCAGACAAGTGTTTCAACGTTAAACAACTGGTTTAAAAAATGGAGGTTTTATCTGAATCCAGCGAAATGTGAAACCAAGATTTTCTCTCTTAGAAAATTTAATACACCCCTAAGCATAAATATTGAAAATACTGCTATTTCATGGAATCCAAATGATCAAGGCGTGAAATATTTGGGCGTTTCATTGGACACAAAACTAAATTGGAACTTACATATTAACACAAAATTGAGCCAAGCTTATGCTCGCCTTTCTATTTTATTCCCTTTAGTAAACAGAAAATCATCATTGAAATCAAAATGTACTCTGCTTATATATAAAACAATTCTGAGACCTTTGATAACGTATGCCTGTCCAGTTTGGGGAATGTGTATATCAAAAAGTAAACTTAACAAAATTCAAATTTTCCAAAATAAGATTTTGAGGATTGGTTCAAATTGCCCATGGTACATTCGAAACACACAGCTACATAAAGAATTTGGCTTGGACAGCATAGAAAAATTCATGAAGAATACTACATCAAAATTCATGTCCAAACTTCATCATGTTCCTGGAGCGGTTACCTATGCCATTGGAGAGCCAACCTTGTACCGGCGGTTAAAACCCAGGCTTCCTCAGGATGTCAACCTGGAAGATCTTCCTTGATTGATTTATATCACAGAACAATTAACTTTTTTTCTGTTTTATTATGTTTATTTTCCCTTTTATTATTAATTATTTATTATTCTGTTAACTTGTTCACATTAATAATTTTAGGGTGTCTCTGAACAGAGCGAACCCGCCAAAGTTATTGTTATTTTTCTCTGTTACTATTTCTGTGTATAATGTTTCTGTAACGTTGATCCGGAAATAAAACTTTATAAAAAAAATCTTTTTTCGTTTAATGAAGACATCATCGTACAGCTGGCAATAAAACACCAGTTTTTATTTGCATAAAACCAAAACATAACCAAAATGAAAATCTGTTGGGAAAATCTAATCCTAGTTATTATTATTATATTATTGATATAGAAATTCGCTTAGTAAGTTGGTCTGCTGCGACGAGGTATTTTATTTTCTTATTATCTATTGAGATAATTACCTATCATGTCCTATGAAATACATAAATGAAAATATAAATTCAAGGCTCATAAGAATTAATTTGTAAAAAGTGAGAATGTGAGAATTCAGTAGAGTGGTATTTGTAAAAGTTAATTAAAATAAGTTTCATTAATGCTCGAGAGATTGGAGTCACAAACGAAGGTATCATTGTTTATGAAAAAAAGTTTTCCTATCATCAATCAAGGTATGTTTGCTACAAAACAAACACTGATCGGACTGATCCTGGTGACAGAGGCGGGGATCATAAGGGGGCAGAGTGATAACAGTATCCGTGGCACTAAGTCACGCAAATTCTAAAATGAATGTTGTGGATGCCAAGTTTTTTTATATTTTAGTCATTAATCATGTAAATACTTTTCAGTAGTGATATTATAATCACTAATTATGTGAATCTACAATCTGTAAACAGCTTTAACCTTTATGAATATGAATACAGTATATTATACTAATTCATTAATTAAAATTGCATTGTGTATCTGTAATATCATCATATCTTGAAATTTATTACTTTGAATAGATTTCACTATGCTGTATATACCCGGTAGTTAAAATGTGTTTCAACAAAAAGCTATCTTTAAAAAATGTCATTTATAACAAGTTGCAGAAGGCTTCTCATTCTAATAAAGCGATGATAAAGGGTTACACCGTGCTGCATTTGAAAGCACAAGTTGAAAAAGTGCCGAATATAAAATAGTTGAAAAAAATTTAAAAAGACAATCTGTAATAAAACTATCATGTTCTTCCAAGTTTATCTAAATATCATTTTATAATCTATTGTTTCAAAAATAATTATCCAATTTCTGAATATAAAAACAAGAGAGACAAAGTTAAATATATTGTTCAAATTTTATGGGGGGGAACCCCCCCCCCCGATAATACCAAGCGAGTTGGTTTTATTATGTGGTTTGACCTTATGCTTCATACCAAGTTCCATGGAAAAGATTGGAAAATAAGGAAGAACTTGATTTTTTAATATTCTCCATAAGAATAAAACATTGGGCGCTTTCAGACAACGTACTGTGTTTATCATGAATTGTAAATTTAACTTTTCTCTGGAACCGTTAGTGGTAGACGAATAATTAAAAATACTAATTTACTTAGTTTTTTAAGCTGGTTTCAATGGTCCCAGTCAAGTTATGCTTTACTTTTATTGTTTTCGCTGAAAATTTAAAACTTTGATTTTTTTGATATTTAAAAGCCCATAACTTTTGAACCGTCATTTTTACAAACATGCGGGTGATGTCAAATTATTTAGTACTCTGTCTCTGTGCACAATAAACTATAAAATAATATTTTATCAAAATGTTGAAGTTTTTAAATTTACTTAAGGTAGAATGTGTATGTAGTATGTGTAAATCCTCTGATACCATTTATTTCCTAATTCTATAAAGCTTAACAAATACATGAAACAGTTCTGGAGATAAATTATAAACACATAATTAAAATACTTTTATTTTCCAAAGAGTTATTTACAAATTGTATGAAATAAGAAACAGTGATTCATAACAAGTACAAATAAATTCTAAAAGATATCAATAATAACCATCTCTAAAATATGTTGTATCATAGAACAACGGTATCCATTGATTCTAAGTAAAGTAACAACTAAACTATTCTACGCACCTTATTGGCACAAAATCAAAGATTTTTTTTGGAAATTTTGAAAGAGCAAAGGAAAGATTCTAAAAGGTTTCCCATTCACTCAGAACATATGTTTTGTTTCTTCAAAATTAATTTTATAATTATTAATTATATAAATTATTTAGAAGAAATATTTTCAGTTATTAATTATTGTTTATTTTTACCACACATTATTTATTTTAAGGCATTAGGTTTTAGTCACAGACAACAGAAACTTCATAGTGAAACTTCTACTGTTTGTGGTTTACATTTACTCGGTACAAATTTCTCTCAACAAGTCAGATTATGAAAGTACTGCATAAAATAAGTGTGTAACAGAACATAGTTAAAAAATAATCAAACAGTTTCGGAAATATTATTTTACTTGAAACAATCATTCTATCATAATTTCATATTTAATATGCTTCTCACCTTCCCTCTACTGCATACAGCACTATAAGGCTACAGATCTAACCCTAGAACCGCTAAAGTCGCGATCGCAGCACATTTACAAATTAAATAGGAAGTTTCTCCATCGGTGGTACTTGGTGTAGTGGTTAAGGCGCTAGCTGATGAGCGAAACATTTTAAGCCAAACGGAAGTGCGTGGGATCATATCCCCACCACGAGCAATCCCAATTTGGATTGCAAATTTATGGTATAGTGGTGGGGGACTGGCTTGGGTAGGAGTCGACAGCATTTGTAGGCTTAATTGGGATTGCAGTGGACACCTGTTGCTTCTTTTACCATGGTTAAGGGTGGGGAATGTTTTAGGTTTTTTTGTTTATGCTGATTAATTCAATAAGAGCTGAATGATAATTATATTTATATCATTCAGTTAATGGCAAAATAAGTAGTGGTTCTAGGGTTAAACAATAATTTCAACATTGTTGAAATCCCAACAAATCATAAGTCAACAATAGATCAACATCAATATAGAATGTAGGAGTCAATTCTGTATTTGGAGGTGAGCGAAGTTGTTAGAGCGCAGCATCACCGCCCTCCCCCTCCTGACAACAGACAACATTCCAGTCAATCCAAGCCAATCAGAGTCCTCCATACATACTTCTTCATCCAAAATATAATAAGGGTTTTCATTTTTAGAAACATATATTGAAATCAAATTTTTGTCTGTATTTTATTTTATTAAAAAATATTGACACAATTTTGAAGATTGTTTTGTTCAGATATAAAATTTAATGTATGGAGGGAAAAATAATGACAAGATTAATAAATCTCGTTACAACAATATACCAACCGCCAGGTTCTGACAATAGCTTGTAACTTTGTTCACAATATCCTACCAAGATACAGAATTGAGACCCACTGAGGAACAAACAAGAACGACAACTACACGGATGACACGTAGAGCACATTGTTATAACGAGATTTAGAGTCTTAAACTAGAACAAAGATCCATGCACCATTTATTTTTGACACATTTTTAAATATTTAATTGATTCCGGCAGTACTGAGGTTTGTGGAAAACCAAAAATACAGTATAAAGAGTACAAGGTATAAGAAGAAAATTGAATAAAAAATTAATACTGAAATCCTACAGTGCCTACATTAAACACATTTAAGTTTTGATTATATTATTTATATTTTTAACTGACCTGTACATCATCTTTAGTTAATATTTTGTAATCATAACAGTCTTAACATCGTACAAGATTTAGACACATAATAAAATTTATTGTTTGAGGTTTGTTACAAAATTTATAGTTGATTCATTTTAAAAATGGACAAATAAGGTCTTATACCTATTCTTCAGACACTGACCCAACGACGGGTATTTCAACATGAATTAAAGGTGTAAAGAGTGTGATGAACGCAATGGATTCTATGAAATGTATCTTTTACCAACATAGATGATCTCGTTCATATAGTGATCGTAAAAAAGTATTATTTATTAAGAAAAATAGTAATTACAGCTAATAATATTTTGGACCGTTTTGAGGCTTTTCCAAAACATAGAAAAATGTTAATAATTAAGATTTGTATTATAGTTTTGTGCATTTGAGTAACATTCTTATTAAATTTAACCTAAAATTATTGTGAACTTTATGAATATATGCAACTTCGAAAAACATAAAATGTAACTTTAAAATGTATTATTATTATTATTATTATTATGGTATTATTATTCTGATATGTAGCCATCCAATTGATCAAGTAGGTATTAAATAGTATCTTAAAATAAAAATATTTAAATTTACGAATCAGGCTTGGTAAAAATAGCTTTATGGCAAAAATCAAACTATGACTTGAAAAAAAAATAAGCAAAAATTGATTTGGTTAGCTACCAGCATTTTTAAATATTTAAAATAGTTCCATTTCCAGGAATATAAGTTACTTTAGATAAAAACAACTCTAGAGCATTCTTAAATAATTATTGACAATGAGTTATTTTTATTTTGATTTAACTTGATAAGATGAGATTTATTTGCGTTTATGATTGTTTTTATTGATATTATATTAAACAGTGAGAAGTTAAAGGTGGTAGGTTATACAGTATATTTATAATGTACAAATAAACCGGCCACCATGTTTTCTTCGGCCAATTGCAATGACTTGAAGTGTTCTAGTGTTGCAGCTTATTCTTTAACATGTTCACGGCTACATGGACAAATTTCCAGCCACGGAGTTACTCAATTGCCATCCTGAAGGACGCATTTGCTGACATCAGTAGTGCATGTTTCATGGCATATTACTGCTACAGGATAAGAGCTAGAACTTTGAAACTTGCACCAGCACCAGTTGATGGTACATTGTATATTGTGTGGGCTCTATTGGACGGTGCTGCTACGTGCGGCAGTGGCCGCCTCGCTAACTAATGTCAGGGTGAGTCAGGCAGGATGGGTAAATGGTTTGGAAAAACAGGCTTAGTCATGAACATAGATAATATTTAAATCTTCTATGTCTGACAATGGTTTCAAGATTCAATAAAAGTGAAATTTAATTTGTAATGAGGATTAATTAGTTCTCAAGCTATACATTTCAGCTATCTAGAATTTTTAAGTCAATTTTCAGATTTATGGAAGCCAGAGAGAAGCTTTGACGTATTTGCTTAAAACCATTTTCATAAAATCTTGTGAATTTGTTTTAGCAAATTAACATGAGTTTTACTGAATAAATTCTTTGTCTGAAGGTTACATATAAAATAGAGTATCCGTTGAAAGTTTTTGAAAAATATAGGTTACCGAAAACAATACTTGCAAATATAGAAATACAATTATAAACTTGTTGGTTTTATCTGTAATTATTTTACAGCATCATCAATGTAATAATAAATTATACAACAGAGCAAATGAGAATTCCTTTAACAGTACCATTTCTAAACCAAAACATAAACTGCATTAAGTTTAAGGAATTTTGTGTAAAGTCAGTGACATTATAAGTATAGAAAATATGAAGTAAGTGTTATTTAGTTATAATTTAAGGAGAGAATATTATTATAAATATTGAGCTTTTATTTGTGCAGATAGTAATTTATGTGCAGCTACAAGAATATTTACAATTTTTTTGTTGCATTATTTTATGTGCATTTTTTTAATTACATAAAAATGAGTATTGTATTATTAATATATTGACATACTTTATAAAATACTTTAAATTAATTTGTAAATACCACATAAGAATATTTAAACAATAACAAATATAACAAATAATTTAACAAAACAAAACATATTAATTTTTTGACTGCATTAAAGTTAAAATATAAAATTTAAGTTAAAAAAAGAAGAATATTTTATAATTTGACATTTGACAGTTTAATTTTTTTACATACAAAATTTTTCTTGGAGTATATTTTTAAATAAAAAATAATTAACTCATTATAATTGAAACTTTTAAATTCTGTTCTTTATCTTAATGAGATATGATAAAATAATTTTTATATTGAACATTCTTTACAAAATTTATTTTTTATGTTCAATTTTGGCAATTTAACTTATGAAAATATTTTTTAAAAAAATATCTACTATATAACTAATCAATTTTCTGTAAACACAAAACTAAAAAATCGTTAAAAAAATTATTTATTTTTAATAACTTTATAAATTTTTAAAATATTAATTTCATATTTAGAAAAAATTTCATATAGCATTTTTAGAAAATATTACTAGTAATTATTTTTTGTTGAAACTTGAAATTTTTTTACTATATACAATAATTTCCTTACAAAAAAATATATAGATTGAAATACAGAATCTTTATAATTTTATTCAAATATACTTAATAACAGTATTGATTCTATAAATTGAAATCTTCTTTGAATATTTTTGAGTATTTGACAAAAAGCTAAAAAATCTGAAAATTCAAAATATTAATAGTTTCGTTTTGTAGTTAAGTAAGATTTTACTATCTCCTATTTAAAAAATTTACATCTTTATAGAAATACATATTCAAAACAATTTTGGCAAGTTTGAGAAAAATCCAGCATAGATCAATGATTACGTAACAACAAACTGAGAAAAATCCGGAGCCAAAATTGCTGGATCGTCTACAGAAGAAGAAATACCAGTGCCGAATGCAGCCGACGCATTGACTCACGTACAATAACTTAGAATATGAGTTAATGTAAGTGATTCACACTTAAAATTGTTAGAGGTTTTATAATCTTTCATAAAATGGCAGCCAAGACTTAATTTGTGGAAACAGGCAAAATTTTGCTGCTCTTTTAAAAACTTTGATTGATTTTTGTTGTTGTAGTTAAGTAAAATTTTTACTCTATCTGTTTTATATTTCTTGTTCAGTACTCTGTCGGTCAATACAGTATTCAATAATTTCTCCTTAATTGGTTTTGGTTCATAGATTTTGTTTTCAGAATTTTGTTGAACTTTGTTTAGGTTATAATCACATACGTTTGAGTTAAGATTGCACCAATGTAGCCTATAGCAGTTCAAATATTGCTGAATACATTTAGGTTTAGTGATGCCAGTGACGAGTGCAGCTGACGCTTTGACTCACGCAGCCTACAAAGCCTTAGTTCTAATGTCGCACAGGCCGGTCTTGTTGTGGAAAGTAAAAAAGTATGATATGTTACTGCACTTTGTTTCATAGTCCGGTTTAATAAATTATTGTAAAGAAATAGGCATTTAGAATTTTATTTATAGTCATACAAAAGAGGGCTGTAAGAGCCTTAGCTGAGCTAAATTTCAGAGAAAGATGTAAAGAAGCTTTCAAGACTCTGAAGATTATGACATTAGTAAATCTCTATATAAAAGAGGTCATCCTGTATGTCAATGGAAAATCACTTACACAAAATAGTTCCATGATTGTAACACTCGACATGGTACAAGATACTGTCTACCAGCTCACCATCTCACCCAATATGAAAAGAAACTGAACTACAAGGGCATTAAGCTGCATAACCTACTGCCAGAACCGAGATGCCACACTGGGAGAAGAATGAAGACTGCTCTTACAGAATGGCTGAGCAACAATCCATTCTATACATTGACCGAGTTCATGGAGAGAAGACCATAAACATTTTTTAAACCATCCAGCAGACGCCATTTCAATACTTAATGTATTTTGAAAATAAGGAATATTTTAACTTGTATTATTTATTACTTGTACATTAAGTCAATTAAATATAGATTTTTCATTTAAAATGTGTATTTATTGTTTTCAGTCTCATTTATAAGAACCTCTTTAATTCTCATTTTTTGATGATTTAAAGTTTTTAGATGGTCCCTTGAGGTTTGAATTATCCAAGTTCCACTGTAGCAATCAGAGACAACTGTAGTATTGACATTTTCTAATTTAAATTCAATAATAACTCATCAATGATCATCCTGAACAAAGTAAAAACTTTTATTTGTATTAATGTAGATTATTAATTGTAGAGATGAAATATACTTCATACAAAATTGTGTGATGAAATACTAAAAGTTAAGAATAGAACATAGAATCAAATCAGCAGTTCACAAAATTAAACTAATATAGCAGAGTTTTCAGTAGATCCCTTATCCAACTGAATAATAACGTGTTAGGCGACTTCATTTAATCTGAAATAATTTATAATTTTAACCCAGTCTCACTGGCTGTAATAACTTAAAATGTCTAGATAAATTATTGACATAACTACAGGTAGATTGCTAGTCTGAGCTGCTTCTCATTGGTCCCAATTTATTCGGTACACTGATACATAAATATGGTTCAAGTAAGCCAAAATATGTGACCTACAAAGCATTGTGAATCTTTCTGGATGGAAAAGAATTTTGTAAACTCTTTCAGAATCGCTACATAATGGGTTTTGCAACTAATTTGAGTTTAAAGGTGAAGAAAATTCACGTTTTGGTCATCGTGGATTACTAGACTCGTTAAAGGTAAGATTCTGAGAATTCAAAGTCGCTTGCACTGGCACGGGAGGAGCGAGTGTATACGGACACGCCCCCGCCAAACGCTGAGTCCGATGTTCCTGCGTCGGTGATGAAGTCTGCCACTATCAATGTATCTTTATTTACCGTTAGCAGTCCCGCCGTCTGTTCTGGGGGCCCCCCTCCTCCTCCACCCTTCTCCTTCTCTGACAGTCTTTGCTTCAAGAGTCGGATCTTTTCCTCCTTCTGTGAACACAAAAGAACCAAATTTCATTGTGTTTTGAACCCTTGAGACGATTACGAAGTTGAGGAGTAGTGATGTACCGGTACGTCATTTAGTATGTATATTAGGTATGTTTTCTTACATAACATGAATCACGTATTGATTTTTTTTGTTCAGAATTATGGCAATGAGTATATAATGGTTAGTGATGTGAAGTGTGTGAGGAAGGGTACGAAGGGGCGTATGTGGCTGGTTGTAACCTCGTCACAGGGGATTGTGGGTATATAAGTGTAGATTCTGAAGCAAACTATATTCTCCAACATGTTTATATTATGTTATTCCTTGAGAATACTGCAGTTGTGTTTTATGGATTTGAACAACTTCTTACATTGCGACTGAAGGCGTTTTTGAAAATCATAGGAGAAATTCACAGGCCAGGTAGAAAATGATACAGATTTCAAACAAATTTTATTTCATGAAAAAATAAGTATTTTTTTTTTGTTCAAGTTTTATTGTAGATTTTGTTTAATTAGTGGATAAACTATGATCATAATCATAAGTTAATTTTTAGGCACAAGGCACAAAAATACAAAATATCTCTGTACAAAATACTAAATAAGAGGTCTTTATGGTTCTGTAAGTTGTGCTTACTGCACTGTAATTCATCAAGAAACAAAGGTGTGAGACAGACTGAAGGTCACTTAACCTCCCCTGCTATATTCCCCCACTACTGACACACCAAACAACAACTATTCCGAGTTTCAGTCCGATATATATAACAAACTACAAGTTTTGTAGAAACTTAAAATGAAAAGTGCTCACCCCTCGACCATATGTAGATTAAAATCGCATGAATCATTTTACGGTGAAGGAACAACGACAGGCAACATTCTCAGTCAATCATAACCTTCAATATGGTTCATGGCTCCATAACCAGTGAAAATTGCGCAGGAACACACTTACGCATATGGGATGGTCACGAAGTGACACGTTTATGTGTGATTCATGTTGAATGTGTTAAATCAAACAGGTTTTCAGCTAAACAAGTACAGTACCCATATTTTTAACAAACCTGCTACTATCTTCATTACTGTTTCTTCAAACTAAAATTTATATCCAAGAGATATTTCAAATTCTAATTTTTCCATTGGTGAAATAAAATTAAAATGTAAAAAATAATTTTTTGATTAACCTATAGAAATACAAAAGGGATGTGTTTCTTTCTCAATTAACTTTGACTGACTTTGCTTGGTTTCTATGTTGCCAGCTTACAGAAGTTATAAAAAATTATTCACTTCACCTGTGAAATTAACTTCTGGAGTTCATCATTTTCAATGACAAGTTTTTGATATCTGTCCTCGTCTTCTTTCGATACTCCCACATCTGGATTGTATTTGGACTCCGCTTTGTCCCTTGGATGTCGAATTATCTCAATCACCTGTCAACCAATTCAGTATCCATCAAATCAGTTGTAAATTCTTCACTTTTTATAGCGTATTCTATCTAATTCTATAAAAATTCTATCTATCTCTTCAAAATTAAACTAACCTCAATTTTTAGAATGTAGAAACCCCAGTGAAACATAATTTGTAAGCTTAACTGGAAAGCAAAAATGTTTAACTAGGCTATCTGTTTTTTTGGCTTTCAACCATAAATATTTTTTGACATGTTTATGTCTTAAGTCTTGGGGGTATTGGTAATCCTGTCAAACCAAAATTTGAAACAAAAGTGACATCATATGGTTATAAGGACATCTGTTTAGAGGAACTGAAAACATTTCCTTTAGACACATCCATCCATGATCTATGATTTTTCAGGTTATATTGAATTAAATATGAAGTTCATACCTTTGGCACAAAGATCAGAGCCATGGACAAGAAGCAGCAGAATATGAGAGCAAGAGCAACAAACGCGAAGCTGGCATCTTGCTGCGAAGCGATTACCATCGTGACCGGAGCTGTGATGAGGCAGAGGACGACAACATTGTAGATGGACATCCCGACGTAACGGCTGTCGTTGATCTGTTTCACCTTAATGCTGCGAGTCTCGTAGGCAAGGAACAAACCGAACACCAGCACAAGCCCCTTGTAGCCGTAGACCAGGCCTGTGGGCATAGGTAGACTCACTTGACATTTAAAATTCTACATTCTACGTTCTGGAGGTTTGCACTCATTGTGAGTCTCTTAACTTGATAATAAATATATTTTATTTCCATAGCCAAAATAAATTTTCAATAGGAATTTACAATTGAAAAAAAAACATAAACAAGGGGGATCAGTATTTGATCCAGGTAAGATAAAATCAAATCCATTTAGTTCCAAAAACCACAAATACATTTTTACAAAATCGTAGAGAAAAAAGGTATTGGAATAAAAAATGTTCCCGCATCAGCCGGTATTGGCCTGTGCCAATAGTGTGTGACGGACGAATTCATGACAGGATAGGATAGGCAAAATTAAAGGAAAAAATAAAATTAATTTTTATTATTTGTGTTTTATTATTTTTTATACTTGTATACTTGAAATAATCATAATGGAACACTTCAGACTGTCAAAATAATTTCTTACTCAGTTTTATATAAAAATATATGAAGAGAAATTGGATATATCCACTACCTGTCCTTAATTACCAAAGACTATAGTGGGTATATCAGTCACCCGTCCAGGAAGGGTTAATATGTAGACAGTGTACCTTGAAGAAGAAAACTAAAGTCATAATTACATTAAACCATAGGAACATAAAATTTGTTCATATTTGTAAACTACAAATAAACTAACATGAAAGTATGAGATACTACTGAGATATTATTTAACTGACAAAAACTGTAAAGGAAAAAAACATAAAAATAATAGAATAAAACGTTGAACGTGAGGCAGAACCTTCGCCAACATGAGTACAGCATATGTTGTTTGGAGTAAAGTGGGTCACAGTGAGAAAGTTTAAGTGAGTAAGTTGCTGTACTCAGAGCGGATGAGTGTCTCAGTCCAAAGTAGGACACAAGGTTGAATAAAGTAGGACATGTCCTATCTTCCCCATTTCCCAACAGGGAATTGTTGTATTTTCTTCTGAATTTGCATTCGTTATTTATTTATTTCTTGTTTCTTTTATAAATTAGTAAATTTATATCTCATTTTTTCCAAGTTCATTAACATTTATTCTGATCATAGTAGAGATGTGCACATACAAAATGAGATACAGGAACTACTATAGAAGTTAGCGAAAACGAACCGCTGAATTTAGACACCTCCTGGATTTAAACACGAGTTGCCTTGAGCATTAGTGAGCTCTGATGAGAGCAACAGCTGCTTTCAACAAAATGAGCAAGCTCTTCAGAAGCCATGATCTCACTCTTGAAACAAAAATGAGACTTCACAGATGTTACATATTTTCCGTCCTCTTTTATGGTACAGAATCTTGGACACTCAATGAAAACATTTCGAAGAGAATAGAAGCCTTTGAAATGTGACTCTATCGAAGAATGCTGAGAATATCATGGACTGAACATGTCACTAATGCAGAGGTACTGCAAAGAATGAATAAGCAGACAGAAATTATGAGCACCATCAAGGTCCGAAAACTGCAATATCTGGGCCACATCATGAGGAATGACTCCAGGTACCTTTTACTCCAGATAATCGTCCAAGGAAAAATCTATGGAAGAAGAGGTCCCGGCAGGAGAAGATTATCTTGGCTGCATAACCTCAGGAAGTGGACCGGGAAAACGTCCATTGAACTCTTCCGCATGGCTGTGGACAAAAGTAGGCTTGCCAAGCTGGTTTCCAACACCCGTAACGGATAGGAACTTCAAGAAGAAAAAGAGAACAAAAAAAAAAAATCAATATAATTAAAAAAAAAATACAGAACAAACACAAGAAAAACTACTGAGGAAGAAAACGAAAATTTTCTTTTAACCCGATCTTAAAGGATTCAAATAGAGAACAAACAAATGAAACCATCAATAATTAAAAAACACAAAAAAAGAAAAAAAATAGACATATAGCAATAAAAATGGAGATCACATACACTCAAATCCTCCAAAAAAGAAATTTGGGGAATAGTTTTCCACTCATTTTTTGCGTGGAATGTGTGCTAAAATACAAAAAACCATTAATAAAATAAATAAATGAAATTAAAATTTAGTTAAAAAAAATAAATATTTAGTTATAAAATATCTTAGTGGATGTAATGAATTTTAAGAAAAAAAAATGTGAAAAAATTGAATTTTAATAAGAAATAGGGGAATTATAAGTGACATTAAAATAAAATGCAGATTCTAAATTAATAAAATAATCAAAAATTGTTTAAATAATTCTAAAAAATATGAAATGAAAAAACTAAAAAAGAAAAATAAAGAAAACATAAAATGGACATAAACAAAAAAAAAAAACATAATATAGAAAATAGAACCAAAAGTAAAGGGTCATAATGAAAAAATTTAAATGTAAGTATTAATGAAGAGTGAAGAATTTCTAAATTTCTAAATAACGAAAAGAATTATTTTACAAAAAACATTCATCAAAGGAAAATTCAAAATTAAGTACACATAAATTAGTTAAAAAATATTTAAAATAAGAAATTTTAAGTTAATACTGTTCTTGTTAGGGTTGAAAAAGATATAATTTGCTATTCATAAAATTGGTAGGAAAAACAAATACTTCATAAGAAAAAAACAAAATACAAAACAACATTAGATTAACCATGTTATCTAAAGATATTATTATTAATAAATATATCTGAAATAAATTTTGTTATCACTAAAACACTGAAAAATTTGTCTTGTTTTATCACATAGATAAAAAATTTAAAAAAGAAATGTAAATAGAGAAATGTTTTAACTGAAGGAAGTTATCAAAATTGAGCTTTATTTAATCAAAATAAATGTTTTATGTAGACTCATAATAAAAAGTTATAATGAGCAATGGTGAAAGTATAGTTATTTTTTGCAAAATTCACTGATAATGCAAGTATTAATGATCAACATCTTATAAATAAAATTTTTTTATACTTCACTTGTTCTCTTGTCTTCTCTCCATAGCATAATCTTTTGGTGAAATAAAAAAATATGAAAAAATAGTAAAAATAAATAAAAAGAAAGGTAGAGTATTAGAGGTAGAAAAGTTATCAAATAGCTGCCTGTAAACATTTAAAAAACCAAAAACTGTAAATGTTATGTCCTATGCCACTATACCTTTAAGGTGCTAAAGATTATTAATGTTATGCAAGTATGTTTTTTATGTACATACGGACCTTGCTGACAAGTTTGAAAATCTTGAGGACATGAAATTGTGAATTGTAACTAATAAATTAATTTTAGGGTGGCTGTAGTTTTGTGTTATAATCACGAGCTGAGGAGGACTAAACCTAATAAAAGAGACTTATGCAAAGTTAGAAAACGTATAGAAAATGACACATAATGTATGAATGTTAGGAAAATAACCGAAGTAACTGAAATGAGCTGATTATGAATCAGGCAGCCATGTAGAGTTCTTAACTGTAGCACTATCTGTTCTCCTTATTGGATGGAATAATTCAGAACTCTTATTGCTGACCACTGCTTGAAGAACCATTAAAAATGTTTGATTTTTTGGTCTGTGAGTGCACACAATCTGCTGGCGGTTTGAGGTTAGAGGCTGACAGGGAAACTGTTACTGTAACTGCTGATACCACTCTGGCTTAGTGACAGGCCAATTCGCCGGGTAAGAGAAATAAACCTGATATCTGCCCATATATTGAGCGGAAGCATGGAAAGCTGGCGTACTACGTGACCCAGTATCTTTCTAATCACAGATACTTCCAGAAATTCCTGAACAAAATTGGGAAGACAGGCAGCCCTAATTGCATATGTCCTTTGCGGCAGGTGAAAAGTGCAGTGAGTGTCACTAGTGTTCGAAATTGGATAATTCACTGAATTGGAAATGATGTATCGTAGGACGAGACCTGGACTTTTCACCGAGGATGTAGTAATGGCCAAGAAGTCTAATATTGGCTTCAATGACAGATAACTTTCCGGAGTAGTCTCTATTAAGCCAAGAAACAGGCCTAGCCTTGATAATGTGCGGTTTCAGGCATGTCGCTCGGAGCTGAGGGGGGAGTTTTTTGGGGGGCGAGAGTCCTGTACTCCATGCATATCACAATTCCTCTTTGCACAAAAAAACACAAACATTTCCAAAAATTAAAAGGATGTGAAATGTGAAGTGAAATTTATTATAATGAAACAAGGAGTTTTGAGGTTGAACAGAGGTTTAAAACATGTTAATGAGATCAGGAAATAATAATTGTGAGACAATGAGATGTAAACACAAGAGAAATGTAATGTTCTCTTGTGTTATCTATTCAATATATGATTTATTACCAAAAAACATTTTAAAGGCTTAACTCTAGTACATATTTTTGGAAAAAACGTATATAAATTTATAATAATATTCCTGTTAAAATTTTATAGAAAAGGAAAGGTTTTACAAAGATTAAACCAGTTACCGTACATTTTAAATTTTTATAACTAATAAATTGAATATGAATTAATAGAGAATTGATGCAAAGTGAATTTCTTAAACCAATGATGCAGTGAAAGCTGTAAAAGTGGAAAGTGAAATTTAATAATAATTGCTGACTTTGAGGTCATTCATCTTTAAATCATGCAGATTTATATTGAACTTCATTATGTTGTTTCAATAGCATCACTTTTAGTGTTATATACATGTGGCACCGGTATGTACAGTGTGTATTAAAATGTTGTATATATTTGCAAAGCAGTTTCATTTTCAGTGGTGTGAAAAGTTAAAGTTAGACATCTCTTAAAATCACTCACCAATGACTTAAGTTTCCCAGTTCTACTTATAAATTTTGAGAGAGATTTTTTCAAAGCCTAAAACAATTCAGTATCCTTAGAGAGAATAAAATTAAATATATTTTATTTTCTCTAAATCCCTATCCAAACTAGCTACTACTCTTAACCCTTCGCGAGCTAACTATTTTAGTATAGGGGAATATTCTTGTTTTGTTTTACATAGATTATGTTCAGAAGTGGTATAGTTGCAATATAAATCCCCACCTTTTCGTTCAAATAATTTTTTTATTTATTTTTTTCCCCCCCTGCCTGGGGGACACAGTGCCCTCTGATCCGTTGGCGGAGCTACATCAAAATGGGAGCAGACCAAGAGACAAACGACAAGGAATGAAAATGGCGGATTTATCTGTTTGCCGCTCTTGGTGAAAATAACACGTACGGATATATCCGTCATAGGCTCGCAAAGGGTTAAAGCAAAACATTTGATGACCGAGTTTTAACTGTAACGTTATGTAATCAGAAGAGCAATTAACATACAAATTAGACTAAAAAACATGTTTAACGTGTTTATTCATTGGTGGAAATATTTTGTTTGGTTGCCATTGGGACACACAAGCATGTTGAATAAAATAAATATAATTTTTTGCATTTATAAACAATGCATAAGTTGGAAATATGAAAATTGGAAAAACTACGGTAATAAATTTTCAATTTCACTATCTGAAATCCCTTTTGCTCACCACGAGTCACTTTTAAAAATTTTCTGCTGCCAACTTATTACATGAGGCTAACCTTTTGTATTTTATATAACATTGTAAAATCACTAAATTATTAATTTAATAAATATACCAAGTAAATTGTTATATTAAATCTATGATGAAATATATTTCAACAGCTGTAAAATATATCCTTTGCATAATTAGCGGAAGACTAACAAATATGATTATGTATTACATGTATAAAAATAAAAGTACACGAAGAAACCTTAACCAGGTATAACTATTCCTGATTGATGAAATATAAAACATCTGTAATGATTGTAAACTATCAGAACTTTGTAAGTAATATTGTTAAAGCTTTATGACCCATTAGGGCCAAATCCTACAGAAATTTAAATTTAATTAGCGTATGAACTACACTTGACTTTAAGGTACCTGATATAACTATAGATCTAGTAAACGAATTTCAGCTAAATTTTTCAACTGGTAAGAGCATGATAGAACATGAAAATGTTTTTTTCTATTTTTGAGGACTTACTGTGGAAAATTATACTTAAACGCTACAGTATTACAGTGCTTATGTCACAGTCGTTGGGTTCATTCATAAACAGCGGAAAATCAATTTTCAATAATAGGATCCTACATATATTTTAACAAAACAGGGCAACAGGTTTAATATAAAGAAGAAGTTGTTCAATTCCCAAATTTTTCAGATGATGTACATTTTTACCTTGTCATACTTTTTTAAAACTTTGGTTTCTCATGATCAAAGTCAAGTCCAAAAAATTAATCCCAATGTAATGACAATCTCCAATCATCTACGTAATAAAATTTTAGAACAAAATTTACCTAAAAAACACATAATGATCCTTAAATTTAGATTAGAGTAGAACTACGATACTCAAGATTAATCAATTAAGACCAAGGATGATTCAGATGATTGGATACCAAACTTATAAACCGAATATTACATAATCAGAGTTCTACTGTATCGTAAAAACTAATCCCTCAAAAATCAGACTTTGTCATACATACCAGTGTGTCAGACTTGGCCTTGGTAGTAAGCCGATGTACACGCCACACCTTGCTGAACATGGCGCCATAAGCCAATGTGAACCCAAGAGACAAGAACCACACACGAGCCTGGCAGACGAGAGGGTAGACCGTGGGGGACACGAAGTGGCCGTCCAAGCCAAGGAGGAACACACTAGAGAGACAGATGATGACCCCGACCAGCATGATGGTGTTGCAGACAGGATGGGACGACTGGATCACTCTGTGGAATAATCGGGATCTCTCAGATGTCACAGACTTTTTTACCGGGTACATACTTTTCACTGAAATGGTGACCTACCCAGTTTGGTAATTCAAGCCAAATATGAATGAGGCATGAGAGCAAAATGATTGTGGTGTGATCTTGTAGTTTTCTTCTGACTAAAGGCCATTCCACACTACCATAGAGTACTTGTCTCACACCACGGATGGTGAAGTTTAGGTTTCCTTCCATAACGAACGCCGTGGCGAGTCATTTCACACCGCACTAGCAAGTGGGCGCCACGTTTCCCTCAGTCAGACAAAAATGTCAACCCCTTCGCGTGTGGTCTGGTCACGTGGTGCAACCCTAATTTAGTTTGACGTTTCTAGCATCGAAAGCACTGATGATGAACTTGTTTTGTTGTACAGTTTGGCTGTAGAATAACATAGGAGAGTTCCAGGGGCGGAATGGGTCATACTTGAGAGCGTCCACCTTGGGTATGGGGGAATCTACAGAGAGGGTGCTGGTGTTTAGAATACCTACTTGGAAGGTCAAAAATTGTGTATAGTTATAAGCCTGTAAATGTTATATTCTCAGGTGTGGATTAACATCTGCACTATTGAATACAGTGTTCATACGTAAAGACCATCTTTATAATGGGGGGCTGGGTCCAGGGTTCCTCCGCCAGAGAATTTGGAGAAATTGACTTTAGATTTTATATATGGTCCTTATTATTTTAAGTAGTAACTGAGCATTCTTTACTTTTTTAAATATATATTTTTTCAAGAGTGGGTCCTCCCTGATGTGCACTCTTCAATTTCCTAGGAAACAAGGCCAATGCATGGGGGCCCACGCGGCCAGGGGAGCACAGAAGAAGAGGTGTTTTTGGGAATGCCGCAGATGCCACGGCAAAAGTAATAATAAAACCAGATAAATAAGTTAGGCCCAGGCCTATACAACATGTTTTAGAAGGCTATGTCTAACTAAACTTTCATTAACTATTTCATTGTATGCAATTTTTGAACAAATACATGTTTCACACCTATCAATCAGTCTATAATATTTCCTAAGTTTTTGTAAAATAATATATTCACAAAATTGAAAAGCCTCAGTACGCACAAGTCACTGCCATTTTTTATCTATGCATGCCCGACAGGCCGACAGTTGACCTTGGGACCCTGAAGATGGCAACAACGCAACCTGCTAGGCAAAATTGTATAACAAGCCAGCGAGAATTGTGGGACTGACAGAAGGCGCTTAGCAACATCTCAGCACGGGCCCCAATAAACTTTGCGACGGCTGTGCTAGGAATTTTAAGAGGCCGCATCGGGAGGGCGCGGCCTGCGGAATGGTGAGCCGGCGGCCCCGTCCGCCCCTTGAGAGTTCACCCTCCTACTTACGTCCACTAAATGAAGTTAGGGGTTTGTCACAGAGCGTCTGCATGCTTTAAGTTAAGAGAATCCACCCCAAAGCACATCCAAGCTGAGTACCTCCTTATGACACATTGGCTACCTCAATGACTAACTAAAACTAAATATTTTTTTATGTTCCAAATTTGATCCATTTACTGAACACTAAAACCATTTTGTATCTCTTTCAGCTTGATATGTAACAACCAAATTAATTGTTACCAACAGACAATGAAGCATTACTGTTGCATCTTCAGATTTGCTCTTAAAGATAGTTGAGGGGGTGGTGAATTATTTGATAAAAAAACCAACTGAAAAATAGAATAAAATGTAAAATGAGTGTACAATGTGTTAATTGAAGATAATAATTATAAACGTTTTAAAAAGAAACTGTGAAAATAGATAAGTGAGCAGTATTTGTTAATCACAATATTAGAATATGTTTGTTTACAAAAATAACATATGTTCAATTATAAAAATAGTGAAAGACAAGGTGGAATAGTCATATAGCACTCATTGAGGTTTCTGATATCATTTTCAGAAAAAAACTTAAGATCTACTATTTTAAAATCTTGCAAAGAAAAAGAGGATTGTCTAATTTCTTTCGTACAAGACGATTTTTAAGTCACTAACCTTCGATGTCTATAGCAGATGTTGAATATAATGAGACAAATGGCACCGACTATTCCAATGCTTGATATCGCCCACATGCAGATGAACAACGGAACAGATATGGTCCTTAGTACCCTCCGGACTATGGTCCTATCCTGAGGAATCTTCCCTCCTAGAACAGCAAACAAAGTTAGGTTCCAGCTGAACATGAATCTAACACGAAAGATACAGACGTGGTCCCAAGTACCTTTCCTAGGTTTCCATGCTTCCCGGAATACTTCAAAGACAGTTATAAATGGCTACTAGAACACTTGGAAAGGCAGATCGAATTATCTGCTGGAACACTTGCAAAGACATGTCTAAATGCCTGCTAGAATATTTACAAAGACATGTCTAAATGCCTGCTGGAGCACTGGCAAAGACATGTCTAAATATCTGCTGGAACACATGTAAAAACATGTATAAATGCCTGCTGGAATACTTTCAAAGACAGATCTATATTCCTACTAGAACACTTACAAAGAGGCCTCATAAAGAAAATTTATTTTCTTCTCTTTGGGAATAGCTTAGATTATGGATATGACTAAAAGTAATGTTTTCAATTCCTCTAAAGTATCTTTTAACCACATGACATTATTTCTGCTTCAAAATTTGGTCTGAGTGTTTGTCAATACCCTCCTCCCCGGACTAAGACATATCCACGCTAAAATAAAGGTGTATGGCAAAATTTTACAACTAAACATTACAAGGATCACATTAACTATATTATTTAACCAATAAGAGTATAAATTGAAATCCTGACTCTTCTCCAGCTGTTGCAAATTCATACTGTCACTTGGGGGGTTTTATTTAACACCAGTGATCATGACACTCTAACTGAATTTTTTTTTATGTCCGACCTTCTCATCCCAGGACTTTTTGAACTAGGTCATTGCCCAGAACCGTTTTACACATTACTTCAGGCTAGACCTAGTGGGTTGCGGCATTATCACATAGCGAAAAGCCATTGGTGATTGGCGGGATTTGAACCCGGGACCTTGGGCACCAAAGCCCTACGCTCTACCCCTAGACCAGCGCGCTCACCAAAGTGTTCTTTGTTATAGATTTGACATAACAAATGTCAATGCCAATGTGTGTTTGTGTTCTTTGTTTTGTAACTAGATGTCTATTTATCAAAGACAGCAACAGACCTTTCCATTTTTCCAAGTTGAACCAGGTGAGATTATCCGCCTGTGTGTCGTAGTAACCAAGCTTCACATATGTTCCATTGATCACCTGTTCTATTTGGGTGAGCGCAATTCTGTCTCCCTGAGAGCTGAATGCCACGTATCCCTGCAAAAAAGGTAGAGATGTAAAAAGTATTAGTGCCAGAATGTCATGTGTGGAAGTCCGAGCAAATCTTATGGGAAGCTTGGGAGTCTTGCTAACTTAGTGTTTAACATTTTGGTCTACATTTCAAGTGAGTGCAGTTGCAAATTCCATGATGGTCATCTGGATTTTGACCACTTATACAAAAAGAGTAACAAAACAAATTAACCTCTAGAGTATGTTAGATTTTGTCAAAGAACAAACTCTGATAGAAAACTTATTATTGGACATTATTTTTTATAAATACAGTTTGATGAACCCCGTTTAAATTCCGACCCCCGATTTTTATCCGGATCTCCAACTTTATCCGGAGTAAAAATTTTTTGACCAAAATGCAACATAATACCTGTTGATTATATTATAATTTGAAAGTTCAGCGTAAAAATAACATTTTTAATCATAACATTCACATTACTGTACTTTCAATAAACTTAAATATGTACTTTGATCGTAAATATTTTGTTTATAAGAGTGTAGGAAATGCGTAGATACAATATATAGCGCAGTACGTACAGTACAGTAAGAATGAATGACGCATCCGTTCGTTGCGACTTTATCTTTCTTGAAAGGTCGTCGCCCTCTCCCCTCCACTGCCAGTGGCGCGTCGCCCTCTCCCCTCCACTGCCAGTGGCGCGAACAGCAGTTGCTCAGTAACTCTGAGTCAGTGTGCCTCGTGCGGTGTTGTGTGCGTCCTGCTGAAGGTGTTAAAATTTGTGTGTTGGTTATGGCGACCAAACGGAAAAAAGTTGTTGTCACAATGGACAAAAGACTTTTGGTGATCAAGCGTTTGCGTGATCGTGCTGCGGTTAAACGCCATACAAAAGTAAAGCAAAGAAAAATAGACGATTTTTTTGTTACAAAATAAGTTCAATACTGTACTCCCGTTTGTGTCTTGTAAAATAGTATAATGTGTGTTTTTGCCGAATAAATGGTAAGTTTCTGTATTCCAGTACTGTATGTGTTGTTATTTTTCATATCCCAACTGTGTCCGGTTTATCCGGATTTTCGTTTATCCGGATCATGTCCGGCCCCAGCTAATCCGGATAAACGAGGTACTACTGTAATTATTGTTTGATGAAAATATTCAAATTCCATTGTTTGGTATTTTTATCAAATTGTCCAACTTTAGGCACAGTAAAGTAATAGTGTATGAATGATAACAGGTAATACCTGTTGATTTTAACTAATTTGAAAGTTCGCTTTAAAAAATTATGAAGTTTTCCATAAAACTATGCCCCTAATGAGTAACAAATTGTCTAGAAAAACAATGTTTTGGTTTATAGCAATTTATGTTCAAAACAAAATTTTAAAGGCCAATGATTTACTCAATAACAGTTAAAAACAACAAAAAATGTATATTATGTTCAGACAATTAAAATCTTTACTCACAGAAACACCGAGAAACTGGGTAGAATTGATGGCTGAATATATATCATCTGCAGTTTCCTTGTCAGTGTAAGTGAAATTTTTTAACGTTTTTCCAACCCTGCTCAGTCTCTGCATAGTTTTATTGAATGCTGAAACATAAAGTCTAAGTCAAATCAAAAGTAAACGGACAATTTATGACGATAAATAAATGTTGGTAGCCTAGATCAGAGGTTGAAATTCAGACAGGCTTTTGCATGAAAATGTAGGATAGGCACTCATAGTTAAGGTTTTTTTAAAATGTGTTTGTATCATTAATCAACCTTTAGTTAGATAAACACTTTCTTTTTGTTTTTCTAACCCTGCAATCACTCACTTAGAGCAACAGCCCAGACCGCATTGTAAGGCATATGAGCATGGGCTGAGTTAAAGGGAGGCATTGGGGGGTATCCACCCTGAAAATGTTTCTTTTTCTCTATTTTTAGGCTATATTGTGACAAAAATAGGAAATTAACTCCGGGCCCCCCCAACATGTAACCTCTAACTTCGCCTATGCAGAGTAGCCTCTTGTTAGGCTTCTGGGTACCTCAGATTGTAAATGTCGTACACTCCCTGTAATCACTCACCTAGAGCCACAGCCCAGACGGCATCATAAGCTAGAGGAGCCTCTTGGTAACCTTCTGGGTACCTCAGATTGTCAATGTCGTATGCTCCCTTCCGCAGCACATTGTTGAGCCGTAACCGAAAATCCTCTGAAGTCTAGAACATTGATTTATTATGAAGAGACTGATAACTTGTAAATAAGTTTTTAATATCAATACTGGTGTAAACCATCGTTTAGTGTGATTTGAAAACACCAATCTAAATCAGTATATAAATTAGAACAGCATGTAAAAGAACGTTAATGGAAACCCGTATGTCATTATGTTTAGTGTTAAAATTAAACTTAAAACTTAAAAGCTACAATTCCAAATTTTCACTAACATTATTTAAAAGTTTGCTTTCACAACAAAAATAGAGGATTGTAACTTATAACCTTTTGATTTTAATTTCAAAAAATTGATGGTACAAATAATCATATAATTTAAAATTTAACAGAATTTTCTTTCAAGATATGTAAACAAATTCTTATATTGATAGTTACAGAATTACATTTATTGTAACCAATTATTATGAAATCACTTGGTGATTATTTATAGATAAATGTATTTTTGAAATTGAGTTCACAATTATTATAATCAACCATTACTAATGGTTAGTTATTACTAATGACTATAACTAATTACTATTTATTTGTTTGTTGTTTCTCTTTTTTGCTATTCTTATGTTACCTAAAGGATTTACCTACCCACAATGGCATGGGACAGAAAGAGCAAAATGTGTCTCTATGCAGACGACAGTAGCCTACTGTCATTGTCTGCTGACCCAGAAGAGAGCATTGAAATCTCATCTTTTATTGGTTTATCATTGGTAAAAGACTTTTTAAACAGGAAAAACATTCTTTTAAAACCTTGTAATTCAAGTTCTGTATCTTTCTAAAAAAAAACAAGAAATATGATCAACCCAACAATATTTATTGAAAATGTAATATCACATCATCTAGATGAAAAAAAATTCACGTTTAATTTTAGATAAAAATTTGCCTTAGGACAACCACATTCAACCCGTAACAAATGCTTTAAAGAATGGTCCACTCATGGAATATTGCAACAATGAAGACTATTTACCCTAATTCATTCTCAAATTGCCTATGGTGTTTGCAAATATGGGTCAACAAAAAAAAAATCAAAATACTTTTTCAACTGAAACACGTTCTACAGATAATGTGCAATTTAAAACCAACAGATTCAGTCAAACATATTTTCAAAGACTTAAAAATATTTACAGTTCATAAATTTATGATACAACAAAATTTACTTTACTGAGCAATAGAATTTCAATTGGCACACACCAAACACATACAATACAACTGCCCATTGTCTAGTAAAATCATATAATTTGGAATTTTTCAAAAGAAAACAACATTTGTAGGAAATAAATCTGTTGATGCCCTCCCCAGAAGTTTTATTTTTGCTTACCAAAATTTAATTTTTATTGAAAATAGTTGTAAAAGAATCCTTTTATATACTCTTTAAATTTAAATACGTCCATTAAGAATTAAAATATAATTTAAATATTCCATGTACAAATCTGCATGGATATAATAAAGAATTTTGTGATTTGTTTAGTAGTAAAGCAGTATTCATGGACAGAGTTAAGTCATGGGGGGCAATGCCTCCCCCAGAACTCTTATAAGTTGTTGAATTTGTTCTACCTGTCTTACAGTTAAATTATGATTTTCTATTTTATTGAGTTTTTATTGCGGTTTATATTATTTTTAACACGATGAGTGCGCACGGCGGGAAATATCGTCCTTGAACAGAGTCAACAACCCTACTCAAGAGTGAGGTCAGCCTCGTACTGGGAATGTTGACCTGATTGCCGCATTTTATGAGCGTTCTGCCACAATTTTTAGTGTGCTTTGTTTCTGTGGCGGCCATTCCGTGCTTTGATGTTTTTATGTTTTTGCTTTGTGCTTGATGCCGCACTTTAGCTAAGGTAAAGTACATCATGTTACCACTCAATGTGTTAAGTAAATCTTTCTTTTTCTCTATTTTTAGGCTATATTGTGAAAAAACTAGAAAATTGACTCCGTGACCTCCCAACATGTAACCTCTAACTCCGTCTATAGCAGTATCGTACCCACCATGCCGGAGATGGTCCTCTGGTTGTTCTGGTTCCACATGAGCGCCTCGGTGGTGATGTGTCCCTCAGCCGCCTGAAGCATCTCCTCCTTGGTACACTCGATGTGCTCTTTATCCATGGTCACCTCGAACCAGTTGTCCTCGTACCAGCCTGCAAGAAGTTACGAAAATGTTGTTAAAGCTTACATGTTGAGATGCAGTTTAAACTAAATTAATTAAATGAGATAACACAAGCTACAGGTCTTAAAATAAAGGGTAACTAAATTAACGAGAATAAATACTGAATGCAGATAAACTTTAACTTTCTTATGTGAAGATATAGGAGAAGTGGGCATGTTTTCTTATACTTAGGAAGTATTGTCTTGATGTGAGGAGGAGCGGAAGAAAATGTGAAAGCTCATACTGTTCTCAGAAAGCTAATGTTACATTTGTCTATTCCCTATCTGGTGGAACTACAAGATCTCAAAAACAAAGTTTTGCATTATCAATCTAATGTTATTTATATTTGAACTACGACGTTTCGCAATCTAAAATCTGATCCGAATCTCAAAAACAACCTTGAGTTGTTGTCTTTGGGATGATTGGACGTGTTTTGTTTCATGTGTGCGTAATTTAGAAACCCGCATCTCTAATTGCCTTAATATTACATTAGCCTGATACTATTTCAAATAAAAATTTGTTTAACTAGGAGTTGTGGGTTACAACCCCAAATAAAACTGCAGATATTGGAGAGAAAGAAGGGGGTGGTAAATCACATATTGATTAAGGCGGACAATATTTTTGAAAAGAAGGCCCTGGTTTGAAACCTGAAGGTCCTAGAAGGAGATTTAGACCCCAGTAAAATAGAAAAAGAGAAATAAAAGGAATTAAACATAACCTAATGAGGGTTGAAAGCACTTTCTGGGAATGTAGATGGTTGAAAAGCTTTCCTAAGTGCCCTTTGCTTCCAGAGGAAATAAAGGAAGTAAGTCAAGTTACATATCGCAAACTGTCAAACAAGAATTATGTGAAAGAATAAAGTCATTATATACTTTTGTAATTAACGATGAACTGGCAGTTTGTGTAACTGATGAGGAAATACAAAACATCCATTTTAAGTTTACAATGAATGCAAATGGATCTTCTACAAATTCCACGTATTTTTCAAGAAGGCCTGCTGTGTTTTAAGTTTTCTCACAACTTGAAAACTAAAGAACAATAGAATTTGAGAAATGATCAAATAAACTCAGTAACTTTAAATAAATACCATATATTGAACAGTGTGCTAAAAACTATGTATTTTTTTAATACAATAATTTTGCTTGTGTTCAGAAGTAATAATGTAGACTGCTATTGAAAATAATGGAATTTACTATACCAGAGTCCCGGTAATCCGAGCTTCCGACTTTATTATTTTACTGAATACTTAACACACAATGTTAATTAAACACAATAACTTACATTTTGGCACATATGAATTCAGTTATCGTCTTTTGACGTAGAATATAAATCCTGATAACCAATTCAAAGTTGCGCTATCGTCTCACAAACATCAAGTATACAGATGTAGCAGTACACTGTTCATCGAGAAAGGGTAGAGCGATGTCTACCTACACTCATAGTACATCACAATAGACTCGATTCTCACAGTCCAATTCTTTATCATCACTCTTCGGTTAACTGCTTTACAAAAATTTGAGTTCATCTCCAGTAATGACCGTGATTGTGTAAAAAGTAGGCCACAGACAGCACTATTTTAGTATTGTTCGTTTTTATAAATGAATGTATGTGTGGTGTTTTATATTTCTAAGGATGAGTCTATAACGGATAGAACGTCCCTGGAGGAACACTTGATGCAGTTTAGACAAAAGATATGATGGACAAATAATATGTGAACTGATATGAGAGGTAAGTTAATTTAGCTAAATACACAGTTCAGATCTAAAATAATGGGTTTTATTAGTACTATTGATGTAATTTTACACAGCATTTCCAGATAATCAGAGCAAATTGGTAATCCTAAAAGGATTCAGTCCCAATTAGTTTGGTCTAACGGGACTCTGAGTCAACTAACGAAACTAAAGAACAATTGAATTTAAGAAATCATCAAATTAACTCAGTAACCTTAAATAAATAGTACATATTGAACAACATGCTCAAAACAATGTAATTTTTAATATACAGTAATTTTTGTTTGTGTTCAGAAGTAATAAAGAGGATACTATTGATGATAATACAATTTACTATCAAAACGTTACTTGTATTTTGAACGATTGTAAAAATGATTTACTTTTAATCATAACTTTTTGATTCTAAAAATGCAATTAAGAAGCTCTGTTCCTCACCTATGAAGAACCAAACGTAGGATTTCCCATACAGTTGCTGTTTGTACATCTCACAGAGCACACGACGAGCGGCAACAACATAGAAGAGTCCGACAATGATGCGAGCATCTTGCCGCCGTAGATTGCGCACCGCGTCAGTCGGATCACTCAAGAAACTCTGCCTCGTCACTATCTCGATCCCACTCTCCTTGCAGCGAGCCTCCAAATCTTCTACTGTCTGCGGGAATATCATCAACGAATGATTAAACGCACGGTTGTACAGTGGGGCCTTGGTATACTAAACCTAAAGGAGGATATACTTTTTTAATATCAAGGTTTTAGAAAATAAACCCTGAGTACTATAATTTTGAATTATTGCTTGAAAATTTTCTTCCTTTGGAACAAGTATTAGTTACCCCTATTTAACCCAGCGATCACAGAAAATTTAGTTTTTCTTCAATCCAATTTGCATATCACTATAACCTTTTGAAACGGTGACCTACCCATGTAGGTATTTTAAGCAAAGTATGGATGAGAAATGAGTGAAAGATGATTGTGGCATGATCTTCTAGTCTTGATACCAAGCGCAGAGGACTGTTAATTAATAGTCCAACATCTGGTGGCATCTAAGGGCCTACAGTTAAAAATGGAATCTGTACCACTTCATAGTTATTTGGCCTACTAAGACCTAGAGTTAATTCATACATCTGGTTTTATATATATAAAGAAGGGGTTAGGGTTTTATGTCAGAATAAAATGACAATAGTTCAAACGGCAAAATTAAAAGTTTTCTGAGGAAAAATGAACAAACATATTTTAGCAGGCACTTACAGAAATGAAAACTTCTTCAGCCTGCTGAAGGATGGCGACCCGAGACCACCCAAATTTCTCCATAAGTTTGATGCGGGTTGGATTGTGAACCGTGGCGGATGGGTGGGTCCGGAACAGAGTTGGGAATCTGTTACGATCTGACAGTGCCGGTGAGCTGGCTCCGTAGCACAACTAGAAACAAGTATTTTACACACAAAATTAACTCATAAAAGTACAAGTACAATAGATAAAGGACAGTAAGTGGAATGGATTAGAGGATTCAATAAAAAAATACATTTATTTAAGCAGTTATCATGGACTCTGCTGAATCAAATTATGAAAATCTCAACAGCCAATGAAATAAAAATTGGAAATGATATCAGCTAACTAGTTTACCAACAGATTGTAAAATTTACAATTTCATTGACAAATCTTTAGTTGTGTCAAAGGCCAAAGACATTTTGATTAATCAATTATGATTGTGCTTATTAGACGAAGTGGCCAGGCGATATTGTCACCAAGAGAAGCTGGGACCTAGTGTAATAAGATCTATATGCTACAACACAGCGTCACCAGTATTGTTGGCCAGTAGATGGGGCTCGGTTGCCAGTCGGTTGCTAAAGTGTGGCTCGACACTGGCCACCCTCGTGTAATAACATCCATATGAATCAATGACCCACAAAAAGCTGAGTAGCCAGTTTCGTCGCTGACGACATGGTCTGGCTACATAGTCTAATAATGGCTTTCACTGTATGTACTTGCTTAATGTTACATATATTACTGGAAGAAAGCCATCAATCTAGAGATTAATGAAAACAAGACCTTTTTTATTATTGATTTTTAGCCAATTTCCTTATTAGGGAATAAGTACTTACCACGGGCAACTTGGTTAAAGTTAAGTCCGGGACGAATGAGCTGTTTATTTCTCTATCTTAGCAATATAATTTTGTAACGTCAATACAAATTTAATATTGGGGTAGATAGCCACATTAAATAAAAACTGTGATTAAAAATTTACGATATTCAATGACTATTGAACCATTCGCCATTTAGAAAACATAAATTTAGATATACTGATATTATACTGACCACCACGAGGTTCCACATCTTGGCAGCTTCGGCGACGGTGGTGCAGGTGGTGCTACAGCCGGCCAGCAACATGAGCTTCTGCGGCTTGTTGTACAGCAGGTTGTACATGACTGAGGCCCCCAGACCAGGGTCACACTGCAAAAATGCATTTTTTAGCGAATTTCCCATAAGTAAAGAAGCTATTACCGTAGGTCTCATAGCAAGACTTGAGCCTGAGACCATGTTATTTTTTCGTTTTAAGGTGCCCAGAGACCAAAAAAAATAGTCCTTAAAATTTATATAAACATATATATATATATGTGTATGTATATATATAAGTATCTGTGAAAACGATACATCTTGTAAAAATGATCTGATCGAGACAAAATTTGGTAGAGACGTGTATTTTTACATTTGCTCAGACGAGTTCGTAAACCAGACATGTCTTTTAATCAGAACGGGTAGTTTGGGGAGGGGGTTTGTATCCCAAAAATGGGGGTTTTGTGTTTTTCCCATATAATTTTTAAAAATTTCAAACTTTATCTTTCACCATTAGAATTAGCTCAAAAAACTACACAATTTAGTTCCTTAAAGATTTGCTCTATCTCCAATCTATCTCCAATGGTTACAGAGATATTAAAAATATAAACACAGTACATTGTATTTAGGGGCTCCAATACTAATCTTATGGAGGATCAGGAAAAATTAATATTTCCCTCATTAACCAATAGTTTTGCATGAAACTTTGTATTTAGCTTCATGTGGTTGGGATTCATACTTTTATACTGAAAAATCATAGTTCATGTGCTCCTCACAGCAGCAAACCTGCATAATCTTTTCCATGTTGATCTTATGGAGAATAGGCAAACTTCTTTATTTATGTCCAGATAATGATAAAACTTGGTATATGGTCAAAATAAATAGTTTATGGTAAAATGCCTACTTCCAGTTTTCCTCAAAGCAGCAAACCTGCTTACTCTTTCCCATGTTAATGTTACAGAGAATAGGCAAATACTCTAATTTATCAACAGGTATTGATTGATCAATCTTGTCATATACTTGTATTATTATTACTATATTATTGAGGTAGAAATTCACTGATTAAACAGGTCTGCTGTGACAGGGGTATTTTGTCTTTCTACGCCGCCGTTTTTATGAGAGAATACACATTTGACTTATACCTCCACCTCCTAGCACACTTTAAGATGTAAAACATCAACACAAACTTTTAACTCTTCTTGAAGAGTTAAAAGTTAATCACAGATAAAAGACACGCCACTGGGACCTTGGACTGTCCTGTAGTCCAGCTACTTTGAGGTCACGAATTGTGGATAGTTGTGAGCGATGGTCGGTGGGTGTAGATTAACGTCCACACTATGTTGATCCGAAAAGACCATCCTCGTTATTAGACCAGTTTGTAAATCAGAGGCAGTGGTTGGAACACCACGTTAAACTGTAGGTCTCTTAGATATGCCATTGACGCAATTAATTAACAGTTCTGTCTAAGCAACATGTCAGACTTAGGCAGTAAAAAGACTACAAGTTCGCGCCACCATCATCTTACACTCAATCCTCATTTAAACTTGGCTTAAAATACAGTAGGCCTACCTACATTGTAGTATGGTTGCCATCTCAATGATCTGATCTAATCGAATCTATGGCCTTGAATTTTGAAACAAGTTGCCTTACCTCGCTGTCATTCCAGTGCAGCTTGAGCTTATATCCTGGAAGCAGGTCTTTGGCCTTGTTGACATCTTCAAGTGCTAGGTTGGCAGCTGGCTCACAAGCCTATAAAATCATTATACATCAGGGTTAAGTTTTATTTCAAAACTAATTCACCTCCACATTTCACATATTAATGTTTTAGCGAATTTCCCATAGGGAAGAAGCTATTACCGTAGGTCTCATGGCAAGAGTTAAGCCCGAGACCATGCTATTTTTTCTTCTTTAGGTGCCCAGAGACCAAAAACAATAGTCGTTAAAATTTTTATATATATATATATATATATATATATATATATATATATGTGTCTGTGAACACGATAACTCTCGTAAAAAAGGTCCGATCGAGACCAAATTTGGTAGAGACGTGTATTCCTACAAATGCTCGGACGAGTTCGTAAACCAGACATATCGGTCAATGGGAACGGGTAGTTTGGGGGGGTTTTGTACCCCAAAATGGGGTTTTTTGCGTTTTTCACAAGTAGTTTCTAAAAATTTCTAATTTTATATTTCACCATTGCATTCAGCTTAAAAAACTACACAATTAAGTTCCTTAAAGTTTTTCTCTATCTTCAACGGTTACCGAGATATAAAAAAATCTAAACACAGTACGTTGTATTTTTGAGGCTCCAATGTTAATCTTATGGAGGATTAAAAAAAATTAATTTTTCACTTATTATCTAATATTTTTGGATGAAACTTGATATTTAGCTTCATGTGGTTGAGATCCATACATTTGTGCTAAAAAATCATAGTTTATGTGTTTATCATGGCAGCAAACCTGCATACTCTTTTCCCATGTTAATCATATGGAGATTAGGCAAACTCCTATATTTATGGACAGATGTTGATGAAAGTTGGTATAAATGTTAAAAATAAAATTTTTGATGGTATAAATGGCTACTTTCAGTGTTCCTCACAGCAGCAAACCTACTCACTCTTTCCCATTTTAATCTTATGGAGAATAGGCAAAAATTCTCATGTTTATCGACAGATTTTGACCAAACTTGTCATATATTATTATTATTATATTATTGATTTGGAAATTCGCTGAGTACGCAGGTCTGCTGCGACGGGGGTATTTAATCTTCCCAGTGTCTTGCTTACACTTCATCCAATTTTTCCAATACTATAATTCGAGCAAGGTTTGTATTATTTGCACGAAGATCTCGAAAACGGCTCTAAAGAATTTCTTTAAATTATGGAAATAACTAATTTCCGAGTAGAAAATAAGTTCTAGATAGGTCTAATGTCCAGGAAAATTCTGGATTTCTTGTAATATTAAGTTTAAAATCTAAAAATTTAACATTACGCTTATGGAGAATAAAATGTAAACAATACAAACCAAAACAGCTGTTTATAACCGTTTGACAGTTGTTGATTGAAGATGGTGGTGAACAATATGTGAATAGAGGTTTTGCATACATATTTATTTGATGTATAAATGAAAAATTATCAAATTATGAAACAATTTGTAAAAACTAAAGGGTAAGATAACTATGCGATATAAAAGCAGAAAAAAATTATTTCCAAAATCTTCCGTGCTTTAATAGAACACGTATTCATTGTGTTGCTTGAAGCCACTGTAACAAACCAATTAATTGGTGTAGGTTAAATTTCTCTTTTGCTTTTCAACCCTCATTCCTTTTCTAACAAAATCAGTTGACCACAGGCTAATAATAACTGTATGGATAACAGAAAATGATGGGCTAAAACAATTGAGATTGGCTAAAAGATCTTAAACGGCATCGTTCATTTGGCAGACGCCATGGCTCAGAGGTAGCGCTTGTTCCATCCCCATCAGACAAGACGGTACTTTTTGTTCAGTGCTATATTAATTATTATATTAAAATTGGTTTTATTTAAACCACATAAATGTTTTCATTGAGTAATAAATGTGTTTTAGTTTTGCTAATTAACTTGTAAAATATATGTCTTATTTTATCCGAGCAAAGATCGGTCACCAGGTACTTATGAATTATTTAACTAAGCCCTTCGAAGGGCTTAAATGAATTGATAGTTTCTGTCCTATGATATTTATAAATGTTAGTCAGGTAGCGGTATTCCTAAATTCTCTGTTTAAAAACAAGATCGATTAACCGTTAAATGCCAAGACATTATTACCATTTGTGATACAATTTTTAGAACTGAATTGAGAAAAGATTGATACGACTGGGCTCTAATCATAACCAAACCACAACTTTATCTAAACCCGACAGCACTTATCTGTTTTTGTGCAGAACCCAGGACAAAATTTAGGCAACCATGATGCCCTAATTTATTTCACCTATCAACCTTATTTTACTGGCAGATGGACAATGATTCAGGGAAGAAACTAGTAGAACCTAGAAGTACAAGAAGAAAGTAGTCACATGGATTTTTTTAACCTTTTCTCATATCATCTTATATCCTATATCACTATGGTAGTATCTAGCAATCAAATAGCACCAACGCTTTTATCGGGTCATGCAACAATACCACAAGAGAATTTTAATAGCCTTGTTTCTCGAAGTTCCAATAATGCCTTGGTGTTGCTAAAACCTGAAATAAATCATATTTCACATGGAAGTTCCAGTCACACTAATTATTCGATTGAACTTCAATGTTACAGTTACAAAAAATGTAGGTCTTTCATATAGTCTATTGTACACCACATGATTTCTTTATTTTTATTTTTTTAACTTTATTTTTTCCAAAACGTGTTTGAAAGTTCGCTGAAGTGCGGAGGCGAGAACTATCGTTCTCTAGTATCTGAATTTGTTGTCACTCCTTTTTTATCTTTTTTGCTAAGAGCAGGCAGGCTTAAAAAAAGCTATGCAGCCTCATAGTTCTAATTATTTTTGTGCAGTTGCTTGTTAAAAGGTTGCTGACCTTACATAATATTTGGGTTATTTTTGCCGAAAGGAAGCTCTAAGGACTAAGGTAGGATGTTGGTTTAGTGGTCTGGATTTGTCTTCTCAGTCAGGAGCCCATCAGGCTTTTCCTAACCAAAGAGGTAAGGCCACGGATAGAAGAACCCAAGAACCAGGTAAGGTGTATTGATTGTTAGTTGTTATTATAATAATATTACAGGTTCCTGTCTATTGCTGAGAGATATGGTATATTTTGGAATCTTCAGTTTTAATATTTTTTAAGGCTATATTCATTCTGCTCGATAATTTTCTTAAGATAATGGTCTCTAGCTGTGTGGTACTGAGAGTAAGTTAGCATAATGTGTTCAGTGGTTTCGTTTGCTCCAGAAGTACATTTTAAACATGTAGGTGTGATGAAAAGGTACTCCATTAAAACAATTAAAAATAATAATTTACCTGGCCACCTTGCCAACCACCTTGACCACCTATTGGGAAAATCCCTCCAATATGCAGGACGTCGTCGTCCACTGCCGCCAATCCGACGGCGACAATGACACTCAGAGCTGCCACCACCTGCCATGGCTGGAACAAAAATAATAAGACTGAGGACTAATAATATAGTTCTTCAACTGACATCTTCCTTTCAAGGACAGGTGAATCAATTAAATTTTTCATGTCTAGCGATTCTTTAGCATATTATATTTCTTATAAACATCCTTTAACTTGTTTTAAAAACATGAACTCTTATTATGTAGCCTAATGTGGTCATTTACTGAAAATTACAGTAAATACAATACATTTTTATGGAGACAATTTTTTATTTTGTAGATAAATAGGCTACTAATATGCTCATAATAGAATATAGTACCTTTGTTATGCACTGAAAATGCTATAATATAAATCATTATTTACGATATTTGTATGAATACAGTATTACGAACTTGCAAATAGGCTGTAGATCTATAGTCTACAAAAATAGACACATAAACTATAGACATAGACTATAGTCTACAAAATTAGTCTGCACCAAAAAATGCCAATATCAAATACTACAAACCCCAATTAATTATTTTTAATTAGATACCATGAAAGTAAGTTTTAGGAGATTTTTCTAATACTGTATAGTTAGTTTGAACTCAACTGATCACATGGTCTTTCAAATGAGGAGTATAGGTAAAATTAGGAACAGTATAGATTTTTGGAGCAACCTTTAATGGGAGGCCCTAATTTAGATGGAATCCCAGAGGATCTCCAGCTACATTATACACACAGTACAGTATTAAGAGACTGTTGTTATTCAGGATTTAAACCAGGGGTGCCCACAGCATTTCTTGGTGCCGCAAGTTGCGACTCAGACGAAATTTTGAAGGGGATTTTGAAAAAGTCAGAAAAATTGGGGGTATTCTCAATTTGCAGTTTACAACTGAACAGAATTGTTCAAACCTGACTATACTTTTGGATCGAATGAAGTTGGATCCTATGAAACAAAGTTTATTCTCTATTTTAAGGTTTTGGATAAAATGAAAATGGATCCTATGAAACGTTCCCCTCACACTCGCACTATACTGAACAGTGAACAGTGTGGTTACATGCTACAGTAATCGTAGCCTACCGTCTCACCACGTAGAAATTATTTATTAAATGTAAATATTTACCTATTAATTAATTATAAAGTATTTTATAATCGGTCATCTGTGATTTTAGAGAATTTCCCATAGGGAAAAAGCTATTACCGTAGGTCTCATGGCAACACTTAAGCCCGGGACCATGTTAATACCATTAATCCTACATTAATCATATGGAGAATAGGCAAACTCAATATTTTTACGTGATATTTTTGGATGAAACTTGATATTTAGCTTCATCTGGTTGAGATCCGTACATTTATGCTTCAAAATCATAGTTTATGTGTTTATCATGGCAGCAAACCTGCGTACTCCTTTCCCATGTTAATCATATAGGGAATAGACAAACTCATTTATTTATGGACAGATGTTTATGAAACTTGGTATAAATGGTCAAAGTAAAAATATTTTATGCTAAAAATTCCTACTTTCAGCGTTCCTCACGACAGTGAACCTGCATACTCTTTCCCATGTTAATCTTACGGAGAATATGCAAATAAATCTCATATTTATCGACAGATATTGATACAACTTGTCATATATATTATTATTATTATATTATTGATTTGGAAATTCGCTGAGTACGCAGGTCTGCTGCGACGGTGGTATTTAAATTTTGTCTCAACGATATTATTTTATACTGACATAGGGAGGGACAACGTCTTGGATCTGTGAAAATTTTAATTTACAGTGATAGGCAATTAATTTTACAAATAGCTCTGACTACATGTGTTAAAATTGCGGAGGAAACATATTAACCAAAATTGAGTTATAAGGAAATGAAATTTAAAATTTATTTTTTCAAAAATAATCATCCCATGTCTTAAACTAACAACAAGAGAAAATAAGTCAAATTAAATTTTATAAATCTTTTGGAGCATTACACCCCCCCACCGGGGGTAGAACTCCATGGGTATAAAACTTTTTTGTGAGGTTTGTTAGGTGATGTGTACACCAAGTTTCATGGAAAACAGTTGAGAAAATAAAGAAGCAATTGATTTTTTTATTTTCTCGATGGGATAACGTTATGAATTTTTCTCTGGAACCGTTAGTCGTAGACTAATAATTCATTTGTTAAATATTTTAATGGTGATAGTCAAGTAATTTTATAAAATTGTTGTTTTGCCAGAAAGCTTTCTAAAAATTTGCCAAATAACTCTAATTTTGATCTATTGAAGCCGTATAACCCTGATGTTTTTGTTTGTGGGTGTTGTCATGTTGTTTGTATCATAAACGACTATAAATGATAAAATTTTCGTCAAAATCCAAAGCCGTTCACACACACACACACACACACACACACAGACATAAATCACTCTACAAACCACTTTTTTCGATTCAAGGGGCACTAAAGTATATATGTCCACCATAAACTCGAATTCCAAAATTCTGTAGAATACGACATGATGAAATCTCCAAATATTGTCATAAGGGAGAAAGTAAAATGTATAAATGAATGTAAACTTTTGTTTAATGTTAACTGTTAATATTTATTTTGCGTTCTTTTTTGGAAATATAAACAAGAATTTATAAAAAAAATTAAGGGTATGGATTTCAAAGCGTAAGATAAGAATTTTTAGTTTTATTAATTACTCTTAGTTAGTACCACAAACATTTTTTTTGTGTTTACTTCACTATGAGAAATAGGTTAGATCATGGATATGTCTAAAAGGTACTGTATATATTTTCAGTTCGTATAAACAGCTGTTCTTATTATTTTATATTAAAAGTTCAATAAATAGCTCTAGTAGTTTCTATGGAAACCTGTTACATGTTTTCCATCTTAAAAATCACCATCACCCCCCAGAGCTAAGACATATCCATGTCAAAAATCTAATAATACAGGTTATTAGAATTTAAGTAGGACTTATGTAGAAATTAAATACATCAAATAACAGAGGGAATAGTAAGTTTTTACTTTCCTATAAGTATCTTATGAACGTTATTTCACAACTGCAACTTTAAACTGAAATAAATTGTTTGAGTACCAATAACGTTTTGACGTAGATATAAATATATCTTAGCTCTGGTGGAAGGGGTGTTTGCAATTTGACGACCAAAATTTAAAACATAAGAACAGCTGTTTAGATGAACAATTGAATTATAAAGCACGATTCAATAACGTCATTCCTTCTATTTACTCCTAACTAGCTGACCCGGTGAACTTCGTAACGCCTAACAGTAAATACATGTTAACTTTAAGATTGGCCATGTCCTGAAGTCAATTAGCATTGCGGCTTCGTTGTGAAAGCTTTAAATATACAACAGCTGATTATTATAATAAACTCAATATGTATAAACATTGTAATTATTTTTTATTTGGCAAACATATAAACACGTGACTTTTAATCATACAGAAAATAAAGAAATATAAATACAGTACATAGTCCCCAAAAACCGTAAACTATTAACGTGGCGAATAATGCTGTTCATTTTGTACAGCATATATTTACTTCATAGTTTTACATTAATGAATGATTCAGATGGCATTGGTTAGTTAAGCATATTGCTAACGGACAATAAACAGCTGGTTTAAGAAATCAAATGTTTTGATTGTAGATAATTTGTAAACAAACTTAGTCCCCATAAGGTTAACATTAGAAATTTAAAATGGAAATTAATTGAATTTATGGAAACTGAATATGCCTGAAGCATAACCGGAGCAGAGACGAATCCAAAAATCAAAGATCATTAAAATCGGTCCAGCCGTTCTCGAGTTATAATGCGTGTAACTAACACGACTTTGTTTTATATATTTAGACAATGTTTAACAAATAAGAAAAGACTCATGTCAATCCCAAAACTATAAGAACTATGGAAAATTGAGCACAATAGTTAAAATCTATAATTTTCAAAATTTATAAAAATTAATCCCGTCCATTTTTTACGAGTTAACAAAATGGTTTATTTGGAGTAATATTTTTCTATGAATATTCACAATACATAACCCATATTTAATTTTGTCGAGCAAAAACAGAGGCAGCATTCGTGAAAAAACCATGAACAAATCGTCGAGTTGAAAAAAATATGCACAACTCAAATAAAGCTACTCTTTGTTTGCTCTCTTTGTAGTGGGAGAAATTCAATAATGATCTGATTCAACTTCGACCTTTAACCGAAAGCATTCTCGCCTCGTTATTTAGTTCCTTCTAAAACTAGAATAAATAGATTTTAATGATTATCAACCAATACTCCAAAATAAAACACATAATTGCAAACTATCGAGCAAACTGTTACATTAAACCTAAAACTAATGGAGATATAAATACCCCCGTCGCAGCAGACCTGCGTACTCAGCGAATTTCCAAATCAATAATATAATAATAATAATATACGACGAGTCAAGTGGTCAAAATCGGTTGATGAACATGAGAATTATTTGATTATTCTCCATAAGATTAACATGGGAAAGAGTGTGCAGGTTTGCTGATGTGAGGAACGCTAAGAGTAGGCATTTATACCTTCAAAAACATTTATTTTTAACATTTATACCAACTTTCATCAACATCTGTCCATAAATAAAGGAGTTTGCCTATTCTCCATATGATTAACATGGGGAAAGAGTATGCAGGTTTGCTGCCATGATAAACACATAAACTATGATTTTTAAGCATGAATGGATGAACCTCAACCACATAAAGCTAAATATAAATTTTTAACGAAAAATATTGGTTAATAAGTGAAATATTAATTTTTCCTTATCCTCCATAAGATTAACATTGGAGCCTCAAAATACAACGTACTGTGTTTAGATTTTTTTATATCTCGGTAACCGTTGGAGATAGAGAAAAACTTTAAGGAACTTAATTGTGTAGTTTTTTAAGCTGATTCCAATGGTGAAATATAAAATTAGAAATTTTTAAAAATGACATGTGAAAAACGCATAAAACCCCATTTTGGGGTACAAAACCCCCCAAAAATACCCGTTCCCATTGACCGATATGTCTGGTTTACGAACTCGTCCGAGCATTTGTAGGAATACACGTCTCTACCAAATTTGGTCTTTATTGGACCATTTTTACGAGAGTTATCGTGTTCACAGACACATATATATATATACATATATACATATATATATATATATATATATATATAAAAATTTTAACGACTGTTGTTTTTGGACTCTGGGCACCTAAAGAAGAAAAAATAACATGGTCCCGGGCTTAAGTCTTACCATGAGACCTACGGTAATAGCTTCTTCCCTATGGGAAATTCGCTAAAAATAAATCTGACATTTAGTTTTTCATTCAATATAATCTACACTACGGTATTAAACAGATAATATATGTAGCAAACAACTATTTTTACGATATAAGAATGTTTTATATCTTTGACAAACGTTCAGCTACGCCCTCCAAACAATAAATCATTTTCTCCAGGGTTACCTTGCAATATTTTTAATACATTGCAATCTACATATATCCAAAAAGTATTACGTGTTGAATAAAACTACGAATACCAAATATGCTCATGAAATTGTATCATTACATTAGTGAATAAAGTTAGAATAAGAGAGGCGCCTTACCAGCAACATAACACCGCCGCCACACAGGGACGTGTATTGATTGTCTACCCGGGCCTCGCAGGCGCAAAGGCAGACAGGTTGTACTGAAGGATTCCGAATCCTGAATGGCTCTAAAACCTCGACAAATGATACAAAAGACCCTTGAATGCTGTTGAGATGTCCCTTTGTGCACAAAGACACTGAGAACAAGACACTAGTAAGAATGCAATGCTTCTTCACTGATTTAACTTTCGTTTTAAGGATTAAGACAAATTCTTATTTAACCACAAACAGAGGTAATTAATGAGTTTAAAAATAACCTCAAAAATACTGTTGACTATCAACACAATTTTTATTACCATTATTAGTTCATATACCATTTTTAGAAGGAATTTAAAATGAAAAGTAAAGTTGAAATTTTCTACTCCGTTTTGATTTTAGCGAATTCCCCATAGACAAAAAGTTACTACCGTAGGTCTCAAGACTTACGTCCGGGACCATAATACTTTTCGTTCTATGGTGCCTAGAGGCCAAAAACTAAAGTCGTTTTACTTTTTACCATTAGAATCTGCTCAAAAAACTACACAATTTAGTAGTTTAAGGTTTTCTCTATCACACACGGTTACCGAGATATAAAAAAGTCACAGTACGTTGTATTTTGAAACTCCAATGTTAATTTTATGGAAAATAAGGAAAAATAATATTTCACTTATAAATCTATTTTTTCTTAATGAAACTTGGTATTTAGCTTCGTATGGTTGAGATCCATCCATTTATGCTTAACAATCATAGTTTGTGGATTAACATGGCAGCTAACCTGCATATTCTTTTACCATGTTAATCATATAGAGAATATGCAAACTGCTTTATCTTATCTATGGATAGATATTAATAAAACTTGGTATAAATGGTCCGAATAATTTTTTTTAAATGCCTACTTTCGGTTTTATTTACAGCAGCAACCCTGCATACTCTTTCCCTTGTTAATTTTTTGGAGAATACGGCCGACCTGTTTAAAATTGACCACATTATTTTCATTTAAATCATACATAGAAGAATTAAGAAGAAAATTATTTGAAAGTTTGTATGGGTTAAAAATTAAATAGCCAACAAATATTATGAACCTACAGTACAGTATTAAGGTTTAACTCAGTTGAAGTCCGTACCTTACAAAAATTTTTTACATTAATAAATTATTCAGATGGCATTAGATAGTAAAGCATATTGGTAATGGAAAGTAAACCAATCAGCTGTAGCTAAAAATCAAATGTTTTCACTGTAGAAACTTTTTAAACAAACCTTCTCTCCATAAGGTTAACATTACTAATTTAAAACGCCATAAAATGGAAACTTACGGAGTTTTCGAAAATATCTTTTCACTAAAACCTTCCCAGAAGCAAATTCCTAAAATGTCATGGCGATCGGATAAGTAGTTTGGCAACGCATAAAGGACATACATACATTCAATTATATAGAGGTAATACTAATTGGTTAGTCTCCACCTGGCTTAATTTCTACTTTTCAGTGTCCCTCCTTTACGAAAGGATAGTATGTTGGATTATGAGCCCCCGGAGGAGCTGCCAAAAATTGCCGATGCGGGCGGTATTTCACGCCCCCATGGCGGGGTATTGGTAAAAGTTTTCAATTAGCAATAATCGCACCTCAGTTAAACTTCATTGGTTACGATATTGCCACTGCGCAAAGTTAATACTTGTAGGTCTCAGATGGAGTCCGGTTAAACTTCAACATTTTATTTCTAGCGAGAAGTATATTTTGTAATATCCTATACAAGCTATATTTCTTATATAAAAATATATATTTGCTAATAAAAATAATTTTAAATGTACATTAAAAAAAATAAAATGCGTTAAACGTTGTAATAATATGTATTTTATATTTTTAATGCTTATACAAACTTTCCCGACCGTTCACAAAGTTCTACAGCAGCGCTTACACATTGAGGTGGCGATTGCGTTAACTACAAGAAGCTCACTCCTCGTAATACAGCTAGACAGCGCTAGCATCGCATCACAACTAGGTAGCGCTAGTATCGCAACACCTTGGCTTTTCACAAATTGCTTACAGCATTGTACTTAATTATTATTATTATAACTACCAGTTATTGCGGTAGTTAAAAATAATTAAGTACCTGGTTGGTTTCTAAGCGTCGCTCGGTGAAATATATAAGCATGAGTAAAAAAATAACTCCAATGAGAGAATATTAAAATAAATTTAGAATGAAAAAAGAATGAATAGAATAATCAGATCTTTGGTTGACAATTTCAGGTCCCGAGGGTTGGAATTCCTTTATTCACATGCTAAGAAACGTGAAGGAGGCATATTCAATCAAGCAGATCAGGGGACCATATTGTTAATTAACAGCTGTCCCCTCATTTCATGGAGATCACGGCCTCTACACATAAGGCTAATTTTGCTAGTTTAACAATTTTCAAACGAACCACGATGTTACAAGATGAACTCCAAGGGGATAGAGCATTTCATGGAGAACTTCTTTGCAGAACCCCCAGAAGACAGCTTAGACCTTCACGATGATGGAGTTGGAAGCAGCGATTCGAAGGCTCAAGCCACGGAAAGCCCCTGGCCTTGACCGGATAGGCACGTCAGCCCTACAGGCCGCCCCGGCCCCCATATTTGTATATTTATTATTAATTTTCAATGCTGCCCTCAGGTTCCATTACTTCCCGGCAATGTGGAAGTCCGCGAAGATAATCCTGATCCCGAAACCAGGCAAGAATCACTTGTTCCCTGAAAACTATCGCCCCATTTCCCTACTCTCGGCGGTCTCGAAGCTTTTCGAACGCCTGTTCCTTTCCAGGATATCCCCCTTCCTGGACGGATACATAAGGCCGGAGCAGTTTGGATTTCGTCGCGGACACTCTACGACGCAACAGCTGGTACGGGTGATTACGAAGCTGGTCGACAAACATAATATTAACCTATGCTCTGTTGCAGTGCTACTGGATGTCAGCAAGGCGTTCGATAAGGTCTGGCACGAGGGACTTCTTCTCAAGCTCAGCGAGTCCCCGCTCCCGGCTGCAGCGGTCCATCTCCTCAAGTCTTACTTAGAGGGTCGCCAGTTCCAGATATGCGTTGAGGGGGCGCTATCAACGACACGCCCGGTTGAGGCTGGGGTACCCCAGGGCAGTGTCCTGAGGCCGGTACTCTACCTTGTTTATACTAATGACATGCCGACTGTTCCAGGGGTAACGTTGTCGCTGTACGCTGATGACGCACTGCTGCACTACAGCAGCTGTCGCCCTGTCCACGCCGCGAGGATGATGCAGACACAGATGGACGCCCTGTCACCATGGCTCCGACAGTGGCGCATCAAAGTCAACGCTGATAAAAGTAATGCCATTTGTTTCAGGAAGAGGCGAGAAATGCCGAGAGCAGTTCCACCCGAGATCCAGCTAGACGGAGTGGGGATACCGTGGAAGACGTCCGTGAAGTACTTGGGTGTCACCCTGGACTCACGCCTGTGTTTCAAACAGCATGTTGACAGGAAAGTTGCTGAGGCAACGGCAATCCTGGGGCTGATGTGGCCACTTCTTGCAGCGAGGAGCCCAATCCCGGTCAGGACGAAGGTCACCATGTTCCTACTAATTGTGCGCTCTTGTATCATGTATGCTTCAGAAGCATGGTGGATTCTGGCCAGCAAGACCAACAGGAAACGCCTAGAGGCAATCCAGACGAAGTCGCTGAGACGAATCACACGACAACCGTGGTTCGTCAGGAACTCTGTAATTATGGGGACGTTGGGAGTCCCAACTCTTGACCTATTTAACAGAACAAAAGCCAATGGGCTGTTTCAGAAAGCAGCCGAGTCCAGCCTAGAGCACATCAGGGAACTCTGTACACGGCAAGATGTCGCAGAGGTCTGGAGGCCCAGGCCC